>OZ020195.1:94519529-95719529 GCA_963971165.1 Philopedon plagiatum
ATCGCGCCACTCCCACCATGGAAAAACACTCGAACCGCCCCGTGAAATATACTCTTTCAAAACATTAGGGTTGGACAAAGAAAAACTAATTAGGTACCTAATATGCGCATTGAATTTGCATTATATTATTATTAATAATATAATTAGCGGCTAAACATAGAAATACGATCTTTCAGCCACGCCAATGTTAGTCATCAAATATACCAGCATCGGCACGAATTTTCTCACATTAGCAACGTGGTCCAGAAGTAGAGTCTCGGCTAGTGAACCAAAAAGTCGTGGGTTCGGGACTGTGCTCGGATAGACTTTTTTAAAAATTGTTGTTATTTAAAAAATCAGAACGGCTCTAAAAGTTTAGCACTTGTTCCCCGATAAAATCTTTTAAAAATTATTGGTGATCTCATATCTATTACATCTGGCAGCCTGCGCGTGCGTAGATAAAGATCGTGTTACTATGTCTAACAGCCAGTATTGTATTTATTAAAGAAAACGGAGTTCCGTCCAGCTTTTCTAATTTTATTTTACGAATAATCATACTTTTAGTACAAGGCGTGACCTCTATTGAGGAGACGCAGAAGTACCAAAACGGGAAGCCGCTAACAATCTTAGACCAAAACACATAGAAAAGTAATACTAAAAGTCATAAACATCTAGAGTAGCAATGTTCAGTATACTATTATGATTTTTGCGTTGTTTATTTGTAGGTAAGTCATTTCTTGGTAAAACTACGCACATTATTAAGAACCTTCCTTAATTAAAAATGTAGGTATATTTTGCTTGTTGCTTTGATATCACTAGATGCCCAAAAATTTTGACCCACCTGTAAAAAGTCACGGGCCGCTCCTGCCGGCATTGCAGAATGCCAGCAACCTCAACGGACAAAGCTAATAAACGATTTCTTTCTTCTGACCACTGGATGGACACTGGAAAAAATTCTTTCGCCTGTTACTTAGTGTAAATAAACCTTGCCCAGTTTTCCGCTACTGTACTGTCCCATGTTTTTCTTGGTCTACCTCTATCTATCTATCTCTCATCTCTCTCTTCATCAGTTTTTTTTAAACTTATTTTAGAATTTATTTATTCTGAGATTTGAGTGCCCAATCCCGGGATATTTCTAGGCTGAATTGTAAACGGGATCCCGGGATTGCAAGCCCTAGTTGAAATATTATGATGGGTAAATAAATATGAAATTGCCGTTTTATGCTACTATAATAGCGTTTTTATATGGTGACCAAATAAAATCCATATTAATTGTAAAAAAACGTTTGAATTTGACTAAAAACAACTATCGTCAGTAACTGCACTGATGCCAGATTTAAGGGTCTTTGGCACCACTGTGCGGCATGGTTAACCGTTTCCCCAGGCTATTTGAAATAATTATTGATTTTCAGTTGAGTTAATATTTTGTTTTTTAGGTATTTTCAGAGCATCCAGTTGTAGAAAAAAATATTTTAGGTTGATTTGGATTATATACATACTCCCTAGAGGTAATTGTTGACATTTTCAGCTTTATGAGACTCCCGTCTCGTTGCTTCCGTAAGCGAAAATCAAAACTAAAATACACGATTATCCGTTATATCACATTACAGCGCTTTCCTGTCTTTCGTATCTTCCCTTATTTATCCCCCTTAGCGTTAGATTTCTCAAATGCTTGAAACCTGTTATTTTAGCGTAGGTATTCATAAGATAAGTTATTTCATTTCGTAAAAGATAATATTATCTTTTATATTATTTGAAACCAACAATAACAGAAGAGCAATTTTGTTTAATACTATTTAGACCAAAGCAAATTTATATATACATATTAACGTACCTATCTGATAATTATGCTAAGTAATATTAAAATACTATCCAATTAATAACGCAATACCTCTGCAGGAAGGTTTAAACATTTAACGTATTTTGAAGAATTTAGCCTGTTAGTCTTTGCTCAAAAAGTTATTAATAAATTTAGTGAATGATGGACCAATCTATCTCTCTCTTTCTCAGTGACCCCAACCTTAAGAATTACCAGTATTATTCTAACTACCCTTAGATTTAGATTGGGTAGAAAAGATATAAGTGGCCATGCACTTATAAATCATGCCAACGAACGTGCGAAAAAATGGACATAGAAAGTAGTTCCTAAATTAACCGATACAAGCTCCACTAGTAAAACTGCGACGTTGCCAACTGCTTCATTTCGTCCGCCAATCAGTGAAGAAGTTCTTTTCTCTCAAATATGAACTATCTCGGCATTTTCTAATTGTACATAGATTTAGAATCACTAAGGCAAGTCACATGTGCCATGATTTTCCCGATCGATGGTGGAAAACCCCGAAAAATAGTCACAAGACTAGAAATATAGGTCGACTTTGAGCGCTCATTAAAAACTTTCTGGAAAGACTATGTTAATGAATTTTGGGCGTAATATAGAATAATCCTTTCTCTGTCAAATGGCGAAAACCGCATTGAACTAACTCTTTATCTTATCTACTCCTTGAGAAAATTTCTTTAGAGGGTCTGCCAGCGTAGGCTATAGCTAAAAGTGCGCAAAAATTAATTTAGAAAGGAACAGTTTCTAAAAGCGCCACTAGTAAAATTCCGACGTTCCCAACCCCTTCATTTCGTCCGCCAATCAGTGAAGAACTTTTTTCTCTCGTCACGAGACTAGAAATGTTGGCAAACTTTGAACGCGCGTTGAAAACTCTGTACAAAAGTTACGTTAATAACTTTTTGGTGTAATATAGAATGATTCTTTCTCTATCGAATGACGAAAACCGCATTGAACTAAGTCTTTCCCTTGCTCCTTGAGAAAATTTATTTCGAGGGTCTGCAATAGTGGATTATCGGTAAGTGCACAAAAATTAATTTAGAAAAAAACAGTTCCGAAATTAACCGATACAAGCGCCACTAGTAAAATTCCGACGTTGCCAAATCCTCCATTTCGTCCGCCAATCAGGGAAGAACTTCTTTTCTCTTAAATATGGACAAACTATCGGAATTTTCCAATTATATATAGATTTAGAATCACTAAGACAAGTCACGTGTGCCATGATTTTTCCGATGGATAGCGGAAAATCGCAAACAATAGGCGATCGCAAAAAAGTACGAATTTAGAAAGGAATAGTACCTAAATTAACCGATACGAGCGCCACTAGTCAAACTGCGACGTTGCCAAATCCCCCATTTCGTCCGCCAATCAGGGAAGGTAATCTTCTGGGCCGTCCTGTACAGAAAAATAAAACACGACCCCCAAATATATGTATTTTAAATAATTATATTTATTCAATTTTTACATTATATAATAATTTTCCAACAATATATTATATCTAAGTACTTACAAAGCTTTTTAAATTTGGGTTTTATATATTTACAATAAAAAATAAAATTTATATGGAATGTATTTTTTTATGATATGACGATATATCGTGTACAGGGCGAGTCAAAAGAGCCGTATACTTATAAGTAACGATATACAGGGCGTGCTGTCTGCAATTCTGTAGATTCGAAACAGGATGTTATTTTACAAAAAAAACTGTAATATCCTGTGCCCTTCGGGCTTTCGACTCTCCCTGTACATTATTATTTTACAGGATCTTTAATTTGTACCCACACCATATACAGCGTCCGCCATAAAGTTGACTACATAAGGAAAATTTTAATATTATTAATTTCTCAGAAAATTTTATTCATGATAAAAGTTGGAGCATTAAGAAAAATTAAGTTTGACAACTTCAAATTTTAGGTTAAGTATACAGGGTGCCCAAAAATACAAAAATCTTGGCTTAGAAAAACAAAAATCCAGGAATTTCAAAAAAAAATCTATAAAGTTAAGGTGCTGTCAAGAGAAGAATAAAACTCAAATAACCACCAAAAATCGCATCGTGTATCGTTGCAGGGGACTTTCAGGCTTAATTTTGTAAAAAAGAGGATTTTTGTAAGTTTCGTCCTTAATTTTCTCCACAGCGGTTCTCTTTTGGAAAAAATGATATTTGACTTTTGTTCTTCTCTACAGGAGATTTACTTCCTTTGTAGAAATTTTTTTGAAATAGCTAGGTTTTTATTTTTCAAAAACCAAGATTTTTGTATTTTTTGAGCAGCCTGTATACTCTACCTAAAATCTGAAGTTGTCAAAATTAATTTTTCTTAATGCACCAACTTTTATCATGAATAAAATTTTCTGAGAAATAAATAATAAAAAAAATTCCATATGTAGCCAACTTTATGGCGGAGACTGTAGGTCCAAGTTGAATAGTTTTCGAAATATTGACACTCAAAAAATTATAAATCAAAGACCCTGTAGATTTTGCAATAATTATGAATAGAATATGCTTAAAATGGTACTGCGTTTTTAACGAAAAAAGCATAATACCTATCACCGTTTTTTAATACTTTTTTGTTACTTATCCATTTATCGATTAATTTATTTCTATATAAAATTAATGTAAACAGCTTTAAATTGACTTAATCTTTTTTCAAAGGAAAAACATCCATAATAATTTATTACGTGAACATAGACTTTTTTATTTTTGTCCTTCCACACGATCATTCGATCCACTGGGCCCACCAGGAGGTTTGTTCCAGTGGGTCAGGCGACGCTTGGCGGGACAAGTTGGGATTAATAGAATAAATTTTATTATTTTGCCACAATAAATTGTTTGGTATATTTTATTATTATTATACATGGTGTTATAAATTCGACAGAGGAGCATTAGTTGGTATCTCGGTTACCATAAGAGATAGAAAGTTAGTTCAAGAACGGCAAAGTTGTATAATTTGACGCCGAATTATAAGCCACTGAGAAATTACAAGTATTGCGAATATTTCCGGAGAAATTCGAGAAAAACCGAAATTTCAAATTTTGGTTTTTATAAAAATTCGATGTTTGATTTTTTACGTACCATCATCAGGTGTAATTTTTAAATATGCACCTGTATTTTTTTTATTGAAATTGAAAGCCCCTTTAGTCCTGAATACAACCCTGTATCACACTTGGTATTTGGTTGCAACAATAAATAAATTATAGTAACTATAGACATTCTGTCTCTGTTTTTCTCATTAGTTCCTACGGAAAATTTTATATTTGTTCATTAAAATATTAAGTGTAATACTTGGTAGTATTCAGGATTAAAAGGGCTTTCAAAAAATAAAATACAGGTCCGTATTTAAAAAATTAGACCGCACAAAATGAAATATGAATTTTAAAACAACTACCACTATTTTGTAGGGCTTAAAAAAGTGCCCCAAAAAGTGGTTTTCATTTTTTTGTAACCTCAAAAACAAAGTGGTAAAAAGTAAAATCGAAATTCCGAAGTTTCGGTCTTTCTCGAATATTTCCGGAAGTATTCGGAATACTTTTAATTTCTCAGTGGTTTATAATTCAATGCGAAATGCGCAACTTTGTCCTAACCAGCTCTCTATCTCTTATTGCTACCGGGATGCCAATGTTAACCTATGGAATTTGTAATACGCTGTATATATTTTAATATTATTAGTACCTTATTGAATTAAAAACGCTTATGTAAAAAACGGTATAAAAATGTAAATGCACATTTAAGTAACTTACGGGGAACGACAAAAATTAGGGTGCTCCATACAAGGTGCCCAGGGATGGACTTCAATACATTTGAAAACCGTTTTATTTTTCATTTTTCGAAAAAAATCCTTTTTCTTTATCTCAAACGTGGAAAGAACGACTCTGCTTCCCTTCAAGTTATACGGGGTGTAGCAAAAATATAAAGATGATCATATTCAAAAATAAAAATTTTCGTAATTTTTTTTGAAAAATTCAAAATAAAAAAGTATTAAATCCATTCACGGACCCACTGTATATTAGCAGGAATTTTTAGAATATTTTTAGGCCTAAAGTTGCAAAGGAAAAAAAATAATTAAAATTATTTTTCACTTGGTGGCAATGATTGACAATTTAGCCCAGGCTGGCTGTTCCAAAAAGGCAGATTTCGAGAAAAAAAATTAGAAGCATTTTGACGGTTCAAGGTTGTAGGAGGGGGAGCATGCTTGAGGATATCTGCTATCCCACCTGAAATTGCTGCTATAATTCTTAAATATTTTTTGCTATAATATGCTAAAACTAGTTTTTCTTCCTTAGCTCTTTTTTTTGCACTGCAAGTAAGAGTGGTCAACAGGACAGTTGTAGGTATTGAAAAACCTTTCATTTGGGTCTTTAATCGTCCAAATTCGTTCAATAGTTAACGACATAATTGCAAATAACCATTAAAATTTATAATTTTTTTTAACAATAAGTAACTTTTGGTCATCAGCCCACCATTTACTTTGAACACTATTATCAATAACATTGGATCACTTTTTAGTATAACGAATATATTTTCATAAATTATAATTCTTCTTCTTCATTCGCTGTAAATTTCAAATTTTAATATTAATAATTCAGGCCGCAGTGTTTTTTTTTGAAGAAAAAAAATCTCCGTTTCTAAAGGACTTAGATCGATGAACTTTGTCTCAAAAGCTGCATGAGAATACCAGTTAACCAAAGCAGCAAGTTCGACGAAGATGTGATGGGTCATTCGCGAGATATTGTTAAATGTTTATAAACAAGGGCCAATTTTTTAGGTTTAGTTTTCACCACAGTAACAACGCAAAATAACATAAAACCGAATAATATGTCACAACGAATGATTTGCGTCCAAGCTGGGGTCTGTAGCCTTGCCAAAAAAGTCGGAAAAGAATTTTAAATACTGCTCCTCTGGAGCCTAAAACGAATAAACAAATAGAATAACTTTTGAATTAAAAATGGGATCGGGCTGAAACAAATAGGGTACTTATTAAGCATATAAAAAGTCCCTGGTGTACTTTAAGAAGTCCAAAATCTTTTTTTGCAAAAGTTATTTGTAGTAGAACAGTAAAAATGTATCCAAAAATTTTTTCACGTTTTTAGACAGCGAAACTGGGCTAATTATTTATAAACTAAATAAAAAAATCACTTGATAATAGAAATGTAAAAAGTATGCAAAAAATTAATAATATATCCTAGGTAGGTAATGTAAATATGACCTCTTTTAACCTTAGTTCTATTGGGCACCTTTTTCAACTTTAGCCCACCCGTGCGGTGTCTCTGTTTGACATTAGACTTGTCTATGCACAAAACTAAGGCTAAACCTGTATAAATATTTTAATAAACGACTCTCCAGGCAAAATACAAGAAACAAAAACTACCTAAAAAATGCTGATGCGCCATAACACCAGAGAATAACCCAACAACGAGAAGCGACAAAAACGCCGAATCCCTTGTTCTTTCGTGCTCGCGAGTATTTGACAGTAATCAGGTCTCGTACACTGAGCAAAATGTTACGACCGCGTAAAAATTGCTTCTACACTGAGAAACTAAATTATATTTCCTACGAAATTGTAAGAAATCAATCTGATTTAAAGTTTAGTGTATATTCTTTGAACCCTTTGATCTAAATATTATTATAATGGGTGCTGATAAAGTCTGAAATAATGGAAATATCTAGATAACGATTCACTTTCAAATAAAATGCCTAAACCTCTAAATTGCATCGTCTATTTCTGGCGCTCTTTTACTAAATAGGTCTTTTTATGCTAATTTCACAAATACTAAGCTGTAAATAAATTTTTTGTCTCCGATTTTAAACAGTTTTACTACGCTTTACGTTTAGGGCATATAGAAGATGTTTTGCGTCTGGCCTAATTGTAGACAAATCCTTGTAAAGCGCTCAACTCTTGTCTGAAACGGCTTGTCTGAAAACTGACCGTCTCGCAAACTCAGGTTGGGTTGGGTTGGGTTTGATTTAATAACATAGACAAGAGCACTGTCCACACAAGCTAGTCATCAACTACCAGACTGACCTGGCCGGTCGAACCTTTGACAGTAATCAGGTCTTACCCCTACTCCATTTTTTTGGTGGGACCGCGATTGTCGCTTCTCGTTGTTGGGTTATTCTCTGAGAATACGACGCAAATTTATTTATGCCCAAGAAAGGGTAAATCCTAACCTCAAAAGTCATTTAATAAATTACTTATTAACAAACCTGTACGCTTACTATATTATGTAAGTACCAATTGTTACAAGATTTGTACCTTCTCGTTTAAGCGAACGCACTTAGCATTTTTAAATCTATCTGATAATATTGGCATCAAATATAAAATACACAGTGATTCAAAATTTAAAAAAAAAAACGATCACAAAAGATTCATATAAAAACGTTACTAACAAACCTCGTTCTATATTATTTCTGTATCTCAGTATAACAGGTGCTACAATAACGGTTGCTATGGTGGCAGTTACTATAGCATCGGTTACTATGGTGACGGTCACTATAGCAACGGTTGTTATGGATATGGCATGGTCATTTTACATTGGCTTTGGCACTGGGCGACCCTGATTTTGGGCGTTCCATTACTGATCTCGCCAGAAATGTCACCGAACGATTCAAAACTTTTGAATCACTCTGTATTTTACGCGTTAATAAAAAGCGAACCCTGTAAAAATAAAATATTATTAACAAAAACACTACGAACGATAATCAGGTATAATGGTTGAATTTTTAATTCCTACTTTTATATTAAATAAATTATTTCTAAAAAAGCAATTGTATAAAATTAATATTTAAAAAAATGTACAACCCATGTTGCCCAGCACAGATTAAAGCACTTTTAAATTGGTAGCAAACATCATGCCGCTATTTACAGAATATACAGGGTCTGCCATAATATTGCACCAAAAAATATAGAAAAAAAATCTTATTTAAATAACTTTTGGCGAGCGATAAAAAATGGCTTTTACTATTAAATAAGCTCTTTTGTACAAAATTTATGTTCGACCCTGTATGTGTTGGACACAAATTTTCCGCAATAAGTGTCATCTACAGGGTAAAGCTGGAATGGTAGATGCGCCTATAAAGGAACATATTCTTGCCCAATTTCCACCTTCAGAAAAAAAATTGGGTAAAAATTTGGACAAAAATTATTTTTAATATACAGGTTATCCACGATGGTTGTCCTGGATCATATTTCTCTAGTGTTAGGTAAGAGGGACTTAAGTCAGAAATTATTGTTTTCCATAAAATGAAGTTAAAGATTGCATTATTGTTCATAAATCTGATTATTATTTAGAAACTTAACACAATTTAATTGTGTTCCGTCCCTTCAGTAGATTGACTGTCTTGACAACGGTTACTATGGTGATGGTTGCCTTGACAACGGTTGCTATGGAGATGTTTGCCTCGACAACGGTTGCTACGGAGATGGTTGCCATGGTAACGGTTACCATGGATATCTTTACCATGGCAACGAGCATAGTGGATCATAGATAGTGTTGGTAATTGGCAAGATGCGTACTTTCTGTGATATGACACTTACATGTAAAGCTTTCAAATTTAAAGATAACACTCCAATTAAAAATATTTTAATTTCCGTCCAATTTTCCCGAAAACTCATACCTAGCTCTGCTGAGCTATAATTCACTCAATATCTACAAGAAAAAAACTCTACGAAACTAAGTCAAACCTGTACGTTATTATGCGCGATCTTCTCCTGCAACATGATCCTCATATCCGCCTCGATCTGCAGCCTATTCTTCAAATCTTCAATTAGATGTCCCTGTCTCTCGCATTTACTCTCCAACCTCGTCATTCTCTCCAACAACTCGTTGAACATCTGCAAGCTCACCGTCCCGTCCGTTTTACTCGTTGTGCTGCTCGATGAAGTCATAGCTAATCCGGTCGAACCGGCTAGGGCGGTTGAACCCGATATGACAGTGCTTGAACTACTCGAAACGATCTGTTCGGTTGAGGTGTGCGTGAAACTGTTCGTGTGAGACATATGGCTGCTTGAAGTGCTCGAAATAACAGATGACGGTTTGGAAATGACGGCGTTTTCGTAGTGGTCCGGTTTTGGTTTGGGAGGGGTTTTTATGGGCTGGGGTGGCGCTGCTCGCGAGGGCGAGTCTTTTAACTGCTGGGTGGCTCCTGTGGAAGAAAATATTTCGTTAATTTTTTGCCGAATCCGTACTTTATAAAACACACAAAGCTGAAAGAAAACCAACTGTTCGTATACGAAATACCCATCTCCACAATATCCAGGTTTGGTAAAAAAGTAAGCCCTTTTATAGTCTTACCTATTGAGGATCTATTAACAGAGGACAGGGACGGCACAACGGGCTTACTTTTAATAGGCGGGGCCTTGTCCAGCTCGTTGGGAGGCGTCTTGTAGGGTTTAGGGATGGGCTTCAGGTCGACTGGACTTATCTTCATGTCCGACATCGATTTGGACATATCTACGAGGTTGACTTCCCTTTCCGCGGGCGAATTATGGCTGGACTTGGACACGTCCGCTTCCGGCTTTGATTCGGAAGCTGGCTGGACTTTGGGTCTCAGGTCAGGAACTGGGGAAACTGACGTTCTTTTGGCTGAAAAATGTTGATGAATATTTTTTTACACTCGGATCCAATTTCTTACCTTGATTCATCTTCATTTCCGACAACCATGGCACTTTGTGCTTCTCCCATTCCCTCAATTTGGTCTTGAATTCGCTGGCATCTTGATCGGAAGAAGAATTGTACAAATTTTCGCTGCTTTCGCTAATTTCAGACCTGAAGCTATCTTCAGACTTAACGCTGTGCTCAGACTTGACAATGTGGTCGGATTTGACGTGGTCTGCTGTCCCGTTCGGAAGACCGGGGATTTCTTCGTCGTCTTCCTTGTAGACTGACGTAGGTAATCGTCGACCTATCAAAAATATACAGGGTGATGCAGGAGGAAAGAGCGATATTTTAGGTATGTATTTAGCGGCCCAAAAGAAACGGTAAAGTGCCTATAAATACGAGTTCGATTCTTAATGGTTGAGAATCGCAATGATTGCCACTAAAGTGGTATAACTTTTATCCTCCATAAAAATGAGAGAGTAATAAATAATAATGATTTTATCGAATACGGTACAATTCTCCCTTGTTCGTCAGTTTCGTGTCCACAATTTGACATGAAACTGATGGCCACGAAACTGACTGCCACAAAATTGACGGACACGAAACTTACTGTTCCGATTTTTAACGATTGAGAATCGGAATGATTGCCACTAACAGTAACTACAGTAACTGTAACAGACCTTGACAGTAATAAATTATATCGATTTTATCGAATACGGTATATTTATCCCTTGCTCGTCAGTTTCGTGTCCACAATTTGAAACTGACGGTTACTAAATTGACGGCCACGAAACTGACTACCACAAAACGGCCTGCCACGAAATTGACGGCTACGAAACGGACTGCCACGAAATTTACGGCGACGAAATCGGCGGCCACGAAACCGACGGGCACGAAATTGACTGCCATGAAACTGACTGTCACGAAACTGACATTTTTTGTCTTAATAGGACGTAACAAAAAACGCGATGCCGCCTTTATATTCCCCTACATTTTACAGTTTTTACACGGTGACACGATACTGACGTTATTAACTAACTTTAAGCTTTCGGCAGGGATACAATTTTTTTTTAATTATTGTTTTAATTCGTGGTTGGATGAGCTCGGGACTGACTTTTCAGGGTTAAGTAGTTAAAAAATGTGGTTTAACGTAAAATATTATTAAAGAAACGTTCATAAGTACATATTTATACCACAAAAATTATATTTTCTTACCGTTGTGTTCTGCTACAAATTAAAACTAGGAAAAATATAAATAAACACCTGATTCAGTGTCAAACAATTAACCTATCCACTGATTAAAGTACGTACGTCTGATAAGAAGTTCGCTATCAAATATTTTTCAAAGGAAAACTGATACGCAAGATACACAATATAGCGTAATAAATTTTATTATGTTCTATATCTCCGTTTAATTTACCGAAAACAACACGATATCTCATTTTTGTTAAACAATTAGATAAACTTACTTAAATGGCAGCAATAGGCGAATGTCTAAGCATCGAACAGTTACCGGATGGGATTAAAACTGGCCAATCGGATTCAGGCGATAGGTTAGATAAAAGCCTTAAATAACCAAAAAAGTAAAAAAAAATCGTCACGCCAAGTTTTCATTTCAGGTGCGCATTGTTTAAATTAAATTTGATGTATACAGGGCAACTCCTAAAGAAGATATCATATCACACTTAATTTTTTAAAATAAAAACTTCTTTCTTCCATGTTCGATCTTTCGACTATCTGCAGCAAGAGTAGGAACCGGAGTTTTGACTTTAAAGGGGTGCAGACGCAGCCCTATTGGTCTCGCCACAACGTCTGTCGGTTTGTCTGTTAGGGACCAACAGTATTTGCAAAATTATAAGGTGAAATATGGCACATAAAAAACATTTGCAATAAAACTTTAGATTCTGTTTAAATAATTACAAACAATATTTACCAAAAGACTGTTGCCTCATTTTCAACGAATAAATATAAACTTTATACCGAATTCACTACTTTAATTGTTCTTAAAAATAAATTAATACATCCATCTATCTTAATACCTAATCGCGAATAGGTACACGCTATTTTTTGTAATATTTCTCATTTTATTAATAGTCAAGTGACATAATATCGGTATAAGCATCAGATGAATTAGTCATGTTTTTGAATATGCATCAAAATGAGAGAATACTTAAGACTCCTAATGCATGTTACTTATCGATGTCTAACGTCTTGTCAACAGTGTAAACTTGCGTTAACACTGTTGACGAGGTGTTAGACGATACAGGCCTTGAGCCCCGAGCCTGTATTACCGAACATCTTTCGCATAACCCGAGAGATAGCCAAAAATGAAAATTTTCATAATGATAAATTTGCAAAAAATTACCGAAGTTTTACGCTACAAAAAAATCTAAACGTGCTCAAATAACTTTAAAAATGATCACACGGATGGAAAATTCTGTGTAGAATCCGATTTTTCCAGAGCTGAGGCGATGGAAAGCGCGGTTTTCCCGGAAAATGCGATTTTTCGGACCCATCTCGCAAAAATCGAATTTCTTACGATTTTTTGATACCATACGAAAAAAATCTAAAAGTGCTAAAATAATTGTGAAAATGACCATATCGATGGGAAATTTTATGTAGATTTCGATTTCGCTGGAGTTGAGGCGATGGGAAGCGCAGTTTTCCCGGAAAATACGATTTTCCGGACCCATGTCGGAGAAATAGCAATTTCTCGCGATCGCTAAAAAGTGGAAAAAAAGTTGATTAAGAAGATAGATATGGTCAAAGGGACGATTTTTTCTTCTTTATCGTACCCTAATTACCCCGGAAGGGCATTTTCAGGAAAATCCGAAAGCTGACCCAAAATGACAATTTTCACATGAATGCCTGAAAAATTTGCGACAAATCGCTATTTTTTCGATACCATACGGAAAAAAATCTAAAAGTGCTTAAATAATTGTAAAAATAACCATATCGATGGGAAATTTTATGTAGATTTCGATTTCGCTGGAGTTGAGGCGATGGGAAGCGCCATTTTCTCGAAAAATACGATTTTTCGGGCCCATGTCGGCAAAATAGCAATTTCTCGCGATCGCTAAAAAGTTGATTTAGGAGCAATAATAATATATGGTCAAACGGGCGATTTTTTCTCCTTTATCGTGCCCAAATTACTCCGGAAAGGGATTTTCAGAAAAATTCGAAAGGCAACCAAAAATGACAATTTTTACATATGAATGCCTATTTTTTCGAAACCATACAAAAAAATCTAAAGGTGCTAAAATAATTGTAAAAATATCCATATCGATGGGAAATTTTATGTAAATTTTGATTTCGCTAGACTTGAGGCGATATAAAGAGGTTTCCCGGAAAATGCAATTTTCAGAGCCATTTACAGACCAAAACCCAAAAAATCAAAAAAAAAAATCGAATTACGAACTTAATCGTATTTTTCAACTTTATGCAGGTCTAGGATCACTGCCAAACGCCACAAGCGACCGGATTTTGTCGAGGAATCGCGGAAAATCGTGCGAACAATGTTCGGGAACCTCGACAGATAAGTTTATTTTGGAGCGTTCATAAAAAATTGATTAGGAAAGCTACGTTAACAAATTCTGGGTCGTTTATAGAACGATTCTTTCTCTGTCGAATAGCGAAACCGCATTTCGCTAAGTCTTTTCGTTATTTCATGATAATTTTTTTTCAAGATCTACAATATCAACTACCGCATGCGAATTGAGAAAACATTTCAGTATTATTCCCCTTAATATGCAACAAAAACGTACGAATTAAATACTTGTTCTACTCCGAGAACAAGGTCAAGAAACTTAGCAGTAATAATAAATTTTAATATTTAAATTTTAACTCAAACATTGGACATTTAAACGTACATATACGGGGGTCATTTGAAAAACGTCTCAAAAGCACACAAAATTAGGAATCAACTGATTCACTAAATTTAGCCCCCTTATTACAAACTGCTTAAGAGAGTGATCCCCCACCGGTGATCCAGAAAATGTTTGTCTGTTGTTGGCGTCACTTCATTTTCTCAATTTTGTTCTCAGAAACGGTTGGAGCAGAAACGTTCAAACTTGCTGGGATAATAGAGATAGTGAGACTAGCTTCGGTAAAAAATGCCGTTATACAGGGTATTTCGTTTCGGAGCAATTACCGAACCTTATTGATATTGGTGAGAATCTAAAAATGGGAAGTAATTGTTTTGAATTTTTTCAATTCGAAATTGCCGTTTGCAAACCCATTTATGGTACTTAATAGCCCTGTTCGCAAATTTTTTTTGCATCATCGAAAAGAGCGCGTCGAAATCCAAGACAACTATATTTTTTAAATCCGTCGTTCTTTATAGAAAGGGAGCAATCGGCGATTATATTTCGATTTAACCCACTCTGTATCTTTTTCCATCTAATTTCTAACCTTTTCAGTGTTATCTCATAAAGCCTTAAAATAAATACCTATCGGGACATTCAGGAGCGTATTTAGGGGGAAAAATATTCTCTCATAACTTACCTGGGGCTCTGGCTCTACTCGCTCTCACATCGCTCAATAGAGGTCGCCTCTCCACCTGATCGAATACGCTCGCGTTAGAGGGCGCACTCTCAGCGTTACTATCCTTAGCTTCCTTAGGCACGTCAGTCTTGGGCTTGCTACCGGTGACGCCATCTACAACGTCGGGTTTGCTAGGGTTTACTATTTTGTCTTTTAGTTTCGAGAATAGGCCGCTGCTCGATCCGGACGAAGGGGATTTCTTGAGGGAGACCATTGGTTTTTTACTTACTAAGGACAAGAAAACGGTTTTTTTGTACTCGAGTATGTTTTTTTCTGGATGTAAAGAATCAAGCAAAAAAATGTCACTAACGTCCTAGGCATGAAGATATCACGCGTGCTCTGTTTCGTTTCAGAATATTCCTGGTTTAGTTGCTGGAAATCGATATACCAGTCCTTTTAAAGGCTTTTTTAATTAACTAATTGAATTGGTGTGTGAAAAAGGGATAAGATTCCAGTGGACCCCATTTTTGGCAAATCAAAAAAAAAAACTGCTTTGCGGCAACTCCATTAATTTAGTAAAAAATGTTTCTATTGGTCAATTGTTTGCTTTGACGATGTGAACTTAATGCCAAAATATGAACGTCCCATATACAGGGTGTTACAAAAAGATGTCAAGAAATTTTAAGGGCAGATTCTACATCTAAAAATATGAAAATAAGTTCATATAAACATGGATCCTCAAACGCTTCTTCCTCGAGATACAGGGTGTTTAATATTTTCACACCTCAAGTATTCTAAAGAGTTAGGAGAAATATGCGAAGACGATTTAGAGCATGGAGAAGCCATTTACTGCATCTACTATTAACTTAAATCAAAAAGCACTGTTTCCTGAAAAAAAAAAAAAATTTAAAAAATATCATTTTCATTATTTGCCTTTATTGTAAGAAATAAATTAATTTCTATCTCGAAAACGGTGCGTCAAAACGAAAAACCTTAAGAGGCGCTTTTTATGCAGAATTAATTGGGCTTTAAGAGAACGATATCAATTTTGAAAAAAATCAGTGGCGTGCCACTTTTTTCGCTAAAAATCAAGACTTACCAGCATGCACGCCACTGATGGAAGTACTTTAGAAAATTATTTTTTGCATGTAAAGGTACCCTTTGAATATATACTGGCCTGTACCAAAACTCATGTCAATATCTTAACGCATTTTCGACAAATTAAAAAGAAACATTTAAAAAATAAAATATTAAACACCTGTATCTCGAGAAAGAAGCGTTTGCTTGGGTTCCATGTTTATATAAACTTTTTTTCGTATTTTGAGATGTAGAATCTGCCCTTAAAAGTTCTTAACATCTTTTTGTAACCTATATGTAACTAGATATTACTATCTAAAAGTACTGGAATGGTATCTTTTTTCTACTCAAAACGATCAAGTTGAGTAAATCACAATAAAAACAGGAGATATATTGAAAATCAGTATTTACAAAGAACCAAAAAATTTCAAAAATAACATTTATGCAGTTTTTAATCCTCGAAGTCACTGTTTTCTGCAACTTTAAAAATAAATTACTTTTAAAACACGTGTCTCTACAGATATAAATTTCGAAAAAGGGGTATATACTTTGGAAATGTCGGTTTTCGACAAACAAAAATGGTGATATGCGATATAAACCCCAAACCCAAATGTGGTTTTGGTGCAGACTCTGTAGGATACGCACAGCAGGCAAATATAGCCGTAAGGCGAAAAAAAATTCTTGTACGCATAAAAAACGTTTATCGCACTTGAAATTAAATAGTATACAAAATGTCAAAAAATAAAAAGAACTTGATTCGTCTCAACCATTATTTAAAACAAATATTTTTGAAACAAAAACTTTCTTTGTAGGATGCATATTGCATAGTTTGGCTAAAATTACAGCAGAATATTGAAAAAACCCCGGATTTGATTGGCTTTTGCGAAATTTACACCTAATTTTGTCATAAACTATTCACATCATGCTCATTTTCAATAGTTTTTGATTTGGATTGTTCCAGAAATTTTCATTTTGAATGTTGTTGCTATAACTAACTATAAATTTTGATAACGCCATTTTATACATGCAGAAACTTTTATCTATTACCTATGTATAATAATACCTTGCTTTCTAATTTTTTTGGGGGACATTATTAAAATAATTCCGTCACTTATATTGAAATACACTTTTACCAGTAAATGCAAAAACCTGGGACACCAAGAAACACCGAACACAATAAGGACACACTGTCAACTGACCAGGATTTTGAACTTCAACTACCCAGTTTGGGTTATCCTAAAAATGATGGTACCTAAGTCATAAGGCGCCCTCAACCTCGGCACATCGTTATCTTTTAATTATATTGTATTTAAAATAAGACTTTTATAATGGACAACTCGGCAGTACCTGACCCCGAAGTAATTACTAATGATAAACAACCCTAGTTTTATTGTCGCAGGTAACAATTTTTCGTCCCCCAATATTTTGTTTTGTATTACATTTTTCATCAGAATAGGTATGCGTTTAGCATGTCAAAAATTAAAGAGTATTGTGGATATTTCAATATATAACTTATACAGAAAGAAATAGTAGTAGATTTTGAAGTACCTATTCATAATGCAGTGTTAAAGATTTGTCCAAATACTACAATTACAGACTGTCAATTTCACCTAACCCAAGCATGGTACAGAAAAATGAACAATCTAGGTTTAACACAGGAATACAAAGACAAAAAAATTTGAGATTGAAAAGTGGTTTCATTATTGTTTTGGTCTTTTATTTTTGGAACCTGAGGACGTTGACGATTTTTATTTCTTTAAAGTTTACGAAATTAAGCCGATAGAATTTTTCTGATTACCTTCCTGAAAAAAACATGTTTAAAAAAAATCATTTTCATTGTTCGTTATTATTGAAAGAAATAAATTAATTTTTATCTCGAAAACGGTGCGTCAAAACGAAAAAGCTGAAGAGACGCTTTTCGCACAGAATTAATTGGGCTTTAAGAAAACGATATCAATTTTGCAAAAAATCAGTGGCGTGTCATTTTTTTCGCTAAAAATAAAGACTTACCAGCACGCACGCCACTGATGCAAGTACATTAGAAAATAAATTTCTGCACGTAAAGGTACCCTTTGATTACATACTGGCGTGTACCAAAATTCATGTCGATATCTTAACGCATTTTCGAGAAATTAAAAAGAAACATTTAAAAATTAAACACCCTGTATCTCGAAAAAGAAGCGTTTTAAGAAAAGTGATTAAATAACTCCTTCAAAAAAAAAATTTTTATATTGAGGTCAAGAGTGTAAATAGCACTTATTCTAGGGATGGCGGTTGAATTTGTTAAAATGCTACCTGGGGGTAACAGATTGTGCAATATTTAGACATATTTTTTTTTACTTACATGGAAGTGGCGGTGTGGTTTTAGCCGATTCCGGAGGTTTAGGCAGTGCATTTTTTAATTCTAGAGATTTCCTTTGCGATGCTATTGAGCTATGCTTGATGGCACTAGTTTCAGTAGAAAACCTACTGTCAACCTAAAACGAATAGGTTGTAAATTTCGATATGAAAAGTCGATACGAAGCCTTTACACACTAAAGAAGACAAGGCACATCCACCAATTCAATCTAATAATGCTCAGCTTGGGCACAATGCCTTGGCACCTGCTAATTCTAGAGTGTTTAAATTCCGAAGCTATTTTATACACACACATAACTACATTTAAGGCGCCTCCACCATTTTATCCTTACGCTTAGCCTCCTGAACAGCTATTACAATAATAAAACAGACCAATGCTCAAACTCTAACACAAAACTATAAAGATACAACTACCAAACTTAAAAAGAAAACCTTTTAACACCATTTTCCCGATTGGTAACTAAAAATAACCATGTTCTCGACTTACTTTATAACCAAGCCCAAGTTTCCTGTTGTCGTCGCTGGCGAAAGGCAAAAGTTGAACGAAATTATCGGGAAAAACACCGATTTTTCCATTTAGTTCGCCCTTCCACCATCCGGGGTCCTGGCAGTCTTTATTTATTACAGTAACAATGTCGCCCTCTTTCAGAGAAAGCTCATCTTCGTTCGCTGCTTTATAGGAAAAGCGAACTTCGCACAGCTGTTTCACTGTTAAAAAGAATTAGCAATTAAGGCGTTTATACAGGGACAGGGCGATTTTCACTAAAGAAGTTTATATCATGCCCTAAAATGGTTCGTTTTCTAGGTGTGTAAAAGTTCTTAATTTGATCTAATTTTTTCGTTATATCTCAAACGGGGTTAGAGATAATTGTCTCAAAATTTACACAGAGGCAATTTTCCACACTTTTTAAGCAAAAGTATCAAAAACTTTCCAAACAACATACAGGGTGATATTTTTTCTGGGGTCGCGGCCCCTTTTACCCCCCGAAATGTTTTCTGCGACGCCACTGGCTTTTCTAAATTTAAAAATTAGTACTCCTAATTAGTGCTAAAACTTTTCGATCTCTTTCATTTTTTAAAAAGGTGGGCACGGCCGGGTTATTTGCCAAATAATTCATAAACGGTTGAAATACCAAAAAGAGCAAAAGACAAAAAAGGGCTTAAATGAAGCTGGGAATGTAAGTAAGTTATAAAACCGAGTCAGTGGTGTCCCAAAAATAAAAGATTAGGTGGGTCAAACCGTACATCACAACTTGAGATGTGTACCGGAAGTTTAGGCAAACCCTGTATAGGCGAAAGTTCGTTTAAAATAACTGTTTTTTAAAATAGTTTGCTAAATTGCAATTTATGTTTTTTTCGCACTCTGTAAATCATATAGATAAATTTGTTATGGTATAATTCCTAATTTAGCAAAACACTTTCGTTTTCCTAAAATTAAAAACAACAATAAAGTAAAATGAAAACTACGGTGCTTCGGCTCATAAACTCCGCTATTTAAAAAATATTCCTATACAAATAAAGCATCTTTTTATCTGAACAAGACGTGAAAATAAAATATACATACTAATGTTAATATTACAAATAAATTTAAAACTCTATAAGCGTGAATCACCATATGTTTGTTCTTATTTTTTGATGAGTAAAAATGCGCTTTGTTAACTCATCATCAAACCAAAAGAACAACTGACAGGCCTATTCAAAATTAAAATAATACACGAAAATCTTTGTTGTTTTATGTATTTAAAAATACTGATTCAACTATCTCTTGCAGGATAATTGTGCCAATATTCACGATGTTAATTCTGAATTGATGCTAATTAAAGTTCTCCAAGTCAATATTTAGTTTATTTATAAAAGAAAATTACTCCTAACAACATCGGAAGCCTTAGAAAAATCGAAAAAATACAGTTTCAGTTTCATACACAATATTTTGTATTCTCTATTTCCTTACAGAAAACAAAGAAAGGAATTTACTTAATCTTTTATCGTTAATTATCCTGCAAATTCCATTTTAGGCAATAAATATAAGATAATGCAAAACTCAAGCCTGTTGTCTATATAAAAATGATGATTAAAACATGAAAATATACATATTTTACCGGAAATGGGTACGATATTTTTATTCGATGAAAATTATTCAGGGTAATAAAAATATATATGTATATATTTCTAATAATTATAATCATTCACAAAGAGATATCTATCGTTTTAGGGTTTTCTTATCAGTGACAAATTTAACTTATCTCTTAGTTTTATAATTGAAATTTGTACCGAAAAGAGGAAACTGCGCTTATTCCTAGAAAATCAACTATTTCGGGGTCAAATTCGCAATCGAAACTTTATCAATTTATTTATTTTTTATCTAACAAAACAGTAATATGCAAACAAAACTTTTAAAACCTCTAAATGCGTAAAAACGTGGTTCAGCTAGAAAGAGGGAGAAACCTTAAGAAGTTTTCTTGTTTATTTTAAGGAAAAAATAAAAATTTAAAACTAAACTTTAGTATTTCTTGGTACGCTTTAAAAATCCCATCTCCGTGAATGATTGACGGTAAAAAATCTCAACTCCGTGAAGCTGATCTCCGTGAAGTTTAACATTCGCTTGGATAAAAAAATTAGTAAGGGAGATTATTGATTTTTTAACTGATTTTAAGGAATCGCAAGGGCCAGAAGTTCTAAAAAAAGCGACACGTTGTCATTAAGACACCTTTTAATTAAATTTTAAGGACATCTTATGGAAAAAAATAAAAATTTAAAATTACACTTTCTTATTTCTTGGTAAGGTTTTAAAATCTCATCTCCGTGAAGGTTTCCATTGACGCTTTCATACACATTTCTATGTATTTTAGTATTAAAAAAGGTTTTATTTAAAATTTTGTTTTATGTACAGAGATTGTATAAACTAGTCATATCTATGAGCAATAATAAAATGGTAAATAATTTTTTTTGGTACATATTTTTTATACATAAGAAAATAATTAGACTCTCCATAAGCGAATAATAATTTAAAATTGGTGTTTTGCTGGTAATTAACCGCCAAAGCTGATAAAATGTCTCAACTCCGTGAATTTCATCTCCGTAAATCTCATCGCCGTGAATTTGATCTCGGTAAAGTTTAGTATTCGCTTAGATAAAAAATTAAAAAGGAAGAAATTATCGATTTTTTAAACTAATTTTAAGGAATTTCAAAGGCCAAAAGGTCTAAAAAAGCGACAGGCAGCCCTTAAGCTACATTTTAATTAAATTTTCAGCACATCTTATGAAAAAAATAAAAATCTACAACTGAACTTTTTTATTTCTAGGTAAGTAAGTAACCTTTTAAAATCGCATCTCCGTGAATGTTTTCATTGACGCTTTCATATACATTTCTTTGTCTTTCGGTAATAAGAGCGGTCGAATTTAAAATTTTATTTTATGTACAGAGATAGTATGAACTAGACATATCCGTGAGTGGTAATAAAAGGGTGAATAATTTTTCTTTGGTCCAAAATATGCCTTAAGATGCAAATATATAAAAATCGAAATATATGAAAGAAAAATCCCTGCTTCATTTCATTGCTGTCCTGTAAAATCCTGAAAATAACTTTTCTTACCGGGTTTAGCAGGTAATGCTGGTGCTTCATCACTTAACCTCACCAAATCTTCTCTTGTACTAGGTTTAGGCTTGTTCTGCACAGACGTGATTTCTTCCACAAAATTCGAAGGGAAGACTCCCTCCTTTCCATTTAAATTCCCCCTCCACCAACCCTCTTCTTCTTCACATATTATATCTATTACATCTCCTACCTTTAGATTAAGCTCATCTTCGTGATCTTGCGAGTAGCTGAAGACTACACGGCATTTTCTAATTCTTAAACAAGGAAGAGTGTAATAATGCCTGTTTTCTTTAAAAGCAATGTGTACAGATACAGTTTATTAAAGAAATGACAATATTTAGTCTGTTACCAAGCCCTAGAAAGTTTAATTTGCAAAGTTTGTACCTATGGAGCTTTATCTACACCTTACCTTGCTGAATCCTTCTTATTTCTTAATACTACAGGATCCTTTTCAATCAGTCTGACGAAGTTATCAGGGAATACCCCTTTCCTGTCATTAAGAACACCCTCCCACCAACCACCTAGAAACAATCTTCCCTGAATTTAATAGTTAGGGAGAAAGAAACCAAAACACAAACTTTTAGCAAAACAGAAAAACTGATCGGACAGTGTCTATGAGAAGTTTCTAGGACAGTCTGTATAGGCATTGTATATTTATTTATGTGCACTACTACTGCATAGAACAACAGGTTCAGATTATAACTACTAACCCCCTTGGGCTATACATTACCATTATTTTGTTTTGTAACAAATTAACATCCTTTTAATGCAACAATCCTGAACAAGCAACCAATTCAGAACTAACCTGGCTTTTTTATCACATCCTTAATGATATCTCCCTTTCTAATTGTCAGCTCATCTGGCTCCTGAGCAGAATAATCGTAATCCACTAGTACTTCTAAAAAAAATCATGTTTACAGTATAGAGGCGGAAACTGTGAACTTTCTGATAATAATCAACCCATTGACTTAAATATCCAGTTGGTTCAGTACTCACCCATGGTACTTTTATCATAATACCAACGTTCATATGTTCATTTTTTGGTGGTTTTATGTAAATACACCTAAAACCCAACCCATAAATGATATCACAACAAATAATAAATTTATTTACAACTTATCTGACTACGTTTGCTGTGTTGAGGTGCTGTTTTGCTTATCTGTCATTCGTTGCTTTCTAATCGTTTCGTCAGTGAGTCATGGATAACTGTCACTCTACTAGTTTTGTCGTTGTCTTACACCTGAAAAAGTAGTTAGCTTCTTTCTTTATTCGGCGAAACCGCTAGCCCTGTCTCCTGAGCATAGTCGTATCAAATTTTTATTTTATTTTTGTATAATTGCACTAATTGCAGACCATTTACTTGAGCCATTTCCCAATACAAACATGTATTAGCCGCTAGAAAATTCGTATTTTGCAGAGCAACAATATATTAAGTAAGGTAAGGTAATAATTTATTTATTTTGACGGCCCCACCAGCGATTTCATTAACCTTCTGTTACGCTTCTGTTTGATAAGTCTATTTGTTGGTGGTGCCACCTTCTGGGAAAATAAAGAACAATGGAAAACATTTATTTACACGGGACCCTAATATAGACATCCCTTAATACGTCATGCTTTATAGTACAGAAGCAAATGCAATGATTATGTTAAAGGCTAGGAGCTTGATTGTGGTCATTCAAGCATTTGTGGACGAAAAATAATATAAATAATGCTTTATTACTTTAAAAATTAAAATACAATGTATATTTAACGAGACTTACATATAAATATAAATAATATTACTTCAAAAATATATATGGTTATATAAAAATGGTAAGGCGTCAAACAGATCGCTTTTATGACTATTCTTATAAAAAAAAACTAAAGATCATTGTTCGAGATGAATCTGTTGCCTTCTGAGTGTTTGCCACTATACCGATATCGACATTTTCCATAAGCACCTAAAAAAATAAACAACTTACAGTGCACCGAAACTAAAGAAGACACAATCTTTGTGAAAGTTTCGATTTTTTCCTACTTACCTTTGTAGTCATCAGGACTTCTGAGCGATCTAGGCAACGGAGTGTACCTCAAATTCCCACTAATATTAAGATTGTTCAGATGTACATTAACTTCGACATCTCCCTCCAATGAAGTCGGTCTGACGACATTCATATATCTCCCTCTATTTTTCGCTTCTGTTCTTTCTTGGTCGTTCACTTTGTTGGAGTCGAGAAATTTCAGGTTTGGAAGGTGAAAAAGAACAAAATATCTGGAAAATAGTTTAAAAGAATTAAATTTTTGATCTAAAATAAACTTGGACATTATGGGTTTGGTCCGATTACCTCAGAAAGCAAGTAAGTAACTGGGCAAAAAACGTATTTTATTTAGTTGTGGTGCATATTCTTATAGTACCTAATTGTTAACATACCTGTATCTCTGGTAATCTTCATCATCATTTTCTTCGCTAGACAGCTGATTTGGACAAGCCTTATTTCCTAGGAGACTTAGATAACTTAGCGAAGGAAACTTTTCCCTAATTTGATTAAGCAATGATTCTAAATTACATATCTACAAAACAAATTTTCAAAATCGTTATATTGATTCATTTGTGTCCATTTCTCATTAAACTTGGAGGATAGGTAAAAAATTGTAGATAAATCAAAGAACATATCTTACCTTATTTTTATTTAAAGACAGTGTATGCAAATTGGGCAAATTAGGTAATACTAGTGCATCCCCTAACTCATTGTTGTCTAGTATTAACTCCCGTAGGTCGTCAAAAGCGTCAATGCCCTTCAACGTGACAAGTTCGTTGTAACTAAGGTCCAAGCTCTGGACCTTAGGTCCGTAAAGTTTGGCGAGAGCATCTGGAATTTTTCGACAGCCTTGCCCACAGTAACATAACTAAAAATAAGTGTTTCTGTCAAGCTATGGGTAAAGTAGAACTAGTAATTACAGGGATGCTTTCAGCAATGGTAAGTAATAATAGGGTTTTTAGCCGAGGCCGGGAGCACCAAAAATGTTCTAAATTTCAGGCAGATTAAATTTTCTACATTCAGTGTACCTTCTCAGACCTTCTACCTCGGGCGTCGCATTGTATTTCTCGTATTAGCTGAGATGTTTGGGAATAACTTGTAGTAGAACCACTCTTTTTTCCTAAAGATTTAGTTTCCAATAGCATACTGAAGTAGAAGAGTATGGGGCGCGTGCTGAGTTTCGGTTTTGAAGGCGCAGACATAGTTTTTAGTTTCATCACACTCACTTTTGTTAAGTAAATAATATTACTGCATGTATTGATTTTTTAGTTTTTAAATGATTTATCCAGATTTATTAGATGCCTGCAATTTTCTCACTGATTTAGATACACTCAAGTGTACATTTTCACGTTTTTTTTTTTAATTTAGAAATAGTGAAATATAGAAAATAATATAATCTTATAATATTTTCTTACCGAAAACATGAAAAATATAAATAGAACACTTTCTAAAAGTTGAAATATCGCTGAAAGTAGGTCAGGAATGAAAGGATATTGGAAAAATTGTATAAATAGGGAAACCTACTAAGTTATTTGTAAAGCAAGCTCAAAAAATGAGGTTTATACTAATCAAAAAATGAAGTGGCATTTGTTATATCGAAGAGTCCGGGTTTGTTCTGGTTTGCTCAGGTTTACTTGTAGGAAAGAGATTCCTCACCCAATGAGAAGTAATAGGGGCTTGTAGAAACCAGGCCAGAAATCATGAAAATACCTGCAGTGGTAGGTAATAATATATGTCATATAACGTAAAATCAAAAAAAAGTCCTCAAAGTATGCCGTGGAATTAATAAGGCATGTCTTGAATTATTACTCTTGAAAGGTAACATATAGGAGAATGACAAATAGAACTGTCAGGTTCTGAAGTTTTTATTTTTAAGAAAATTAAATATGATAATCACGGCACGGCTTTTATGATCGAGAGTTGCTTTAGAAATGGTAGCAGGGTTGATGGCCAGTGGGTTTATTCAACACGGGACGCCATTAAGGGTTTTTAAACAGAATTTCCATACATAGTCATGGATTTGGACCAGTTTCGCCAAGTTTTGACTAGATCTGTGAAACAGGAACTGTAAATAGAAAGGAAGGCAGTGGGAGACCCAAAGTTCGCACTGCACAAATAGTAGAAGAATTGAGGCAAATTGTTAATGAATACCCACCAACCCCTATTCGGCATTTAAGCCAGTAAAGTAAATGTATCCTATGGAACCTGCAATACGATCCTGAAAAGTGACCTGCATATGCACGCTTATCATCTAAGCTCAGTGCAAGAATTGTTACCAAACGACAAGCCGCAGCGAATACAATTTTCAAAGTGGTTTATGGGTAATTTGTATAATAATTAAGACTTATTTTACTGACGAGACATGGTTTTACCTCTCTGGTTATATAAATTCTCAACAAATGATAATGTAGAGTTCTGAAAATATACCATTCTTTATAGAGAAGCCTCTTCATTCACAGAAACTTGGCATGTGGGCGGCCATATCGAAAATAAGGTTAACTGGACTGATTTTTTTTGAAAGGACTTTCAATTCGGCGCGTTACCTTAATGAAATTTTAGAAAATTTTATAAACGCATTAGACGATAAAGAGATGCGACAAGGCTACTTCCAGCAGGACGGCGCATCAATTTACGTAACGCTTGATAAGTTAAATTTTTTGGAATAATTTTTCGAAGAAAGAATAATTAGTCGTAATATGCTAGTTAGGTAGTCACCACGGTCCTGCGATCTCACGCCGTGCGACTTTTTTTATGGCCACACTTAAAAACTCGGTTTTCAAAACCCCTTGTGAAAATTTAGAAGACCTACGGGCTAGAATTACAAATTTTCAGGAGATTATCAACTCCCCCCAAGTGCTCACCAATGTTTTTGATTCTATAAAAAGAAGAATGAGAACATATGTTTGGAAGTAGAAAGTGGGATACGTCTCTCATTTAGTTTAAATTTATAATGTTTAGGTTATTTGTTGAATATGTTTTTTTTTTTAATTCTGTATTATGAAATAACAATGGCAATAACATAATTTTCTTAAAAATAGAAATTTGTTACCTTTTAATAACTTAAGACATGCGTGGTTGCTTCCACGGCATACGTTGAGAACTTTTTTTTTAATCTTACGTTATTTACTGTTACCGAAAATTAGAAATATATGAGATTACTTACCCGACCTTCCACCAACGTCACTGAACTAGGCGACATTTCGCCAATTGCGTCACTAGACGCCATTTTTATTTAATTTTTATCAGTGTTCGAATTGACAATAAAAAAATCAATCTATATTTGATTTAATATAACATTATAATAATGCAACATGTTATGTCGGTTGTGTGTCTACGTGTACAACGCAACATTTTTAGGTGATTTTGTACGACTTCGGTCGCTAAAGACAACAGATATCTGATATCACTGGAGGCCTTAGTTAGCTAACCGAGACCGGAAAATCAAAAATTTACAATATAGTAAGAATACCTGATATACCCCAATAAATACCAGCGAAAAATCTTTTAAATTTATTAGTACCTATATAAATATAACATATTTAGTAATGTCTGATTAATTTTTATCTACTACACCTATTTTTAGTGGATAGTACAATTTTTCACGTTCTACTGTTTGTGTCACCAAACGTAGGCCTGTGCGTTCATGAATAAGATTATTGTTTACAGTGCTCTGATTTGATAACAGCTACTGCTATGTCTATACTAATTTGAAAATAACTTTATTTTTGCAAGGCATTCTTAAACCTTCATAACGAGATCAGCCTGATAAAGCTGATTTTTATTAAACGAACAACAACTCGACAAATGACAATCGTTTTGTGTTTAAAACCTTAATCCTTATTACCATAGCATTCTTTATACTTCATTCCATATTCCAATTCGCAAAAAGAGATTATTAAATTCTCATCACATACATTTTTGATAATGGCGAATGCGCCGCCCGCGTTTTTATTTTTCCCTCTTCTATCACTATTACCATTTTCACTCGAAAATTTTCTGCCAGGCTAATAGGGGGCCCGAAAATTTGCGAGAACCTATGGCCTAACTCAGTTGAAATAGGCCCTGCTTCTGCCAATCGTCTTGGCAACTCCTGTTGCAAAAACAAATAAATAGGACCGTTTAAATGTTCATTAAAAAATATGGCCCTATAATTCTGTTGTGGAGAATGACGCACCACACGTTAACCGACCAATGGTTTTGGTGTTAAACTTCATGGACCCAGTGTGGGTTCTCCGTTGCATAATAATGAATACTGACAACACCATTACTTCTAAATGAAGCCTTATCTGAATAAGTTATAAGTTTTAAAAAATTTGGTTTACTTCAATTTGGGCACGTAACCATTGGCAGTAAGTTACGCGCCTTTGATCTTCATCGTGAAGTTCCTGATGTAACTCGATCTGGTACGAGTGGTATTTAGACTAACTTGGGGATTCTCCTGTACTTGTAACAGTATTTCGAGTTCTTTGTTCTTTCTCACCATTTGTAGCTATTCTATTGAGAACTTTACGTTTTGAATGTTCTACACTGCCATGCCGGTTGAATCGAAACGTTCCATTAAATTTTGAAAACTCCGAGGATTGGGTGTTCGCCGTACAGAATAGTTCATCCGATTCATCCTGTATAATCTTTCCTCAAAAAGACAATTTTTATCTGCCTCGCCCAATACATAAATCATATCGAATATATCGATTAATTTATTCTTGGAAAAATTCATCTTGAGTATAAGTAACTGGACAATAAACTTTACAGTAAAAACGCTTAATTTTAAAAGCGATCTGTTCTTAATGCCATCCTCTAACATTATTTTCACTTGTTTTCCATAGCTACTGCCATCCATTGACAGAAGATGCTATAACGAGAACAGAAAATCCCGATAAATCAAAATGTTTCAGAAAATATTAGAGATAGGAACCCAGATAAAAAGATAAGGGATAGGACATTCTTTACAAAATGTGAAGAGTTCTTCTCGAGCTATAAGATGGCAGGATATAGGATGTTCCATTTGATAAAAGTGGCATTTTTTAATTAGGAGTTTTCTGACTTTGGACCTAGAAATGAAACATCCTGTAAATGAGATGTCAAATATTCCATAGTGAATATGTTTTTGTGACTTAATTTACTCAGGATGCAAATTATGAAGCGCTAGGAGTCAAAATTTAAGTAATATTTTTACAATAGAGATGTTTGCAATTGCTAAATTTTCATTACAAGTCGAATTATCTTGAAAACCCAACCACCCTCTCACACAAGGCCGAGGCTGTACAAATAAAACCACATTTTAAAATTTATTTATTTTTTTATTTCTCATACATATCCCATACATTAAATGCGTTTGAATATATGTAACTTTGATACAACACTTTAAGCTAAAGGATCAGAATCACTTTGGACTAGAAGCTAGTTTTATTAGGTTAACTTTATAAATCTAATCAAAACTGACTATAATCACCGCTTCTATTCAGCAATTTCAATTAACAAGCACCATCCGGCTCGAAGGACCAAAATGTGATTAGAAAAAAAAGATCAATTTAATTGGAGAGTCCTTCTTTTGCAACACCGCTAGTTGATCAGCACCAAATAAAAAAATAATCTGAAAATTTTAAGTAACTTTGGTACTATTAAATATGGGCCTTAATTTTTTAACAGTCTTGCTGGCGTTCAGTGAATATAGTAAGTTTTCTTACAAATTCAATCCTCCTTCTCCGTAACATTAATAAAAATAATATTTTATGTTTTTAAAAATATATTTAACACAAATTCTTATAAAGCGTCTAGAGATATAATAATAGTGCATGTGCGTTTGTGATAGCAAAAAAAAACATTTAAAAATTAAGTTTCATGTGCCCTTAAAGTAATATCTTTTCATTATATCAGTATAGTTTCAAATTTGGAATGTGGTAAATTTTAATATTCTATGTTTATTTACGTCTTCTTACCAAAACTTACTTTCATAGCTACAACTTAAAAAAATATTATTTATTTCTCAATTTTTAACTAAACTAATAGACTTAAGTACAAAACTATTTAGATAAATAATAATAAGTGATATTGTGTGTTAAATATATTTTCAATTATCGAAATTTCATTGCAAAATCCTACTTAACCTGATGTTTAAAGTACAAAAATGGGTTTTTCGTCCCTTTTCCCTAGCCTTATTGCTTTTTTAAGACTCCCTCTTAAAAAAAACCTAGGTATTTAAATAAAAAGAGTAAGAAAATCCTTGATTAACCTTAATTTACCAAACTCTACAAACACCATCCGGCTCGAAGGACCAAAATATGCCGTAATAAGAAAATACTGGAGAATAAGCTAGAGCGTCCTTCTTCAACACATCTATCCTAATAATATCACAGCAAAAACCATCTTCGTACTTTAAACTAAAATTTCAAAATCCTAAACTCAAGGCCTGACCCTCGATATAGCACCATCGTACCTATTTTACTAACAATTAATTTTTTTTGTTACAATTCAAGCTCGATTTTATCTCCTGGGAATTTTTTGAGTTCAGTGTATACTTTGATAACGTGGTGGCCCCTCTACGAATTTCGTAATAATATTAATAAAAAAAAATCGAATTTAAAAATTCATATTTCTACTGTATATAATCGTTTACAATTTTGAAACCAGCACCGAGTAGAATTGTTAGAAATAATAAACTAATTTTTGTCTCTTAGTAGATAATGTTGGGGCGTTCTACTCCCTTTGACATTGGTAAAGTTTATCAAGAAAAGTTCCATTATTGACTGGGAAAACTAAGATTCTCTAATACGCAAATTAGCTTGAAAAAATAATTTCTGATCCAAATTGAATATGTTTGTTGATTTCTATTAAAGTTTACTAATATATGGCTAAAAGGTATAAATTTAAAATATAGACTGCACTCAAAAAACTAATATCAATAAAAAATCAAACGATAAATAAATGACATACTAGTTAGCCCTAAAAATTATGTACCAGTCTTTCCCTATTTTAAAAAACGAATCTGTAGGCCTTACAACTAGTCGAAACAGAATAAATATCAATATAAATAAAACAAATATTTGGTAAATTCACAAATCTAAGCACAAAACAAGCTAAAAATATACAGGTTGTTTAAAAAAAGGAATGTTCTCAATATGTATCGCCATCTATAGTAGCCAGACTTTTTTACATATACATTTTACTAGTTGTCCTGCTTTTAGTCATTCATTTTTTTTTAACAACCTCTATAAGCATATCGCACTACATTCTCTGCGTAAGAAACTGAAAAGCGTGTCAAAAGTGTATACGTAGAAAAACGAAACGGTATAATAAATGCATTCAAGTCTTTACAAGTCTTCGCATCCGGTAGACTAACAACTATTAATCTTTTCCTCTAAAAAGACAAAACGGCAAATATCACATAAAATGTAATATCATCAATATAATTTAAAAATATTAACATATAATATAAGCTAACCAAACAATTGAATAGTAAGCAGCAAAAGATGACAGTTATGATCCTTCACGCATCGAAAAGAGAAAGCCCTAAGTATTCATTTGCCACCATTGGAGAGTTATTTTCAATCTAAAATACAAAAAGAATGTTTTCCTTAGAATTTGGACGAATATATAAACAAACCAATACATTAAAACAAACATCCTTTTAAAATGAGGTATTCCGCTTGCAGTCCTGATTTGATCCTATATGACTTTTTTTTACTGATAAGATTGACTGCATTCATGTTATAGCATAATATGCATTGCATATGTTTTCTCGTGGGTAAGAAACAGAATAATTTCGAGAAATCGATACGAAATGGAATAGAAAACAATACAAATAAGAAGTCATCAATTCGCTTTCCAAAGCGATTATCAAACTCAAATTTTTGAAACAAATTGATAAATTGTACTATTGCTGAATTTACCGACTTACCCATATCTTACCACTTACAATTCAACTATTCTTTTTACATTTAATGAATTTAGCTTAGGGTGATCATACTTTTATAATTTAGGTACTTCTCTAATCTAAAATTTTCATTGTCTTACACATTAATCTGACGTCTGACGTCATTTATAAACTTCTGAAAATTCAACGTTATCCCCCTCCATAGAACGTCGAAGTGGGGTAAGTTTGAATAAAATATCTTTTTTTTAAATGTGACAACGTTTAATGTTTTAAATTTGAAAATATCCTAAATAAACAGTCTAAGGTAATGAGTTATTTGGAAATATATTAACAATAACTTGTCAAAAATCCTTTGAAATATTATTATAAAAAGCAAAACAGTTTTTTACAATATACTTGAGAAGTATTTTCATAAGATTTTCTCGAGTTCGTTTCAGAAATTTCATTTCAAATACCACCTTTAATAAAGAATCTTATAAGTTTGTTTTAGATTATCATGGATCCATACTTTGCTGATTAATATTATTTAGGTTTTTGACAAATTGGATTGTGTTACTTCTTTCTATATATTTCTATAGAACTCTTCTTTTTAATATAATTAATTGCTAGAGAAAAGTTGATATAAGAAAAAAGAAGACTCTTCTAACTGAAGACAGTACAGTATAGAGGTAACGTTAAGGAAGGTTTTTTAGTATTAGGTTGGCTTTCTTTAAAAATAATGGACGTACGAACATTTCCAAAATTTTTCTTCCAGGTAGGTGGGGTGTAACGAAATAGGTATTGCCAAAAACAGATTTTATTTTAAAATAAATTGCTTAGAATTCTAAACGGTATGCTGAACAAGATGTCTCGTGGTCTTGGAGATTGATGGTGCAGCGACTAGCGGATGGCGACAAATCTATTTTAAATTTGGAAAGCAGTTCCTCATTTTCTGCAACCCAGTAACCTAGGATGTCAGTGTCATAAGTTGGGATGATAGTCACTTCTGAAATTACAAAAGGATCACGTTATTTCCTAAATAATTAATTGTATTCTCAGGTCTGCTAAGTGTGCAACTCGCTGGGGCTCGAACGAAAAAAAGCTGCATTCCTCCATCCCCCACCCCGGCACTGTGTATTCTACAATCTGTACTTACCTAATTCCCTATCTTCCCAGGTTTGCTTAGCTTCAAGCAAAGCATCGTACACTTGTCTACTAGGTTCGAGTCCAGAGAACACATAGTACCTAGCCCGTATCTTTTTAAAGAAATCTACATAAGAGTAATAATGATTTCCATGATGCGGTACATATGTTAGGTCCACGTAAATGGGATTGATCTTCTTTGCTCTGAGCTTTGAAGGCGATTCAGCACGTTTCTTGTCATCGTTCAGCTTGTTTTTGGCAGTAACATAGGGTGGAAGCTTCCTCTCCTTCTTCGGAGTGCCTTTTTCGTTATCGTTTGGAGGCGCAGGACTGGGTAGACCAAGAGGTTTTCCCCAGGAGGCTATTGGGTCGTAGTCTCTATCTGCAGAGTGTTCAAAGTAAACGCCGGTAGTCATTGGATCAGCTTTTTTGACAGATTTTTGTTGCGTTCGGTCTGTAGAACTAGAAGTAGGCAGTGTGTCGCCAATAAAGCTACAAGTCATAAGATCGGTTTCTTCGGAACTAGAGGAGAACTTTGCTTTGGTCACTTCGTATAAATAGCTGGGCGCTGGCAGACCCAGCGGTTTTCCCCAGGAGTCTACTGCGTCTTTTTTAGAGCCTTCTTTTGGTGCCGCCGGAAGTTCACCTAGAAAGTTAATGTTGGTTAACCTGAGCCAAATAAATTTCTTCCTAATTACAAAAAAAAAATGAGCACCATATACTCACCAATGCAACTAGCGGACATTAAATCTACCACACTCTTTCTCGCCTCACTATCTCTCTCTTCCGGTTTCAACTCAGTCGTATATTTAGCCTTCGTAATTTCAAACAGCAAGGTCGCAGGCACTTCCTCGCCCACATCCGTCTGTTCTTCCGGCAAGGAACCATAGAAAGACATGCTCATGGGATCCATCTTCATGTCTAGCTCATCTAAGTCCGATTGTGAATGAGCTATTTGAGATTTAGTGCTTAAATCCTCATCGTCCGTCTCTGTTTGCTCACTCAATCCGCTGTCTAGTTTTGATGAAGGTGATTTCAAGTCTTTTGCGATCGGACTGACTGGAACCGTTGGAGGAGTAGTTTTGCCTGACAGCTCTAAGTCAGGGCTAGATTTATCACTTAATGCAGTAGCTTCCGTAGTAATCTGCAAGTGGAAGTGAAAATAAATAACTAATGAAATAAATAACAAATATTTTGCAGAATTAGAGGAGATAATTTAAGCGGATATGCTATTTATATAAAAAATCAATTTAACTGCAACCACCTACCTGCAGGATACTAGAAGAACTTGCTTGATCTTTAGAAGCTGTATCGTCATCCTGACTAGTTATTGGGTGGACATATACTTTGGCATCGGTACTATCACGAAGTAGGGCTATTTCGTTGTCCAAAAAACTTTGACTTGCACTTTTTGGACATTCCTCAGTCTTAATACAAATTTCTACATCGGATATTGATAACTTTTTAGGTTCGGTAACCACCTTTAGACTAGATGGGTCTTTTTCACTCAAAGTCTTTTCCATGCTCTCCTTCTCACATTTTTCTGTTTGACCAAATACATATTGGTCTTCTAAAACTACGCTGTCTTTGGTCTTAGGACTAGGGTCTTCCTTCTTAAGGATATCTTCAATTTTTTCGGTTTTACTAGTTTCACTAATTTTGTCATCCAACTTATGGCTTTCAGGACTAGAACTACTTTTTTCTATATGTACAGACTTGGTCGTATCACATTTTAAGTTACCTTGTAAGTGATTTATTTCCTTTTTGGCTTCTTTGGTTTCTTCTAATTCTTCTTCTAACTTTGTGTGTTCTTTCTCTGGGTCTTTCTTTTCCTGTTGTTCGGGAGTTAATTTCTCCTTCTTACATTCTTCTTCTTTAGAATGATGCATATCTTCCAATTTATTTGAATCAATAGGTATATCCGAACTCGAGGCAATTTCTTTATGGTCTATCTTAATTTCATCCTTTTCCAAAACTATTGATTTTGTTACTTCACTGACTTTTTGAAGAGTTTTTTCTATTGTATCAATTTCTTCGTGCACTTCTTCCTTGTTAGTATGGCATTTTTCAAATGATATGGACTTTTCAAGATCAGTAACTTCGTTTAAAGTTTGCTGAAGATTTGACACTCGTTCTTCAATTTGCTTTTCTTCTTTCTCTATAATTTCTTTTTCTATTTTTATCTCGTCTGATAGTTTACATATATCAGAGGATCCCGATTTTCCTGGTTTAGGGAGATCTTCCTTTCCGTTTAATTTGTTTTCTGCTTCGACAATTCGTTTTTCTATCGATTTCGTTAAATCACCGACTTTTTCAAGAGTTTTTTCTAATGTATCAAGACGTTCACTTGCTGGTTTATCGTCTTCTTTAGTAATATGACATTTTTCAAATGATATGGACTTTTCAAGATCCGTAACTTCATCCAAGGTTTGCTGAAGATGTGATACCCGTTCCTCAATTTGTTTTTCCTCTTTCTCTATAGTTTCTTTTTCTATTTTTATCTCATCTTCTGGTTTACTTACGTCAGATGTTTCCGATTTTCCTGGTTTAGGAAGACCTTCCTTCTCTTTTAATTTGTCGTCTACCCCGATAATTTGTTTTTCAATCAATTTCGTTATATCACTGACTTTCTCAAGGGTTTTTTCTAATGTATCAAGACGTTCACTTGCTGGTTTATAGTCTTCTTTAGTAATATGGCATTTTTCAAATGATATGGACTTTTCAAGATCCGTAACTTCATCCAAGGTTTGCTGAAGATGTGATACCCGTTCCTCAATTTGTTTTTCCTCTTTTTCTATAATTTCTTTTTCTATTTTTATTTCGTCTGAAGGTTTACTTACATCAGATGAATCTAATTTTCCTGGTTTAGGAAGATCGTCCTTTTCTTTGACTTGTTTATCTAACTTATCCTCCGTTTTGTCCCGAATTTCCTTGTCGGGCTTTTCTATAATTTCTTTATCAATCTTACTTTGAGTCGCTGATGATGACTCAAGAAGTGCCATTTTCACCAAACCTGTATCTGGCTTATTAATCTCTTGCACAATGCTCTCTTCCATCTCCTTTTCTTCTTTTTGTAATTCTTCCTTCTTTACCGTCAATTGTTTTTCTGCTTCTTTTTCCTTTACATCTTGACTTTTGTGTTGTTCTTCAGTACCTTTATCTTTGCCTTCTTCAGTTTTCGGCTCCTTTAATTCTAAGCTGGCATCACTATCAAGTTTGCTCACGTCATCTATCTTTTCCTCCATATTTTTCTCAGATAACGATTTGCCTGGCAAGCTTGACACCTTTCCGTCAGAGTCCTGAGTTTTCGCTGTTTCTTTACCGTCTTTATCTTTGGACATATCTGGGGTGGATTTGCCTGAAATAGCTGGTGAAGCCTCTAAGTGACCGTCTTTACTTAAAACATCAGGAGACGATTTTTCAGACAAAGTTTTTGTATCTGCTGCACCATCTGATTTGCTAGGTTCCCTCATATCACTTTGTTTATCTTCTTCAGTATGAACTTCATCGGTTTTAATTTCAGTAGGACTTTTCTCGTCTGGCAGAATTTTATGAAGAACTGATTTAGTTGCGTCACCAATTGCGCTAAAAACTGATTCCATAGCCTTTTCGGACTTGCCAAGAAGTTCTTCAGCTTTCTCAACTATACTTTCTTTTCTTTCAGGGGTATATTCCTTTATTTTAGCTTCAGCAGAAATTTTGTCATCATCTGTTTTAGAATCAGATTCAAGCTTATCTTTTTTCCCTACAACATCATCAGTTTTTGGTTCTAGATCATGACCTTTTTTATCTTCAAGGTTATATTTAACTTCGTGTTCAACTTCTCCTGCAATTTTTGAACTGTCCTTAGCACTGTCAAAAGTATCGTCAACTTTAGCCTCACCTTTGGGTGGTGGTTCATGAATTTCCTCTGCAACATCACCTTCCTCTGCAAGTCTGGCTTTGCCTTCATCTGTAACTTTCTCTTTACTATCCACATCCTTACTATCAATTGTTTCTTTACTTATTTTAACCTCCTCGGGAGTCGATTTTCCTGAACCGTTTAATGCAGAATCTACATGTTTGCCTTTGGCCACGTCTTCAGGAGGTGTTTCTCCAGACAAAGCCTCTACTGCATCAAGTTTATCAGACTTCTCTGTCTGAATATCTTTGTCTTTCTCTGTACTGTATTTCAAATCAACTTTGTCTGACTTTACTTCTGCAGCAGAGCTCTTATCATCAGGTAAAATTTCATGGAGAAGTGATTTAGCAGCGTCGCCTATGGCACTAAAAACTGATCCAATAGCTTCTTCCGATTTTTCTAAAAATTCTTCTGCCTTATCGACTACACTTTCTTTCATTTCTGGTTCATCTTCCTTTGCTTCGATTTTTGTTAAGCCCCCTTCATGTGTTATTTTGGTGTTGCTATCTTGACTTACCACTGGAAGCTGCTCAGCTTTACCAGATTCTCTCGTACTTAAAGTTTTGTCAGCAGTTTCGATTGCATCGTCAGTCTTGGGCGCACTTGCTAAGTCATTAACTTTTTCTACAGCCGCATTTTCTTCTAGATCTTCAACCTTGTCTACAACCTTTCCATCACTGTCTATGATCTTTTCAACTAATATTTCACGTTTTTCTTCAACTTCCTTTTTTCCTATCGTTTCTTCAATTTTATCAGCAATATCTAAAATGGTTATTTCACCAATTTGGTCAGTTACTTCAGTTACTGCCCCCGCAACTTTTTTTAAATCATCTTTAGTTTCTTGGATAATCTCTTTACTTTTTTCTGCAACTTCGTGGATTTGTTCATCAGCTACATGTTTTGAATTGGATATTTTTTCTGTAACAGCCTCAACCTTTTCTTCAGCAACACTTTTAGCGGATTCTTTAGCATCGTCAATTATTGTTGTCAAATTATCTACCTTCTCCAGAATCACCTCTTTACCGCTTTGAAGTTTCTCTTCCAATTCATGACCTATATTTGAGACTTCATCTTTAACTTTATCAACGGCTTTAGATGGCTCAACTATCGTTATCTCAATATTTCTGGAAATATCTTCCTTGGCATCATCCATCCTCTGTTCAGTTGATTCCCGAATTTCTTTAGCAAGCTCTTTACTTTCATCAACCATAGCTTGTGTCGCGGAAATTGTCTCTTCGGCTGTGGCAGTACCTATATACTTTATTTGCTCAACTTGACCTACAATCTGATTTAAATCTTCTGAAATTTTATCTGCAGCTGTTTCAGATTCAACTTCAGTCTTTTCGATAAGCTGTTTAACTTCTGCAGATGTAGTTTCAGCTTTATCTTTTAAATCGACATATAGGGCAGCAGCTTCTCCTTTGATATCTTCAATCTTGGCTTTTGTTTCATCTTTGACTTGTGATAAATCATGTTCATGTTTCTCCCCAACCTTTTCTTTTCTACTGACTAGATCTTCAGTTTTGGTTGAAACATGCTCTTTAATTGTCTCTTTGAAATCATCAATTTTATGTTTCGTGTCATCTACGACTTGCGATAAATCATGTTCAAGTTTCTCACCAAGATCTTCTCCCCTACTTACTAAATCTTCAGCTTTCGTTGAAACATGTTCTTTTCCTGCTTCTTTAGCATCTTCTATTTTATGCTTTGTCTCATCTACAGCCTGAGTGATAACTTGCTCAATCTTTTCGACAAGTTTTTCTCCTTTACTTACTAAATCACCAGTTTGTGTTAAAATTTCCTCTTTAACTGCTTCCTTTGCATCATCAATCTTATGTTTCGATTCGTCTAAAACTTGAGCTAAATCTTGTTTAAGCTTTTTGTCAATCTCTTTTCCTTCACTAACTAAATCTTCAGCTTTTGACGAAACATGTTTCTCAGCTGCTTCTTCGGTTTTCTGTTTGGTCTCGGTAGTGGCTTGAGATAAATCATGTTCGAGCTTTATAACAAGCTCCTCATCTTTACTTACTAAATCTTCAGTTTTTGCGGAAATATGCTCCTTAGCTGCTTCTTTGCCATTGTCCAGCTTTTCAAGTCCTTCGCTAACCTTTTTCCCTTCCTGAACTAGATCATCTACTTTTGTGGTAACTTGTTCCTTAGAGTTCTTAATTTCTTTCTTAACTGCGTCTTTTATAGCCTGAGTTTCTTCTACAATTAAATCTTGAATTTCTTCAACCATTTGTAGACCTTCACATATCTTACTTTCCACAGTTTCTTTTACCTCAGCAGCGACACTAGAAACGTCTGTTACTAATTCTTTAGATTTATCTACTGCTAAACCGCTTATGTCTTTTATCTTTTGTTCAGCGTCATCTATAGCTCTTGTAGCGTCCTTCTCTAGCTGTTCACTCTTTAGTTCTAGCGCTCTAACATCATCCCTTTTTTCGTCTTTCAAATCTGTTACAGTTTTGGTCAAATCATCAACAATGTCTTCTTTGACTTTAGTCAATTCGGCACTTATTTTTATATCTTCTTTGTCAACGCCTGTTTTTTCACTTATATCTTTAGATTTTTCTAAAAAGTCCTGAATTTTACTAGAATCTGTTTCTAATACTTCCGTAGCAATTTTTTTAAGTTCTGGTTCTAGTTCTTGGGCATCAGTTTTTATGTCTTTTATTTCGTCATGCTTTTCCTCAGTTTCATCTGTTATTATGTCTTTTACATCTTTATCTCCTTTGTCGATCTTTTTTATGTCTTCTTTTACTTCGTTTTCAACGTCTTTAGCCGACTTTTCAGCAGCTCCTACAGTATCACAAACAAGCCCTTCTGCTTCTGGTATTTTAGCTTCTGCTTGAGTAATTTCTTTGGCAATGCCTTCTATGTTTTCTTTTACCAATTCTTGGGCACTATCAAATGTATCCTTAATAGAATCTAAAACACCTTGTTTTTCAACACTGTCGTAAACTCCATCTACTTCTTTTTTCTCAATATTTAAGTCTCTTTCAGTGATTTGTTTTACAGTTGGCATGGTATCTGATAAAGTCTCAACAATGGAAGACTTCTGCGATTGAGATTTTTGGAAAGGCTCAGGCGATGATCTTCCGGAACTCTCTGAACTTTTAGAAAACGTTATTGTACCGGGAGGACAGATTTCAATCTCCTCTCCGCCATCCTCGCTAGAAGCAGTAACCAACATTCGATGAACAGTGCCAGCATCGTCCTCCTTGTCATCTGTATCTTCCTTATCTTGCGATTTATCATCCTCTTTTTTTTTTGCATCTTTCTTTTCCATCTTTTCTTCCGATTGGTCATCCAAATTTTCAGCTTTTTCAACTCCTTCGTCAACTTTGTCAAGTTTCTCCTCAGTCTTGCTCTTAATATCGGAAATTACTTTGGAAGAGGCTGCCATAAGCTCTTGCGCACCTGCAATAAGGTCCTTCCTCCTATCCACTGCTTCTGCTGGTTCATCTTTCAGCACAGCAGGTTCTTCAGGGATTGGTGGTATATCGTCGCTTATAATGACTTTAGCTTCTATAATAGGGGAATCCTGAGTAGTTATGTGAGTCTCCCTTAGTTCTTGGGTAAATGAAAGCTTTCCTTGAAGCTCTTCCAATGGAGCTTCAGATTTTAGAACCTCCGCCACGCTGACTACTATTTTCTTAACATCTTCCTCGCGCTCCGCAGGCGACTTTCTACCCAATTCTATTTTATCTATATCAAGTTCCCCAAAGGTTGGGATATCGTCTTCTTCTGGAGAGGAATCCGGTAAAGTTACTTGTTCAGCGTGCTCAGGACTTTTAGTTGATGTTTCAATTTTAACTTCTTTCTTTTCGGTAATTCTGTCTTCAACAGATTGTTTAAGTTCTTGCAACTTGTCGTCAATTTCAGCCAATTTTTCTACATCTTGCTTTAGGTGAACGTCCAATGGTTCCTCGATTTTAGTTAAATCTCTTTTAGTTCGACTTAAATCAAGTTCTTCCACCGGCTCTACAACTTCTTTTTTGAGCTCCTGAATCTTATTCTCAATTACCTCAACTTCCTGCTTAGTTTCTTTAATATGACTTATTTGATCTTCCTCGGGTATTTTGATGACACCTTTATCAGCGTCTGTTGCTAGTTCTTCTTTGTGGTCAGCTTTTTTCTCAACAAGACTCTTTTTATCTGCTTCCTCTATGAGCGCTTTTATATCTTCCTTGTCTTTTTCTAACATTTCTTTAATTTCATCCTCTTTACGAATTTCATGATCATCGTATTCGCTTTCGCTTTCCAGTTCCTTTTCTTTGACAGATTCATCCTCTTTGTGTAACTCGTGCGTTTCTGTTAGATCTTTAGGCATTGCTTCTTTATCAGTTGCGCTTTCTTTAACAGAAATTGTCTCCTCAACTTTCTCACTTATTTCTGTAAGTGCCTTTTCCTCAGTTTCCAGCTTGGCATGTTTCTCCCTGCCATCATCTGCCTCTTTTAACTCGTGTTGAAGATTATTAACGTCTGCCTCTTTAGATACAGCTTCTACAATTTTATCTTCCATGGGTAGCTCTTTCATTGCTTTATCTGCTTCTTCAGCGGTTTCTACCATATCTTGATCTATTTCATCTTCTTTTGAAATGACAACCCATTCCTCATCCATACTTTCCTTGAGCTTATTTTCAAATAAAACGTCACTCTTCTGTTCCACTTTTTCTTTAGTCTCTAATTCAGCCTTTTCTAAAACCTCAAACTTTTGGGCGTCGTCAGTCTTTACTTCAATTTCTTTAGGAATACTTGTCGTCGTCTCTGCAGGATTTCTTGCAACTGGGATATCAGTTGCAGCAGCTTCACCCGCAGAGACTTCTTTAGATAATTCAGGTGCTGCTTTTTCTTGCTCTAGGAATGCTTGACTTGCAGTCTTTACGTCATTAAGAATGTCTTTACTAACGTCTTTTACAACAACTTCTTCAACTTCCGTTACATCTTTCTTGGGTAATTCTTCATCCTCCTTCTTGTCTGTTGTTTGCTTTAAATCACCCTCCACTTGATCAACTGCGTCAGGTTTTTCCTCAGTTATAGTAACTTTGGGTGCTTCTTTTTTAAGTTTATCCTCTACTGCTATCTCCTCAGGTTTTTCTTTTTCATCCTTCTCTTTTAGGTCTTCTTTAGCATCATCGAGAGCTTCTTTAACATCCTTTTTCTCTTCAGCCTTTTTATCTTCTTTACTTCTCTCTTTGCTCAAGTCTGCTTCACTGACCTTCTTTTCTTCTCCATGGAATTCATTATAGTCAGCCTCTTCATGTACAGGTAAATCTGCAACTTCATCAGGAGTCTTCACTATATCCCTTATATGCTTTTGCTTGTCTAATGAAATCCCTACTGGTAACTTAGGCTGACTATCCTGTAGACTTTGAGGTGGTAGTTGTATGATTGGAAGTTCTTTTTCTTTAGTTTCTTCTTTGACATGCTTTTCTTCAATAGGTTGCCCATTGTCTTCTTTTATGTCATCCAACGTAATACGTTCATCCTCTGGTAGTGTTGGTGCTGTTGTAGTAGCTCCGGATTCAATGTTAGCAGACACTTTTTCCTCTGGGTGAGACTCACCTACCTCCTTTACTTCTTCATCTGCAAGTTCTTTCTTATCGGTGGTAGGAGTAGCTTTGTCTTCAGGCGAAGAAATCTGTGGCTTCTTAGACTCCGTATCTTCGACTGTTTTAACAGTTTCTTCCTTGGCAATGTCCTGCGTCGAAATCTCTTTTGTTTCTTCTTTTTGAATACCAATTTCTTTTTCTTCGGAGCTAAGTTTCCTTTGTTTTTCCGATTCTTCACTGTCTCTGGCGAGTTTTTGCATTTCATCTTCTTTAGCCTCTTGGTCCAAGGAATCGTGCTCTATTTCTTCTTTTTCTATAATAAGGTACTCTTCTGCTTCCAAGTTGTCATCAAGAGATATCTCGTTAATCTTTCTTACGCCCGGTTCTGCTTCTACAATATGTTCTTCGCCTTTTCTAAATACAGCCTCTATCTCCTTGACTGCGTCTTGTTCTTCCTTTAATTCGTCTAATTCCTTTTCCTTTAGTTGTTGAAATTCTTCCGGAGTCAACTTTGATATATCTTTCTTAAGAATGCTTTCTTGATCAGCTGAAGGAGTGCTGACGGTGCTGGAGTCGGTAGTTCCTTCTTTGTCTAGCTTACCTCGTTTGGAAATGGAATCAGGCTTCTGTACCCCATTAGTCATCTTAAAGAAAAAAGTATACGTCAGTAATAATTTTATCCACAATAGTGTAAACTATAAGATATTTACTTACTTTTTTCATCGGACTAGGTGGTCCTTTAGCAGTCTTAGGTCTTCTCGAAATAGGCTTTCTTTCAGGTTTAGGCTTGGCTTCAGCTGGAGGGCTGGGCTTAGATGCAGGTGCAGCAGATTCTCGCTTTGGAGGTGTCCTTTTGCTTTCAATGACTCTCCGATTATTCGCGTCTTTGGTACTTTTCGCTGGCGTAGCACTTGGTGATGGTTTCTGGGCACCTCTCTTCTCCTTTTCTTTTTCTTTAGTTTCGCCGTTTGTTCTATTTTCCAGAGTTTTTTTGGGCGTCGGTGGACCTAGAAAATATTCAGTATATTATTAATAATTATAATTACAGAATGCGGTCAGACACACCTTTCTTCTCCAAACTCGGCGCCGGTTTCTTTCCTTGTTGGCTATCCTCCCTCTTTTTCGTTTTCCTAGCGTCTGCAGACTTGACTTTCGTCTTGACTTTTTCTCCATTTTCTATTATCTTCTCAACATCTTCTATCTTCTCGGCTTTCTTGCCCTCTTCCACTTTCTTACCCTCCTCGACTTTTTTAGCTTTCTTTTCTTTGTCGCTTTCCAGGGAATCAGACTTTTTTACTTGTTTCTCTCTGACCACGTCCCCATTCATCTCTCCGTTCTTCATTGCATCTTCAATTAGCTTGTTTTCCATCTTCTTCTCGCTTATGGGTTTCTCTTTGGATGCGAATTTATCTATTACTTCTTGCCTTGATTTCTTCACTGGCGCCAGCGACTTCTCACTACACACCGGATGTTTAATATACTCTAAGCTCTTAAGCCTATCAAGGCCGTCAAATATCTTCTTTTGAGGAGTACTACCGGGGTACAAGATCCTCGTTATGGTGTCATGTGGATTCGCAGGCTGCCAAACTAACAGGGCACATATCGACACCAAATTCTGCAAAGGAAAACTGAACTCTCTGCCTCCGCGTGTACCTGAAAACATTTTTGAATCGCTTTGGTTCCACTTTTGCAGGAACTCCCTCACTTCTCGTGAGTTCTTATCTGGGGATAGGACGTACATATTGAGGGTTCCGTGGCCTACTTTGTGATAGAGAATGATCGGTTCAGAATCTCTGTAGCAGGATTGAGGAAGGAGATTGAGGTGTTGTAAGTCTTGGACTATGCTTTGACCTTCGTCTAGAATGCTGAAGATCAAAGGATCTTTGTCTTTGTCACCGTCAGGACTCAGTAAAGATTTTCTTTCCTAAGAAATAATGATATTCGAGTACATACGATAAGCAGGAAAGGGTGTGTGTTCTTACCTGAATGTTACAAAAGAAATGACCTAGCTGTGGATAAACAGCACCCTGTCGTTTTCGTTTAAGTACAGAACTGATTCCGCAAACACTACTATTATTAAGTCTTGTCATTAGGACAGCGTCCAACCTAAAAACAAGTATTCGACAATAATTATCATAATTTACTCTCTTTTGTGATGATAGCAGCGACCTTAAAGGCCCCTCGGGAGCCCATTGGGTGGTCTGCACCATAGTTACTAACCTATCTAAATGTCTAACAAAGTCCCAAAAGCAGGCCTTTCGGGAGTAACCTCCATCTAGCAGCATATTAAACCCATTAATGCCGAATAGTGCGGCATCTCCTTGGCCACCTAAAAAAAGAATAATTTATATTAATTGTTACCTTTGTGTCTGAACTATACAGTGTGCAACAAAAATATGGAAATCTCAAAGTATCTTGCAAACCGTTCATTCGATTTTTATGAACTTTTGTACACCTAGGTACGAAATTACGCCCGATCCAATTGTGAAGAATTCAGAATTTTAAGCTGAATTCGAAAATCGAATAAAATATGGGGCGTTCCATTCAAAAAAAAAAGTTTCTGTCGATTTCAGGAAAACGGGAAACTTGACAACAATACAATTTCATACCTAAGTATAGAAAAGTTCATAAAAATCGGATAAACGGTTATCAAGAAATTCGAGGTTTCCAAATTTTTATTACACACTATATAATAATATTTAGAATATGCGGTTCTGTCGGGATTTACTTGCTTTGCTGCTTTTCTCAAAAGTGCACTTTTTTCAGATAAAAGTGAAACAGGAACCGAAGGAAATTTCGTAACTTTATCTGTATTTGTATGACATCAGCCAGCAAAAAACTTACCTGGGAAAACATATAATGTCGGCCTAGAAAATCGAATATTCCCCACCACGTCTGAGCTCTCCAGAATATTTTCCAGCGATATGGGGACTAAAAATGGTGCTAAATATTTAATAAAATTAGAAATAGATGGCGACCCTGTTGTGAGGACGTCGGTCGGATTTACGCGGACCTGAAATGAATATATCAATATTAATTAAACCCTAAACAGTCTGAAATCTGTTGAAAATGACCCTTTGAATTATAAATTGGGGTTGAAACACAATTTTGTAGTAGATCATAATAAGTTGGGATCAAAATAGAGTACCAAAATTGTTATTCTGATTGTGACATATAAAGTAACTTTTCAAAACCGACAACAGTTTTGAAAAATCTTACTTTTCTTACTAGTTACGCATCGCATTGAAAATCCAAGGAATTTGCGTCGATTCGCCACCAATCTAATGATTTTTTTAAAGTATAAATTTGTGTATATTTCTTTTCCTTTCTAATACAATGAGCATTACATCGGTAACACCCTTTCTGTAAAATGATAGAGACTAGGATACAAACAAAAAAGCCCACTTTGCATTAGTCATCCTAAGACCATTAAGAAAGAATGTGAAATCGATGGATAATAAAAAGAAAATTTACGGTCTAGAAATGCAGGCCTTTTGTTTTAAGGGCATGAAAGGGCCTTTTTCTAAATTATATATCTTTTCTATGTCGGAAAATTATATAATGGATTCTCTGAAAGTTTTTTTTTACTAGTGGCAGATAATTGATAATTTTTCATTTCTCCATTGATATAGTAAAAAATAAGACGCAATGCCTAAATTTTAGACCAAGAAATGTCTCGACATTTTAGATTTTACAAGTTGCTTTAAAAAAATCTTAATATTTTTACAAAAAATTTGTTTTTAATATTGCTTTTGATATTTCTCTACAGAAATGGGCATAACAATTTTCTACGATAACTTTTATTGTAAAAATAAGGTAATAATGGAAGATTTCTTGGAGAAATAATGTACTGTCGTGGCGGAAACACTTCCTCTTCTTCAACGTACCTTACAAGCTTTGGTAAAAGTCTCTTTCGGCAGCCGCACCCACTCTCCCTCAGGGCTGCAGTGCAGGTCTATGGAGATGCCGTTTTCGTAAGCGTGGACCACTCTTTGGACCTCGATTTCTTGGAAAGCTTCGGAGAAATCGGCGTAAGAGAATGTACCGTCCTGAAAAAAGAAGTGGGTGTAATGGCAGACGTGTCCGACGAATTTGAACTGAAATTATATTAAGCTGTCATACTTGTTTTAAAATTCACCACTGATCAAAGTAATAAAAACAAATTAGAACTTTCGCCAAACTCATTAGTAATTGTAAACGTCACCCTCAGCGATTTCAATAATCCAAAATTCAGAGCGATATTCCAGAAATTAGCCAGCCGTTCTGCCTATGTAATTAATTATATTAGCTAACAAGGCATTGTTTCACTTCAACCCCTTCTAAATGAGAATTAATAGCTCTTTGATGAAGATACCAACATACCAATACCACACGAAAACGTTTTTATTAGGGGGTAAGTTAAATTTAATTCTCTCGATACAGAAGTAGTACTTTTGTATTGAGAATTAACACATATTATGCTTCCTTTAATAGAATAACTCCCCTTGTTGCAAACTCTAAACTAACATACACTAAGTTTCAAAAATTTGTATTCTTACAGTACCTCTAACTTACCTGCAAAGCCCAGGATCCGTTACCCTGGAAGGTGTATCCAGCGTGGATGATGTGCCTGTGTCTTGTAAAACTACTAAGCAGATTGCGCACGCACTGGGACAGTGTGCTGACAGCAGGATGGATCAGAATTTCAGTCACTAAGTTTTCTGAGGCGAATTGGATCAGGCGCTCGCCTAACAGGAAAATAAAATTAGTTTAAGAGTAGTCTAAGTAAAAGTGTAACTTTTTAGACTATTTTTTGGATTTTTTAAATTTCAAACCTTTGGTAATACATCATTTAAAAGGTCTAGTCAAGCAGAATATTGTGTAAAAATTTGAGGGCATTAATAGCACTTTGGCGGCGTGGCAAAATTTTAGCATTATAAAATTTGTTAATACATTTTGTGAGTATAACGTTGAAATTTTAGAACAAAGCAGAATATAAAAAAATATTTCAGAATCATTTGGGTTATTCCCTAATAACTAAAATTTTAAATTTTTACCTTTACCGGTTCAAAAACGATCTCAAAATTATAAATTTACATTATTTTTTATAAATTTTAGGGAGCTTAGACCCTACGTTTCGACCCTGAACTGCTGTTAGAATAATAATAAGAAATTATGATTTTCGTTCAAGAAATTACGTGACAAAAATGGGCCGACTATAAAGAAATACTAATTTTCACAAGACAAGGCGTCTGGCAGGGCTTTAGGAAAGCATTATTTGTTTTTCGTTCTTGTTGAATGTCAAATAATGGCTCGAAATGCGTTATGCGCAGACAATTAAATAAACTGTCGCAAAAGCGGAGAATAGCAAGCATTTTTGAAGCGAGAAGGAACTGTAAATTTCATGTTTCTTGATTAAATCATTTTTTTCTTTGTCTCTTTATTTTTGAGAAATTGGTTGGGTTTACGCAGTAAAATTTTTTAGGTTTACGTAAGATTTCAGATAAATTATAATTTATAAGAAATTAAATCCATATTTTTATGAAATTACTAGCTTCCCCCCGCGGTTTTGGTGTCATGATGTCATGATTATGAATACATGAGTTTAGGTTAGGTTAGCTATATCCATAATAATTAAATTACAAACTTCTAAGTCCCATTTCACCCCCGTAGGGGTTGATTTCTAAAAAGTTATAAAACATGTGTTTATTTTTTAGAAAACTTTTACGTAGTTTTAAGTTAATAAAACCGTATAACAATTTTATTCCATTACAAACTTTGAACCCCCATTTCACCCCCTTAGGGGCTGATTTATTAAAAACTGCAAAACACCTTAAACCTTCTTAGTGAATCCGAACGTAAAGGTTTACGTTCGGATTCACTAAGAAGGTTTAAGGTTTAGTACCGGTTTAAATTATGATCCTCTAGTTGATCAGTTATGTTTTGGCACGCTTTGGTCCTGTCATTGATAATAAGTCATTAAAAACTTATGAATTATTCTGACATTTCAGCGATTTGCTTGATTTCCAAATGATTTTAATCTTAGAACGGGTTGCTAGAATGAATTTGGTTCTATTATTGTCGAAAGTACGTACTAAAATTATAAAATTAGCCTTTTCGTTATAAATTTTCGAAAAACCTTCAGAAACAAATGCATAGTATAAAATTTAGTTGTCTTATTCTTAAACTTATCAGTTTAAAACTTTTGGTTGTCGGATTAGATGGACTAGCGTTGGAGAATCTGGCCGATATTTTACAGAATACTTCAATGAAGTTTAAAGTTAATAGGACCATTCAATAGTTTTCCTCCATACAAAGTTTGAACCCCTGTTTCACCCCCTTAGGGGTTGAATTTTGAAAAACCCTCTCTTAATGGATGCCTACATTATGTAAGAAGCCTCTGTGCAAAATTTCAAGTTTCTAGACCCAGCGATGCGGGCTGTGTACATAGTTAGGTATAATGTTAAAAATTAAGCCAAGTTTAGAAAAGCTGTGCTTTCCCTGCTTCCGTGAATTCATTAATATAATATAACCTAATTAAAAATACTTTAAAGTGCTTGCTCTATTTCCATTTAACTAATTTCAGTTAATCCACCGGAAGCCAGGTAGCCGCTGGATGTTAGTTAACTTTATAATAGAGTTAGCTCAAAATAGCTTATAAATTTGCTCCTAAATAGTCTAAAATTTTTTAATGGAATATTACAGCTTTACATATATATATATATATATATATATATATATATATATATATATATATATATATATATATATATATATAAAGAGGAGAAATATTGTGGGCATGTCCGCTAAATGAACAGAAATATATGTATATATATATACATATATATATATATATATATATATATATATATATATATATATATATATATATATATATATATATATATATATATATATATATATATATATATATATATATATATATATATATACATATATAAAGAGGAGAACTATTGTGGGCATGTCCGCTAAATGAACAGAACAATGGAAAGTTAGAATGGTAACCCGTACGACACGTGTTTCTGCTCATTGGCTTCATCAGGCCCACGTATGTGACCGTGCCTCTCAACATAAGTCGAGACGCACACGTCACATACGCAGTTACGGGTGTAACCTTAAAAAAGAGAAAAAAATTAACAAGGACCACAAACGGTACACCCATTTGTGGCTTCAGCCAAAAGACCCCTTTTTGGGGGCAACAATTAGCGTCGCCGACGGAGGCAACTATAGCCACCTGCCGTGGTATCCTATAAGCCCGAGCAAAAAAAAAAAATGCTAGAATCTAGCGCGGATCGATACATATATATATATATATATATATATATATATATATATATATATATATATATATATATATATATATATATATATATATATACATATATATATATACATATTTATGTATCGATCCGCGCTAGATTCTAGCATTTTTTTTCTATATATATACATATATATATATATTTATTTATATAATTTTTCAGTGCAATATCCGTGGAAAAATCGGTAAAAAAGGGACAAAAATCTCCAACAGCGTGGCAATGAATGAGAGAAGGGGTCTTTTTGACTCTTTCTTGGATCGATTCAAGGATGTTAAGTTTCGAAGGTAATGCACCTCCACAGATGTGAGGACAATACTTGCCAAGCAGGCAAAACTTAGAGTTTTCTTCATAATATTTAAATTCCCATTCCTATAAGACTTTGTGGGCTCTAAACAACTAAATAGGAATTGTAAAAAGCTTTTAAGCTTTTCTAGTTTTGGTTTTGCATGGATCTACGTTTTACAACAGTGGTAACTGGGTCTCTAAAACTAAACTTTGCGGTTTAAAAGTTTTGAATTTATGCCCTGCGGCAAACAGTGTTTGTCGTTTAAAGTTCAGTCATTGTAGGAAAAGTTCAAATTCACTGAGAAAAGATTCTGTGCTATTTTAATTCGTACAAAAAAATGAGCTTTAAATTAAGTTCCAAAAGGTTCTCTCTCTCCCATTTTAAAGAAATATTTCTTCAAAATAAAGTCAAGATTTACTTCTTTTAAAGTAATTTTCTTTACACTTAAACATTTATAAAAAAAAATTGGAAGCTCAGTGTTTAAATTTGACCCAAAAAAAAATTATTCGAATTCAAGAGCACCTGTGCCTCTAATTTACGGGATAACTTCTTTTGCCGTCCTGAAATTCTTTAATAAAATTTTTTAAGGAACATTAATAACAGCGTGATTGATGATAAAAACAAAAATAATGATATTAAGAAAAGCTGCGCTGTTTTTAAGCTGAGATAAAGTGGATAATGTCGCAGGATTATGTCAAAGAGGGATAAAACTTATCTTATTTTGTAGGGAGATTTTTTTAAACTACAAACGGCATTAAAAGTGTTCTCCGCTTACTTCCAGACAGTAAAATAACCTATTTTAGAACTCTCCACGAACATTTTCAAATGACAGGCAGCCGTTATGCTTTGTTGTAACTGCACAAGAGAGTTTGGCTGTGTTACATACACGTTTTGTTTTAGATAGCCCCATAAAAAAGTCCAGAGGTGTTAAATCGGGCTACTTGGCAGGTTATTCGGTAGAACCTCGACCACCAAAACTGTCTCCATGTCAAATTTGTCCGGATTTTCTTCAAATAATTCAAGAATTAGAGGCTCTTATGTAGCTTCCAACATTCTGTTTTGTGTAAATTCCGATTCTTATGGTCTGTAAATTTAAATTGCTTCCATTTTTTGATCAAGGGGACGTGGATTAGCCATATCTTATACAATTTCAAACTTCGTTCAACGAAACCGAACACCTGAGTAATATCGTTGTACTAGCAGCTGATTTTAATCTAGGCCAATTCAAAAAATTTTTTTTGCTCCCAGATTAAAATCGCTTATCTGAAGTATTATTATTTTTGAATTTTGTTTAACGTGAACATTGCTGCTTTGTCCTAAAATTTTAGCACGTTATACTCTTATAAAAAATGAGCAACATCTATTAACAAACACATTAATGCTGTTAATGCTCTTAGCTGATATTAGCTACTCTTATTTTACTGTTACTAACTGTTTTAAAACACTAGTGCTATAACAAACCATTAACTGACCTGCGCTCTTAAAAACAAGACAGTCGCCCACTTTTTTGAATAGAAAATCCATACTCTTCCAAGCGTATTTGTGTCAAACGACCTTAACCTATGCAAAAAACTTCTGTCCACACATGGGATAAAATAAATTACACATTTTTACATGGAAAATATGTGGACAAAAGCTGGGAAAACTTCGACGAAGAAAAATTGATGGCACCGCATGGCCTAGTATCGTCCAGAAACGCAATTTTTCATCCGAACGTTATCCGCAGGACACTGATACAAGAAATAAAGATAGATTGGGCAGAGGCCCAAGCGTGTGTTATCCGGATTTTGATTTAGATTTCCCATTTTGATACTAATTAAATATATGTATGTGTGTTTATTTCGGACGATTTCGGATATAGTAGTTTTTCTATGCTTCTGTTTTTATAGAGGTTTTTTTCGATGTAATAGGATTTGATTAAAGTGAATGAAAAATGACTCACCATAGCGCGCCTCTTCTCCTTCTAACCCCTGGTCTGTTATAATTGATAATTCCTTTTCTAAATCTACCAGGCAGTTATTGACATCCCATGACAGCAGTCCTAAAACAAGAAAAAATGTAACTTATCTAAGATTGAATTTCATTGAACAATATGTCACAATATTGCTTCCTGCATCCGCCATTTTGTATCTTTTTGAATTTAATGTAGCCCATGTTACTCGCATGACTAAAACGAATCGTTCGACACCTTGTTCATTAAAAAGAGTTGAGCAGTTCGAGCTGTAAAAGGGCACAAACATACACATATACGTACATAGATTGTTAAAAACATGCCTGTTTTTGACGTTCCACTATCATATATCCGTAAAATAAAGCATAAAATAAAAATCAGCTAGTCGTATAATTTCTTTAAAAAGTTTGTTTCTCCTGCATTGCTACGATCGAGCTTCGGTCAGTAATCCTGACCTTTTCGTGTTTGGCCTAAGGTTTGGCCGGTTTTCCACTTCAAGTGGTTGCTCCTAGTCTATTTATAGCTTTATGTTAATTTTTAACGCTAAGATATCTCTATTTCCAATGATGTTTTGCCTTGTCCTAGTTGAATCTATAAGTTAACTTATGAAAGAGTAATACTACATTACTTATAGGGTAAATGTGGGAGAGTTGCCGCGTGGGAATAAATGCCACAGATCACATGGTACCCGTGTTGGTATAGTTCGACACACGAAAACTCGACCACTAAAGAATGCAGCAAAAAGTATGTTGCCAAATTTACAAACAAAACTATAGTAAATAAGTTACTGAAAATTAATTTTCACAATAATGTTGACCGATATGGTTTAATATATATAAAATAATAATAAAAACCATAATTATATTTATTATAGATAGCACATTATTATGGGTACCCTAAATTATTCTATTTTAACATCGGAAGTCGCCAGTCGGAAACTTCAAGATTAAAATAATGCGAATCTTTGCAAAATAGGCAACGTTGTTAACAGGTGGCATCGTTCTTCCGGTTGATAGGTTAATAGGCTGGCGTCTACAAAAATAATGGCGTATCTAGCTGCTTACCGAGTGGTGATTTGTATTTAAGCTCCGCCCACCTAATTTTTTTATCGTCTTTTACCCTTTCGTCGCATACAACTTACCATGTGTCGGACTATACCTACAAGACTTTGGCACCAACAGGAACAATGTTTGTCCTTACACGTTTTCAATGCTCCGCGCATACGCGATATGATACGGCGTTTGTTCCGCTGGCGGCGAGTAGCGCGGCAGATGGGCGGAGATCGGGCGACCGAGGTTTGCTCAGGTTACGTGGGGGCTGATGACACGGAATACTAACTGTGCAAGTATAGCTTGCACTTGACCGATTTTTTAAAAATAATTTTGTCAGCATATGTTAAAAGCCCCTTAAATCATTTGTAAGATGTTCCAAGCCCTGGATTTCTTCAAAGTAACTTAGCCAGCTTGTTAAGTGGATACTTTCCCACGGTATGACCCTGTTGCCAGCGTGAAAAACTCAAAAAGAAAGAGAACTAAGTGGGACACGGCAAATTAAGCAATTTCTCGCGAAATGAAAAGTTTAACGAGCGACGAAGGTGCTGTAATGGCCCGTAAGCAACTCTAAGGTACACATTTAAATTAATTTCTAACCTGATTACAAAGTATTTTTATTTGGAGTCCATAGGGAAATTGACGAAAATGTACTACTTCTTATGATTGCAACACCTACAAATAATGTACCTTTAGCGTGATGAAATTTTGCAAACCTATTCAGAATGCTGAACCTGGATGTAAAAGCTAAATATGAACGTTACTTCGAGATTTAAATTTGCCGCCATTTTTCAGCAACTTAACCTAGAAATTTTATATTTCTAGAGGCCCAGTAATTTAATTATGGATCATTTAACGAGGAAAGCTTTAAGTAGATGGGCGATGTCACACATAAAAAAAATTCTTTCACTACCAACAAAAAAATAAGGCATTTCGGGAGATATTTACAAAAAACTTTTTAACTGGATATTATTAGAACCCATACCTAGCACACACTTCCTTTAGATTTTGAATGGCACTGAAAATTATTTCTTTTAACTGTTTCCCTGGACATGTCGTGTTATAAAAAAAACTGAATGACTGTTTCCACTTTGAAAAAATGCTTCTAACCATTAAAACCGTGGTCGTTCGGGTTGGTTTAAACACTCTATCTTCATTCCCATGATCTTCTACACCAACAACATGGTCCCTGCCACTATTGTAAAACATATTGGCTTTAATACTAATTTCGTCTACGTAAAGTACATACAACCAATTAAGCTTATTAAACTTTTCTACTTTTATTTTTATTGTTTTAAATCTGTTTGGATTTTCTAAACCTGGTGAAATGTCAGTATGATATATCAATTTTTACACCCTTATTATACTTATTTACCTAAAATACACGAAGCTCAGTGGGAAGTCCCCATAGTAACTTAGTATAATAATAACACTCACATTTCATTGCTAAGTACATGGGTCGCTGTTTTCTGGGGTTACGGTCTTTATCAGGACAATATCCCCAAAAGGGTTACTGTCTATTGGGATTACAGTCTTACTGTATTTATAAAGGCAGTAACCCCCTTTTGGAGGTACTGTCTTTATAAAGACAGTCATCCCAAAAGAGAGTAACCCAAAAGACAGTAACCCTTTCGGGTTACTATCTTTATCGACTGTTGCTTTTCTTTTTATGGTCACTGCCTTAACTGACTGTCGATATCTTATCATGAAGATTACGTTAAACATTTTTTTATTCGGCGTTGTGTCTTTGGGCAGCGATCAACTTATTTTTTTTTAAATATGGTCCTCAAATTTTAGAAGCCTTTTTATTCTGAATTCAACAGTGTAATATACATTATAACTTTCTTACTTTAAAAGCTATTCATTAAAGTAAGTTCAAATAGCACCACTACAACAACATCTAACAACAGACTAATACTACAATCTACCTAGATTGTTGTATTTTATGACACCTTTGTGAACTTTTAGTTTAAGATTTAGTCAGTAACAAACATCCGATGAAGCTATTGTGTAGCGAAACGCGTCATGTTATAAAGTATTAAATAAAAGTGGAAATTTGGCTAAAATTGTCTAGCATTATGAGAAAAAAGGAGTAAGAATACAACTACTTTTACAGAAAAAGTAGTTAACCACTTTTGCAGTTAACTACTGCCTAGCTCTGATTCGGAGAATATTATTTTTAAAACATAACTGCCAACAACTTTTTAGTAAAATAAAAAAGCATATTACTTTTCTAAGAGTGCTGGTTGGTTTTATTTGAAAGGTACAACCCGAAATACCTATAGAGGCACCTTTATAAGACTTAAAATCACGACACATTGTATATGTAGATATATCATAAACGTACATTTCCCTGCATTGGCCCTAAACAAAATTTGAAATTCAGATCGAAACCGAAATAGAAGCGCCGCCGCCGAAAGTGTGGAAACAGAAATTCAATTTTGTCCAATTTCACTTCAATCTCATATGAAATTCAAATGATTTAAATGAGACCGTGAAGCGCCCCAGAAGGGTACAGATGTAAATGTATATTTTAAAGTTAAATGGGAACGCAAATTGCCAAAATAACAGCTCCTGAAGACTTTTTCGCGATCATTTATTTGCATGTATATATCTTTGTAATCACCAGGTAATGTTTATTAGGGGCATCAATGGAAGAGCTTGGATTTGTTTGTGGAAGTCAACAATAATTGTCTTCTACGCCTGAAAAACTAATCTATAATGTTGTTTCCCTATCTAGGGTGTAATGGGGGAGCACTTCGACTCCTTAAAGACCTGGGTTCTTATATAACTTCTCTTGTTAACCGACGCCGATGATCGTCTTTCGATGTTATATTAGGTCTGTTCCAACAAGCAGTCAGAACGGTTTTCTGACCGTCCGAAACAATCAGTCATTTATATGCACTAAACGCGTCTGTCGCTTTGCAACATGTAATATTTATCTGAGCAACTCTATTTCTGATCGAAAACCGTTCTCGGACTCGGTGTTGGAACAAACCTTTTATCTTTGTCAGGTCTCTATTTAAAAATAAAAATCGGTCAAATGCAAGCTATACTTGCACAATTAGTGTTCCGTGTCATCAGCCCCCCACTTAAATTATTGATAGTAACACTCGCGTTTCGACTAGGGTTTCTAGATCGCGGGACCGAAAAGGACTTCGGGACCAAATTTTAAGTCCCGGTACCAGTCCCGAAAATGATCCCGAAATTCTAAGAATGTTGCAGTACAAAAAATTTTCTATGAAAAAATTAATTAATTATTTCATGTAAAGTAAGTATTTTATTCGAGTAATATTAGTATAAAACAATAGCAATAAACATATACGAAAAGACAAAGAAGTACATATAGGTAGTAATATTAAAATTAACTAAACCGAGTGAGGATAAACAAATGTAATTGTAAAGAAACAATAAACCCTTCATTCTGTATTGAAATAAAATTAAATAATAACTATTATTTTCAAGTAAAATAAGACTGCCGACTACCGAATGCCGGGGAATCCTCAAAATGGCCGCCGCGCGTTCGTGATATTATAAATTTCGGAACTTTTCCCAGTCCCAGAACCCTTCTTGTGGCCCTGGGACTAGATATTTTGGGTAAAATCCCGGGACCATCCCGGAACCAAATACCGGGACTGGAAACCCTAGTTTCGACTGAGCCAAATAATTTTTTTTTAAAAACGTGGAAGGACAAAAGTTGTTCCTTATATCGTGAGAGATATTTTTGTCGAGAATGTTTTTCTCTAAAACCAATGGTTCAGCAGTTATAAGGAGATAAACAATTGAATTGTTTATAACAATTGATCGCGCTAGAATTTTTTAATCCTGATAATTTTCGCTCAATCCACACCTAATTCTCAATGTTTATGATTTTTTTCAGATTTTTCTGAGCGATCCTTTCGGTGATAAGGGTGGGGGACAGCATTTTTTAAAGGATTTTCCCGAAAATGTTTAAAAAAATGTGTAAAAAATACATCATATATATTGTTGAACTCGTGCTTCAATAAGCTTTCACTTGACACCGAGCCTTTGAAATTTCTTTCCATTTCCCAATTTACCCCCTAAAATTAACCCCCAGAATGAAAAATCAACTTTATATACGTTACGCTTCACACTCTATCTCTGTGCTAAGATTAAAATTTTTACGTCGAATAATTTCAGAGAAAATCGCCTGTGACAGACGGACGGACACCATACATTTTTTAATACCATTTATATATTTTCCTATTTGTTAAAACATAAATTTAATACACACCACAGATTTAGAAAAAATTGCCCAGACGTTTATTCTATCTCCAGTCACCCAAAACACTCTTGATATACTCGACATTATCATTTCAGAATCGGATAAGCTTTAGGACTTTATGTCAAGTGGCCCCGGAAACGACTGGAACACAAAATGTTTTTCTTTCAGATTTTCTGGTCGTGTCCCATTTCCTCGAAAAAGACTCGGCGATAAAAAGTGAAATTCTTTTTTACTGGCACTACATTATGCTCGTGGCGTAACGTCCGACAATTTTATTTGGTCGTGTCTTTTATATCTTGACCCAGGCAGGGCAGAAAAAATGTTGGGTAAATAATAAAGAATCCTTTTTAAGAGTCCATTAGGGCACGTTGGGAATTTCCATTTGTTTGCCTGATAGCAAATTTTCTGGAGATTGCAAAAATATATAACTTGTTAGGGTTTTGCTGAAAATTCCGTCCATAACTTAATAAAAACTGAACTAAGGTACAACATTTTTATTTCGTTAGTCCTATTTTGAATCTTGTATCTTTGTAATTCATTAATCTAAGAAATTAATAAAAAGTAAACTATGGTACAAAATTTTAATTTCTGTGGCATTATTTTTAAAAGTTTTTATTCTCGCTTCTGTATCTCCTAATTCAAGGTAAATTTCCGCTAGTATTCCTTTACCCGATAGCAAATTTTCTGGAGATTTCAAAAATATATAATCTCTTAGGGTTTGGCTAACAATTCAGTCCAGAAATTAATAAAAGCCGAACTAAGTTAAAAAAACTCAATTTTTGTGGCATTATTTTAAAAACTTTTATACAAATATGTCTCTGTCTTTTCTAATTTAAGGCAAATTTCAGCGAATATTCCTTTATCTGATTGGGAAACATGTTATTTTCTGGTTTACGTTGGCTACTAAAAACAATAAGAATAATCGTCACTGACTTTTTTCGAGTGCCATATATAAATTTAGCTATATAGCACATCAAAACTGCAGTACTTACATCAACAGCAAAACTTTAATTACTGCACAAAGGTCAAGTAAAACCTACTAACTGCAGTACAAAACTCTGCAGCACAAAGCAAACTTTTGGCAAACAAATACAATGCAAACAAGCTAAATGGGGCGTAAAGTGGGGTATTCTCGAGTTGAGGGATAAGTTGGGTCGTTTAGGAGAAATTTATCAAAGTTTGTGACAAGACCATGGACTATTAATTTGGTTGAACAGGCTTTTGCATAGTCTAAGGGATCTAATTAAGTGCAAAAAGTTAGATAATTAGCCTGTTAATTAATAACAATGTGTAATTACGAAAATTGCAGGGAATTCTTTAGGTTAATACAACTACTTTTACAGAAAAAGTAGTTAACTACGTAGTTAACTACTTTAACTACTGCCCAGCTCTGCCCACCACTGCACTATAGCAAAGAATTTAATATTTGCATATTTAATATGGCGATGCACGTCTTCTTAGATTCTTATAAACTTTTAGCGTCATGGAAAACATTTCCTAATGATTTTTTCATGCTGCCCTTTGAATTTTAGCTTCGAAGGCAATAATACAAATGGCGTACGGTACGAACCCAAGAGAAGTTATAAAGATTTCTATTTGGAATCGTCCGTATTTGCAGACATTGCACGAAATCGAAATACCAAATGCGAGGTGCACTTGAACAGGGAAACGTGTTGTAACCACATGAAATATGAAAGAGTATACGTAGAGTAAGGTTTATTCGTTAAAATGTCATATATAATGATAACTATTCCTGTCCTACCGCCTTTCTCTTTTATTTCAGTTTAGTAGCCGAAAAAAAGTTTTTGGTAAGAAATAATAGCACATTTTTCGAGAGCCTTCGTTTCCAAACTATCTATAGCGAAAGCTTTATTAGTTCTTGAGTAAAATCTATTGGAATGGAGACATAAAATATTTAATTCTCGTTGTGCTGCAAAAACTTTTACGAAAATGGGAGACATTAAACGTTATACGACCCCGCAGTAAATGTTTATGTTTATCTAATGACTCTCCGTTCTTTGTTTTCTGTTTTCGGTTCGGTATACCAGAGCTGATATACGAATAAATGAAAAAACTCAAGTAATCCCGAACAAAGAAACATTCGGTCTTGTTGGCATCGTTTTCGAACATGATCTCTGCTGGTACGATACGTCAGCAAATAAAAAACTCGGATTTCTCTTTCTAGGCAAAAACTACTTCTTCCCCTTTCAACTTCCCACTCTCTTTGTCTCTCAACTATGACCTACACTAGAATACTGTTCCCACATATGGGGAGCGGCATCACCATCTACACGAACTTCCTTGATTATATCCAAAAGAGAGCCATTCGACTCAGTCCTTACAAGAAAACTCCCCTCTGTCGCTCGCCGCCGCGCTCTTGGGAATTTATCCCTTTTCTTCCGATACTTCCACGGATTTTGCTCTGAAGAATTAGCCGCTATAATTCTCCCTTGATGTTCCTATAACAGAACAAAAAGAGGCGCGTTACGTATGCACCCCTTTACTTTCCAGCTACAAAGGCCTAGAACATCTCATTCTCTCGCTCATTCATACCTAGGATATCCAGATTATGCAACAAATTGCCTGCAGATGTTTTCCCGTACACTCCCGACCTCCAAAGTTTCAAAAAACTTCACCGTCACCTGAAGCTTGACATTAGTCGAAACGACTAGCTTTTTCTGAAAAGTTTTTCATCTGTGATCGTCCTCCACGTTTTAAATATTGTTTATACTTCTTTCAGACGTAGAACTACGAAAATTTAATAAAACCCAACGTAAACAACTTCGCTAAAGGGAATAACAAGATGTTTGTTTTACCATTTGCCTTTGTTATTTCAACCCTGCTCAAAAATGCTAACAAAAGGCACGTCGACATCGGATAAAGTTTGGAAAAAATATTAAGTTACTATTAATGGATAAATATATTGGGTTTAAACGAGTAGGAGACAGTAGGGGGCGTTGAAATACACGTGGATAAACAAGGAGTAACAATTCGAGGAGGCAGAAAAAAGTTTTACGAGAGGTAAACCATTTATTCAGAGCTCGCAGTATGAAACTCGACTCGATAGTTGAGTTGACAGTGTCTCTTTATTTAATATATGTATGACTCTGATCTTCAGATGCTGGAAGATTGTGTTCTTATTTATTAGAAAATATATAGGCTGAGACACGAAAAGTATTTTTGAGCTCAGAATCATTCAAGTTTTTTATTTAGCAGCTTTTTTATCTGGAACAGACTTAGTAAAGGAAAATGTAAAGAGGAAAAGGAAAAACCTTTGCACACATTTTCTCCCATAATATGGCAATACTCGATATAAATGAGCGGGAGAAGTAGAATTCTCTATTTATTTGTATACTTCTCTGCTATTTTATCATCTCGGTATATGTTGACTAGTGGCATGTACAGGGATAGCCAAATAAAAGTGAACATGCCTTATAATTTTTTTATTTTAAAAGATGGGAAAAAATGTTAAGTATGAAAGTTTTGGGAATTTTTATGAATCATTCATATATATTATCTGCAAAATAATAATTGTTTCTCATAAATATACTTTAAACGTAACTATCCAGGTTGCGAACGAATTACCTGCTACCTTTTTAAATTTTCTTCGTAGGCAAGTCAAAAATAATGTCAAGGTTGATAATAATAGTCACCGTGAATTTATAATTTTATTTTTATGCATTATTTATGAATTATTCTATTAAACAATAAATGTAGATTTTTATTAGTTATTAATAATTGAAAGAAATAACCAGTGATTGTAAACAATAACAAATGAATTATAACATAAACAGATAAATGTTGACATTGGCGAATAAATATCAAAAGAAATATTCAACGTGTACGCCATTTAATTATTCGCACTTTTCATACATTCTTCTCTGCCTCTGAAGTGTGTTTGTAATACTTTCAGCATCATTTTCGTTCTGATTTCTGACTTCATATCTCACCTTCCTTTGAATTTCTTTAATATTTTCAATTTTCATTATGATTGCTGTATTCGACATTTTTCAAATGTGTCTAAAGGTGTGAGGTCTGGGCTATTTGCAGGCCATTTCAAAGGCTTAGTGCCGATCAAACTGAAAAGACATATACTTTTGTCACAAATATTAACGAAATAATGCGGCAAGATCCTAATTTATTTCATACTATCATTTGGGCAAACGAAGCAACTTTCTCAACTGCGGGAATGTTTAATAGACGCAATGTTCATGTTTGGTCGAATCAGCAACCTGGATAGTTATATATATTTATGCGAAATAATTTTTAATTTGAAATATTTCAAAAACGATTGAAAAAATAGGGTACGTTATATAAAATATGTCTAGAATTTCTCCTAGAATCCTAAAATCTGATGAAAATCATACCATCCAATTTAAAATAATCGAGAAAATCGATATTTTATACTATATTTTTTTTTTTTTTGATACTCAATTGTTTTGCTGATAAGATATGTATATGAATGATTCATAAAAATCTCCAAAACTTTCATGTAAACATTTTTCCCATCTTTAAAAATAAAAAATTTATAAGGCCTGTTCACTTTTATTTGGATATCCCTGTACATAAATTATAGCTACAAAGCTGACGGCAATCGAAATTGTCATTAAACGCCATTGTAACCCAATTAAAAATCTTCCTTATTCCCCACCAGCGAAATAATTGTTTTTGCTTTATTTCTGACTGACGTAATAAATTAGAAAAGCAATAAAGTCAGATTAAACAGGGTTTTATGTAATCCAAGATTTACTTTGAAATGTGGCTTTAATATAGCTTTGAACAGCGCTGAAGCATATTAAATCGAAATAATAAAGCTGGAAAAAGCCGTATTAAATACTGCAAGCTTACTTGATCAACTAAACTAAAACATTCGCAAAAAATTCGGTTGCGCAAATGTTGTCACAAATCAATAGTGTCATGGTCAAAATTCATTCATCAGCTAAAATTTCCCAACTGGTTCCTCTTGCACCTTGTTCACCAGATTTCATTCTGTTTCCGAACTTGGAAAAAATTTCTTGCTGACGAAAATTATATCATTAACATCGTCTTTTAAAAGCGGATATGTTTATATCGGAGAAGTAAAAATAACTCGGTCTTTAGTATCGCCTGGAGGATGCCTCAACTCCAAATTTTAAATTTCCCGCGAAATGAGCTATTATTTCTAACAAGCAGGGATTTGCTTCACCACAGTGCTATTGGAGACAAGGGATTAGTTAGCGCTTCTACCTTCATTTAATTATATTTCACATACACGACGGGGGTGCCTCGAAACTCGAGTTTTCAGTTCATATTGGTTTTTGTCAGCAGCGTACCGCGAAGAAATTAGTAAGAAAATCACTGGCCTACAGCCAAAATGTATCTGAGGTCAAAATAGTCAAATCTTGTACACTTTGCGATGCAAATTCGTATTATACCAGAAAAAAGTCCAAGTTGGCTCCGGTTTTCTTGGTATACCTGTTGTAAAAGGTACCTACTTTAAAACTGTGCCTAAAAGTAGACGTAGAAATTCTGACCCAGTTCTGATTTAACTTTTGAATTAGTTAAAAGTGTTCGTATATTAGAAAATAAGTGGGCTTTAGACAAGATGCCGCGAGTTTGTGTAAATAAACCACATAACTTTTGTTATGTTTGTGGGGAAACCACCTTTGAGAATCAGAAGCGTAGTCTTAGTCCCATAATACAGAAATAAAGTATTTTGGCTCAAAATTGGTGACCAAGACAAAAGCTGGGCACCTTTTATCTGTTGTGCGACCAATCTTTGTAGCTGGCTAAGTGGAAGAGTTCAATGGCTATTGCTGTGCCTATGGTATAGCGAAAACCTACAGATCACGTTATTGATTGTAATTTTTGTATGATACCTCCTATTAAGAAAGGTATCACAAAGAAGAAAAGGGCTGATGATGAGTTGCCTGTCCGAAATCCACCAGAGCAATACACCCTTGATTTGGATTTAGACGAAGAGTCAGATAATAATACCCCCTGCATTGATTTCGTTATATTTTTTATGTTCAGTATGCCGCATTGTAAATACAATAACCAAAAAAGCGCTATATTGCTTTTAGAGCCAAGTAATAATTTTAACAGATATTTTGGGCCTACTTGGGCCAGGTTGATTAAAAAAATATATATTTTGGATAAGAATATAAAAACAGTGGTGTAGGTGCAGCCATCTGCATCCCTGCGGCATACAAATTTTTTTAAGGGTATTTGAAGAGCTACATGATAAATGTCAAGTATCAATATAGGTACATTTTATCATTATTTTCATTGCTTTTAATTATTTCATATTGGGCACGTTTACATTGTCCTCTGTTAAAGGTACGTCCCTGGATACTTGTGTTTAACGGTAAGTTTGGCGTATTTAAGACATGTATTTTGTGTTGAGCCTTAAGGTAAATATAGAGCGGGAATTTTGTACCGACATACACGTGAGAAAGGTTATGAATAAGGAGGGTAATTAATATGAGGGGATTTCTCGTGAAGGTGTTATTTTAGAGCTTCAGGGATATACTATCTTTAAAAGGTCAAAAGAGGGAGAAGAGAAGATTATTATTACGGTATATGAAACTTAACGAGAAACGAATCGGTACAGGGTGGAGCAAAATTCTAGCGACTAAATTTTGCAACTGATTCTGTGGCCACGAATAAGAAAAAATTCTTTATAATGGGTTCAAAAAGGTCTTGTCACGTTTATTACTGTTGTATTTTCAAGTAAGTAGTTCAGTTGATGTTAGGGTTGTAGGGATTTTCGAGCATGTGCGAGTGAGACGCGTGAATTCGCGAGAGAACGAACTCAAGGTTGAAGTATCGGTCATACCGTCTTGGTTGACGCTTATGACTTTTGAGTTGTTATTAGTCCGATGTCATTCTGAAGGACTAGGGAATCAAGGGGACCCTTTTCTAGAGGAAATTGAAATCTGGTTTCATCGCTCCTGTTTTTACAGATGAATCCTTGTTAGGGACCTTGTTAGGGATACATTAAAATGGTGAATAGTGTTAATGTTATGTGTTAGCATAATGTGTATTATGTGTACTTTTTAAGTTTACTTTATTACTTACTTTACTGTGTTGTCAATTTGAATATTTAATTCTCAATTGAAGCATTATTTCTTTCAGTGTAAGTATGTCACTTAAATATCAGTCATTCAACTAAAAAATACATAATTTTCGTGAAATTTACTAAACTATATTTTTATTTCAATTGTGTGTTAATTCTTTCTATGCATTTTAGGTATATGAACTTGATTCAGTTGTATTTATGCTGTGAATTTGATTAATGAATGTGAACTTTCCAAAAAAACAACATTCCGAGAATAATTAATATTTATGTTTATTTAATGTCTGTTTTTTCTCACGAAGTGAGAACATTTAACAGTCTACAAGGTAGCAAGCAGCTTATGAATGTCTAGCAACATTGTAGTAATCCGTTTAGATATTCTTGGCGAAATCTGTGCATATGCTGTACTTCTATATTTTTTTTTGTCCTGCTCTGTAACCTTAAAATACGCTTTTCTCTTCTCCGTTAAAACAAATTATTTTAAAGTAAGTAAATGGGTATTTGGTGTATATATTACAACGAAAAACCTCCAGCCTAGCATAACCTTATAATAAATAACCCATTTTTCATGAAAATTCCGGTGCTTAGCGTCATCTAAAGAAACAATAGCAGGCCCGAGAAAGCGCCGGAGGAAATATAATCCTAAAAAAAATTGCTTTTCTCCTGCAGATGCGACAATTTTTCCTTGAGAAGTATATTTTTATTTAAATTACTTCCCGTTACGTCTGGAACTTATTTCCTTATTTAATTGTATATAGTCCTTTTTTACGAACAGTATGCCAAATACCATTATTCTCTAATCCCGCAAAAAACTAGACATATTTATTTATTTTAGGCTGAAGAAAAATACAGCAACGTTTAACTGTTTCACTGTACTCTGTGAATTCGAGATGGAAAATTACTTACGGTATTTAAGTTTATTAGCTTTCTTTGTGCCTTATATCAATATGGGTCTTGGCAAAACCACAAGAATAAATATTATTCGTGATAAAACCATTCCTTTGGCTTTGAAAAAAATACAATTAAACGGTATAAAGAGAGAAAGAAGCAGAGTTCACAAATTCACAAATCAAGTTTCACTCGTATTATTGCGAAATTTTGAAAAACTTGGCAAAAAGCCAAACAAACTGACATGCCCATAGTTCAAATGCCGGAAAAGTATACATTGGTTTCTTCAGTGCAAAGAAAAGCCAAATTAGAGAGAACAGGACTTGCCAACATTCCAGAATAATGCGAAGGAGATTAGTGGATTGTTTGACCGAAAACTAGCGGAAAAACCACTGCTTTCCAAAAAAGGGTGAAGGCCTGGCTTCAATTTGCTGAGGAACACCTTCACTGGATCACAGAAAAATGGAAACGGGTGTTCATTTAACAGTGATGGGCTCTGTTATGTTAAAGGTCCTGTAGGCTTAAGATTAGACAAAAAGTTCATTACACCTACTGTGAAACATGAAGGGGGTTCCATTATGGTTTGGGCCTGATTTCTGGCTTTGACGTGGGCTCCCTTTATCGGATACAAGGAAATATGGATCGTTTTATGCATAGGAACATATTAAACAATAAACTAATTTCATATATTGATGAAACAATGCCATTACGCAACATTTTTTAACATGATCGTGACCCTTAGCACAAGTCCAAAGTTATCACAGATTGGCTGCAGGAGAACAGCATCGAAGTTTTGCCCTGGCCATCGCAGTCACCAGATTTAAGTTCTATAGAAAATATGTAAGACTACGTTGACAACCAAATACTGGATGAAAGCTACTCCAATCTCAATAAACTCCTTATAGCACTGGAGGAAGCCTGGAAAAATATAGACATATACTATATTCAAAAACTAATAAAGTCCATGTCACGAAGATGTGATGTCAAACCTCAAAATTCAAAATAACAACAGGTGGGGCGGTGAATTTTTCTGTTGGTAAGCTTTTGAACGTTCAAGAATTTGTTGTAAGAATGACTTAAACAATGTCATGGTCATAAAACAATGTTATTAACTTTAAGGCTAAAGGACCGACGTTAGCAATAAATAAATGAATAATTCTTGCGTGTTATATATTAATATGTATATCGGCTGGATTGTGTGAAATTATTCAAATTGTTAGTATTGTATAAAGTTGTTTTTTTCGATACGAAAGTGTTGATAAGCGACAGTATTGTTTCAAGTTCAAGTGTAAAGGAGTAACATGTGCAAAGAGTCTATTAAGCAGTATTTTAAAGGTAAAACGTTTTTATTTTTTGTAACAATAACCCCAGACTAAGAAAAATAGTCTTATTTCGAGAAAAATCTTGTTTAACGTCAGTGAATGCGTTGTGTTCTCAACCCGAAAGAACTTTGTGCAACAGGTTCAATAATTTGTCTGGATTCTCTTTAAAAATAAACCTGGGAAAATTTTAGGTAAAACTATTTTCCTCACTGGAGGAACAGGTTTCGTTGGTAAAGCTTTACTGGAACAACTATTGAGATCATGTCCGGAATTGGAGAAAATCTATATTTTAATACGTCCAAAGAAAGGAAAAGCGCTTTATGAGAGAGTAGAGCAACTAACGTCTTCGTGTGTGAGTAGAAAAGATTTACAATTAAATAAGCTTGAATATGTATGTTGTAGGTGAAAGAAACCATACCGAATTCTGCAAGAAACCCAGTCAAATGTTCTAGATAGTGATGTTGCACTTTTATTAATATTATTTTGTTTACATATTTATTCTTTTATCGAAAAATATTTTAGCTCTTCGATGTTTTAAAAGAAAAATACCCCGAAAATATAGAAAAGATTATACCGATCAACGGCGATACTACTCAGATTGGTTTTGGTACGTAAATTAAGGTAATTTACTTAACGAATTATAATTATTACTGAGCTACTTTGCAGGACTATCTGACAAAGACAGACAAATCCTGCTGGACGAAGTTCAGATATTCTACCATGCGGCAGCTTCAGTAAAATTCGATGATTTTCTCAAAGACGCCATTTTTACCAATATACGGAGCGCTAGAGAAGCAGCTCTTTTAGCACTTGACATGAGAAAAATCGAGGTCTTTATGCACGTGTCGACGACATATTGTAACATTGACAATAGAAAGGTATGTTTTTGCTTGTTTCGGTGTCATTGCTGTTGAAAATAAAAAAAATTCCAATTAATATACAGGTTGTTTCGTATGTAATGTACCATATAGCAAGTGAAAATAGTCGAAATCAAAATAGAGAAATTAAGCTTAAAAAGTGCACCAAGCAAATGCCTTTCAATGACTGTTTTTCACTTGATTTCAGGTAGTGGAAGCGAAACTCTATCCACCCCATGGAGACTGGAGGGAAGTAATTATGATAGCGGAAAAATGCGACACGGAGATTTTAAATGTACTGTCTCAAAAATTTATTGGAGACTTTCCGAACACTTATACCTATACGAAACAATTGGCTGAACATTGCATCAATGATTTGTTGGGGGATAAGATACCAACTGTCCTTTATAGACCTTCTGTTGGTAAGGACATTTTATGGCCAACGAAACAGCATGTCCATGAAGTACATACGTTGTTAAGGTTCGCGAAGGATTGTCGTCCATATGTTTCTTTTTTTTTTAGTTGTAAGTACCGTTAGGGATCCATTCCAGGGGTGGATTGATAATTTTAACGGCCCTGTAGGTTTGTTGATAGCCGGTGGTAGTGGGTTACTGCGTACTGTCTATGGTGATCCCGAAGTAGTAACTGATTACATGGCTGTAGACAATCTTGTCAAATGTATGATCGTAGCTGTTTGGCATAAAGTTCACTTCGGGTAAGTAAAGAATATGTTGGACTTTTGAAGCTTTTGATGTAGTAACACTATATACATAGTTTTTCTTGCAATAAACACGTTTTGATGCACAATTTAGCATCGTTAGGGCAAGGCTTGGACTAGTTTTCAAATTAAGCGATAAAGCAGCTCGCAGTCCCTTTTTACAATACTAATAATTTTATATTTTAGAAAGAAAAATGGAATGGAGGTCTATAACGGCAGCAAATACAAGTACTTACCGTTCAAAATGAATGTTCTGGTTGAGTTGGGGAAGAGACTTTATTGGGATGTGCCGTTTGCGACCAAAATCTGGTTTCCAGGGAATACCATGACCAAATGTTGGTACAACTATTATATAAATGTAATTCTGTTTCATATGATCCCAGCTTTTTTTATTGATTTGTTACTTAGAGTTGCTGGATATCCTCCAATGTAAGTTCTTTTCTGATTGATAAAAATTGATTTTGACCTCTTGATAGTTTAGGAAATGTTACTGAAAAAGGACAGGAAAAAATCCCTAGCAAAACTAAACAGGTAAATGGTTGAAGTCGTAGCTGCTATCCAGAAGAGACATGGTTAAATAGGAGAGGTGAACAGTTAAAGTTAAGGATAAAGATAGGACTTTAACTGTTCACCTCTCCTATTTAGGTAAATGGTTGTCATTTCTGGGTTAGGTCAGATTTGCTAAGGTTTGTCCAGATTCTTTTCTGTCATCGGCCAAACTAAGAGAATAGCAAAGAGAATTTCTAGGATATTTATTCAAAAAATTCATTTTTAGTGTTCCGTGATTCGGAATCATTAGAATCACTTCGGGGTTCGCCGGTGCGGCTGTCACAGGGGACACTAATTGTGGAAGTATAGTTTGCGCTTGACCGATTTTTTTTAACGTAACATTTATGTATTTTTTCTAAATTTCAAGTCCGAAAACTGGTAAATTTAGCCTAATTGTTTATCATTTTTTAGACTATTTAAAGTTCAACGAAAAATTTATATCGCAAACATGGCGATAGCTCACTTCATGTTAAACGAATGGTACTTCGATAACACCACCACTATGGCACTGTTAGACTTCATACCAGCAGAAGAAAAGCCTGATTTTGTTTTTGATGTCATGCCTTCATCGGATGAGAGCGTCTATGAATTTTATCATAGCTCCTGTGACTTAGCTAGACAAATATTACTTAAAGAAGATAAGGTAATTACCGAGAAGACGCGGACTATGACGAGAAGGTAAGGCAGCTCTATTTCGAATGTATTTTTTGACTTGCCAAAGGCTTTTGACCGCATTAATCATATACTTTCGTTTTAACAGTGTGTTTGGTTGTCTTTTGACCGGAATACTCTGACTGATTTGTTTTTAATAAAGGAAATATTTTGGAAAAGCTTGTTTATACCGCGATTCACTAAAAAAGGTTATTATCATTTCCGTTTTTTAGGATGTATTATCTTGATAGAGCATGCCATTGGATCTTCTATGGAATAATGATTTGGCTCTTCTTCTTCAAAATAAATATTTTAGCAGTTCTTTGGAGCACGTTATGTGACTACTGGGATAGTTTATAGTATAACTAATAAAATATATTTTTTATATTTTAGTTTTTTAATTTTTCAAACCTTACAGTTAATTTGGCATCGAAAAACTTGTGAACTACCCTCTAAGAAGTTAAGAATCGTTCAAAAATTTAAATACAACCAACAATTTTGGAAAAATAACACGCTTGTTTATTTTATCAAAAAGTAGAGGCATGCCAATTTTTTTATCTTCTGACAGCCCACGAAGATAGGGCGGAATATAGCCCAACCAGAGAAGAACCATCAACGAGAAGCGACAATCGCGTTCCTGCCAAAAAAAAAAAAACGAAGGGGGGGTAAGACCTGATTATTGTCAAAGGTTCGACCGGCAGGTTAGTCTGGTAGTCGATGACCAGCTTGTGTTGACGGTGCTGTTGTCTCCGTTATTAAAGTTTTTAAGTGTTTATTTTGCCATCTTGTGTCGTGCAAAAATATGCCTGGAAATTGTTGTGCCTTTCGCGGATGCAGTACTCAAGAAGGACAAGAAATAAGTAGGTATGTTTACGTTCTTCATGCACGGATCTTGAACGGGAAATACCCATGCACCGAGGGGTCATCCACTATTCGAAAATGTGTACCAGAAATGAAGATTTAACTACACTTCCAGAACAGGACTCACTCCTAATTAGAAATGGAAATAAAACAATTAATGGACAATGGTATTTCAGTCTATATGGTTCTGCTAGATCAAATATTAGAAATAAGGAAAAGGCAGCCGAATGGTATTTTAGAAGGGGTAATTTTCGAGAACAGAAACGAGATAAAGCAAAGTGGTACCTTGATTGGGTTTGGTGGAAAGGTAAAAGATCTAAAGCGCCACCTTTACGACGTGGCGCTTTAGACCTTCTACCTTTCCACTATAAGGTCTAAAGTAACATCTCTACGGCGTGGCGCTTTAGACCTTTTACCTTGCCACTGACGAATGTCTGCACGTGATAATACTAGATATTTCTATTAATAATCACGTTTTCTGACTAAGGTTTTTAAATACTTCGATGTCAGTATGTATTTTATTGTAAAATATATGTCCATTTTTGGGTTGATTAATATAAAATGCTACTTAGTATCTGGCGTTATACAGGTACTATTTAAATACAAAGAATTGTTTGGATACAACACAAACTTTCTTTGATTTAAAAGTGCCGACGTTAGCTAGAAATAATCAGGTATTTTTCTATTCAAAGAAAAATCAATATTCTTGATTTAACCTAAGTGATATAAAGTATTTTGGAAAGATATTGCGTGTTTAGTAAGTTAAGAAACAAGTATTACAGAGGCTTTAATAGTAGTACAAATTTTTAAGGTCATTCAGGGCGGTTGAATGTGATTTTTAAAATGGTAAGACTAAGTTTTAAAAAGGATTCATATGTGATAAGGTGCTGCCAAATAATCACATTTAAAAATATTATTAAACTATGGACCCTATCTGTAATAGGTTTGTGTCATGTTTACCTGTCTGTCTGTGAAGAATAAAAAAGGACAAAAATTAAAGTGGTAGTTTTTAGTTTTGGCCAGTATATTGTCTTGAATACCTGCTATTAAAGCTAGAGTTTAAAAAAATAATTTGTGGTTTTAATATGTTCACCTTATTAAGGCCACAAAATAAAATATATAAATATTATTTTCAATTAAAAATTGAAAAATAATTTTGCAAACATCTTACTTTATGGCTGTTCTTATAATCTGAGCAAATCTTAATTTTTCTTTGAACAAGAACGCCATTTATATTTTTAAGTCACCATTTTAGACATTTTTTATCAAACAGCCCAGTACTAAGGGGCCGTGGGCGTCTGAAGAGAAGGGAAATGTAAGCTGTTGACACGGGATTTAAAGGATCGGAGGTTGGGAAGAAAAAAACATCTGCAGGCAATTCGTTCCATAATCTGGAGACCCTAGGTATGAATGAGTAAGATAAGTCGGATATTCTAGGCTTTTGTAGCTTGGCAGTAAAGAAATGCGTAAGTAACGTGCCTCTTGTTCTACTAGGAACAGTCAAGCGGGGAATTATAAAGGCTAGTTCTTCAGAGCAAACTCCGTGGAAGTATCGACAGAAAAGGGATAGATCCCCAATAGCGCGGCGATGAGCGCGAGAAGGAAGTTTCTTTTGAATATAGTCCAGGATGTTAAGTGTCGAAGGCGATGCCGCTCCCCAGATGTGGGCACAGTACTCTAGGTTAGGTCTTACTGGGAAAACAGTGTGTACATTGAAATCGGAGAGCGTATTTTCTGGCTTACAAGAGAAAACCAAGCTTTTTAGGTGCTAACGTCGCTATTCAAGTATAAAAATATCTTAAAAATAAAATAACAAGCAAGCCTTTTGTCAATAATTATTCATTTGCCAAAATTACACTTAAACAAATGCATATCCACTGTATCTAAGCAGATCTAAATAAAAAATATTAGATGTTTTCAGTTCATTTTTAAAATCAGTTTCAATAAAAAAATGCAGTTCATATAGAGTTACATCCGGCTGCACTACAAACTGATTTCAAAATCATTCAGGTAATTTCAGGATTTTATTGAAATAAAACTACAAAATTAGACAGAACATATACAAATCGCTGCCAAATTAAAAAAAAATTACATGAAAGGTGTTCTAGTTAAAATGAGCTTCTTCTCAAAAAACTCGGTGTCCATCTCGACACTTTACTTTTTTCTTGTTCTCGTTTTGCTGCTGCCTGAGCTTCTAGTTCATCAATAAGTCTTTTTCGTTTTTCTCTAACTGCCATTATAGGATCATCATATTTACTATTACTATAGACTTTTAGCACTTCTCTAACATCTGCTATGTCATTATCAGCAATTGCTAAAAGCAATGTTTAAAGTTCTCTTCAACTCTACACCATTACAAATGGTAATCAATCGGGCATGTTTTGAATTATTACTCTCGAAGGGTAACATAGGTAAAAGGTATGTTTTTTTATTGATAAAGCCTGCGGCGTTTACTATTATTAAAATTGGTCTGCAAGACCAACCATTAATTTTTCTCTAAATTCTTGTAAACTAAAATCCTTATACAGGGTGTCTAAAATAGGTGATACCACTATTGCTATCTCCGAAATGGTAAAAGATACGAGGTCGTTTGAATTAGAGAAAATGTGCCATTTCTAGTCCCTATTCATATTCCGTTTACGGAGTTGCCAAATTCTCATAGTTTCTTATCTACAGGGGATTTGTTAAAAATAGTCAAAAATTTAATTTTTAAATATCTCGAAAACTATTATAGTTAGAAAAAAGTTGTTTGTACAAAAATCACACAATTTTTTACCTAGTCTAAAGCAACGTTATTGTTTTGTTTATACCATTTGTTTTTACCGAGTTACTGATACTAACTTGTTGTTTTCAAATACGGACCTGGATTTTTTGCTGCGTTTTTTGAAAGAATACTTCACACCCTTTACAATTATGTATTACTTGATTATGGTTTTCGACGTTTTGATCAGGAATAACAACATCACCAGGATTTTCTATCGATACGGACCTGGAATATTCATGTTAAGGCACAATTTCACAACCTATCGCTGTGGTTTAAATTATTCAACTGATTAATTTTAAACTATGTTCATGATTACTAACCAGAACCCTTTGGTCATTAAAGTTTGTCAAATTGCACTTAAGCCAATGACAGCAAAAGTTTAGCGGGCTCAGATCAGATATAATTAGCGGCCTTTATTAACAGCACCTAGCTAGTGGTTACGTTTACCACATATTGTAAAAGGCACCCTTGATGATACGTCTTCATTATTTACGTTTTTAATATTTTCGTACCCAAAAATCACCTTTCAGTTTAAAAAATAATAATAAATAATCCTATTTTACCGAATGGTTTCATTTCGTCTGCAACTCATTCTGCTGGTACAGTTGAATTACTATTTACTGGCTTTGAAAACAAACCATATTATCTCAAATTAAAGACCTTTAACTATATTCTAGCATAAAACCATTGTCATATTTACTGCATTGCGTTGAATTATAACATATGGACGGGCGGACGAACAGGTTGATGGACGCGATTGGACTGACCACACGAAGCCAATCACGCCTCTAAGAATTAATTATTTGGATTTGTTATAATTAAAACTAAGCTTATGCTTTTTTCAGGCGTTGGACCAGTTTTACAAACTTGAGGGTCCTGGCTAGTTTTATAAATAAATATAATTATAATTACAATTTACCAGTTAAAACAATTTAATCCATAGTTACTGATTCTGACCTAATTGTCGCCATAATAGGTCGTGAAATGGCGCATTAACTTGAAGAATGCCAGGTCCGTACTGGTAGAATATCCTGATGATGATACCATTCTTCACCAAAACGTCGAAAACATAATCAAGTGATACACAGTTGTAAAGAGTATGAAGTATTCTTTCAAAAAATGCAGCAAAAATCCAGGTCCGTATTTGAAAAAAACAAGTTGGTATCAGTAACTCAGTAAAAACAAATGGTATAAACGAAACAATAATGTTATTTTAGAGAAGGTAAAAAATCGTGTGATTTTTGTAAAAACAACTTTTTTCTAACTATAATAGTTTTCGAGATTTTTAAGAATTAAATTTTTGACTATTTTTAAAAAATTCCCTCTAGATAAGAAACTATAGAGAATTTGGCAACTTCGTAAACGGAATATTAATAGGGACTAGAAATGGCACATTTTCTCTAATTTAACCGACCTCGTACCTTTTACCATATCGGAGATAGCAATAGTGGTATCACCTATTTTAGACACCCTGTATAACCCAAATAAATGTGAAATATTTTTTTTGTATTCTCTACATAAATTAAATGTTCATGGCGGTTGCTGCTATCCATTTATTTTGGTCTTTATTAGCAAAAAAAACGTATTTAAAACTGCAAATTTTCGCGCGAATTTCGAAACTTGTAAAACGTGATCCCATTGGCTGTGTCGTCAAAACTGAACTTATGACTCATCATGAATACATGACGAATTCCAGTGTTGTAGGGTCATCAAAAACTCAATAAAAATGGCATTTAATGCGTAACTCATCCAATGAAATACCCCTGCACTTAAAGTAGAAGGTTCCTAAAATCTTATTCATGTATACTTTAAGCCGAAATCGGTCCAGGAACCTTTCAATTTTGCAACGAACATTGCCATTTTTAACATATCATCTAAATAAACTGCAATTCTTTATTTTCATGGCAATCTTGGAAAATTCAAAAATTTTCAAATTTTAGATGTCCCCGATGCAAATAAACCTTTTTATTTATAACTTCACCGAAAAAATAAGCGATTTAAATTAGTGGAAGGCATTCTTAGATAATTAATGGATAAAATAAATCCAAAAAGAATCACTAAATATGGCAAATAGTGTGGAATAATGTCGGTTAAAAATAGGATTTGTCAGAAAAAATCAAGAAAACGTAAAGCTTGGTAAAACGTTTAAAATCGGAGACAAAAAAAATATACCCAGGCCGGTATTTATGAAATCAACATGAAAAGTCCTATTTAGTAAAAGAAAGCCAGAAAAAAACGATACCATTTAGAGGTTTAGGCATTTTATCCGAAAGTGAATCCTTATCCAGATATTTTTATTATTTCATAGATCAGTTTTATAGACCAAAGTGTGCAAGGAATATATACTAAACTTTAAATCAGATTGATTCTTCTTTCAAAATCAAAACTGTCACGTTAAAATCCTTAAGAAAATAATATTGTCAACTCGCTACAAAGCGTACCGAACAATTCCATTATATCTGTTTATATAACTGCTATTCTTGGTTGGAATATTGAAAGTAAGGACGTTGATATCATATAAAGATGGGAATGCGAAATAACATTTAATGGAATATTGAAAATGATTCTATATTTAGCTTATACCCGAAAGCCCATTTTGCGTTTTGGTCTGTTTGGCAATTATCTTAAAAGCTTTCATATAAAATTGTTTTTTTTGTTTTATTTGGTTTTAGGAGCACCATCCAGATAATAATTTGCAAACATAGAATCGACTATATCCTCAGATAAATTTAATCCCAGATATTCCATACTCAGCATAAAATAAATTGTTTTTTTGCGCTTTTATATTAAGAAACGGAAAGAATATCTTTGTTTCAAGATCATTTTTTTTTTCGTGTAATATTTTTTCACGGATTGACGTTTCTCGCCCAGACTCTCAGTATTTTCTAATTTTATTTATAATTCTCGATAACCTGATTGCTGAAACGTTATACTTGTACCTAACAGGCTTAAGAAGTATTATGTTATAAGCTTTATTTCACAGTTTCATGTTACGCACGGAAGATTACCTATATTGATTTTCTTTAATATCTTGTGCCCTTGATTCTCGTAAGAAACATACTTGCCTATAATAAGCGTCATCTAATTAATAAATTTAATAAAAAAATTAACATGTACGTAACAGAAGAACTTTTTAATGTGTACCTACATCTTGTCTCAAATATAATTCAAATAACTATGTCTCCTTTAATGGAAAACCTATGTTTTTGGCCGTATTTCTTCCTAATAAGAGACAACAATAAAAAAAAATCTTCACAAGTGGTGTTATGGCTGGTGTATCGTAAATTCGAGTGTTAATTCATTTTCTTGATTATGTCCCGACGATAAGGAGCTTTCGTAGAAAGAAAAGGTGTAAAAAACGTAGCAAATAATACAAAATCATCAAGATATAATCAAAATTTCATACGCTTTGCTTCGAACCTAAAAAAGATAAATTACTTCCCATTCCTGGCCATCCTTAAATACGTTTTCCTTTCGAAAGCAGCGAAATTCCATCTTCTAAATATTTGAGAATCTTGAAATGCTGAAAGATATTTATGGAGCATGTTCAGAATGCCCACGTGCCCAAAAACTTGGACAATTTATTATTAATGAAGACGTATGGGAGGTTCGGACAGCTTTATGGATCTCTTTATATTTTCCTTTTCATATAAGGAAATGATTGCTTTAATTTTATGTACGGGAAACAATCAAATATGAAAGTGGTTTGATGGGATGAGGGTGAATATGGGTAGGTTTCATGAAAAGCAGTAGTCATTACCATTACTTTTTTACGTTAATTTAGGTTTTACTAATTTCTGGGCTAAAAGATACAGTTGATCACATAAAAACTTTTTAAAGCAATTTTTATACCACATTAGTTTTTATTGTTTCTAAAAGATATCAATAAAAAATCCTTAGATTTTTTATCTGTTGGAAAATTGCTTCTCCAGAAAGATTCCTGTTACCACATTAATCAATTTCCACAGCACGGGGTTATCTATCTCGCCGCAATTGTCACGATCCTGAAATGGATGTAGAATCTAAAATGTCTCTCTAACCCAATAATAGGAATAGACGACCGGATCTCACCTCGAGAAGATTATTTTACAGGAACGTTAGGAAATTGCTCTTACCATTGATTGAGCAATATTAGTTGGCATAAAATGGCTTTAAATTTAATAAAACAAGAAATTTTTGTTGACAGATAGTTACCTGAGCCTCTTACACCACGAGGTACGGTTATCTAAATACGAAATGAAAAGGGAGTCATAAAAATTTTAATTTTTTATTTCAATTCAGTTTTTATTGTTTGCTGGACAGATTCTTTAACGAAACTTTAGCAAGTTATATATTTTTGTAATCTCCAGAAAATTTGCTATCGGATAAAGCAATATTCGTGGAGATTCGCTTTATACTAGGTAGGAGATACGGTTGTCTAAATACGAACTTTTGAAAAGAGAGTAATAAAAATTTAAATTTTTACCTCAATTCAGTTTTTATTATTTTCTGGACAGATTCTTTAACGAAACCTTAACAAGTTATATATTTTTGGAATCTCCACAAAATTTGCTATTGAATAAAGTGAATTAGCGGGAATTCGCCTAAGATTTAAAGATATTGTTAATTAAATAAAAGTCTCTAAACAAGAGCCATTGCAATTATTTTTCTCACATTAGTTAATTTTTTATTAGGTTATAGATAGAATTTTTAATAAAACGAATGTTTTTGAAGGTAAATTATATTAAGACATAACTATGCAGTAAGCCCTATTAAACGAGGTCTTAGCAATATAATTATTACTCATAGAGGGTATTTTACTTAGTGCCATAATGTATAACCCCTTAATTACTTTGGTCACGAAACTCCAGACTATAAAGGTGAAATCCCAAATGAAATTGGCACGACCCTCCAGGTGATTCTAGGTTATCGAGCGGCCGAAATGTGCGACAATTTTAAATATGCACGAATACGTTTCGGTGGGTCATGTTGTCAGATTCATTAGGTGGGTTAGTCAAGCTACGAAAGGTATAGTCTGCCGAACAGTACGAAGTATAATAAAAATACAGTCCGTCCAAAAAGGTGTTTTACCTCCGAAAAAAAGGAGTCTTGGAAGCTGAACTATACAACTCAGGAAGATGCTCACCCAATTCAGTTTTCTTGTAAGATCTGGGTCATTGTAGAATTGAATGACTCCTTTTTGGTTAAAATTAAGAGTGTCAAAAGTGACGCTGAGCTGTTCTCGAAATGTGGAACATGAAACAACAGTTTCAGTTAGGTCTCATTTGAGAAAGATACAGAGTCGGAAGAGAAGAACTATTTTCTGGCTTGAAAGAAAAAACCAAGATTTCTAGCAGGTGATAACAGGTTGAAGTATTGTGTTTGTATCAGCTATGATTATGTTCAAAAGTGATGAGTATTAAGATGCTAGAATAAAAATGCATTCCATCTAAATAAAACTCAAAGAGGAACCTTTTTATGATACATATATCACATTTACCACATCTTAAAGTTTACTTTCCGGTCAAAAAGACATCCATTTCAAATTATGATAATCGGTAACTCCCAAGATACTGTTTCTCTTTCGTTAACTTCTATTGTCGTCCAAAGTGTCCCTCGTTAACAGCAGCAATAAACGCCATCAAGCTTGTAAATATTGTAATATGGCTTTCTCTCTTTGTCAGATTCTAAACTTGAGTTTTTCGTATTGTCGTCGTTAGATGGAACAAGATTAGTTTTGTAATTTGATATGATTTCTAGCAGTTTATAATTTTAATTTTAGTGATAACTGTTTCTTTCGAAAATGCGCTTTCACAGGAGGGTAAAAATCTACTACCCACCCACTTCTACCACAATAAACTTAAAAGAAAAGTGTTTTATAATTAATAATTGCTTTCTTTAAAGTTTACACAGTATTTTAATTAAAAATTTTTAATTAAATTAAGACTAGATTCTTTGATATTTTCTTCCTGCTAGTCCTGCTACGTCTAAAAAGTTGTTTTTCTTCGACAAAGAAACATTTTTAGTTAGTTTTCTGATAAAAGAAGTTCATAATGATACACGCCAAGCATTTTGATTGGTTGTGTATATGAACAATTATTTCTCCGAATATAACTCTAATTTGAAAAATTGTAGTCTGTTAGTGACAACTTTGACTCTTTTTATCTGCACATAAAAAATCTCTCGGAGATCTTTTATTAAAGAGACGAAAATTACATCTTGAGTATATTTCTGTTTCCTTACATTTACTTGTGTATCTTTTTAGTTATGTTATAAATTGACTTGCCAAACCCAGAACTCTCTTCTGTAAAAATGTCTTCATGGATTGATCCCCAAGGACAGTTTTTATCTGCAATCTTTAATATCTTTTTATTCTGTTGTCTCTAAGACGAACAATGTATTTTAAAAGATTAAATTTGCAACATATATATTTAATTTTGCTCTCCATTAACGCAATTTCTCAAAGAATTATTAGATTCCCTTACTCCATCAATCTTCATAAAAGTCTTAAACATTACCATATCGAAATGTTTTGTTCTGCTACCTTGAGAGTTTTATTAAGATACTTGGCAGAAGTTGTCGAAAATTATGTTTTCATAAAAAAAACTTTTTAAAGGAGTACAACAGGATAATTTTTTTTCGGGTTTTCTAAGTATGCTTATTATTTGAATTTTAAAAATTTGGGGCTTCTTATTTTAGGACTGCGTAGGATGTAGTGCTTTTTTATTAGAGACTCTGTTAATCTGGGGCAGTCCTCGTTGACTTGAAGACTGAGAAATATTTTATGACTCGGAAGATAATAAACCTATTAGTGTTTTGCACTAAAATTAATTTCTTGTTGCTCAATAAATGTCTGAAACATCACAGTCTATCGCACAGGACATTATCACCCGTGTTAAATCACTTCCCTTCCGTTATCACGTCTTCATTCGACAAAACTGTCCCGAAAATATCTTTATTCTTGATAAAAGAAGTTACACTGTGTAAGGGGGACATTTCGAGTGTTCATAAATTACTTTTAGGGTTTTGCCTCCTCAATTTATTGAGCAGAAAATTTCTCTGCCTCAAAATGACCATATTTCGGCTAATGAATAAAATAACGTTCCGTTTGAGTCTGGTTCTGCCTGGTAAAAAGGGGACCGACAAAATGCCCGTGTGCTGATGAGAAAGTTCAAGATAAATTATAAGTATTTTATATAAAATTTAATAAGTACCGTTTTACTTTTTAAAAGAATGATATGGGAGTTAATTTCTTTGTTTATTATAACAAATGTAAGAGATGCAGGAAAAAGTAAACCATGTAGGCGAAATATCATATAAAATTAAGCGGCGAAAACTGCTCTAAATCTATTCAAAAGAATTTGAAACAGAACACATCGAAATCGGATTTTATACCGCCATTATAACCTACACAAGTCGCTAGGGCACACTATACACGAACAATTCAAATCCTAAATTCGACACTATATTTCGTTTCATATTTCATTTGTCAAAGGCAAGCCCTTTTCACCCTAAAACTTTTCGGAGTTTGAACAAAACGAGAAATCTCCGGTACTGAATATCTCTCTTTTGTGTCCTGAGAGCAGCATGTAAATGTGGCCTTTTATCTCGCAGGATACGAGGTTTTAATTGCCTATTCAACACTTTCATTTTGGGCATAATAGCTTTTATTAAATAAGAGATAGTGTTGTGTTTTATAGCGTAGACATATGGCGGGTGGGTTAGTTTATTATTTAATTTTTTACCTAACTATAGACCAATAAATACCTTTTTAATTTGAAGAGATAGAAAATTGTTTAAATTAGAAAAATTGTAGATTTGTACAAGAACCACCAAGAAACGTGACTAAAAAAACAATTTAACATCAAATAAGGGAGTTTTGAATTAACATCAAGTTTTTTCAGAGGGATCGCCACATTATTTTTTGTTGTTACCTACACCGATGTTCGATTGTTTTCCTATAATTAAAAAAAAAACAAAATTTAAGTAATTTTCCATACCCCTCGTAAAGTAAAAGGTATATATTATGTGAATGAAAACTAGACTTGTCAAGTTCTGACGTTTTTATTTTAAGAAAATTACATTATTGTCATTATCATTGCATAATACAGAATTAAAAAAAAAACATATACAACAAAGATCCAAAAAATTATAAATTTAAACTAAATGAGAGACGTGTCCACCTTCTACTTCCAAACGTGTTCTCATTCTTCTTTTTGCAGCATCAAAAACATTGGTGAGCACTTGGGGCAGTTAGGTGGCCACCACGGTAATGCGATCACACGGCGTGTGATCGCATTACCGTGGTGGCCACCTAACTGGCATATTACGACTAATGTTCTTTCAAAAAATTTAAATTATCAAGAATTACGTGAATTGGTGCGCCGTCCTGCTAGAAGTAGCCTTGTCACATCTCTTCATCGTCTAATGCGTTTACAAAATTTTCTGTTTCATTACGGTACCGCGCCGAATTGAGAGCCTTTAAAAAAAATCGGTCCAATTAACCTTCTTTTCGATATGACACGCCAACTATGGATGTGGATTTTCAGAAACCCACGTTCTCATTTGTTGAGAATTTACATAACCAGAGAGGTAAAACCATGCCTCGTCAGCAGAAAAGGTTTTTCAAATACGTTTTCATTATTATTCAAATTACCCATAAACCACTCTGAAAATCGCATTCGCTGCGGCTTGTCGTTTGGTAACAATTCTTGGACTGAGCTTAGACGATAAGCGTGCATACGCAGGTCAAATTTCAGGATTGTATTGCAGGTTCTGTAAGATACATTTACTGGCTATCTTAAACGCCGAATAGGGGTTTGTTGGTGTTCATTAACAATCTGCGTCAATTCTACTTTTTGTGCAGTGCGAACTTTGGGTCTCCCACTGCCTTCCTTTCTATTCACACTTCCTCTTTCTCTAAACAAAGCCACAGATCTAGTCAAAACTTGGCGAAACTGGCCGAAATCAATGACTATGTGCCGAAATTCTGTTTGAAAGTCCTGAACGGCGTCCCGTGTTACATAATTGAGGTGTGATAAATACACTAAAATAACCCATATTATGTTAACAAGTTTAAAATGGATGAATATAGAAAACTCTTTACTTTATCGCACTCTTATTTTTATTCATAAAATAAATATAAGTTTATCAGCACCTTATTATAATAATTTTTTGACTAAATTTGATGAAATTCATGTACACAATACAAAGGGAAGAAAAAGTATGCGTGATAGATTCCACGGCATACTTTGAGGACGTTTTTTTTTGATCTTACATTATATGAGTATAATGATTCTATGGAAACATTGGTAATCTTTAATTAAGTGATATGTGCTCTAACCAGGTGCTTTAGTCAGAGAATTTATTATTAGTTCATTTATTATGGGCTACAGCCAGCAAGAAAAGGTTACAGAAAAGGGTATAGAATTATAGAAAATGTAACAAGGTGGAAGAACAAAACTTACTATACCCAACCCATTACGATTACTATCAATCTTTCCCTCTCATGCTAATTTAAGCAAAAATCTCAGTTACCCCCTAACCTCAAAATGCCCGCAGTAAAGGTATAAATGATGTAACGGCACCTCCGCATCATTTATTTTCTCTTCGGGTTTCAAAAATGGCCAATTCTCCTGATCATTCCAATCAGCCCTCAGTGGCAGTAAAGAGAGAATTGCTAAGCCAATAAAAAATAAGAGCTTTCGGTTCAGACTTCAGCTATTAAGTGAAAATTGCTTAGAGAAAAAATAGGTTAATTTTTAGATGGAAGATTTTTTGTCAAGAACCACTGATTTATAGAATAGGAATATCCATTTCAAATTTTATTATGATAATCTGTAACTTCCAAGATACCATTTCTCTTCCGTTAACTTTTATTGTCGCCCAAAGTCTTTCTCGTTAACAGCAGCAATAAACGCCATCAAGCTTGTAAATCTTGTAATATGGCTTTTTCTCTTTATCAGATTCTAAACTTAAGTTTTTCCCATTCTCGTCGTTAGATAGAACGATGTTAGTATTAGTTGTAATCTACTGGGTTTTCTAGCTGTAATTTTAATTTCTATGATGACTATTTTTTTCAAAAAACACTATCACAGGAGGGTGGCACTGCTACCAGAGAAAACTGGTTTTAATTTAAATTAATAATTGCTTTCCTTACAGTATTTTCATTAAGAATTTTTAATTAAATCAAAGTATTCGTCTTGTTTTGCCAAAGGCACAAGCTTCAGAAAACTTGAGGACACTGAGTGAGTGTTTCTTTGATATACAAACCTCGTCTCTTATATCATATTAATTATTTACCAATTTTCTTCTCACTACGTCTGAAAATTTTTTTTTACTTGACAAAAAACATCTTTAGTTAGGTTTCTAAGAAGAGAAGCTCATACTGAAACACGTTTTTTCCTCAATAACATACTCGAAGCATTTTGATTTATTTCTCTGAATGTAGCTCTAATTTAAAAAATTGTTAGTGGCAACTTTGACGCATTTTATCTTTATGGCTCACATAAAGAATCTCTCAAAAAACTTTTATTAAAGAGACGAAAATTACATCTTGAATTTAAATTTACTTGTGTGTCTTCAAGCTTATAGGTAAATGGACTTGCCAAACCCAGAACTCTGTAAATTTATTAATGATTCTAAAGGACACTATTTAATCTGCAATCATTAATATCTTTTTACTCTATTGTCTCTAAGAAAAACAATTTACTTTAAAAGATAAATTTTCCAAAAAATACGTACATTTAATTTCGTTCTCCATTAATGCAAATTTTTGAAAGAATTATTATTTCCCTTAATCCATTATAATCCGCTTATAAATGTTTAAAACACCATACCAAAATGTTATGTTCTACTGCCTTGAAAGTTGTATTAAGACACTGAAAAAAGTTGTCGGGAAGTAACTGGTTATCAAATAGCTCGGTGAAAAGCAAGTTAAAATAACCACAACAGCAGTACTGAGCGCTGAACACTGCTTTTGGGCCACTCTATAACAAACGGGCTATAAATTCCCTTGGTAATATTAATCCCGAAGCCACACCATCAGTTAGGTAGCGGAGAGCATTAAATCTAAATAGCCTGTACCCTCATCCTTACAGCTCCTATTTCGGTTAATCTCAAGAGAATATTTTAACACCCATGTGTAATCTTCAATATTCTGACGTTACGTCGTTAAGTGGGTTTCTAACAATGACAAGCTTTAGAAATATGCTTGAGAATGGTGTAGAGTTATCGATATTGTTAAATATCGATAGGTATATGGACTGGAGCGCCGCAGCATTTCAAAATAAGGTAGAAAAAAAGTTACAAAACTTACCAGTTGGTACTTATGCCCAAGTTTATCGAATTTTGGCGCTCTCTCGGGAAAATCCCCGCTTTTACGGTGATTCTACAGAGTTGGAAAAGTCTGATGGAATTTGTATTTGAGAGAAAAACAGTTTATTTTTTTTCTCGTATAACATACTTTATCGAAGAAATTATCGGGCATTTTCCGCAATTTCCTCATGCCTATCTATACGGTTTTGCTTGGACCTTTTGGGTACCTACTCCTTTCCCAAAAAAATTTCCATAATTCCATTTTACATCTCAAAACCACGCCAACATCCCCCAGATCTAAACATAAATCAAAAATACAACAAAATAAAACAAAACCACCCTTTCTTTCTGACGAAAAGCGAGCGAACGGCGAACCCTCAACACAATCAAGTGGCTTTTTTCCCGAATTTTTCCAGACCGGGCTTCCTATTTCGTTTTCTGGACCGCCTCCGGCATAAAAGTTCCAATTTGGCCCAAAAAACGGTGCTAGTCTGTCCCCGTCTATCGATCCGTCTAGTCTGCGCCTCCCCGAAGCGTTGCCAAGCTGAGCGGGAATTCCTTAGTTGGTGGGAAATTGCATTGGGGTTAGGAACGCTGCAGACGAAACTTTTAATATTTTCCAGATTGTGATAGCAATAACTATTAAGGTTCTCTTTAATATAAAACTTATTACAAGCTCTGTCCAGCTCAAAAGTTATATAGCGTGATATATACGGTTTGTTCAGGTGTGCCACATAGAGATTCCTTGCCAAAACAAGGCAAATTATGGGCAGTTTAAATTTTAACCCTGTCGAAAATATGGAAGTAAAAATTGTCAAAATTATATTTTTTTGTGCTACATACCAACATACAAAATGCCACGTGCCTCTTAAGTAATTTTAAATATATACCATTTTATAAATATATATTAAAATTAATTTAATGCATTTTGTTGTTACGTACAACAGGAAATACATAATTACCTATTTTGGATAAAAAGGAAGTCAAGCTAATAAGTACATTTAATTTAGTGAATTATACCTGTTACAAAAATCGGTAAAAATAAATACAAAAGTTATATTGACGAAAACAATAACTCTGACTTTCCTATTCTACATAATTCTCCCACAGGTTTGTGTGGTCTTGCTGGTGGAATTTAAAAACTAGACAACGTTGTCCACCGGCAGATACCAAATCTGGGAAACATCCTCCAGTTACCCATTTTATATATTTCCCGTATATAGAACCAAAATGGAATTGATAAGACGAGACATGCATGCTTCGCGAAGCACAAACCTTATAAAATCGGTATACGTTCTTTTTTATTTGACTAGAAGAGGAAAATAAACAAAAAAGAAGTCGAATATATAGGGATATAATCAGGAGAATGCTGGGACGGAACGCATACTGTTACTGAGAAGAAATCGTAGCTAATACCTAGAAGTAAATCTGTATTTCTTGTCTATCGTACGAATTTCTGAACTGAAATCATTATGAAACTTTAATACTATATATATTATAAATTTTTGGGATCTCCAGAGAATTTGTTATCGAATAAAGCAATATTCGCGGAAAATCGGCATAGTATAGGAGATAAAGTCGATCCAATGAAAGCTTGTGTTAAAATTGGATCATGAAAATTAATGTTCTTGCCATTGCAATTTTCAAGAATATTTCGACTAAATCCAGCTTTAAAAATATATAAACGTATATAAAGACTTCAATTCCGCCATCATGCATACATTCAAATTTTAAAACTCTCTTGGAAAGCCTGGTGTTCGAATTAGCTTTCGTTTTATAAAAACTTGAAAAATCCAGCGGATGGAGTTTCTAAGAGGTGCAATCAAGCGAAAATACACAAAGCGAAGTTTTTCGAATACTGTGTTTACTGTAAAGTTTTAAACGAAGTTTCGACAATATTTGCTGAACGGCTGGGATTAAAAGATTTGTGGAAATGTACTAGCTTCGCTTTAAAGATTTGGACAGCCCTAAGTATTTTAAAGCTACTTAACAACAATATTTGGCTTCCATTGGTATTATTATTTTTATTTATGAAAAGCAAGGATTTAAGGTCATAAATATATTAAAGATTAAAATTAATTATTTTGACGAGCCTTTCTTGCGAATGAGCTGCTAAATAAAACATATTTCAACGTGCACGAAGCCGCAGGGAACACCCAAGCGTACCAATAAATATCTTCACGAATATACGTCTATTCCTGAGAGGCCCATTATAGCTGAGTTAGTAAACATTCTAAGAAGTCTAAACATCGCTCCTGTGCATCTTCATGAGATATAAATAAGATAGTTATTTAAAGAGTACCCCAATGGCTCGTGCTTGTCAACCTATCCTAACATTTCGTTCCTTGGGTTCAAATTTATTTATAATAGTAAGATGGTCGAATGTCAGTGTCGCAGGTTGTAGTTTTTATCTATATGAAAGCTTCGCCAAACTTATGCTTCACAATAATCTTCATGAAAAGTATTTTTTTTACCTTAATTCGGTTTTTACGAATTTCTGGATTAAATTGTTTATGAAACCCTAATAAGTTTGGAATCTCCAGAAAATTTGCTAACGGATAAAGCAATATTCGCGGAAATTCACCATATTGTAGGAGATAGTTTATTGAACCAAAGCTTCTGTTAAAATTGTGCAATGAATTAATTCAGTTTTTTAAATTTCTGAACTAAATAATTTAAGAAACCTTAACAAGTGATATATTTTTGGAATTTCCAGAAAATTTGCTATCGGATAAATTAATATCCGGCATAGTGTAGGAGATACAGTTGAATAAATAAAAGCTTGTTAAAATTGGGTCATTTAAATAAAAATGTTTTACCTTAATTCGGTTTTTAATTTCTGGACTGAATTGTTCACGAAATCTTAACAAGTTATATAGTTTTGGAATCTCCAAGAAATTTGCTATCGGATAAAGTAATATTCGCGGAAATTCGGGAAATTATAGGAGATACAGTTGATTGAACCAAAGCTTCTGTTAAAATAGTTAATTTTGGGTGTTAATTGTGAATACATGTATCATGTGATCTTTGCTGAGTTTTTTTGAGCAGGAACAGTAAAAATATGTGTAGAAAAGCGGTAGATGAGCGACTGCATTATTAAGAGATGTTTTCTTGTAGAAATTGGGATAGTAATGAGTTGGATGTCTTTCTTTGGAGTAAATCAAAGGTTGCGTGCTCCCTAGATGTAGAAACAATATTCTACCCTACTTGGAAGATGTAGATGTGACACTCGTAGAAGTGTTTGTGCAGTGATGTACGCCTATGCTTGGTTAATTTTAAATCTAAAGTTGTCGTTTTTGAGTTTTGCACAGAAACGCGACAGCGGACTCAGACCATCTCAAACATCTGTTATATTCGGCTAATTTGATCACAAAAACAGCATGAGACTAATAGTAATGGGAGATATTACACCAGAAGTTAAAATAATGATTATTAAATTGCGAAACGTGGTATTTATTTATGAAACTGAGCAAAAAAGTCTTTTAATTGTGTGAGGCATTTTATTTCATTTAATGTAATTTTATGGTCAAAAGGTTTAAATATTTTTTACACGCGTTAGTACTTAATTGGATAATTTTAAAAAACCAAGCACAAACAATGCCGGTGGTTGTAAAAGCAATTCTTTTTCCGCTTTTGACGTAAACAGTTTTGTTCAAAGGGCTTTGGTATTATTAAATTTTGATCTGTTGTAAACAGGGCTTGTATAATAAAAGACTTATTTGTATCATATATGAAGAAATGTTGATCCGGGAGTACATCCGTTCCTTTGTTAAATTCCTATTGGAATCTGGCAGACGTTTCGCCAAGGTCTCACTTGGCATTATCAATGCTGTCAAGTCGTAAACTGATATGCACCAGACTTTATTAATGATTTTTTTCTGTGCACACATAAAAAATAGACGTATTTCGTGCCCTTCAGACTTTTTGTCTTGTATAATGTAGTTAGGTAAGGTTTTACTAAAGAAAAATTTTGGTTACCTAAAAAAAAACGTGTTGTTACCAGACTTAACCTCAACAAAAATTGTGCTCCCTAGAAAACTTCCCTTTGATTCTGCCAAGCGCTAAGGTATTAAAAGGCCTATTTACACAAAATACGCCTACGCTCTTAGAGACGAGCCCTTTCAGCCAAAGTGGCATGCGACGGAATAGCGCTTTCGGTGAAAAGCGAACAAAAATTCTACTTTTCAAGAAAATAATGAATAATAACTACATAAAAAAGTATTACTAAACGAATTTTAAAAAGTTGCTTATCTCCACGCTTCTGAAGAAAGTGCAATTTAAAAAGTTTTCTTTAAAAAAGCAGAAAGCTCTTACCTTATGAAAATCTTTTCCTATTAACTTTTCATCTGATAATCTGACCCAATTATGCTTAAAAACTATTGACATATCGATTTCTCGTCTTAAGACGTCTCCCGTTCTCTCCACAGATTTCTTTAAGGCGCTGCCAAGATTGCAAATTCTAAGAAAAAATACTTTTTGAACTTTTTAGATCTTAGATTTTTCGGAGAAAAGTCGATAGCTGAGTGTACTCTGGGGTAATAAAGTAACAAAGAGATTGATCCATTTATATTTGAAAATACATTTTTATTAGTAAAAAGATTCTATCAGATAAAGCAATATTCGCGGACATTCGGCATCCTATAAGAGATACATACCAGTGCTTAAGTAAATGTTTCTATTAAAATTGAGTCATGAAAATTAAATTTTCTTACTTTAATTCAGTTTTTAGCATTTCTGGGCTAAACTGAATCGAAATCTCAACAAGTTATAGATTTTTGAAGTCTCCAGAAAATTTGCTGTCGGATAAGGTAATATTCGCGAAAATTCCACACGGAATAGAAAATATAGCTGCTTAAATAGAAGCTTTTGTTAAAATTGGGTTATAAAAATTAAAAATTTTTAGCATAATTGAGGTTTTGCGAATTTGGGGCCTGAACTGTTTACGAAACCTCAACAAGTTCTATATTTTTGCAATCTCCAGAAAATTTGCTATCAGATAAAACTGTGGTCCGATATAGTATACGAGATACAGGAGATTAAATAAAAACTTCTCTTAAAATTATGTCTCAAAAATTAATATTTCTCACTTTAATTCAATCTTTATAAAAAATCTTTGGTTCTTCGTTTTCCTAATGTAACTTCAAGTAAGATATAAAGCTAATAAAAAAATTTAGGCCATTTTGTCATATCTCTCCTTTTTTGTTGACCATTATTTTGAAGAAACACCAAAAAGAACTTCAAAAATACGATTTCCAGCGTCTTGTAGCGAACGTGCCGCGACAGAATTAAGACAGATTTTCCTTATCTTTCCTCTCTTTATCCCATTTTATATAAGAAAACCCTCCAACAGTCTGTTAAGTGTTTCGTCAAGACAAAATAAACATTGGGTGTATGGGGTTTCAGATATCGCTCGTCTCTTCATATAAATAGGCTCATTTATTTTTAGTCGGGTAAGCAAAGAGATTAGTTTATAGAAGTTTCCTTTTTTAACCGGCTTTACAAGAGGAGATTATCAATATTCGATTAGTATATATGTTTCTTTTAAGTATGTTCGCATACACTATGTAAGAAAAATATAGAAACCTCGAAATATCTTGCAAACCGTTCATCCGATTTTTATGGAATTTTGTACACTACTATAAAGCATGTTTTACAGTCGGTAAGTTTTGCAACACTATTGCTGCAAGTCAGTTTTTGGCCAGAGAGTTGCAAGCAATATTTTTTTAATAATGCGTTTTACGGCTGATGGCAATTGAATTGCAGTTGCGCTTTGAAAGGCCGGGCTGCCAACAAAGACATTTTACTGTTAAAAATATAATTTTCAAAGATAAAATATAGGTTAACCTTACTTCTGTTTTATTTCTTTTTTAAGTTTTATAAATACACAAATTAAAGCGAAAAAAAGCAATTGCAGCTACAGTTTGAATGATCATTGCGGCTGCTTCTTTCCTGGAAATGAATTCTGAAGAGAAAAGGGTTCATAGGTGATGGATCAGACCATGGTTAAATCAAAGCAGAGGAAATATTCGTTTAACTGAGGAATTCATTGCTACAGATCGTGAAAAATATGTAAATTTCTTAAGAGTGAATAAAGAAACTTTTGAAAAGCTCTTAGAAAGAATCAGGCAGAATCATCAAGAAATCATTTTGTCGCCAGACTATGTATAAAATGCTTTAGGGTGCTTTTAAAAAACTGCGTTTTTAAAAATCGAATTTTCAAAAAAAAGGTACCTACCCTACGATCAAAAACCCGTTTCCAAAAAAAAAATTAGAAACTTGGTTTTTCCAAAAAGTGTCCGTAAATCTATAAGAGATTATTCGATTTAGTAAACTCAAAGTTACAAGATTTTGGTAATATCGCCTAGAAATAACCCTAACAATTTTCTCTTTTATTATTTTTATTAGAAGTGCAAAAAAATCGCGCCCCCCACCCAACATCTAACAGAATAAAATGCAGCTTGTTTGAGTTAAATTCTATTTTAAGATTTTTGTTTGATTCTCGTGACGATGTCTAATCTAAACACAGACCTAAATCTGACGTACATATTTTAATAAATATTTTGCATAAAAAATTTTAAATAGATTTTTTGTACTTGAAAATGGGTCACAAAATATTCATATCTTTTATTGTACTAAAACGATAAAACCATGGGCCATGGCCAAACATGCTATATTTCACTCTACGTCATATAAAAAAACACAAAAAACGGTGGCCGGATTCACTATCGTTAAGCCCAATCTAATTTGACATTCACAATTGGAAACTGACAAGTGTAAGAGTAAGACAATTAGGTTGTGTACCATTTATTTGTTTTAAAGTTTTTTCCCAAATTTATAGAGGAAAAGCAGTTTAAGTATTTATTTATCGCAATAATATAACCCAATTCATGAAGTCCACAGTTTTTCAAAGAATTGATTATATTCACATGTACACTGTAGAGGGCTCTTAAATTACTAATTTTTTCTAGTCCGCCCCTGGGATTACACTGAAAATAAAACTACAAATTAAGTTAGAATTTACGGCGAAGACAGAGAATTAAATTCCTGACATACATTGTTTTTCCTTGGATTCTATTAAAGTAATTAAATTGCCTTATGCCAGGCATTCTTTTCTAATTTTATTAGGATCGATTTATACGTTCAACGTGTTCTCTTTATAAAATTATCAAACCCCAACATAGCAAACTAATGCAGATAATTGTCTGGCTTTTAGCATTGTCGATTTGCGAGCAAACTGTCTCCGATAACATTGGGTTATAAAAATAATTTTTTATCTTAATTCAGTTTTTACGAATTTTTGTATCGATTCGTTTACGAAACCTTAACAAGTTAAACATTTTTGGAATCCACAGAAAATTTGCTGTGAGATGAAGCAATACGCGGAAATTCGACATATTATAAAAGATATAGTTGATTAAATAAAAGCTTCTGTTAAAATAGGGTCAGGAAAATTAAATTTTTTTACCTTCATCCAGTTTTTATGAATTTTTGTACCGATTCGTTTACGAAACCTTAACAAGTTTTACATTTTTGAAATCCGCAGAAAACTTGCCATGAGATAAAGCAATATTCGCGGAAATTAGTGTAGAAGATCTAGTAGATTAAATAAAAGCATCTGTTAAAATTGGGTCATGAAAATTAAATTTTTTAACCTTAATTCAGTTTTTAGGAATTCTTGCATCGATTCGTTTACTAAAACTCAACAAGTTATACATTTTTGGAATCCCCAGAAAATTTTGCTATCTGATAAAGCAATACTCGCGAAAATTTCACATAGTATAATAGATATAGTTGATTAAATAAATGCTTCTGGTAAAATTAGGTCATGAAAATAAAATTTTTGAACCTTAGTTCAATTTTTATGAATTTTTGTACCGATTCCTTTACGAAACCTTAACAAGTTATATATGTTTGGAATTCCCAGAAAATTGTGACATTATTATGCCGTATTATTATCATAAAATTTAAACTTTATGGCATAATTATATCATTATTCTTCCACAAATTTTGGTTGTTATCACCGCGATCATCATTTATGCTTTATCCCCTTCTGTTACCAGCTCAATGTCCGTAAAAAGATAACATTGCAACCGAGAATCTGCCGCGTTATTCATCTGAGAGTCGCATGTCACCGGCACAAAAGAATTGCGGCTTATTGAAAATTTTTTGAAAAGCTCGCTCTTTAAGAATAGAGGCGGATAAGCGGATTTTGTGCCAATAGGGCTTGTAACGCTTTGCTGCTCGGTTGCAGCGGGAAAAACTTATGAAAGGAGCTTACTTTTATTATTTTTTTATTTTGGGTCGCTTTATGTAGTTTTAATATTATTTGGAGAGAATAAGATATAAGAGATGTTTATTTAATAGCTTCAATCCTAAATAGCTCAGGCTAAAGCATATAACTAAGGGTTATTGAAACATACCAATATACCATTATTTCTCGTAATAATAAAATTTTAGTAATTTATTTCCATAGCATGGCGACGAAATTTAAAGTAAGAGTGGCAATGTCGCTTGTTATCCGTAGCATGTGCCGTGGTCCTGTTCATTCATGGCTTGAACAGTTCTCTTGTCGTAGCGTTCGCATCTGAGGTCATCCCCAGGTATTTGGCAGTGTTTTCATGGGGAACAATATCACCATCTTTTATTAAGCTATAATGGCTTTGAAAATGCTAAAAAAAACGACAGGAAAAAATCCCCTAATAATATTCAAACTCAACAATTCAAAGTCGTGTCATAAATCAAACATTTCCCCCCTTCAAAGCCAAAAAAGTAATATGTCAATGTTTAAAGTTATTTAAATTTATACTGTATATAAATCTAAAATTAAGATTAAGCATGACAGAAGAAAACCCACAACGCTGAGCAATCTCCATTAAGACTTCTAAATATATTATAAATATTTTTTTAAATAAGTGATAATAAAGTTTTTGGGCCTGTCTCTTCCCAAAGTTTTTAATTAAGTTTCGTACAGAAAGCTTTTCCATTACAACATTGGAAAAGTTATTTCGAATTCGTAATATCAGCTAATTTTTTTTCTGTAGATATAAAGGCTGTCCCAATAGGTTTGTCCAGAATACGCCCAACAGTGGAATGCGAAACAAACTTTTGTGGGTGTCTTTGATTAAAAATATTCCCAGTGTCCCTATTTGTCCTATTTTTTACCGTGAATTAAAACTGTCTCTATTTTTTCTTCGGTAGTAAGCGTTTTTAATCGATCTTTAAAAAACTTTTACATCAGTAGTGGTTTAGTGACAATCAATTACCGTCCTACGTCAACTTGTCATATTTACATTTGTTTAAAGCCTACTGTTGAATTAAATTACAATAAAAATAGCATTGTTCAGTTTTAAAAATTTTAACGACCCTTTTAATAAAAAATAAGTTTTTTCTTAGTTAGGTTTGAAAATCCCATGGATGATATGCTTTTCTAACTGTTGTGTTGGATAGGATAAGCCCTATAGATCTTAAAAAATCAAATAGTCCAATAGCGCTTAGGGAATTTAAAAAAATATTTATTTTTGAGCTATAAAACTTCTGCAGACTTTGGGAAATGTACTCGTATATCTTATCTTTAGAAAGGTTGCAATATAGCGTTTAAACTTAATAATAATGAAATAAACGTTAAAAAGTGAAACAAATTAATTATACTAAAAAAATATGTGAAAAATTAAAAGTTAAAATTTTACAGATAGAATCTCGATGAGAATCCAAACAACGTTTTCCCATGACATTTTTCCAAATATTATCAAATAATACCATTTCAGGACATTTTCTTTAAAAATACCTATAACCTTTGACAGCTAACATGGATCACGTGATTATCTTTATATATGTCATTTAAGGTTCTTGGGCAAGCAAAAATTGATTGCAAAGTCAAATTTGACTTAAATTTTAAATTTTAAAAAAGTTTTGATAAAATAAACTTAATTAACCTATCAATTTTTAATTTTAATTTTAATTAATGAAATTAAATTAAAATTTAATTATTTTAGTTATGTTCAACTTTGAGATCGACGACGAACTAAGGTTCTTTGATTTCCGGCAACATGTACGAGAGTAATTCGTTCAAAGATTTCCCAGAGAATGGATTGGCCGTCGAGATCTCCAGATATAACACCACTTGATTTCTTCGTTTCGGGTCGCTCAAAATGCTTGTGTTACATACAGAAACAATACATAACCTCTTGTTCGGGATCAGGGAGTAGCAAAGACCCAAAATCCATCAAAATATCAGTTTTTGGACCATTAAAATAATTTATTCACGAATACCACTTGAAAATAAAAACTAGTTGAATAGTTCTGTTTCGAAACTATTTACTTTTTGCCAACATTTCCATTCGGTATTGATCCCTTCCAGCAGCATCGATGCATGGAAATATTGAATTAAATATTAAGACGCAAAATATAATATCGCTAGAACCTTGGATGAACAGAGCAGCCATTAAACTTCAGAGAACTAAGGTTGCCATAGTAACCTAGTTCGGAAACTCCGCACCAGCTTAAGGCTGAATTTCATGTAAGATATTTCAAAGTTTGAAATGTTAAAAAGTTTTGGTTTTATACCATTAAATTGCTAGAACTTTGGCCTTACTGGTTATATTTGTTTGAGATAATTACAAAAAATAATAATGGAGCTTCGAGTTTCAACCCTAAGCAAATCTGAGCAATTCTCAGATGTAGTCAACGCCTTTTTAAGCGTCACTTTTAAAGTTTCAAGAGAATTTGTTCATTAGTTAAGCTACCACCTGGTTCCTCACGCACCCTATTCGCTAGACTTGGCCCCATCGGATTTCAATTTGTTGCCGAACTTGAAAAAATTTCTATGTGGACACATAAAAAATGTTTTAAATAGCATTTTGCTGTTTTCTTTGTTTGGGCGGAAACGTTTCATCCGACCTCGTACATTTCATAAAATGCATTTATAATCATTTATGATATGGTGATAAATTAGTCAATGGAAATTATGAATCACGAATCATTATTGGATGTTTACTTGTTGACGGTAATCTCGTAATAATATAACCTAATCGAACCCAAACATTAACATTATGATCCTTCGAGCCGGATATTTGTCAAGGTGCAATAACCATATGTCAGCGGAGTGTTTGAGACAGTATCAATAATTGTGATATGATGCAGGCTGTTACTATCACGATTAATTATTTATTAAATTATGTAATTATTGCCTAATTTAGGTAAATTATTGTTTTGTATATACTTAAGAATATCGTTTCTCTCATTTTCTAGGTGAAGAAAGGTATTGATTTATTAATGATTTCATCGGTTATATTTAAAATAATTTAGGTCCTTTAGAATTGTTTTTTGTACCTGTTTGTTCCATTTTAGCTTTTGAGTTAATTATTCTGTTATAATGAAGTAACCATTCTCTTAATCGTAGTGAATAAACCTTACTACCATAATTATTGTGATAATAAATAATGGCGTTTCTCGGTTAAGACAGTTCCATTCAAAAACAGATGAGGTAGAGTGTGACAAAAGAAAAATCGAGGGGAGTTAGAGTGTCTTATTAAATAAAAAAAATTCCCAATTTACCGCTTGAAATTAATCCCCTGAATCAAAATTTAACTTTTTGTACTTCAAAATCTATAATTGGGCCACCACAACCAATCTCTGTGCTAACTTTCAAATTTTTAGTTAGTTTCAGAGAAAATCGCCTGTGACAGACGGACGGACGGACACTGTGTACTACTATCAATTATCTGATCATCATAAGATGGTTTTATTAATTTATTTAAAGAAACGGAGTGTTAATACATTCGAACAGAAATTAGGGCACGTAAGATGGTCTGCCATTTATCAAAGGGCGTGGAACGCTTTGCAAATGACACCAAGTGCAAATTACTTGTTAAGAGACATTGTCGTGAGATTATCGACTCTACAGGGCGGATTTAGGATTTAGTTGTTAACAATTTATATAAATTGATACGTTTAAAGTTCCTGCCAATTAGATACTAAACACGATACACAAAAACGAGAAAAATGAAAAACTAGGGGAACGTTTTGAATGATACATAAAAGGGGTTTGTTAACAAACCGATCCGAGTTGCCAGGGCAATAAGAGCAGGCCTTTAGGGAACTAGTCGGCAGTCGTTCTCTATTATCTATCGATTTGCAGGAGGAATTTTTATTTCCTGCGAGGTCGTTTATACATTTACGTAATTAAATGAATGAAAAATGGGTGTGAGATCAAAAGAACTCCTGCTCTATTCATAGAGCATCTAAAAATAATAAAAATAATGAGGTGGTTTATTTTGGGTGTGGTTTAGGCCCATTTACTTAGTCAAATGGGTATATTAAACCAGTAATTGTAGTACCAGTATTAAGTGTTTATTAGCAGTAAAAAAAACTACACTTTTGCAATAAATTGTTAATAAAAAGAATTAACAACATGATATTTTTATAAAAAGTTTTATACGTTCAACTAAACACCTTTAGCGACCTAATACCATTTCCTACGACCACCTATGAAAGTGAGAAAAACAGCACAGTTAACTTGGCTAAAAAATACCTTATATCACAAGCGCGCTTAAGCGTGTTGAAAAGTAATTTTCAACACATGTGTTGAAAAGTACTTTTCAACACATGTGTTGAAAAGTACTTGTCAACATGACATTTGAACAGATGGTGCCAATTTCATTTTTTTATTTTCGACGCTAGTGTTCAAATGTTTTTTCAGCACAAGTGTTGAAAATATTAGTGTTGAAAGTGAGGACTTGCTTGGGTTTTGGACAGAAATTGGGGTTTTTTGGTAAATATTTTTGTTGTCGTATCAAAAATATTGTACATTACTCGTGTGAAAGTAATTTCCTCACGAAAAATGTCACTTTCAACACTTGTTATGTAATATACTATTTCACACTCGTTAGAATTGTGGCCTTCGCCTCAGGCGGCTCAGGTTTGCTACACTCACTCGTTTGAAAAGAGTAATTTTTAAAAGTTGTTGTACAATATATTATTATAGCAAACAAATGATCACTAACAATATTAAAAAATAACAAAATAGTAAGGGTGGGAGCTGATTGTTCCTCTTAATAACAAAATTGTAATTAGACCTGGGGGATTCATATTCATCATAACGTCGTGTATTAAGGCACACCCCGAAAAGTGCATTAAAAGGGTGTGGCGCGAGTCGTTGACTGTCTAGTCGGGAAATAAGAGCAAATTACACAGTTCGACTTTGCATGTCGTATTAATAAAAGTTATTTTTAATTGCGAAGCCGTCTGCTGGGAACATCTCGATGTCGTCAGTTCATTTCTCTTATTGAAAAGGATTTATAGGTCTGAATTCTTGAGAGAACTATAGCTGGAGCAACACAATTAATTGTAGTGGAGAAAGTAAAAAGTGTTCTTGTAGTGCTTGATCTAATAAAAATATCGCTAGAGTACGTGAACAACTCATCAGTTGAATTTTGGGATCTGTAGACCCCTAGGCTGAACCTGTGGTGCGGGCCCTACCGGTGGGAATATTTTTTGAAAATTAACCTGCAAAAATCGAATATTAGAGCAATTTTCTGACTAAAAACCTAAAAGGAAACATTAACTTCCAAATTCTTCAACGCTAGTCCGGTTTAACCTGACAACCAAAAGTTTTAAACTGACAAGTGTAAGAATAAGACAACTAAGTTTTACACTATTATTTTGTTTCTGAATTTTTCCGCAAATTTGCAAAGAGAAGGGCAATATTAGCACGTTCTTTCGACAATAATAGAACTAAATTCACTCTGGCAACCTGTTCCGAAATGAAAATCATTTGGAGACCATGCAAATCGCAGAAATATCAGAATAATTCATGAGTTTTTAATGACGACTTATTAACAACGACAGGACAAAAACTTGTCAAAATATAACTGATCAACTAGAACATCTTAATTTAAACCAGTACTAAATCTTAAACCTTATTAGTGAATCTGAACGTTAAAGTTTATGATTAAATTGTAGAAAATTTTACTATGCAGTATTTAGAAGTTAAAAATCATTAAGGTATTGAACACGATTCATTGACATTGCTATGAATTATGTTAAAAAAAGAACACAAAGTTGAGATTCACGTCTATGTTCCTAAACATGCAAATATCAGTATTTCAATTTAAAAAATAACAAATTGTAATTTGAAGTAAATATGTTAGGCAAATGCCTAGATAAAAAAAAGGAATGGTTTGCGCCTACACCTATTAGTGAGGCTACTTATAATATCTTCATAACTTAGTTGTCTTAAAATATCACTTTCAATGCTGAGCAAAGCCAAAACGTTGAGCCTGTCTTCTAACGTGGAGGTTCAAGCCTGTGTTGGATCAACTTTAATTTTGAAAATGACCTTTTTCCACTGCTGTTTGTGATCATAAGTGGCAGGTAGATTTTTAGAGCGACCTCGATATTAGGAAAACAATCTTTGTCGTTTTTTCGGCTGCTCACGAACTCCGCCGGATTAAGATAGTCACAGGTATATTTCGAAAATTGGCCTGTATGGAGTAGCCATAAACTCCGCCGTAGCGGTAATTAGGGGTTGTTGCAGGTAATTGTACAAATCGATCAGGTTCGTTGCTGTAGGTAATAACTAGTAATTAGATTTTATATATTTATTTATATTAGTATTAGGTAGTTATATTCCCAAACAGGTAAAATAGCCTAATTCATAAAGTCCGTCACATTGACAAAGAATTATTAGTTTATTCGTTTTAGTGGAGTAGAAAGGTCTATTTTTGAAAAAGTGAAAAGAATGCAAGTGATCACCGGCCAACGTGGAAAGAAGTTAATAGTAGAAGATGAATACAAGTTTCATAGAGCCGAAGAGACTTCGTTTGGAGTGAAATGGAAGTGCGTCCAAAAACAGTGCAATTCTAAAATTTATGTCGACGACGAGCTTACAACCATATTCAAAAAGGATGGGTCTCATAACCACCCGCCGCCTAAACATCTAAGTAGGCAACATATATCCAACAGCATTAAAAGAAAAGCTGTGGAAAACATAAGCGAGAGGCCACTCAAACTAATTAGAATGGAAATAACGTCGGATAACATTGATAAATTGACAACAAGGGATTTCACATATATAAGAAATAATATATATAATGCTCGAAAATCTGTCTTCCCTGCTCTGCCAAAATCTGTTGAAAAAATCCAAGAATATTTGAAAAATGCTAATATAACAACGATAAAAAACGAACCATTTTTAATGGAGAACGACGAAGTTGACAAGATTGTGATATTCTCATGTGCAACTAATCTAAAGTTTTTGAGTAACTCAGAAAAAATCTTCGTAGATGGAACTTTTGATTACTGCCCAAAACTTTTTCTTCAGTTCTTCACTATACACGGCTTACAAAACTCTCACTATATTCCATTGGTGTTTTGTTTATTGCCCGATAAAAAGTTGACAATGTATATGCAAGCATTCAAAGCAATTACCGCAAGGTGTCAGAGTTTAAACTTAATTTTCCAACCCAAGGAAATCGTCGCCGACTTTGAAAAAGCCATTCATGATGCAGCAAGGCAAATTTTTCCACATGTCCGGATTACAGGATGCCGATTCCATTTGTGCCAAAGTTTCTGGAGAAGAATTCAAAAGTTGGGATTAGTGAGTGACTATAAAAATAAATCATCTAAAGTTGGTGAATGGCTACGGTGGGCCTTTGGTTTAGCAATGCTCGAACCAAGTGATGTTAGTGACTGTTTTGTGTTTAGTCTTATGTCTGTGATTCCTACTAACCAAAAACTAATTAAGTTTGCTGACTATTTGACGGACAATTATATTGATGAGTATAGTTTATTTCCTCCATCTATCTGGGCAAGTGCTACAGACACTGAACGCACTACAAATGCTTGTGAGTCCTTTCATAGTAAATTCAACTCATATTCAACTCATATTTTTATAATGCCCATCCAAACATTTTTCTTTTTATTGATGTTTTAAAAAATATTCAGATAGATACATACGTAAAAATGAATAGTGTTAAAACACCCCACGAAATAAAAAATAAATTATATTTAAGGAAGAAATTATTTTTTAAAGACAAAATAACCTTGTACAATTCCAAAACGATAACGAAATTTGAGTTTGTAAAATTAGTTTCCTATTATTTAAAGAAATAATGTTTAAATTATAAGCTTTATGTTATTAAGATAGTTTAATATTAATATCAAGTGTATAGTTTTAGACAGGGTTTAATAAAAAAGTTGAAATGAAGTTTTATGGTTTTATTTACAATATTATGCATAATTATGATGCGGCGGAGTTTATGTATGAGATTCTTGAAGCTGCCGGCGGAGTTTATGTATAGTAAATATGGCTGGTCAATTAGTCCAGCGGAGTTTAGGAACACCCGTTTTTTCTAGGAGGAGTTTATACATCGACCATTTTTAGCTTTTTCAAAATTAAAATTTGTGGTGCTAGCCCCATTAATTTTTTTATTTCAACATTTTGCCACCACATGATTCAAACATCCTACTGCATTTTGCCTAAAATTCCCCGTAGCTAATAAACGAAGATATTTTAATCTGGGTAAGAGTGCATTCTAACAGTCTCGGCCGGTCATAAAATATTTTTATCAGTCTTTACGTGCATGCGATCGCGTAATATTCTTTTATGAGATGTCACATAAACTCCTTCCGGGGTTATTACCTTCATAAAACGCCGTCATGTCAAAAATCTTAATGAGAATCAGATGGCTATTTTAGAGCTAATAGAACAACGAGCATTTATTAATAAAAATCAAAGACATAAATCGTTGTATTAACTTAATTTGTGTAGAATTTTCTAGATAGAGAAATAACTGATTTGCATTCTACTACCTACGTGACTAAAAGGAGTATTTCGCTTTTATTACTACTATTTTCGGTCTTTTAAAGTAATATTCGCAGGAATTCGCTTTAGATTAGAAGATACAGATAATAAACATTTTTTTGAAGCGAAGCCATAAAAATTTAAATTTTCTATATTAATTCAGATTTTGAGAATTTCTGAACAGAATCTTTAATGAAACCCTAACAAGTTATATTTTATGATTTCATGTTTACTATTTTTGGCCCCATCTTGTCACTGGGCCCTAGGCACGCGCCTAATGCGCCTAATGGTAAAATAGGCCCTGGCCTAGGGTGACCAGATTTCAACTTGGCGAAACCGGGACACATGCTAGAAAATATGTAGAAATACTTTTTGATCGGCATAAAAACTACGTACATGTAAATTTTACCATTTTAATAAGAAAAAAGTCACATTATAATAAAAGAAAAACAAAAACATTTCTTTTAAATTCGGTATGTACTTACTTTTTAATATAGCTTTTTTAAGTAACATGAAAACAAGGAAAACATGGTAGGTACCGAAGCATCTACATACATAATTTTAACTTTTTTTTTTAAAGAATAGCACATCTAACAAAAAAAAATCTATACCGGATAGGTTAAAATTTTTTAAAGAAAATATTATATTCTCCACGCTGCACCAAAGACAATTCGTTTCGTTCATCGGGTCCACTGGTTATTTATTAAGGAGAAAATTCTTTCTACATTTGAATTTTGACGGTATACTGAAAATATACTCGCAAATTTTGAATATTTCAGAAATTGTGTCAACAAAATCATTTTCTTTAAATATACTAATCCACTTTTGTGAATCACATTTCTCTTAAAATTGTACACTTGTTAAAAATTATTTTTCTGCAAAATATTTTTAATTTTTGAAAATTCAACAAAAATTTTATCTTCCTTTAGAGGAATATTTTTTGAATTTAAAAAAAGAAATGCAGTTTTGAATTTTCTCAAATTGCGGAATTGTTTTTACAAGCATCCAGTTATAGGAATGTAAGTTGTGTAGAGGAGCTTTCCGTTTTTGTAAATATTGGATAGCCGTTTGATAAAACCGCTTTACTTCTTTTTCAAACCCTTTCATCTCTCTCTGCTATCAACATATTCAGTTTATTCTTGTTCATATTGTTGAAACGTAAAAACCGGGGCACATGTGCGTCCCCATGCATTTTGTCCGAACACTGGACTGCGATTCAAAAAAAGGGACAATCCGGGGAAAACGGGACGCCTGGTCACCCTACCCTGGTCAAATGCCTGGTATCTAGAGATTCGAAATCCTTCTATTTCCAGAAAAAAGACAGAGTCGGTTTAAGGATCTGTAAAGACTTAGCGGAGGTATCGAGCTTTTTAGAGATTAAGGTGACGGTGCATGACTCAATTTTTTGCAACATAAACCGAGGTTTGTTAGTGAATTATAACATAACCAGTCATGGGTATAAAACACACCATAATTCTAACCGTTTCCTATGGTAAAGCTAAAATTTAACATCGGCATGTTTCTAGTATATTAAAAAGAAATAATACACTAACAGTACTTTATCACGATCACGATCGCGAAAGTATATACCGTACATACATACATATTTAACATTAATTATTATTTTTTATTGGAAGTAGAAGCCCGGAAAAAGGAGAAATATCGGCTGATAAAATGAGTGCTAATTTAGGAAAATATCGATCTGACATTTCATTTTCGGAATATTGGATATTATTAAATAATAGTACGTATATTTTTTGGTGCTTTCTAGACCTTGGTATTAAGTCAGCCTTATTTATCATTCAGCAATGTTTTTAGGAATATTGAAGGCGTAAGGGCGGGATATTTATAGAATTTTCAATAAAATTACGTGGGCTAAGTGAAACGGGATTTCGCTTTGCTATATATAAAAATGTCTTCTTTGGAACTACCGAATTTTATTTGAAAATATTTTTCACTTAAAAATATTGCAAAACTAGCTTTCTAAGGGGGTAAACTAAATTTTCTTTATTTGTGTTTCTATGATGATAACACTGGTTTACTGTTGCGGGCCCAACTTGTCTTTTATAATTAATTCAAAATAAATAAATATGAAAGTAAATTTTAATGTTCTTAGAATTTATTAAATTTCTAAATTCCTTAATATTCATTCACCATCTCATCAACAATTAAATCATTTAAGAAAAATTCTTAATAATCCTAACAAATGCGTTCTTTCAATTCTTTTACATTTTTGGGGTTTCCAAACCCTTGATACTTTAATGTTAATTTCTTTTCTCCCCGTTGCATAATCGAACCCCTCCACCCATCTACTTCTTTCTTTTGCTACTTACTTCCCCCTAAATACATGCGACTAACATTACACATTAATACGATTGATTCAGGCTCTTAACATTTCTTTAATGTTTGGGTTTGAATTAGGTTGATTTCTTTCATTCCAGAATCCCTCAGACTTTCCCTTTAATTTAATATTTAAATATAACGTAAATTACCACCCACTTTTTTCATAGAGATAGAATTTACAAATGATTGGTTTTCGATATCAAAATTTGAATTTGGCGCATAACCAAGCTTCACATCAGTACTGTTGTTAGTTCAAATGGATGTCTGACTGGGATCTTGACAAGTGAGTAATAAACTAAATATAATCATAAAAGTATAAAAATAAAAATATATATAAAAATATAATAATAAGTATAAAAATAAATTCAATAAGAATATAAAATAAGAATATAAAATATCGGCCCTGGTAAAAAAACTATGAGCCCTCCCTAAAACTAGGTTCTGGCTACGGCCCTGCTTCGACGTTGTTTTTTAATCGAATGCGTTTCTGATCAGCATTCAAGCATCTCGGAATCCACACTGAAAAAATCGTTTGGACTTTCTCCATACAGAATTGTAGCAAAGTCTCTATAGAGCAATTTACTCCAATTGAATTTATTCGTAACAACAATTTTTCTAGATTTTGCCACAAAGATTTTGCTACAAATAGGTCTCAGACGTTTTTTGGAACAAATTGCAGAAAAAAGGTAGTTCTAGTGAAATGTCCTACAATATTTTTTCAATACCGAAGTCGTGATGAACGATGTAAAACACACGTTCATAGGAAATATGCACTGTTTCGGCTATAAGATTGAGCATCATTCGTCGATTTTATAAAATCAATATTTTCTGGAGCGGTCACACAAATTGGTCTTCCAGAGCGACGATCATCTTTGACATGAGAATCTGATCTTCCTTCCTGTTTTAAATTCCGCAAAGCAGTGTTTAATAGTGGCGTCTGAAGGACACTGATCACCCAAGGGTTCTATCATATCAGCATAAAATTTCTTTGCCAGATCACCCTGTCAAAAATAAATACTTGATAACTGACCAAACCTCAATTTTTTCAAAATCTAGTTCTTCCCAGAGATGACGTTTCCAAAAATCCACAGTTTTGTCACCGTTCGACTTATGGATGTCAATCGTTAACAACTTATTTGTAAAATGTCATAGTTGTAGCCATAGAAACTATATTTAATTTGGTCTACTAGAAACTATCCAGGCTAGCGAGATGTTCATCGTATTGTCATCGAATTTATATCGAATATTTTTTTGTGTTCCTCTAAGAGTGTGTAAGCTTATTCCTTAAAGACCTATATTATTTTATACTAAACTTTGTTACTGACATGAATATTGAATATTTTACCAAAAATCCATACATTTTAGATTTTATGAAAGTCATATAACAGATGCGCAGTACCGTCGGCAGCGCCCGCTTCTTTGGAGAAAAAAATCATGTTGTAAGACCTAAAACTAGGTAGGTAAAAACTATTTATTTTTTTCTTACGTTAATATAAATAAAAAATGTATAATATATTCATGTTTTCATCAGCAACTGTCGATTGGTGTCGATCTAATATTTTTTCTGTTAAGAAATTTCTAAAAATTACTAAACAATTTTAGAAAAATTGCCTAGAATTTAACAAAATGTCTTCTTATTTTTTTAAGACGCATGAAAATTATAGCGGCAAATTTTTTAAATTTTTTTCTTATAAATAATAAGATATGGCAATATTTGTCAAAAGTAGGTGAGCGAACGATAATGATCTATGCATTTACAGAAAGTAGAAAAAATGTAGTCTGTCACCTACCGGCAAATTCTTCATTGTCATCCTACATATGTTTCGTGAGTTGGGATTCTTACAATAAGGATATTAATTATAATGTATATCAATGTTTTCCTAAGTCTACAAGTAATATTTTAGCATATTTTTAACCTATAACGTCTCATTTTGGACAAAATACTTAGTAAATTAAAAAAAGGCAAGATAATTGTATGACTACCCATACCTTTGGCAACCCTCTGCAAGATGATGTCCTTGTGCTCCGCTGAATGCGGCTCCCCAATGACCACCAGCAAGTAGCACCCGGTCAGCGGACTGGGGGGCGGCGGCCCCCCCTTATCCTCCCCCAAACTACCCCCGTTCACCGCCTCCATTACCCTGTACGAAAATTCACAGCCTCCTTTACAGTTCTCTGTTTGCAACGCAACGAAAAATTCACTGAATCCCGGCCCCCCAAGACAGGGGGTCAAAAAACTTTAGAAATTTGACTTAATTTTATGAATTCTACCGGGATCGAAGAATTCGACCGTTCCGACCCGACTGGCTCGTCGCGAATGAGGAGCTTTCGAGAATTGCGCTATGCGGTTGTGGGGCGGCTGAGTTCCCCCCTTTAGCCCCGAGGCGTCTCCTCCACCCCGGGGGCGGAAGGGGGTAAGGGGTGTGCACGGCGCTCAGCTGACGCGGCGGCCGACGCCGGTCGTAAGGGCTGGAGCGACGTTGCCGGCGCTGGCGCCGGTCTTTCTAAAAACTGGGGAAGGTTGTAAATTTTACCTAACGGTGGAGACGATTTAGAATTTATTTGTTGATATAATTTATTGACTGTTGGAACGAACGTTTTGATGGCGAATTAGTTAACGAGTATTTGCTTTGTTTTGACTAGAATGAAGGAAAAATATTGGGATTTACTAAAACGTTTAACGACAAAATAATAATAATAGTAATAATAATAAATTGGCTATACTTTGAAAGAGGGATAGGAGACTATTAAAGGGTTAAGTAATAGGATGTCCCACCCTTCTCCCGCCAGAATCACAATTGTTTACAATAATTTTAATAAACACATAGTTTTATTTTCTCTCCTCCCTATCAAAGACGATTGATTGACCGTGGATTAGGTTCTCTTAAGTATAATTACACTGGTTGCTCAGGTTTGCTCATAATTTGGCTTCAGTGCAATAAAATTCAAAATTCAAAATTTTATTCGTGTTGTCAATATTATGCAATACTTCACACTCGTCAATTAAAATAAATTAAACCAAATACTTAAATAGGTATAAAAAAAATCTCTGAACAAGCCCTGAACTCCAATAAAAAAAAGGAATTTTGGAAAGTGTAATAAATACTGTTTAAATAAAACATAGATGTACCAGCCAAAAACTTTCTATGAAGAACAAAATTTGGGTGGGCACATGGGTGGACACCTTTAGTTTCAGCGTGGGCCAGTGCCCACTTTGCCCCCCCCCCCCCCCCTGGCGCCGACACTGCGATGCTACCGATACACTATACCGAATTCCCACGAGTATTGCTTTATCTATATGATAGAAAGTTTCCTGAAGATTCCAAAAATATATGACTTGTTAAGATTTCATTAACGGTTCATCTTGGAAATTCGTAAAAATTGAACGAATGATAAATACATAGTTGTACCTTTTTCCCTCCATATCAAGGACGATTCCTTGACCGTGGATCAGGTTCTCTAAAGCATAATTACACTGGTTGGTCAGGTTTGCTTATAATTTGGCTCCAGTACAAGAAAATAAAAACTCGCTAGCCGGAAAATTACATTTCGCAATTTATTGTTTTACGCTTGTTTCTTTTTCTGGAAGTATTAGCAAAAAATGTTTTAGATAAAAGTTGTAGGGCTTATGAAGCCCTATCCAGAAATGTATAGCGTCTGTATATAGGATTCTTAGTAAAATTTTTATGATTTTTTAAATCTTCAAACCGCCGCCATTTTGAAATTAATGAACCGATTTGGTCTTTCTATAAACTTAGCCGAGATATAGACCTTAAGTATTTTTGAGTCAAATTTTACTCGGTTGAGAAATAGTTGCATTTATAGATACTAGGTGTATAAAAGTGTTAAAATTGTTTAATTTGTGTTATAAGGTCGGTTCATTTAGCGAACATTCACTAAAAGTGCAGCGACACACTCTAAAAATAAAAACCCCATGCCAAAAAGCCACACACCATCGGCAGACGCTGTGTCAAATTATTCATAACGGACATGACTCACTAACAATAAATAAAAAAAGAATTGCATATTAGTCCTCTTGGCCAAGTGAACATATTATTTTTATATTTAATATCCTTAAGATGAATTAGGTGATATCTATCCTTTTTTACTAACGATAGTTAAACAAAGACGGGTAGATGATCGGTCTTTATACCGGCAATTAAAGGAACAAACAATAAGTGCCGCTATTAATTAACCAAACGGCAAAAATAACCTACTAAATATTTCGTACACGTTCGGCTTTGTTGGATGATAAGACCGCGATCGCCTTCTAATGTAATTTTAGCGAATAATGTTCAGTAACCTATCCTAAGGTTAGGGTAGGTATATAAGTTTATTTTGGGCAATGTGTAGAGGGTTGGATTACAAATTAAACTTTTAATAGAAACTTGTAAGTAGAGTTTTGCGACAGCCTGTATAAAATATTTGGTCATATACTTGCACAATTAGTGTTACGCCGCCTGATCTCCGCCCATCTGCCGCGCTACCCGCCGCCGACGGCACCAACGCCGCGCCGTATCACATCGCATGTGCGCGGAGCTACGTGGGAAGAGTTTCGACTGTGTTGAACTTTTTATCTAAAACCAATGGTGCATCAGATATAAGGATATAAATACACAATTAAATTGTTTATAACAATTGATCACGATAGAATTTTTCAATTCTGATAATTTTACCTCAATCTACACCTAAATCTCACTGTTTATTTTTCAGAATTTTTTCAGAATTTTCTGAGCGATCCTTTTGCTGATAAGGGTGGGGGACAGCAATTTTTAACCGTTTTTCCCGAAAAATGTTTAAAAACATGCATAAAAAATACATCACATACTCGTATGTATATTGTTGAATTCGTTTTTCAGTAATCTTTCATTTGACACCCTACAGGATGCCCTTGAATTTTTTTTCCATTTCCCAATCTACCCCTTGAAATTAAGCCCCTGAATCAAAATTAAAATTTTTATACTTCACGTCTATAATTGAGTCACCACACCCTATCGCTGTGCTAAACTCCAAATTTTTACGTCGAGTAATTTCATAGAAAATCACCTGTGACAGACGGACGAACAACGAAGTGATTCTATAAGTGTTCATAAGTGAAATTAACTGTTTTTCAAATGAGTTCTTGTACTGAAAAATCCCATGAGCTCAAGCTGTCGGAATTATTTTAAATCATAAGTGGAAGCACCAAATTTAATATATTTTTTTATAACGAAAAGCTGCAGTATTTTCAATGATATTTTAGGCAAGCTGAAATATTTTGCCAAACGTGTTCTGGAGTTACGCGAATATAAAACCAGATGGTACACTGTTACAAAGTGTGTTTATTATAATAGTATAAGCAATAAAACAAGTGTTTCACATTTTTACGTCATCATCCACATAAAGCTGTACAAATAAACATGTCCTGAAGACAGAAATAATTGACGCTTTTAAAATTTCTATTTTTTTTCTGTCACTACTTGACAGTGATTTAAAAATGTATTACCTAAAATGTTGTTTACATTTTTAAGACTAATCCGGAGCTTTGCCTGCTCCATTTATTTATTTTTGTCCTTTTCCCATATACGTTTCGGCTGTGTTATTGTGTCATCAGTCACTAGGGCAATGAACGATACTGAGAAAGTTAAGCAAATTTTTAACTTGGCTTAAATCTGGATTCACTTTCCATAAAATTAATATAGGGTGAGCACCCTAAAAATTAATTCGAGTTCACAAAAAAAATTAAACTTAGATTTGATAGTGATTCAGTTTAGAATTTCGTAAGAACTAAATTAAGGTAAAAAATATTAACTTTCATGACCCAATTTTAACATGAAGATTCCGAAAATATATGACTTGTGAAGCTTTCATTGACGATTCAGTCCAGAAATTCCTAAAAACTGAATTGAGGTAAAAAATCTCATTTTTTATAACCCAATTTTAACAGAACCTTCTATTTATTTAGCTGGGTCTATTACACCATATCGAATTTCCGCGAATATTACTCTATCCGACAGAAAATGTTCTGGGGATTCCAAAAGTAAACTTTGTTAAGGTTTTATTAACGATTAGGTCCAAAAATTGATCAAAACTAAATTAAAGTCTATTTCTTTAGCTGTATCTCCTATGCTATACCGAATTAATGCGAATATTGCTTTATCCAATAGAAAATTTTGTGGAGATTCCAAAGATATGTAACTTAATAGATGGATCTTAGCAATAGTGAATATGACAGTAAGATCGTTACGAGTATACCATAATTCCCATCTAAAAAGCAGGACGGTGATGCTAAATTTGCAATCTCCCATACAACATGACAACGTCGCGAAAGCTCACAGGATATAGGGCACATTGTTTCTAGGTACAGAATTTAACTGTGTCCGAAGGGGCAAGTGCCAAATTACCCTATAGGAGTGGACATGTGACTGCCCTTTTTTAAATTAGGGTTGATGCTCACGTCACTGTATATACCATACGTACAAAGGCCTGTTATTCTGCTTGCAGGATTTTTTATTGATAAACTAGGCACGTCTATTCAGTGATTCTCGAGATTAGCAGGAATATATATTCAAATTGATGTGAAGACACTTTGCAGGAAAAATTTACATGAAATTCAATCAAATATGGACAATTACCATTCAAGTCCTTAAAATTATGCTTTCCGTTTTTCAGAACTATCTAAAATAATACATAAAGTACATTAATTGTTCGCGAATTCTTTAGTTAGTAGAGCACGGTGTTAATCGTTGCTTATTGGTCACTTCCTGGTCGAGCGTTACTCTGGTAAAACAAGCATACATTGTATTTTATCCTACACTGAACAAAATATTTAAAAATTGTCAGCTTCTAAAACTATGATTGGCTTGATAACGCTGTCCTTCTGACTAATTACTTTATCTTTTCTATTGATTTAGATACCTTGGTCTGCTTTTGTCTTACATGTGCCTTATGCGGATTTATAAAAATTTACAAAAACCTTGTTTTCAAAGGTAGATATATTTTTAAAAAAATGAATTATTAAAAATATAATTTTTCGAAAATAACTTTTTTAAAACATACTTTTTTTCCGGAAAAGTATATATTCTGGACAAAATACTCAACGAAACCTTAACAATCTAGATAGGGTGTTCGCAAAGTTGAGGCATTTATTTTAACAGGTTGTAGTTTAGAAAATAAACCATATTACCAAAAGTCGCCTATATAAAAACTGCAAAATAATGAAGATATTAATAAATTTCAAAATGCTAAAAAATTAAATACGGTCCTGCCTGTTAGTGACAGTAAAATAAATTAATTTTTTCACAATAAAAATAATATTCTTTCAACATTCTGAGCCACTGCGCTATTTTTGCATGTCGAAAGTATTAAAATGTTTTTTGGTGTGGGATTTTCGATTCTACCGCCATTTGTGACTGTTTGAGAAGTGCGTGTATCCAAATATTTTTGTATCTCTTTGTTGTGTGGTTAAAAAAATATCAGGACCGTAATGCGATGATTTTATTGGTAAGCTTTTAATCTCCGTTATTCTGCAACTTTTATATAGGCAATTTTTGGTCAATTGGTTTATTTTAACGAGTTCTACAACCCTGTTAAAATAAATGCCCCAACTTTGAAAACACCCTGTATATTTTTGCAATCTCCAGAAAATTGTCATCGGGTAAAGCAATACTTGCAGGAATTCGCCTAAGGTTGGGGGATAAAACTGATTCAAACACATTTTTAAAATGGAGTTGCAAAAATGGCAGTTTTTTACTTTAATACAGTTTCTATCAATTTCTGGGCAGAATTTTTAAGAAATCCTCAACAAGTTATATATTTTTGAAATTCCCAAAAAATTTACTATGAGATAAAGCAAAAGCGGGAATTTGGTATAGTAGGTATAGGAGATACATCTTATTAAATAAGAGCTACTGTTAAAAAATTGATAATTGATTATTTAAACTTAATTCAATTTTTTTGAATTTCTGACCTGAATGGTTAATTAAATCTTAACAAACTATATATTTTGAGAATTTACAGAAAATCAGATAAAGCAATAGTCGAGGCGATTCCGTATAGTATAGGAGATAGAGCTAATTAAATAAAAACTTCTGTTAAAATTGGGTCAAGAACCTTGAATTTATTTACCTCTGGAATGAATGAAATCTTAACAAGTTATTTATTTATGAAATCTCCGAAAGTTTATCAGATAAGGCTATATTGGCAGGAATTCGTCACAAGTTGGACAAGGTAACTGACTATAAAAAACTTTTTGAAGTGGGGTTAAAAGTAAAACTTTCTTTGCCTTGATACCGAACTTTGGACCCAACCGTTAACCAAACATTAAAAAATTATAAGAGATACATCTTTACCGGCCTATATTTTACAAAGTTGACGTCACCTCCGGGTGCATTATTTATTACCACCATCTCCGGTCGGGAATAAACTCTCCGAGTACGCCATCTAGGTTACGCGTCCCCTGAGGGAGGCTCAGATGTTCTTAATTAATGTACCGTGTTAATTAAAGTGTTGAATTAATCGACACTAATAGTAAAACTTCCAAATTGAAACTTAATCGGTTAAAGGTTGCATGCTTCCAATTTGCTCTTAGTCGGTAGAGTCGTTTTTTATTAAGAGCCCTTTGACGGTCTTGCCATTTGAGAAGAGCAGAATATAAACTAAAACTAGTAAAAAAAAAAATAATAACGAAAAACAGATTTTAAATTGCTGTAATTTCACAACGGATTGACGAACTTTGATGAACTTTGCAGGTCCTGAAAGGGTGCTTTGTTTGCATGTCGTTTCAGGAAGCCGTTTTGCATCATTAAGGATATCTGGATATTATACAGAGCGGCGAAGAAAGTAGTGCAAAAATTTAAAAAGGTAAAGTTCTTGTGTTTGCGCTCGTAAAGTATATTTTAGGATATTTGACTATGACTTATTCACTGCAATAGAACTACCTGGTCGGCATTCTGTCCAGTTGGGTAAAAACTTTATTGACGTAAAATTTTTAATTTTTGCAGCCCATTTCAAAACGTTTTTTTAATCACTTATATCTTCTAACCTGGGGCGAATTCCTGCGAATATTACTTTATCCGACAGCAAATTTCCTGAAGATTCTCTGGAGAATGTTTAAGAATGTATAGCTTGTTAATGTGTTAAAAATTGTGTCCGAAGTTTGGTAAAAACGTTAAAATTACATAAAAATTATAGTTTTTGTAGCCCCATTTTGCGGGGTGAGCTTTGAAAGGAAAAACACAAAATAAAAATTCGATTTCTGTATTAAACTACATATATCTTTCTATGCGCGTCTAGACCGGAAATTCATTGATTTTCTAATGGTAGATAACTAAGCAATAACAACATTAAAAACGCCAAAATAGTAGTACTGACACTGAATACGGCTAACATAAAAATTATCTGTGGTTAATGCAGACCGCTTACATAGGAAGTAGTTAACTTTTTAACGGCTTATTAATAAATTGTTATTAAAATCTTAATTAAATCTCTGTCTACTATCGACCACATCATTGAAGATTGTTATTAACTTATTACTCAAGATAATGAATGCTCTAGAATCATTTATTGTTGAAGCGGGGGGCGGGGGGGTGGGAGCACTACTTTCCTAAACTTTGTAGAGATAAAAAAGTTTTAATTGATAAGGTATAATTTTTAACAATATACTATAATGTTACAAAAACGTGGATTTAATTTCTTGTATTGGATCGTAGAAAATCCTAACCTGATGGAGTAATTCTAATTTGTGTGGCTGTGTTATTTTTATAGGATTACTTAACCCTTTATAATTGTCACCACACCACTCGCATATAGTGAAATAATGAAAATAAACTATAATTTACAGCCATTAGAATTTTATGTGCCAGCGTTTTAGGTTTAAGGGTCCTAATTCGCCACGCGATTCGGTTCGACAGAAACTTCTTGAACATTTTTTTGAAAGCATTTATTTTTTCTAAAAATAACATATTTTTCGACGATAGAATTTTTCAACAATTGAATTTTAAACGTTAAAGTTTAGAAATTGTTAATAAAAAAATCAGAAAAAGATCCTAAACAGCAAACCTAAAAAAATCTGAGCATATGTATAGTCGAACGATGTGTTTTTCGACGAAAATGATCAACAGACCCTAGGTAAAGTGTTCAGCAAACCTAAGCAAACCCGAGCGAAAGAACTGGAGTGTTCTAGGATGTTGTAGCTGGACAGTAAAAGGATGCGTACATAACGCGCCTCTTGTTATTCTCTATATTATCAAGGGTGGAATTATAGCAGCTAGTCTTCAGAGCAAAATCCGTGGAAGTGTCGAAGGTCATGCCGCTCCCCCAGATGTGGGAACAGTATTCTAGATTACTTAGGTCTTATTTGGGAGACATAGAGAGTGTGTAAGTCAGAAAGGGAGAAGTATTTTCGGGCTCGAAAGAGAAAATCAAGCTTTAAAAAGCTTGATTATAGCTAAAGCTACTGATGTACCTATTAAAGTAATATGTTTGTACCACCTGAGATCACGTTCGGAAATACAAAATGTCGAGAGTAAAATGTTCGAAAAATTATTAATCGAAAATACATAAGATCAAGGTTACAAAAGGTCGAAATTAAAAAAGATCGAACATAAAGAACGTCAACAAAAGCTCGAAATAAAAACAGATGAAAAAATATAGTTATTATCTATTGGTTGTAAGTTGTGATTACTGTCGTCGTTAGAAATGGAAATAAATAATATTGTTATATTATTATTGTCTATTGCGTGGCTTGCGGAGCGTTTGCTCAGGTTTCATTTATCGACCTATGCTCGTGACGTATTTGCGCGACAGGAAGCAAGACTGTGTTTTCGAGGCGTTGAACTGGACACGGTTTTTGGCGCCCCAGTGCATCATCTATTGAAGATCTTGGGAAAGAAATAGGAAACCCAGCTCTTGGTTCGAGACTTGTCTGGAAAAATTAATGTTAGCGTGAAGAGTATAATCGTCACCGTATCTGTGGATGAAACTGATAGTTGAAGAGATCACGTCATTTATGTTTATGTCTTTAAAAAATCGATCTCTATACCTCCATAAAACCTATCAGCTGAGAACTTGGGCCTTAGGGTTCAAATTTTCATTCCGATGATGGCGACGCCGACGCCGACGCGACGACTTTTTTACGGATTAGGATCCTAAATAGAGAAAACTGGCTATACAATATTATGTGCACCGTCGAGATTTTTAGGTTGCATTTTATTTTTAATAATTATCCCATCCATCTAGTTAAACATCCACATAATGTTTACTGTGCACATTATTACTGGCGTCATAAAATGCTCATATCGGGGATATAAATATTGGTTTAAGTATAAATTTAAAAATGAGGACGTAATGCAAAAAGATTGCAAAAAAATAGAAATACAACCGGAAAAATCCGTAGGCATACATAAAATAACTCTCCAAGCGAATTCGGCTGAAAAGATCGCTGCCAGGTTTCTAGCGTAACGCGTGCCGTTGCCTGTAAGCTGGGTCAATATCAACCTACATATATATGAAGACGTGATAGGCGAACTGCGGTCATCGCGAAACGCGCTTCCAGGTCCAGGCCACGACAGCGACGCGAGAGAAATAAACTTCTCAAAAACATTTGATCATCCAGTTTAATGTAACCTGACTCGTTAATTTTGTCATAAAGAAATCGCCTTGACAAAAAAACCCAGTACTTCCCGATCCCGCAACAGGAAGAAACGTTCATTAGATTTTAAACTTTATTTTAGAAAAAGTCCATTTATACAAAATAGTGCAAATCTGTACAAACTTTTTTTGGTTGGCGTCATAGGCGACATTATAGTCAGCAATATAAAAGAACAGAAGAGATAATTTATAATACCAATTTTCAAGAATGAAATATAACCATGTGTAAAATAGAAATATAAATTACACTTAAACATATTAGAGCTTACCTGTTGCTGATAACGACATATTTGGACTTATACCGTAGGTTGGGTTTGCTTGGGTAACACTGTAAAAACCACAAAAACACATCTATTCTGCAACGCTACTAAATAACCAAAAGCATGTAACTCGCAGGACATACAATACACAGGTACTGACCTGTAAAACCAAAAGCGGTTCTAGGTACCTGGATTATTTCTTCATTAACGATGGTAATTCACAGAAAGTTTGCCTGTGGGTGGCCCTATCGAAAAGAAGGTTAATTGGACATATTTTTTTGAAGGGACTCTCAATTCGTCGCGATACCGAAATGAAATATTTTGTAAACGCACTGGACGATGAAGAGACGCGACAAGGCTACTTCCAGCAGGACGGCGCACCAATGCTCGTAACTATTAATAATTTAAATTTTTTGGAAGAAAAGAAAACCGAATGATTAGTCGTAATGTGCCAGCTAGGTGGCCACTACGGTTCTGCGATCTCACGCCGTGCACCTTTTTTTTATGACCACTCATTAAAAACTCGGTTTTCAAAACCCCTTGTGAAAATTTAGAAGACCTATGGGCCAGAATTACAAGAGATTAATATCTCCCCCCAAGTGCCCACCAATGTTTTTGATACTGTAAAAAGAAGAAAGTGAACATGTTTGGAAATAGAAGGTGGACACGTCTCTCATTTAGCTTAAATTTATAATTTTTAGGTTCTTTGTTGTATATGTTTTTTTAAGTCTGTTTTATGCAATGACAATGACAATAACGTAATTTTCCTAAAAATAAAAACTTCAGGACTTGACACTTCTATTTTTCATTCACCTATATACCTTTTACCGGTGTTACCTTTCAAGACCTGCGTGATTGGTCCCACAGACTACTTTAAGTACGTTTTTTTTAAGATTACGTGAACATTTTGTCTTAAAATTGAGTAAGGAATAATACCCTGAAGGTTGGCCACATACTTCATCAACACCCTGTATGTATATTTTTTATTTTTAAAAGCACTACTGCTATTTTCAAATTATTGCATTTTAATAATAAAATATTTTTATTCTCACAAGGAGAATTCGATGCTTTTGAACATAATCGTCGGAAACAAGAATATATTGTTAAAATGAAACTTTTTTTGCTTCTTTATACATACATAGATTATTAGAAATTCTTAATCCTTTTTCTACCGTTTTAGGAACTAATACTCGTTAATGAAAAAAATATTATAAAAATTTATGCACAAAAATCTTAATTTAATAATAATGACTGACTGAAGAATGAATGAAATGAATTAAAAAAATTCCAACTTTTCTTTGTTCGTTAGCAAACAACTTCCAAATCAATTTCCCACATCTTCCAAAGGAGCCGAAAAAAACATACAAAGTTGGTTAGTGCAAAGTTTCTAATGTGGAAAATTGAAAAGCTGGGAAACTACGAGAAATAGGAATAAATTTATTTAAAGAAAAGAGGCATGGTATTGAGCTGTTAAAGAAAATCGCAATTTGCGCAGACTCAGGCTTTGAACCTGATGAAAATTCGCTTGATTCCATGTCGAAAATACGCGGCCTACTATGTGATTAGAATGGACAATAGGAAAAGTGTCCATATTTATTCAGATGCACGAAAATTATTAATTTCTTTTGACAATATTTAATGGAGCCCACACGCATCATTTGCTGCTTTTGTTCAATACGGATATGCACATATTTTTTTTATAGCATAGATCGTTTTAGGAAGTCATTTCAATCCCAAAAACAAATATTTTGAAGAAAATTTCTAGGATATTTTACCTACAAAAAATGTTTACTTTTCGGTATATATTTATTACAATTAACAAAGCAGCCATTTACCCCTAATGAATAATGACGTTAGGAGATCAACAAAAATAAGTATCAATCTATTTGTTAACATAAAGCTTAACCTAAAGTCGAAGGCTTGTTTTTCTCGGAAACAGTCACGGGGAGCAATCGAATTTTTTGGGTTGATAGAGGAATAGTGCAACTAGCTTCGCTAAAAAATGCAGTTATGCAGGGTGTCTCGTTTCGGAGCTATTAAATGTCAAAGTCGAAATTTCGGCGATTTCCGTTGAAATCGGGCACAAGTCGCAAAAGTGAAGTAAATCGATGTAAATTTTCGAAGGTTGTAGAGGACTCTCAGAAATCTATTAAAAATGGTGAGGATCGAAAAATGGCAAGTTATTCTTTTGAATTTTTTTAGGTCGAAAAATGCTATTTGCAGACCCCTCTGTGGTAGCTAATAACTCGAAAACAAAACGTCGGATTAAATCTCAAATAGATTCTTTATGCAATACATTTACCTAAACCTAAAATCACTGGAAAATGGATATATTTGGGAAAAAACTGGAAATTTCGATTTTTGACCCAAATATTTCACGGTTTTTATTTTTTTGTGGGTTCAAAATGGATCAACTTAAAATCCCATGTACATCATCGGAAATACCTCGTCGAAATACATGGTATTCATATTTTTTAATGCATACATTCTTATAGGAAGGGAGCACTCGCCGAGTAAATTTCAGTTTTTTGACTTTTTTGCCCTCAACATCGTTACATTTGAATCACTCTGTACTTTTTTCTCAATTTTTCAACACTATCTCATAACGGGATAATTACACTTTAAAATGTATACCAAATGGGTCATTCAGGAGCGTATGTAAGGGGTAAAAACAGAATTTTTCTGATTTTTTCGACAAATGCTATTTTTAACCGACAGTATTCCACACTATTTTCCTTATAAGTTTATTTTATCCGCTTATCTAAGAATACCTCCTAATAATTTAAATCGCTTATTTTTTCGTTAAAGTTATAAGTACCTAAATAGGTTTATTTGCATCGGGAACATGCAAAATTTGAAAATTTTTGAATTTTCGAAAATTGCCATGAAAACAAAGAATTGCAGTTTATTTACTCGAAATTATTAAGATATAATGTGTCAAAATTTCGCAAAAATGTCAGTTTTCATTGCAAAATTTAAAGATTCCTGGACTAATTTCGGCTTCAAATATATATGAATAAGATTTCAGGAATCTTCTACTTTAAGTGCAGGGATATTTCATTTAATGAGTTACGCATTAAATGCCATTTTTACTGATTTTTCGATGACCCTACAACACAGAAATTCGCCATGTACTTATTATGAGACCTAAAAACACTTTTTACGACACAGCCAATGAGATCACGTTTTACAACTTTCGAAATTGGCACGAAAATTTGTAGTAGAAAATCCTTTTTTTTGGTTAATAAAGACCAAAATAAATGGATAGCAGCAACCGCCTTAAACATTTAATTTATGTAGAGAATATAAAAAAATATATTTCAGATTTATTTGGGTTACATATATGCATATTCCCTACTGTGTTTGATTGGGGGAGAAAGAGGGAGAAATATTCCCTATATAGTGTAATATGGACCGCTTTACAATAAAAGACGAAAACGCCCATAGTAGGTCTAGACAAAGGTTAAGGGAGCCCTTTTCTGGAACTCTTTATTGGCCTCAGTCAGCTGATCAAGATAGACCAAGAATTACAGTTGCCATTCAGGCATTGTGTATGATTTAGGGAACGGGGTTATCACGGAATGTTACCCCAACTTTTATAGCCTTCTGTGTACTTCAACAATAACAATAAAGCCCTTATTGTATTGAGCGTAATAATGCTTGTCGATATTGCAATTATTTTTAATGATATAATATATGCAGTAATAATGGTATACTGCACGTACGTTCTCGCGGGACTAAAGAAAGCGCACTATGTTGTCAGATTTGGCGCAGATATTTGTAATACATGCACACAGGAATGTTTCTCAATTTTTTTTTCGATATCTGGCAGTTAAAAAGAATCAAAATCCATCAAAATATCAAAATCGAAAGTAAAAATGACACCAAGACAAATCGGATATACAGGGTTTGTCAAAATTAACTACCTAATTTAAGCAGCTTATAAAAAATTATTAACTTGAATAATAAAACGAATTAATACATATTTTTAAACTAAAAAGATGGGAGTTTTTATGATTTAAATATAGTTCTTCGCAAATGATCGCCATTGTTCTCAATGTATTCTTCTAATTGATTAGCAAATTTTTGCATAACATTTTGAAGAACGTGACGTGGGATAGCATTGATTTCATTTCTAATGTTTAATTTCAAATCTCTTAAATTTGTGGGTTTATTCACAAACACTTTAAGCTTTAAACAGTCCCAAAGAAAATAATCCGGAGCTGAAAGATCTGGGGCTCTTGCTGGCCATGGAATCGTACCATTTCTTGAAATGACTCTGAAATGAGGTTTTGGAATATTTATATTAAAAAAAATGCTTTTTTGAAGAAATAATTTACTACAAAGTAGATGAAGTTCGATAAAGCTGTTTTTCGACAAAATTTGCTTAATTTAACATCGAAGAAATGTTTAAAAAAAAACATTACACGCGACGGAACCAAATTTTTGATTAATTTGGAAGTTTAAATATTCTATCAATTTTTTATTTATGCCTTCTGCTTATTTGGAGGGATATACTTACGTAAGTACAATTTTTTGAAAATCAATTTTTCAAATTTTTTTGAAGCACTTTTCAAAAATACATTTTTTCAGAGAACATCTTTTTCGAAATTAAATTTTTTCGAAAAATCCTTTTTGAATGTTAATTCCTTCAAGCAACCGGCTTTTGAAAAAAGTAATTTACGAGAAAGTAACGTACCAAACCTAAGGAAACCTGATCAAACTCAAAAAAGGTCCGTTTAGGCTTGTTCGGGATCGTTTTTCGTCTTTTTTAATTAACATTTTTCAAGCTAGTAGAATTCATAGCCGAAAACATCTATTTTCGCAAATTATAGGTATATGAATTTAAAAAAAATAATTTAAAGCCATTTTTGAAAACATATATTTTCGAAATATGTGTTTTGGAGAATTTCATAATCCGTTTTTAAAAAGCATCTTTTGAGAATATGATAAGATATTTTTTAAATAGGTTGTCGACAAAATATTTTCGAAAAATTTCGTAAACCCGATTTCGAAAAAGCAGTTTTTCCAAAAAAATTTGCTGTCACAAAATATGTTTTTCAAAAAAAAAATTTTTTGGTTATTGGCTCCATTTTGTAAGGAAAGTTTTCAGAAACCATCTAAGAGCATGTAAATCAAAAATGCCGAAAAAGGCTTGCATTTTTTATATGACATATTCGTATTATAGATCTGTTATTAATATTTTTGTGGTATAACTTATATGTATATTATAGACCTTAGACGGCAAACGTGTGTTTTTGTTTATAATACTTTGTAGAACATGTACGAATGGTTAATAGTTATGTTACAATATTTATTTTTAAAAATTCGCTATTGAAATCCTTTTTGTGCCAGACTATAGGGGGGGGGGGGCGGTTTACCCTGCGCCCCTCTAAATCCGTGCCTGCTATATTTTCAGTAGATGCTCTTCTGTAATTTGGCAGTTACATATTTAACTCGACACACACAAGGCAACTAAGTTGTGTACTATAAAGAAGGAAGAAACACTGTATTTTCCACAGAACTATAGAACTTTATTTTAGCGAAAGTTAAATTGCACCGCTTGCACGATAAATGTTGGAATTGGAAACCAAGTTAATCGCAGGTAATAACAGTGACAGTACCCAAACTTGTCAAAACCTTACTGGTACAACTAGAGGATCTATATTTAAACCAGTACAAATTTTAAACCCTTTTTGTGGATCTTGGCGTTGAAACCTTACATATCCTGACAAAGTGGCGACTAAAATTTTACGTTGACAATTTCCTTTTCTTGACGTTCGATTCCCCAATTCTAAAACCTCGAAACTCTCGATAGATGCCGCTTCTTGCACCACTTTCCCCCCAAAAAATTAGCACATTGAAGACTGCGCAACAGTTACCCTTTGGATAACATCATCCCCAACTTAGAGGGTAGTAAGTCCTCTTGTTTCCACGGCCGCGCGTCGAGAGACCCCAAAAAGGTCGAAAGGGCAAGAAAAATTCGGGATTTTTTTCTCGGTGAAGACTGACAGTGAAAAAGCTGAAGAGTAGCTTGAAAGGAAAATAATTCAGGTATAAAAAATTGTTTAGTACCGTTTGGCAGCATCGTTTTTTTTCCTTGATATTCCGACTGTCCAAACAAAGAGGTTACTGTTAAAGAGCTTGGAAGATCTGTTATATAAGCATTACTTTTTGATTTTCTGTTAGTAGATGTTACCCATGGCTTCGCTTGTGGATAATTATTGCCTTATATCTCTTAATATCAAATTATAAGTAGGTATGTGATGTTTCAAAATTTGGCGGTTGCTTCTTCAAAATTAATTATTAAAAAAAATTATAAATTACGTCCAAATTGCTGAAGCTCATTTGGTAGCGCAGTAGAGCATGACTATAAGTAGGTAGATCGCTATACGAGGCAACGATCTAGCTTGATAAAAAATCAGTTTTATTACCAAAAAGGATAAAACTCTCAATCACATCAAATTTCTAATATTTTTTTAGTAATCAAGCTATCCGGAAACATAAATTTGGATTTCAGATTCACAGAAATTAAAAAATGGAAAAAATTATTCACCTAGAATAAGGGCTCCCAAGATCAAAACCTGAATCATCTTTTATTGAAAATGTCCAGTCCCGTCGCTAGTGTTCCATGCTGGAATTAGGAAAAAGGAAGACTTATGGAATCACTTCGGTGTCCGTCCGTCCGTGCGTCTGTCACAGGCGACTTTCTCTGGAACTATTAGACGTAAAATTTGAAATTTAGCACAAAGATAGGAAAAAATTTAATTTTGGTTCGGTTGGGTTTGATGGGGATTAATTTCAAGGGCATAGTGTAGAGTGTCAAATGAGAGCTTATTGAAGCACGAATTCAACAATATATATGATGTATTTTTATGCATTTTTCAAAACATTTTTCGGGAAAAACGCTTAAAATTGCTGCCCCCCACCCTTATTACCAAAAGGATCGCTCAGAAAAATCTGAAAAATATCATGAACATTGCGAATTAGGTGTAGATTGAGCGAAAATTTTCATAATTAAGATTCTAGCTCGATCAATTGTTATAAACAATTTAATTGTTTATTTCCTTATAACTGTTGAATTGGTTTTAGAGAAAAAAATTTAGCCAAAGATATTTCTTATGATGCAAGGAACAACTTTTTTCTACGAGCGGGCGGAAAATTGAATTTTCCACACACATTTTACTGTGGAAAATTAATTTTTTCTACGAATGTCAATAAAAATCTTTATTGTATGTTCAATAGTAATTTCGGAACATGGTGCATTGTGTTTTACACATTTTCATTGTGCTTCAATCACCATGGTGATTGAACTACAAAGTTCCCATTGTGCACGGGTATTTTTTACAAAGGTGGCGTTGACATCCAAAATCTTTATAATTTTTATTTGTGGAATGTCAGATTGACATTTTTTGACATCTTAAAAGGAAAAATATTACTAATCCCATTTTATGTAACAGTAACATTCGTAGAAAAAGTATAGTGTAAAACTCGCATGGAATGACCATTTCCTACTCGTATGATTTGCAGCATTCGCCTGCGGCTCATGCTGCAAACGTCATACTCGTAGGAAATGCATGTCATTCCATGCTCGTTGTACAATATACTATTCCCGCACCGTGTGGAAATAATTTTCCGCACCGTGTGGAAATAATTTTCCATCTCAATATATCAAATTAATAATAAGCCGGTATATTATGGTGGTTGCGAAATGCTTTAGTTACCATGTGTAACTAACCAGCTATTTACTTTCATTTTTGTTTGTTTATTGTCAGAAAACTGTCAGTGCATTTCTAAAATATTTTGCTCGTGAATAAGTGAATCCTCATTAAAAATGAATATTTGTCTCGAGGGAATCGATGAAAATACCAGCGAGGGAGTTCCCGATGAGATTCTTCTGATAGCAGAAAATGTGAAAACGGATCTGTTACCAGAAAAATCAAAGAGAAGATATGAAAAAGAATACATCTGCTATAAATTTAAGTAATGCAAATAATTGTACTTTTACAATAAATTGTAATATAAATAATTAGGTATTAGATTTTGACATGTAACTAAGTATTATTGTTAATAATATTTTACTTTATGTTTACTTTATCAATAATCTAATAAAATATGTTTCTAAATAAACTATAAGCACTTATAATCAGATAAAAATATCTCAACTTTTGATTAATTCTGTTGACTTTCCTCACGCTCGTAGGAAAACTATTGTACCTAACACGTGCGGAAACTGTTTTTCCGCACTCGGCTGCTTCACCGAACTCCGCTACGCGTCGTTCGGTGAACGGCAGACTCGTGCGGAAAAATTCATTTTCCGCACTTGTTAGGTAAATAGCTATTGTTCTCATATTGCGCAACTACTGTGCGGTAATTATTTAATGATTTTACCAAAATGTTAGTATTATGAACAGTTATTGTAGGTTTCAACCTAGCTCTTAGGCTATTACCCAAGTCTTATTAACGATATCAAGAAGTCAATATACTTAGCACCGATTCAATTTTCGGCGTATATACATATATACTGGCTTAATGCCCAAAGTACAGCAGGCAATAAAACTGTGCCGTATATTTGTTTGGGATAAAGTTCATTCCAGGAAAGTACAGGGGATGTTTCGAATGTTTGGAAAATTCGGAGATTCCTACTTAGGTATCAAGGGTTTTCGAATAGGTACTTGAGAATTTACTTTTTAAATAAAACTAACAATTTTACAAAAATAACAGTCTTGTTTATTTTAGGTAGTAGTAGTAAGTAGTAAGTAGGGACATGACAGTATATTTTAAAAACAGTAGTCTTTAAATGTCCCCTCCGCCATGGGCCCCGGATGAAATTTTAAAGTTGTATATTTCTGTTGCTACTTACGGGACCCAGGCCAAGTTTAGAGTTTTTGATAGTGAGCTTACTAGAAAGGTTTTGGTAAATAAAAAAAAATTGTAATTTGCGAAAAAAAGTTAAAATTTTGCTTTGAACACGTTTAGGTATTTTATTTATTGTTTTGTATAAATAAATTTTACATCATTTTGTCGACAATTTTTAAATTTTAAGGGAAAAAAATGTTTTAGTAGAAAGTTATACTCATTTAAATTTTTTAAACTTAAAATATAATTTAAAAAAAAATTATGTAGTGTAATCCTTTTTAAAATTAGTTTATGAGTAAGCGAAGTATTTACTAAAAATGTTCCCGCGCTAATTTTCATCATTTCATGAAATAACATTATTCTATAAAAAGACGGTCTATCGAACCATAGTCACACGGTTTTGAGGCACAGCGAATTGTCAAATGTTTTTCCAAAAAACATTCTAACAAATATTTAGGTTTTTCAGTGTAAGTTTTTTCGCCTAACTTTAAAACACCTTGTCGAATAATTGCGCAGCGTAAATATTTCAAAATGTCACTTGGTATAAAGTTTTATCTGTTCTATAAACTCTAAACTTTATTTTTGGAATCGTGTCAATATCTGCATTTCTGCGTCTCAACACCCAGGTTATCAATTTCTTTTCAAAAATTTAATCACGTTGTAATACGAATGATACTTTTAATGTTTCACTATAAAAACATTATCGACCAGGGTATGGAAACCAGCTACTACATTATATTATTTTTTTATACCCTGATGGCGTTTTTATTGTGAAACGTTAAAGTTTCATTCGTATTAAAACACCCTGACGAAATCACGAAATTTGGGGGTCAGTTGATTTTGCACCTGAAAATGCAGACATTGACATAAACTCAAAAACAAAGTTTAGAAAAGTTTAGAAACTTTATCCCAGGTGACGTTATGAAATCTTTAAGCTACTTAGTTATTACACAGAGTGTTTTAAAGTTAGGTGACAGGAACAACATTCTGATTATCCTTGTATAACATGATTAAATGGTTTTATTGAAAATGTCAAATCGGATTAGAAATAAAAAAGTTATCAAACCTTAAATAACTATATAGTAAATTTTAGGATGCTCGTAGTTTTGCACCTGAGTGTATACAGTGTGTAACAAAAATATTACGCCTGATCCATTGGCGAGTCTGCATTGTTGCCAAGTTTACCGTTTTCCTGAAATCGACAGGAACTATCTTTTTTAAATGGAACGCTCTATATTTTATTCGATTTTTGAATTCCAAATTGTGTTCAAAAATCGTTATTTTATTGTATTTTACCTTAAAATACTGTACACGCAAGTTTACCTGAACTGTCTGACATTGTCAGTTTCGTTTATTTCCAAAAAATAGACCATTTAACAAAAACTCAAAGAATTGTAATTTTAGTAATACTGTATTATGGGAACAGAATGCGAACGCAACAAGAAGTTTGTAATATTTTTAATGACAAATATCCTGACAGAAATTTATTAACTAAATCTACTGTAAGTAAAGTTTTTAATAAACTTCGTCAAACTGGAAACTTAAAAAACGCTATACGCTCTGACCGATCTAAAAGTGCAACAGATGGTGGTAAGGTTCCGAATGTTTGACTCAGTTTAGAGGAAAATCCCCATCTTCCTACCAGAACACTCGGAAAAGAAAACAACGTTTCACACGTGTCCGTAGACCGCCTTTACTGGTAAAATAACGATTTGTGACCACCATTTTCTCAAAAACTGTTAACTTTAGGATAAAATCTTCCCAATAAGAAGTATTCAAAATTTGAAGCCGAATTCGAAAATCGAATAAAATGTAGAGCGTCCCATTTTTTAAAAAAAGTATCTGTCGATTTCAGGAAAACGGTAAATATGACAACAATGCGGAACTCACCATTGGATCGGGAGTAATTTCGCATTTAAGTGTACAAAATTTCATAAAAATCGGAAGAACGATTTGCAAGATATTTCGAAGTTTCCATATTTTTGTTACACACAATCGTGGACAAACAAACTTTTAAACCATAAACCAGTGAACCCACCTAAATGTCCCAAGGGAGGCCCGATATCGGTGCACGCCAGTGTTCGTCTATATTCTTTCCAGTCTCTGGTCTGATGCAATGCACAAAATATCAGTGCTGCAGTTGTAGAAAAAGTATAGTATTGTTGTACAATATACTATTTTTCTTCGTATTTTGGAAATATCCCTCGTACAATCAAAAATTATATATTCGAATTTCCATTTAATTCAAGTTCATGTAGATTTCCAAAACAGGGCGGTAGTAAATCATTTGCTTAGTCAGAAATGCTAATATTAGGCAATTTGGGAAAGTCGGGAAAATTTAGGTAAATTTCCTTTTAGGTTTCGGCACAGTTTTAGCTCTATGGGGGCTTTTAAAATGTTAATAGAGGTTTGCTTTAAAGGCACCGGTGCCCCATAGTTGTTTTAAACTGTTTTTGAGGGGTTAAATGAAGGTCGTTACGAAGAAAATGTGAGAATTAGAGCGATGATTTCATTCGCGCCAACCAGGTTTGGGATTTAGCATGGTTTAAATTCCACATTTTTAACTTTAATGTAAGTTTTAAACAAAAAAGTTGTTTCATTAGTTTTTAGAATTTAATAGCCCAAATTTGGCTATTTACATATACAGGGCGTTGCAAGACAAGAAAAAACGACTTTATTACGGTATGTCCCCTCCGTGATCTAGAAAATGTTCAGATGCTGTAAGCGGTGGCGCCCCTTTAGATATTTTCACATTCTCAATTTTTTTTTATTCAATTTTCTGAGTTTATTTTATTTTATTTTCTAATCATCTAAGAATATGTATATGCATATATGTTTGTATTTATGTATGAGGGCGGTTTATTCTCGATCATCAGTCGGAAGGAGTGTGATTTCCTTCTTAGTACAGAGTCTAAAACACGAAATGGAATGAATTTTGTTAATGATCAATAAGCAAGAGAAGCCCCGTGTAACAGCTAATTATGAATAAATTCACAGCTTCCCCAATTAAAAACTACTAAGTTTTATTAATAATTTCAAATTGATAGATCAAAGAAAAGCTTGATAAGCAATTTCCAAAGCGAAATTACGTTTTTATTTCGCAATCGATGAAAATGCATTGCTCACATTGCCCAAAAATAAAGTTTTTCATTTATATCTGTAGCAATTTTCCGGCTCTCGCAAATTTTAACCGAAATAATTTACAGTTTTGAATGGTGAACCAAAAGGGAGTTTTAAATGCCCGAAACAGAATAAATAACGAAAAAATGTCAGTTAATTCTTGTATAAAAGGACTGTTATAAATTTTATTCTGCTGTAGGTATGCTTTTTCATAATTTATTATTGTGTGATTTTTCAGGCACTTTGTATTTGGGTTTGCTAATTTTAGTTTAGGCTTACTGAGGATCTCTCCCTGCTTTGTTTTCATTACTATTCTCTCAATAGGCTTATCCACAGATTGGGAGGGTAAGCTTAATGAGCAAAAATCCATTTGTCAACTTTACTAACACAAGAATAGGCAATCATCAACCAGTCGACATAAATGGTATCATAGTTCCCTATAAAACACTTCCAGATACCTGGGGATTACCTTAGATGGGAAACTAAGATGGAGGGATCAGAATTAAACGGACTGAATTAGGGCTCAAATACTGTTGTATTGGTTTTTCGGACGAATATCTAGGCCGTCAGTGCACTGTAAAATGATGCATAATATACGTATAACCAGTTTTTAAGAAACTGTTGGTGTTTGTGTTCAAGTATTAATTTTTAGATAATTGTTCTTAGATCTTTTTCCATTAATTTACTGAAATTAGTCCTCAATATTCATAGCTCCTGACGACGTTAACATGACTGACAAAACGAACGTTGAGTGCAAAACTCTTGTACTGTATGCTGGCAAGTTTTGCGTCCAGAGCAAAAAATCAAACAAATTTAAAATTCAATTAGTAAAGTGTCGTAAGTCGTTTCACAATATTGAAGAGATGTTCGAAATATTTTTAATTAACGTTCTACTCAATTAAGCTGGTTTTGTGGAGATTTTACAGGCATGCCGAGAACTTTAGAAAATAAACTTTTAGTTACGTGATAAAATGACATTTAAACTAATAACTGGGAACGAAACAGGTGTTGAAGTTTCGCGGTAAAACTTTATCGACAACTTGAGTTTAACTACTCAGAAAATTCAGTAAAGTTACAATTTTATAAAGCAATCAACGTGTATAGGTTGCTGATATTTGAGAAAGTTCTCTTACAGTCAATAAAAAGTTTCACGATGTGGATAAGTCAAATATAGCAGGAAATTTTTAAGGCCCAAAAAATTACAAAAAAATCTTGTTTCAAGAAACAGTATTTTTGAGTCCTGTTAAATTCAGATGAATTGCATACAAATTTTTAATTCACTTGAATTTAAACACACGGATCATTCATAGTAGTTACGATTCCCTTAGTGTACGAGGCCAACCCGTACTTGAACATATTTTTTCGCTAAATCTATTTCACACTTGTGGCGTAAAAAGCGCTAACACAAACATACTCTGTTACAGAAAAAGACCGTGCAGAAGGGAAAGGAAAAAATGGGTAAAGGAGATAAGCACAAACGTGGCCGGAGCGATAGTGGTAAGTAGGAATGAGCGACATTATCGATAATTGAAACTTTAAATAAACCTGTCGGGAAATATTCATAGTCGTGAGTTTATACCATATTTAATTAACAATTTATTAACTATATTCCAATACATATTTTTAAATGTAAATGCCTGTCCTCAGTCCAGAAATGCTAGTAAAATTCTGTTTTTTTCATACATATACAGTTTGGGGTTCAGAAAAGGACAAATGGTCCTAATTTTGCAAGATACGTAAAAATATCAAATTTGGTCCATTTGTCTTCTTCTAAATCCCACTCGCAGACATACTGTATAGTCTATTTTCGATTAGTAGTCCTTGCATGACCTCTTGCAATCGTAAGTCACAAAATACTAATGAAAAGCTAGCCTTTCAGTTATAACATATTTATTCCTGCAATTACAAACGAAAAGATGTTTATACATATTAATAGACTTCCAACCATGTTTTCCAAATATATTTGCTTATCGATAAACAATATCGCTATCGGCTTCCCATCACTATGGAAAAAGTCCATCGTAATTATTTTTACGGTTTTAGCCTCGACGCAATTTTTCAGTTGAGCGAGCTGGAATACAGTATTTAATGACCAATAAAAAGGGTGCAAAACCAGGACATTTTTTTATGAAAAAACGAGTAAAAATCTATTATTGAAGGCGCTGAAGACGTCTTTATGGGTTTCGGGTTATTTGACAAACAGTGGATTAAATAAAAAGTGTAATTTGAAAATGGGAGTAAAAATTATCCAAGGGCATAGATAGAAAGTGTAAACAACGAATATAGAGTATATATACACACCGATATTCATAAAAAGGGGTAAAATATATCAGAAGTAAAATCAGACAAAAACCAAGATAGAGAGAAGAATATCTCTTCTTCTCGCCAGCTCGACAACGCCATGGCCTCCAATCGGCAACACCCTGAGATTGGCACGTGGGATTCTCACAATGCACCTCGACATAGCCAGTGCGGTAGCAACACGGCAAGCAGAGAGAGTTTTGTGCGGCGCGGCACGTCTCAATACTCACTCTCACTGTGCTTTATACCACTTATACGGACGGGCTATTCTGTTTTTAACGCGAGGCTACATTTTTGGAGAATCTTTTAAACTTTTGATTGTTGTTTCTCATATGTGTTTTTTTATTTTGCAGCATTTTTTTATAATAACCCAAAATCTGCAACGCACGCCCGTGGCTGCTTTATTTAAACGTCGGTAGTCGAGTGCGTCAGGCCGCTTTGGAGGTCATAGAAAGCAAATTGTATTTATGAATGAAATCAGTACGAGATATTCTTCTTTCTGTCTTGGTTTTTCTCTGGTAAAATTGTAAGAAAATATAGTTAAAGGTCTGACACTTAGCTGCAAACTGCAATTATATTTTTGACTATTTAATAAATACAATACAAGTAATAATATGTACCTACATGTAACTGGGGGCTCAGAATCACCTCTTCACACCTTCACAATCTCAAGACCCCCATATGACGAGAAGCCAGTGTCATTCGCTTTTAGACCCATATTTATTCTGCAAAATTCAACCTTTCCTTCATTCTTTTTGTAAAGGAGTCTGAAACCATAGCATCGATAGCACTCTCATTATCACAATAAATTGTTAGGTCAAATGTAAGTTAGGACTTAAATGTAAAAGCGGGAGGTGGAGGAGGTGCTCTCCCATTAAGTCACTACCTCGAAGTAAAACAGGTATAGGGGTATTTATATAATCTTTTCTATCACAAAACTTGGTGACCGTTACTCTATTTCAATTTTTATTCTATTGCCATAGGGAACATTACAAAACGCTTTACTGGTAAAAAAGCTCTTATTTATCGTCCCTTATAAACCTGTTCAAGACTTTCTTACTGTCAAACTGTACATTTTGGACAAGCGTCCGAGTTACGAGAACAAGTTGCTCCCTTAGGAAAGGCACATTCGCTGGGAACAAGTTTCAAATTTGATTCTGACATGTCACGTCGACGTCGAGAAGTTCACCAATTTTACCGCACAAACTTCTCGTTAACAATTTAAGCTTTTGCAATTATTGGATTGTTTGATGGCACAGGATGGTGCAAACTGATCATTGCAGGAACTTTTTCTTAACTTTTTTGCTTGTCTTGGTTTCATTGCTAACCTAGAATGAATATTCAATTCTCTTTAGACATTTACTCTACCTCAACTCAAAATTTCATTTTGCAAAACACTGAAAAGAATCGTCTTAAATTACGAAAAAAATGCTATTTTGTTCCCTACTTAACGATGTGTATGTTTATTATACAGTGTGTAACAAAAATATGGAAATCTAGAAATATCTTGCAAAGTGTTCATCCGATTTCTATGAACTTTTGTGTACTTAGGTACTAGATTACGCCCGACCTAATGTTGAGTTCCCCATTGCTTTCAAGTTTACCGTTTTCTTGAAATCGACAGGAACTTTTTTTTTAATGGAATGCTTTATATTTTATTCGTTTTCCGAATTCAGCTTAAAATTATGAATACTTCTTATTGGGAACATTGTATCCTAACGGTAAGAGTTTTTGAGAAAATGATGGTCAAAAATCGATATTTTATTGTATTTTACCTTAAAATACCTGTACACGAAAGGTTACTTGAAATGTCTGACATTGTCAGTTTCGTTTATTTAAAAATCATTGATCATTTAACAGAAACCCAAAGAATTGAAATTTTAATAATACTGGGTTATGGGGACAGAATGCGTACGCAACAAGAAGTTTGTAATATTTTTAATGACCAATATCCTGACAGAAATCAATTAACTATGGTGGGTCTCCGGTGGCCGAGTTGGTACGGCGCCAGCTTTGCAACCGAGAGGCGCGGGTTCGAATCCCGCTTCGACCATGGATATTTTGTGATTGTTGTTGGAAGGTGGTAGAGGAATTCTTCCTCGACCGAGGTGGTACCACCCCACACATCCTCTTAAAGGGCTGGTGAAATCCCTATGGATGTTTCCAGCTCTGGATGTGTGAGTCGATTCCCCAGTACTCCACGGTACATAGTACTTAGACTTCGGTCTTCGTGGGCTGTCAGAAGATAAAAAAAAACTAAATCTTCTGTAATTAAAGTTTTAAAAAAATTTCGCCAAACTGGAAACGTACGAACGCTATACTATTTGGATATTTAGTACGATAATAAACAATACAGGAGGAAATAATTTAAAAGTTGATGAAGAAAACTAAATCAAATGTTTCAAATGTTGTCCATTTACTTATTGGTAGTTCATATTTTTGTTACACACTGTATAATATTTTTCTTCGTGTATTCCATAAAAGTCTCTTAAAACTCATTTTCCAAAACTAATAAATAAGTTATGACGAAACTGAATGCTGTGGCCTGGGTAATTTGTCTGACGTCAAAAGGCGTGAAATCCCCAAAAATCGAACTTATGTTCGAGGGAGATAGCGAAAATAATAAACGGAGAATTTTCCGCTACCTTAGCCTCTTCAGGAGTTATTGTGTCAATTTTCAGACTCAGGCAGCAGCGCCCTTATACAAGATAAATGGTAGTAAACGCAGGGCCGGTCAAAATTTGAGCCAAGACGACACAAAACTGAATATTATGTATTAACATCCTTGTGGTTACGTTTCCTTTACCATACCTAATTTCCGCGAATATTGCTTTATTTTTGATACTTAGTAAATTTTCTGTAAAATCCAAAAATCTATAAGTTGTTTAGGTTTCATAAACGAATCGGTACACAAATTCTTAAAAACAGAAATACTGGTAAGGTAATCAACTTTAATTTTTATAAACCCTTTTCATTTAATTACCTGTATCTTTCATAATATATCTAATCGCTACATATTATGTTACTTTATCCGATAGCAAATTTTCTGGAGATTCTAAAAATATATAACATATTGAGATTTAATGAAAAATTTAGTCCAGAAATTAGTAAAAACTGAATTAACTTAAAAAATTTGTTTTCGAGACCGAATTTTAACGGAAACTTTCATTTAATCAACTGATTATCCTATACTATGCCGAATTTAAGCGAATATTGCCTTATCCGACAGCAAATTTTCTGGAGATTTCAAAAATATATAACGTATTGAGGTTTTAAATTCGTAAAATTTGAATTAAATTAAAAAATAATTATTGAGACCGAATTTTAACAGAAACTCTCATTTAATCAACTGGATAACAATTAAATATGCCAAATTTCGGCCAATATTCCTTTATGCAAACGAAAATTTTATGGAGATCTCAAGAATATAAACTCTATCAAGTTTTATGAATAATGCAGTTGCAGGGGATTAAAAGTGCTTTTGATAAAGTACCTAAACAGAACAAAATTTAATTGTGCTTATGCAAAATAATTTTTATTGCTGAGGTAAAGGAAAAATGGCTAGAAATTATTTTTTAAGTTACTTATCTTGTTGAAATCTGAACTATATTCAATTTTCCTTTGTTAAGTAGGTAATTGTAGAATTTGTATGTCAACATACAGACAGACCAACGGAAATAAGGATAAAGTTTTTCTTAGAAACTCCAAAATACGAATATCTGAAAAAATATCGAGAGGTAATTTTTCATGATCACATACATAAATAAAAAGTACGCCCCTGGAAATACTAAAGTTAGGTATTTCCTCTTCGTCTGACGAAGACTCGAGACAAAGCCGTTCTCGTGCCGACTTCGAAAGTTTCAATCAAATACTTATAAATATATCTTCTAATATCTCCGGAAAAAGAGTAATTTTTGACAAATTGGAGTCGTATAGCCTGAAAACGATGATTAATCGACAATAAATAATCTGTTTTTAGTTTTATGATGATAACGGGGACAATATATCAAGTTCAGCTTCGTGGTTAATGTCAGCTTCCATATCATAGTAAAAATCTGGAGAATCTAGCACACTGAAAAATGACCCACTCGAGAGAAGTAACAAATCATGCATAAAATGCATTTAAATTTAAAAAATGTGTCATGCAGTGGCACGTGGTGACAATTATAAAGGGGGCATCGAGCCGATTAACATAATTAAAAAACCATCCAAACAATATATTTTTCAAATAAACTACATCCGACAAAAACACAGTTCAAATAATGATTGTTCACACTCGCAGAAAATGGTCCCTCCATTGCAAAAAAAGAATTTATCCCGAAAAATCAGTAAATACACTTAACGGTGGCTACAGACTATGCGCGTTTTCGCAATGCCTGACGCGCGATGCGTGATTCGCGGACTATTTGTGAATAGTGTAGTATTACAGACTCATTAATACGTCTAGGCATGTTTCTGATAAGGTCATTAACATCCCTTGGGGATATCTCATTCCAGGCTACTTCAACCTCATGTCGAAGGGCCGCCAACACTTGAGGGGGCTGTTCTAAATTTAGCGTTCTCCTACCGATAATGTCCCACGCGTGTTCAATTGGGGAGAAATCTGGCGATCTTGGCGGCCACGATAGTAGATTAATTTTGGCATGCTCAAAGTAGTCCAATGTTACCCTTGCCACATGTGACCGGACGATATCTTGTTGATAAGTTGAGTTTTGGAATGTCCTAAGGTATGGTACGAGATGAGGTTCCACAATTTCTTGGACGTCTGTGCAGTCAATGCGGACGGTATGAGAAAAACTCAAAACTGCGTATCCGATGATCAACACTTCGCGTTCCAATGGGCCTTCCGTGTCCTGCAAATCATTGATTTGTAAATTGCCCTGGTGGTGGAGAAGTCATCTCTTAAAGCAAACAATCTCACGGGGCGATCTTGGCGCTCTGTTGTTGAGCGGCGTCGTTTCTGCCCCTTTGTGTTCGGTCTTCTTAAAACCATGTCTGACAATATCTCACCACAGTATCTAGACTTCTTGGCATCCAACCTAGCAACAATGTCCCGAAGAGAAAGTCCGACCTCCCGTCGTCAAACTATCCATCCCTTATGAAACTCTCTACGTTGGTGAAATTTTGCATTTCTTCGCACTTTTATGGGCATGGTAAACACTAGCGGCCACATTCTCTAACGCTAGTCCGGTCTGATATGACCACAAAGAGTTTTAAACTGACAAGTGTAAAAATAAGGCAATTAAGTTTTATACTATGAGTTAGCTTCTTAGCTTTTTCGCAAATTTATAAAGAAAAGGGCAATTTTAGTCCATACTTCCGTCAATAATTGAACTAAATTGATTACATCAACCGGTTCCAAGATGAAAATTATTTGGAAACTAAGCAAATCGCTGAAATAGAATAATTCATAAGTTTTTAATGACGACTTCTTAACAATGACAGTCCAAAAACCTGTCAAAACATAACTGATCAACTGTAAGATCTTAATTTAATCCAGTACTAAATCTTAAACCGTCTTAGTGAATCTGAACGTAAATGTTTACAAGTCTTGTAAAAGAATGTTTAGCAATGCAATATTTAAAAATTAGGTATTATCCAGTGGGACTACAAATTTCACTTATCCAGATAGTATAAAAAAATCAAAATAAAAAAGGAATGCGAAACTGATAAGGCTGAAAATTGAATTGCATTATGCTTTTGTCATGATAAATACTAGATAATAATTTTATCGAAATAAAATCCTTTTTACTGTGTGTTCTGATTTCTATGTCGCTCAGCATATTGAATTAATTTTCTAACATTCTGTATAGATAGGTATCATCTTGCAAGATGAAACCAAAAGTTTGGCGAAAAAAAAAACAAATGATTTTACGATTACTGTTTTTATTTTTACGAAATACCTATTTTTAATTAAAAAATTAAATATATACATATAAAGCAATTATATTAGACGTATAGTAAACAAGTAATATACAAAATAAATAAATTTGAATATAAAACTAACCATTATCTATCCTAAAAAAGGAACACTGGCGATTATACATCTAGAAGCAACCCAAAATGGTATGATTTTTAGCTTAAATAGTGTCAGTAGTCAGTCAATGACTAGTACTAACCAAAATTGACAACGCTGCTTGCCGAATTCCCGAAAAAGTATTACAACCAATATAACAATTTGCCAAGAATTCAGCCAGCAATATACACTGACATTATTTTTGCTCATAACTATGCCCAAGGATAAGAATTTTAAAAGTGACTTGCTCGAGTCAACTTTCAATGGCTAGAGTAAGCTTAACCGACTAAAAGGGAAAAATAATACCTATTGTCTTTTATTATTTACAAATTTTACGCTTAACCTAAGCGCTATGTAGTTTTGAAATACATTCGGCCTTTAGAAAACGATTTTTGTAGCTCTTTGTCAACCAATTCCTTCTTGGTGTCTACCATAATTTGGAAAAAAATTCTATTGTAAATTTCAATAACGGGAAAAAATTCTTTAAAACCAAAACCAAAATGTTTTCAGTTTAAACACGACTAAAACATAACAAAAATAAACCGAAAATAAACAAACCAAGAACAATCGTGTCAGAGTGACAATATCTTGCTCAAATTGCAAAATTTTAAGACAAGGATATTAATTTTTGACATATCTTTACACCAACAATGAATGCTTGGGTTCGCAGGTGTAAATCTAAATCAAATTCGGTGAATTCAACAAGGGGACGACGGTACAAAGACTAATTAATTCATTTTTACTCTGTACTGCACTCGCACCTAACCATACCACAATATCTTGCTGAAATTGCAAAATTCTAAGACAAGAATATTAATTTTTGACATATCTTTAAACCAACAATGAATGCTTGGGTTCGCAGGTGTAAATCTAAATCAAATTCGGTGAATTCAACAAGGGGACGACGGTACAAAGACCAATTAATTCATTTTTACTCTGTACCGCACTCGCACCTAACCATACCACAATATCTTGCTGAAATTGCAAAATTCTAAGACAAGAATATTAATTGTTGACATATCTTTACACTAACAATGAATTCTTTGGTCAGCACTTCTAAATCTAAATCAAATTCGGTAAATTCGACAAAGGGAAGACGGTACAAAGACCAAAAAATGTATTTTCACACTGTACCGAATTTACACCTAAACCAAACCGTAAGTCTTTGTTACACTAATTGTTTTAGAGACTCTGGATAATTGTTAATTTTTAATAGAAACAACTCCATGTCTCTTCATGATTTTCAGAAATATTTTTTCGTATATGTTTAATTTTATTTTGAGAATATTCTTATGCTTCTTTTGATTAATTCGTTTCCAGGGAAGAATGTTGCTGATTTAAAGCCCTCTTGAAGATGTTTCTGTTTCAGATAATCTGTGTTAGTGCACTAAGGTACTCTCTGCCATCTTTCGTTCCAAACCTCTTCAAACTCTTTGGATCCATGTGATTGGGATGAAAACTATAGCAAATATTCTGATGTGTCACACACAGACAGATAGACAACTAAGCCAAACTAATAGGGTTTCGTATAATACGTAAGAAACCCTAAAGAAGCGATATCTACTGACACACAGTGCCTTATATATACCTCCGGGGCAACCGGTACTATTTCTTTCTATTTGGCAATTTTATTCCTCGAGTTCGTGCTATAGTAATTCATGGCCGTATTAATGGCAGCTCTAGCAAATTCGCCCTCACAGGGGCTCATTCCCCAGAAGGGTCCAGGACAGCCCCTCTGCTCAAAACAGTTCTGAGAGAACGAGGCTGGTTTGGCTGCCGAACAGCAAGATACTATAGCCCACACGCAGTTACTTGGACCTTTGATTTGTGGACTAACTGTTGTGGTTTGTACCTGTTGATTCTGAGGTTGAGGCGACTGATTGGGACTGAATGGATTTTTGTCTGATTCCTTGTCTGAGCCTGAAGGACCGTGGACTAGTGGTGGTTGGGATGGACGCCGCCCTGCTGGTGATCTCGTTGGTTCTACACTATATTCCTTTTCCTGATCTTTACCTAAAAAGTATATTATGTCACAAAAAGTTCTTTATTACATGATACAATTTATGTTCATTTCCGAACAATATGTAAAGTATTTTTCAGGATATTTGGCTGTAAGTGATTAACTGCAATAAAACTACCTGGAATGGGACTCTGTAACTTTTTAAAATAGCGACAGCAAAAGAGATAAAGCACCCAACCGAAGAGGAAGCGATCGCTTTGATACTAAGTACTCTATAAGCATTTCTTTATAGGCAAAATAGAGATAAACATGATCAAGAATACTGTGTAGTCCGTTCTGAAAAAAAAATTTAACAAAAAAGAAGAGATTTCAGGTCTTAACCTCAATTGTTTTTGTTTCTAGTGTCAAAAATAAAGTGATTTTTATTAATATTAGTTATAAATCTATTTGACAATTTAGTGGACCATTTACAGGCAGAAATAAAGTCAACTAGAATACCCATGCTGTTTAATTGGGAAGATATTTCATCCCACAATTTCATGTAATCTTCTCTTCCACTAATTCCTGTGAAATTATGCGTTATCAATTCGGGATGAGCAATTAAAAAACTAATTAAAACAGCCCACTGAGCTGTAATTGTTTTTCGTTGCCTAATCCTAGAAATATTAGCACGTTTTTCCATAGCAAATATAATTTTTACATCACTGGTAACAATAACAATAAACTTTAAATAGTTTTAGGTTATGTTTATGTTTATTGCACAAGAGGGACAAAACGACTTTTTAGCTAAGGGTAAAAAGAGACAAAATTACGTCGCTTTCAAGGCGACAGTTCTCGAGCTATCGCTTTCGCTCTGCAAGTTCGTGCTATATCGGCCCACTTCGAAACATATACCGAACGGTGATACAGAGTAGAAATTTGTAAAGAGAGCCCGATCGCTATCGCTATTGCTATTTTTCATATAGAGTGCGACTCCAGGTAGTTTTATTGCAGTTAATAATAAGTCATAACCAAATATCCTGAAAAATACTTTACTTCACTTTGCGTTGATCGGCTTTCGTTCATTTTATTTGCCTAGATACCCGGAGTCAAAGATGACTGCTTTAGAATAATTTGTACTAAAATAATCAGTTACATTTACCTCCATTTAAACTATTTAAAGGCATTTTCCCCACGTTATCGTCAACATTATTAGACCATATTTGTTGTGCATCATAGTCAGGAAGGCGAAATGGTGCAGGGTTTTCTGTTGTAGGAAAGTAAGGGGAATCTTTCGGAGGTAAGTATGCTGGACCTCCAAATTGTGCAGTCAGTGGATTGTCCTGAGGCGCTCCTGGGTTGACGTAGACGGGCTGTGGAGGATAAAATATGAGAGGACGACCTGGCGCTCCGTAAACTGGGATGTAGTAAGGATGGGGCACTGCGTACGGTGCCGGTTTGTATGTCTGTGAAAAAAGGAGAGATGTTGAAAAATTTTCATTTACCGTATCCATAAATAATACAGAAATGTTCGGAAGTACCGTAAAAAAAAAATTAGCTATGTGAAAGTACTTTAATTCAAGTAAATTTGATGTTCCTTTCACTTGCTTTTTTACATTTATTTTTAAAGTGAAGACCCGCGTTCTCTCCTGCTTAGAATTTCGAACTCATTTAATTCTATAATGAGTCTAATGTACTTGAATGTTTTGTGCAAAAGCAAAACATTAATTTCATTTTATTATAATCCCTGTTCCGGTGCTTGCTTTGTTAAATGTAACTATTCAACTATTTCCCGCAAAGTTTGTGTTTACACTAAGAGAACATACAAAGTTGTGGTGGAAAAAGGTTTTTCTCCAGATTCTCCGGCAACATCAAAATTAAATTTTCTTAAGTTATTTGTTCATGGCGTTGACTTAAACTACAAATCATGTCTTGTAAAATAGCTTTTTTGCTTAGGTGGAATTCTAATCAGCTTTAGGAAGACAGTTATTAGCCTAAATTAAAAAGAATGTTTAACAAGTTATATATGTTCGAAACATCCAAAGAAATTGCTATTGGATAAAAATTCGCCTTGCGTTAGAAGATATATCTGATTAAATAAAAAGTTTTTTTTAAAAAAAGGGCAACAGAAATTAAAGAACGACCGAAAAACTAGCGTATTTTTTCAGACCCTCGAATTTGAAATCAAATTTACTGGAGATCAGTTAGTTATGGTAAGATAATAATTACAGAAAAATTTTACGTTGAGCATACGATTAGTGTTTGAAATATATTGGGTCCATGTGATCGCCCTTCGTTCAAGAAGTTCGATACTACTAGAATTTTACTACATTAATGTTCGTGCTAAGCAACTACCTCTTATGGTACTTGTATGTGTTTTTGGGTCGCCAATTATGAATCTATTGTTAAAATCTAAAAAATTCGAATAGCAGAATTAATATGGCGCATACAATGTTAAAAAAATCTATTTTTGCGATAATTGTTATCCACGGGTTTCTTTCTTATTTACCGATTACTATTTTTACTGAACAGTACATAATGATAAAAACCAAATAATATACTGTACTATTGAACATGCAGCTATTGAGTCTTTCAAACAAAAGAAGAAAAACATATTTATTGTTTACATTACATGCGTGATATACGTATTTATTTGCGCATTATTATTGACAAGGTCTAATAATGCCGTATTTGTTGAATTGAAAACGATTACTTTCGCCTTCTATATTTCTGATCATTATGCTAAACGTAAAATTTTTCTGTGACTAATATCTCATCATACCTAGTCACTTGACATATAATTTCATTCTAAATTTAAGGGCTCAAAAACGGACATTTTTTTAGGTTGTTAAATTTTTACGTGAATACTGTTTTGATCAAATTCTGGACAGAATTATTGTCTACAAAACCCAACAAGCTATACAATTTTGGAATCTCCAGAATAAAAAAGTAGTTCTTTTGTTTGCATATCAGTGTATCTTAGGACATTTTTATATAGACACAGCAAGCAATGTCTTAGCTTAAACTAGCATTGTCGATCAATATACAACTTACAACAAAAAGACCAAATATACAAAATGCTTTACCCCAGGAAAGCTTAATAAATTACTGGGTTTAGTACAGTTGTTTATCAGCTTTTATTATCTTTATACACAGATACCAACGATAAAAGCCACTGGCATAATGTTTGCTTTTTAAAAGTTAGGAAATATCAAAATGACATTCGGAGCGTTTAGTTAATAAAACTTCATGAAATAGGGCAGCCTAAGAATTGTTATTGCCTAACATGCAAATGGAAACGATTATCATGAAACTGGCTCTGTCTTTCTACATTAATAATTGCATTTTCTTCGTGTGGCGTCCTATTAAAACGAGACTGCGTTTTCATTTAACTATCTTCTATTTCACTTCTTTACACCCCTTTTCTGAAAGTTGAAGAGCATTATTAAGTGCTCCTTTCTATTGTTTGTTTTGTAGTGTGTAAACTTTTTATACTTCACGTCTATAATTGGGCCACCACATTCTATCTCTGTCCTAAATTTCAAATTTTTACGTCGAATAGTTTCAGAGAAAATCGCCTGTGACAGACAGACAAACGGACAAACATAAGTGTACCGTTTCACGGAACACTAAACATCAATGACTCTACAGTGTGGCACTTAAAAAAGATATTTAATTCATTAAATTAGCTGATTATTCCTTTTAATAAACAAAAACTAGAGCTAATTTGCACTCCTAACCTTTATCATAAGCCAATTCTATATTTAACCATAAAACCAGCTCGCTAGGTTCAATTTTTGCAAAATTAATTACCTTGGCTGACTGGCAGGCTTACCTCACGACTTTTTAAATATAAATAAATGACTTCATTTTAATTTTTTCTGAATTAACATCCGCAAGTGCCTGTAGTTACGGAGTATTGTTTCTTCATGAACACACTTAAACTGTTGAATTTAGTTTTGTTTGTAATGAAAAATCTGTTAAAAGTCACGGACGTTCCTTTGAGGATCTCAATAGAGTTTCACAATCTTAAAGGTTATGTTTGAAATTAGGTTCCTTTTGCAAGCGATTAGATACGCATTGAAAAAATAGAAGGTCGCGCAAAAAAAGCAACTGGCAAATTAAAGAAAATTGCTTTGAAATAATTAAAAGAAATATGGAAATTTAAAGCTGTAGGGGCACAAACATACAAACAGGCTGCTGAACGCTTTACCCCCCCCCCCCCTTTGAGGTCGCAGTGGGGTAAAAGATACTTACATTTGATGCTTGATACAATGACAGTGAATTTCTGCCCGACGTCGTTGACCAAGGGTTGTAAAAACTGCGCCTTTTCATTCGTTGAGCGGAAAGTTCTGAATTTGTTCCTACACTGGCAGATTGAGCAGGCATTATGCTCATGACTAGAGCCAGTACGCTAGTGGACAGACTAAGAGTTGTTTTGAAATTCATCCTGCAAAAAAAAGAGAAGTGTTAAGTAAATTTTGGCGAAATTTCGCCTCGGTGTCCAACTCTTGCATCTTTTTTGCGGCTCGTGAGGTTGTCGGTATGTTGACGATATTTAGTATTAGACTAGATAGAATATGGTTTTATTAGCATCAAGTAATAGATAAAATGGCATGTTAAAACTAAATAGAAATATTATATATTATATTTTAGAAATTATCTCGTTCAGTATAGTCATGGAATAGTGTTTGGTAAATTACGTGAGGTCCACTCTTGTTTTCAATATAAATTCAATGCGATTAACTGAAACTGACAAATTGAGTACGTCACTGGGGTTACCCAAAACAGGTCAAGGATTACGGGAAAACTGACCAGGATAATAGATCCTGCGAGAGTCATAACGTGGAAGAGTAATGTCCACATAAATGGGTGGATATCTTCATGGCAACTGCGTAATAAAAATGGCATATAGGACAAAGAAAAATCGGATAGAGAATTTATCTATAAAATATCAGGTATAAGGGACCATACAAGGGTTTTTTTTCCTCGGGAGGAGAGAGGGAGTCTATGATTGTAAAGGCGCGTTTGCATTATGCAAGTTTTGCTTGATTGCGAGTACTTGTAACATAAATTTTCTTTTTATGTCATGCGTTAGGTGAAGAAATTCGTGTTATACAGACTGCAGAAAATGAAAATCAAACCAACATTTTTTCAATATATAATATATTAAGGGAAGGTAATTATCGAAAATCGCCACTGAAGATTTGTGGCCCTAGAAGCTGCTTGAGTGTATTTATGCACGAAAACAGTTTCTTTAAGGCAACAAATTTGAGGGAATGATTTTCTAATTATTTTACCTTTCCGAAATGTATTTTGTAGATTATTTACCGAATAAAAATTATAAAAAAATTAAAAACCTATTTCATGAATCATGCCATTTCTAGGATTAAAAGTGACGTGTCTAAACAACTCTGTTGTCATTTACAACCAAAAAAATTACGCCTACTAGCAAATTAGCATCAAATATCACATGAAGAGTGATTTTCACTTCTTGGAGGGTGACTTTCGCTGAAAGCTGGTAAAAATCGCTCTAAGTTTTATTCATATGAGGTAAATAATCTTTAGGGCATCTTTCTGATCTTGGATCTACAAATTCTGTACATGATAATTTCAAAATAACACTGGTATTGCAGAATGACCTCAACGGATTTAGCTAAATAAACGATTTTTTCTTCTGACCACTTTGGCTTCAAAGAATACCGACGCACAAATCTGCAAGATAGAGGTCTACTGCACCACGATATTGTAGTGCGTTATACGGAAAAGGTTTCTTTTTAAAAACCTTTTAAAATCACGTTTGTTGGTGCATGTGCCTTTTAAACTTATCACCAAAAGGATCGCTCAGAAAAATCTGAAAAAAATCACGAACATTGAGTATTAGGTGTAGATCGAGCCAAAATTATCAGGATTGAAAAATTCTGGCGCGATCAATTGTTATAAACAATGTAATTGCTTATTTCCTTCTAACTGGTAAACCATTGGTTTTAGAGAAAAAGTTTTTTGACAAAATATATTTCTCACGCTGTAAGAAACAACTTTTGTCCTTACAAGTTTTTCAAAATTTTTAATTTGGCTCAGTCGAAACGCTAGTGCATTACTATTAATAATGATGGCACAGAACACTAATTGTGGAAGTATAGCTTGCTCTTGACCGATTTTTATACAATAATAATGCATAATTTTTAACATTATACTATAATTTGTAAAAATATGGATTTAATTTCTTATAATTTTGAAATCTTACGTAAAAATGTAAATAAACTTACTGCCTAAACGAAACCAATTTCTCTCGCGTGGCCGACGTGGTCTAGGCCTTAAAGCGCGTTTCGCAATGACCGCAGTTCGCCTATTACGCCTTCATGCAGGTTGCTATTGGCCCCGCTTACAGGCAACAGCACGCGTTACGCGAGAAACCGATCAGATTTAATAGACAGCGATTTTTCTGCCGCCTTAAGCGATTTTTAGTTTGTTCGGACGAGTTCGCGTGGACAGCTTGGAAATATTTTACGTGTATTTACGGATTTTTCGGAGTATATTTCTGGTTTTTTTTGCAATGGAAGGACCATCTTCTGTAAGCGTGGACAATAATTTAGACCGTGTTTGTGCCGTAAGTAATAAAAAAAAGGGTTTTCTAATCGAAACTGGTGAACCCCGACGTACATTTAAAAATAATTTTCTTTGTTCTCTCCCTCGTTCAATCGCTCTCACTCTCTCTTAAATATAATACAACTTTCATTACGAAAGTTTTCTTTTGTTCAGTCTGGTTTTTCAAGGATCTCTTATTCTTAACACTTTCCTTTATAGTCAACACACTTCAGTTGGCAGTGCTTTCTTTATTATCAAAATATCTAATTCGGCCTGTTTTTCTTTTTCTTAATTAGATTTTTTTATTTGGGTTTGGAGGCGTGGAACAACTTCTTCGGGACGAACAAATGAAAAATATGGCGGGCTTGTTGGCAGAAGAAATTTGTCATTAATTGAATGTGTGAGTTGTAAAATATTTTTATTTTAACAGGACATCTGCGTGTTAAATTTTTGCAAAAATTGCAGACATTTGTTTTTTACGATATATTAATATTTGATTTACGTTAAAAACGCCGTAATTGTAGGCTGGAGATATTATGGGTAGGGTTGCCATACGTCCCGTATATACAGGACTGTCATCGTATGGGAGGATTCCATCCCGTACTTCGTTACGTCCCGTTTTTGTTCCGTATTTCAATGCTATCAAGTAAAATTATTTTTAAATGAGGCTTATATTTGTTTCCTGCATTCTCAGTTATTTACATTCGAGAATCAAATTAAAAATATTGAGAAATCCAACATTACCATGGGCGCCCGTAGGGAGGGGCAAGGGGGGCAGTTGCCTCCCCCTGGTTCGGGTTCTACGATGCGTTTTAACAACTGCGCAACTTCGTGATTTTGTAACATACGGTTTTTGGCTGGTTGACCCCCCCCCTCCCTGACATTTACTCTATGGGCACCCATGAACATTACCATAATTAAAGGTATAAGTGTTTGTTAGCAGAAACAAAAAAAGTCATGGCAGAAGGAAGGCAATCAAAATTCATAGGTATTTCAACAAGGCAGATAATAAATCGTCTGAAAAAAGATTGTCCCGAAATTGGAAACAAAATAGAAATTGAAAAATGGTCACATTTGCTCAAAAAATTTGGTGTCTTTGATTGGCTGTCTCTAAATCAGCCTCATGAATAGATGGAAATTGAAAATTCCATTTTAAATTTGCTGGAAAAAGGACTTGACGTTGGCAATGCTGAAATGTATTTTGACCAGTATGTGTATCTAAAATATTATTTACAAATAATTTGTACGGAAGGAGAATCAGCAGTGACAACTAATTTGAGCTTGCAAGAGAAGTGGCTCTTCTCAGAGACGCAAAAATTTGGAGCAGAAATTCGATTGGTTAAAATTATACCAGTATATTTTCGCAGTCCTAGCCCACGACGCAAACGTAGAGGGAATATTTTCATTGATGACAAGTCAATGGACAGAAGAACGAAAGCAACTAGCAGTAGAAACAGATGAGGGTTTTTTACAGTGATATTACAATTTTAAGATGACATATGCTGAGTTTTATAATTATGCCAAACTATTGAAAGCTGCTCAATCGTCAGCAAAATATGACTAGATGAAAACCAAGTAGAAAATAATGTTTTGTTCTTCTTTTTCAGGAAGATGTATTCGTATTAGATTTTTTATTGGTAGTTTCACTAGTATTTAACTTTTAGTACCTTTTCCATTCCTTTTAGTACCTCCATGCAATGTAGAATTTCGTATTTCTTCTCAGTAAAAATTTATATACATATGTATAATCTTTTAATTATTTTGCCTGTCAACCCCCCCCCCCCCGGCTCCTACGGATGTCCCATATCACTACATAAAAATTATGGCAACCCTATGTTTCTAAATCTAGAGAGAAAAAGGATCTTCAAAATAAAATTTTAACAAATTGTTACTTCTGCTATGCAAATTCGTCATTTTTCGTGGTTTACAGCACTTTTGCGCTCGTCTCCACCCGAAAAATGTTCTATGGACGCCTATGCATCCTTATTTCCTAACACAAAACCCAAGATACTATTACGATTTTAATGGCTTTTAACACTATACCTTTTGTCTACTGTGGTTTTTCCAAAATATTTTACAAACTCACTGACACATTACATTACCAAAACAAGCAGCTTCTACTTCAGACCTTTAACTTCTGTTGACCTGACTGACTAGATTATCCCTTGAAATTTTATGAAAACTTCAAGTGCTTAGGTATAAAATTTACAATATAACTTTGGTAAGAAAGGGTAAATACACTTGTTGTATATTGGTTTACCTGCAGATTTATTATTGCTTTCTAATCTTTCAGATTTAGTACAACTAGGTATATACATATTTAAATCCCCATTTCCCAAGTTCTTTAGAAACCCGACAGGCACTTAACCGATGTTCTTTATTTATAAAATAATCTAAATTTATACTTGTATTTTGCAAATACTTCAAGCTCTTCGCCTGTTCTTGCAGGATTATTAACCCTAATACGATAAGCATATTTCTGTTCAGAGTAGTCAGGGTTTCTATACAACTTAACGCCCTTGTAGCGTTAGTTCTTGGAAGTTTAACACAAATCACCAATACAAGTGATATTAAAGATGAAAAGTACATAGGCGTTCATCCTAGGATAACGTTAGATTCATAATTAATAACGAAATAATCTTGGTGTTTGAGAGATGCCAAATGCCAAAAGAAGCTTTTATTTAATCAACTGTATCTCCTACACTAGTCCAAATTTCCGCGAGTATAGCTTTATCCCGGAGAAAATTTTCTGGAGATTCCAAAAGTGAGTAACTTTTTAGCACTTAGTCCTGAAAGTATTTGTAGAAACTGAATTACGGTAAAATTAATTTGCAAAATCCAGTTTTAACAAAAGCATTTATTGAATCAGCTATCTCTTCTATACCGTACCGAATTTCCGCGAATATAGCTTCATTAGATAGAAAATTTTCAGGAGATTCAAAAAATATATAAATTGTTGAGGTTTCATTAGGGATTCAGTTCAGAAATTCGTAGAATCTGAATCAAGGCAAAAGTAGAATTTTCAAGAACAAATTCTATCAGAAACATTTATTGAATCAGCTATATCTTCTATACTGTACCGAATTTCCACGCATATTACTTTGTCCGGTAGCAAATTTTCTGGAGATATCAGAAATATATAACTTGTTAATGTTTCATTAAGGATTGAGTCCAGAAAGTTGTAAAATCCAAATTAAAGTAAAAAAACTTTATTTTCAGGATGAAATTCTAAGAGAAGCATATATTTAATCAACTGTATTTCCTACACTATTTCCGCCCATATCACTTTATTCAATAGCAAATTTTCTGGAGATTTTAAAAATATATAACTTGTTAATGTTTTATTAAGGATTTAGTCCCGAAATTTCAAAACGGAAAATCTTCAATTTCAGCAACTTTCCAATCAAAAACTTTTCAACATATCCAGCCTGACTCAGCCAAAACCCATTATTAAGACCTGCACTCAGTTACTAATAGAATTATAAACCCAAAAACAAATAAAATTCGTTCCGCCACTGCTTTCAGAGTATTAAAATCAGGCATCCTCAAGAGTTTTCTTGAGTGCTTCTCCCTAAGTTCCAAGCTAATTCAGCTTATTTAAATATAAAGCCATTATACCTGATGCAATTATTTTGCTACTTATCCCAGAGCTTGTTGAATATGATTTAATTATGATTTAGAGATAAGATTCATAAAGAAAAGATACGTATAATAAACACTAGATAGAAAGCGATTTTGTGTGGAAAACTATAGAGAGAGACAAGTTAGATCTGGAGAGTCGAAATAAGCAAACAAATTATGTAATGGATGAAACCAATTGGAATTTTATAAATAACTGAGATATGAAGGTAAAACCGAAAAAATACTATTTTAAAATAAATTATTAATAAAAAAAATTAGCAACAAAACATTTTTCTCGTTGATCTGGACAACTTTAGGGGCCCATTCCAATTAGTCTCATCCATTGTATATTTGTTTTGCTTATTTCGACTCTCCAGATCTAACTTACCTCCTCTACTAGTATCTTAATTTTAATGAAAAACACTGATTTTCAATTATGTTTATCGTCAAAGTAATTACTATTACTATAAAACAAAATGGATTTTCTTATTGAAGCTCACATCAAAAGGAGGACGTAATGGCAAAATATTTTTTTTCGCAGACATGACGCAAGTGAAAACTCTATTTTGATAACTACAATTAAAAGTTCATGTACACGGATCTTTTTGGCATATGGTTTCGAGAATGTATGTAAAAATACATATTGTATGTATAAAGTAAGTATTTTTGGATCCTGATTTGTAAATGAAAACAGAAAAAAAGTGATTTCATTTTTATTTCCAACTGTTCTAATTATGATCGCGTACAACTTCCAAAATAGAAATGTCGACAATTTCGATTCTTTATCACTTCGAGTTTGAGATCTAAAAATTTTTTCCGGAAATATATTTTCAAAAAAATAGTTTTTTTAAAACTTATCAAACAAAAAAAGAATTTGTTTCGATTTGTTCTGGATCTCTGCTATTTTTTCTCTAAAACCAATGGTTCAGGAGTTATAAGGAAATAAACAATCAAATTGTTTATAACAATTGATCGCGATAGAATTTTTCAATCCTGATAATTTTGGCTCAATCCACACCAAATTCTCAATGTTCATGATTTTTTTCAGATTTCTCAGAGCGATCCTTTTGGTGATAAGGGTAGGGGACAGCAATTTTTAAGCTTTTTGTTTCGGAAAAATGTTTTAAAAAAATGCATAAAAATACATCATATGTATTGTTGACTTCGTGCTTCAATAACCTTTCATTTGACAATCCAATTTACTCCCTGAAATTAATCCTCAGAATCAAAATTCAACTTTTTATACTTCACGTCTATAATTGGGCCACCACACCTATCTCTGTGCTAAATTTCAAATTTTTATGTCGAATAGTTTCTAAGAAATTCGCCTGTGACAGACGGACACCGAAGTGATTCTAAAGTGTGTTCCGTTTGGAACGGAACTCTAAAAATATATAATATATGAAAACATTATAAACAAACGCTTTAAAAAGACAAAGATTATGATTAAGAGAATATATTATGTACATATGTATGATGTATGTACATGCATATCCATCTGGCTGATATAGGGATTCCCCACCAGACGCAAATAAGCATGTTAGTATGTAAACAAAGCTACACATAAACAAATACTAATAGTTTATAAAAAAAAATTCAAGACTGTCAGTAGGTCTTTATAAATTAGTATAAATTTGAGAGTCAATACACTAGACAAAAACAAATCAATTCTTTTTCATTTAAACACGATAAAAAATTTTTTAATGGTTCCAATTATTCGTTTATTTTTGGTTCTGGCATGGTCGAAACGCCAAACCCAATAAAACAAAACCCACAAAAAATTTCGAGGCTGGCACAAAAATAATAATGTTCACTTACATTCTAAGATTGATATCCCACACCGACACCACGAAAAAAGTTTTATTGCAAGTTAATTTTAGATCTGTATCCCGCCAAAGCGCGACTTCAAATAATCCAGACCCGTCTGCGAGTTCCGTTAAATACAAATTCATTCATGGCGATGTATCAACAGTCTCAATCATGAATTTTCCGCGACGTAAACGTGACATTCCTCCCGTCATTTTTATTTAGAAAACTGTAAGCTTTCTCGGAAAGATTTCATAGCTCAGATATAACCGTAAAACCGGTACTGATCCCTATAATGTGCAGCGTATTGGGGAAGGGGGACGGGGTGACAGAGCACGTTTATTGATCAGGAAGATGAGTTAACTAATCAGATCTTAGGATAATTGGTAATTCCAATCGAATAATTAAGTATTGTTGTAGTACAGCTTGGTTTTACAACATAGATTGTAATGTTAGGGCCAGAGACGACTCTCAATCTTAACTCAAGAACATCAGGCAAAATTTTTAGTTGAGAAATTCATAAAGTAAGACTTAGTCGTCATTTTGTTAAAAATACATTTTTGGCGAAAATTTAATGGTAAATTTTTGAGTTCATTTCTAAGTAAGATATTCCATTGCAGGTGATATTGAACAAATATGGGCCTATAATGACATGGACAGATATCGCGCGTCACAAGTTTACTTCTGTAAAATATTGTCTTCACCTCATTACTCTAAATTCGCGGTTTTCTCGAGATCAGTACCAGACGTGCTGGTATGCTACAGTTCCATTAGTAAAAAAATGTATTTATCAGAAAACATAATAAATTTATGAAAATGGATATTCCCACTTAAAATTTGGTCTCCCACCCATAAACAAAAATCTAGTCTTTTCGCTTCATCTCCCTCTTCCAATATTTGGTTAAAATGGTGTTTGAACGGGAGTAATTTATTTTCTTTTAAGATCATCTGAAATGAGTTTTTATCACAATTTCCAGAAGATGTTTAACACGACTTCTAAGGGACATCACAGGAGTGTTTCTAACAGACTGAAGAACTAAAACTGTGGCAGCATCGTTTTGGTCATATCTCTTCTTCTTTTTGAGATTCAAAACCGAACCAGTTCTTTGGAACTTTTTTATTATGTTGTAGATTGTCATTTCAGTTACTGGGATTCTTACAAATTTCCCGCTAAATAGTTCCATGGTGTAGCGGTATGGTACTTGACCATCCCCATAACACTGGACTATAAAAATCCTTGGTTCAGTAGATAACACTTTGATGAGAAGTATTTTAAATTAAATAATAATTAATTTATTTAATAAAGGCATTGACAAACATGCCCATAGGGGTTGTTTAATATGTAGAAACTACTACTCTAGTTAAATGTGCGTGAGAGAATAGAGGTTATTTATTTTACAATCAAAAACTTTTATTTGGAGTGACACATTTATGTATCTTGCAAAATTTGGTCCATTTTGTCCATTTCTAAACTATATCCGTGGTCATACTGTACATATACATAATTGTAGCGAATTTATAATGAAAAGGTACCACTTCCAGACTTTTCTTGTTGAGGTTTGGCAACGTCAGGAACGTTTTACTACACTTCGCAAAAAAACTGGCCTCAACGCGGCATGTGAATAGCGAATACTTGAAAAGCAAAACGACAAACAGTGTCACTCCTTATAAGAGACAGCCTTGAACCCGGCGGAAATGTGAGTACGACCAGTACGATTCATATAATTTCAGTGGCTATTCAACTCTGGCGCTAATCAATTTTTATTTAAAAAGCAAATAAACCGTAAAAGATCGTTGTAAATGTAATCGGACTTTATTATTAGCAATAGAAAATGTGGCCTTCACAGAATTGATATTGATTCTAGAAAAAAAGTTCGAACAAAGTTCAAAGTTCGAACTTTACCAGACTATTCCTCACATGACCCCGAGGTACATAAATCATCAATTCATCATCATCCATTCCATTCTATGCCAAATCATAGTCCGGCTTAGGCATCCCATTTAGTAGAACTGTTCTAAATAGTATTGTATGCAAAATTATGCCTCAACGCCTTCTTTAATCAGCATAAAAACCAATTTGTCAGACTTTATAGTTAAAAAACCTGTCATGTGTGGTCATTTGGTCACTTTTAGAACTTGTATAATGGTATACATATTAGTTTAGTTGTCCATATTTGTACCTGCAACGATGTGGACAAAGAGAACCTTTTAAATAAGGGGAAAATGCCATAGAAAAGTCAAAATTAAAAACCTTAACGTTCAGATTCACTAAGAAGGTTTAAGATTTAGTACTGGTTTAAATTAAGGTCTTCTAGTTATGTTTTGACAAGTTGTAACAATAAATTAAGTTCTACTATTATCGAAAGTACGTGCTAAAATTGCCCTGTTCTTTATAAATTTGCGAAAAACCTCAGAAACAATTCATAGTTATAAAACTTAGTTGTCTTATTCTTACACTTGTCAGTTTAAAACTTTTGGTTGTCAGATTAGACCGTACTGACCGTTTATGTTTTTTTTTTGGATTGGCCTTCAGGTCTTTAGTTTATTTGTTACCAGAACTTAGTTGGGGCTTGGTTATTTGTTATTAAAAACCAACGACTCTTCGGCGGAGAGACATTAAAAATGCATATAATTCATCACAGAAATCCTTGGAATTTAACACTCCCCACTGGAAAGGTATGTAGATCAAGTATTTACAAAAAAATGTGCATAGACAGGCTGACTGCTCCTATTTATTATAAAAGATTACCATTTTAATAATTTCTAGTAGGTATATTAATATCTATAACATAGTTTCTTGTTTTGTATGTTAGGTCTAGGGGAAATAGGGAAAAATTTTATTCGCCTTTTTGTTTTATCTGGTAGAGGTCAAAGTGACCTTAGGTCGTCTAGGGAGAAGGGAAATGCAATCTATAACTCGGGATTGAAAGCTAGAAGAAAATGGGAAAACCTCTGCACGCAATGTGTTGCATAATCTGGCGACCCCAGGTATGAATGAGCAGGAAAATTGAAATGGTTTGCGTTTTCATAACTGGATAGTTTGTTGTTCTGTTAAGAATAGGGCACGAGCCGTGGTAATTGAAGGCAGACAAACTGGATCATTACTAAAGTCGATGTTTTGGATAGAATCGGGGATGATGCCGCTCCCCAGCAGGTGTGGTAACAATATTCTGGGTTAGATTTTATTTAGAAACATAGAGATTATACCAGTTGGAAGAGAAACAGATATTTGAGCTGGCTTGAAAAAGGAAACCAAGCTTTTTAGCTACTGATGTGGCTATTGAAGTAATGTGTTTGTGCCAGCTGAGATCATGTTCGAAAGCCATGCCAACAAGATCGAACGTTTCATTTTTCTGAGGGCTTGGCCATTCATGTGGATGGGGTGAGTGTTTCCGGATTTTTTGCGCGACAGGGAGCAAGACTGGGGTTTGGAGGAGTTAAACTGAACGAAGTTTTTGGTACCTCAGTCTAAGATCATGGAAAAGGGATACGGGCATAGATCCATGTCTATTATCCAGTTCTTGATTCGAGGCTTGACTAAAAAATGATTGTAGCAGTAAATAGTACTATCGCCCTCGTAACTGTGGATGGGTTAGTTGAAGAGGACAGGTCGTCATTAATATGAAGAAGACATAGGGTTGATGCTATGATTGACCTTTGGGCTACGCCAGGCATTTATAGATGTGGCTATTGACGTAATAGCTTAGTGCCAGCTGAGACCGGATTCAAAAGCGATACCAACAAGATTGCTTTTATATATACTAAGAGTGATTGGATGTTGTTGTTTTTGTTATTAGAATAAGTTCCTCTACCCTGATTTCCCCTATATAATCTTATAAACTAAATTTCCTGACATTTTAAGAATATAACGAGTTTTGATACAATTTAAAGTGATTGATTTCATTAGAAGGAGAGTGCATTAGATACTCAATTGTCTGAAAGATATCTCAAAAGGGCAAGGACGCCTTGGCTATTTTATACTTAATTGAAATTAAGTGTACCTACTTTTGAGAGTACTAAGATCGATTTGGGTCTTCCGTCTACCATTAACCTTTAGTATTTTAGTAACCTATATAGATTGTGATGAATAAGAAGTGTTAAAATGGCGGTTGTTTGCTTCTTGCTTCTTATATTTTTTAAACTTTTAGAGACAGAAGGCTAAATTTTGGTGTTTATGATGACTAATAATGATTTTTTGGTTTATTATACAGGCAAAACGTGGTTATTTCATTAGGTTTGTAATAGCGGGTTTTTGCCAAGAACATAAGCTCGTAAAACTTTAAATTAAAACAATGGGCATATCAGTACGATAATAGTAGTTTTATACATAGAACTCTTTTACGACGTGTTAAAAATTTATGGAGCTGCTAAAACGTGCTAAATTATTAATATTACAATAGCAAACTATCAGACCAGTCATTTTTATACAGGATGTCCTAAATATCTAAGTTTGTTTAGGTAGACGATAACTTGGAAAGTGTTACCGATTGAAATACCCCAGCCAATCAAAACGCAACGTGTAATAGTATATTGTACAAGTTCTGAAAATGACTCTTTTAACACGAGTGAGACCTTTGTGGGCCTCAACCGAAGGCGAAGTCTACAAGTCGAACGAGTGTGAAAAAATCGGTCCAATTAACCTTCTTTTTGATAATGGTCACTCACATGTCAACTTTCTGTAAATGCAGAGGCTTCTCTATAAAGAAATGTGGATTTTCAGAGCTCCACATTCTCATTTGTTAAAAATTCACATAATTAAAGTGGTGAAACCATGCCTCGTCAGTAAAAAAGGTCTTTTCAAATAAGTTTTCCTTTCTATGCAAATTACTCATAAACCATTCTGAAAATTGCATTTGCTGCGTCTTGTCGTTTGCTAACAATTCTTGGACTGAGCTTAGACGATAAGCGTGCGTATGCAGGTCACAATTCTTCTACTTTTTGTGCAGTGCGAATTTTGAGTCTCGCACTGTCTTCCCTTCTATCCACACTTTTTGTTTCTCTAAACAAAGTCACAGATTTGGTCAAAACTTTGCGAAACTGGTCGAAATCCATGACTATGTGCGGAAATTCTGTTTAAAAATACTGAATGGCCTCCCGTGTTAAATAAACCCACTGGCCATCAACCCTTCTACAATTTCTAATGTAACTTTCGATCATAAAAGCTTTGTGTTCTGCCGTGGTTACCATATTTAATTTTCTTAAAAATAAATACTTCAGGACTTGACAGTTCGACTTTTTATTCACCTATACCTTTTACCTATATTACCTTTCAAGAGTAGATAATAATTCAAGACATACGTGATTGATTCCACGGCATCATTTGAGGACCTTTTTTTAAACTACTTTTGATCTTTGATCTTACTTTGAACTAAATAATCACTGGTTTTTGAAAAACCAATCGCCGTAATGCGTTAATTCTATGTGCGTTAAACCGCAATTTCTATTTCTGAAGTTCCTCTTGCGGGTACAAATTTTTATTAATATAACAATATGAACACACAAACACCTAATTGAAGTTTTGACACGTAACGAGCGACTTATTATCTTATCTGTGGTTATGGTTAAACCATATTAGTATTAACCTAGATTTGTGCAGTTAATATACACTTAATGGTCCAAGGTAAAACAAGTGTTGTTAATATCCATTGTTGGCGACCATACTCTATCATGAATTATGTCCTTACACCCTGGTGACCGCAGCGTACATTGACGGTTGTAATTTTCGAATGATTAACAATAGAGAATTTGCATATAACCCAAATAATTCTGAAATATATTTTTTTGTATTCTCTACATCAATTAAATATTTATAGTTGTTGTTTTTATCCTTTTATTTTGGTTTTTGTTATAAAAAAATATTTTCTACTACAAATTTTCAAACAAAATGCGATTGTAAGAAACTCTGAAGGTTTCACGCTGGTAACTTCAAATATATTTTTTGTGCGACCTTTCATTACACAAGTATAATCATCAGGATGCGCTACTGATGTTTTGGAGCATATTCTACATCGGAAAAATCCGAGTCGTTGAGTAAGACATAGCCTGAAACGATAAACCGAATGGAAATTTTTGGAGGGTTGGATAAGATTTAGTCTTCATTACTAAAGCAACTGAGACTGGCCATTTGTTTTCAACCGGAGCCATTAATCCAAAACCACGCACACATAAAGCAACTGATGAATTTTTGCAACGATAGTGGTTGTGTTGTGGCTAGAAGTACCCTCTTACTGGGACAGGAATTTTTTTCTTGGCAAGCTGGGATGTTTCTCGCCAATATTTTCATTCAGTTGGTTAAGTACGCTCCTATGTTACTCTGAATTTGTTGTTTTTTCCTTTTCAATTCGCAGTCTCTCTCAACTTGAACCAACGAATTACAGCTTTTAAAAGCGAGACAACCTGTATACACAAGTAGGAAGTAACACTTCGCATATGGGTACACATTCTTTACACACCACGTGACGTACATACACATATTATTAATTTATTTTTGGATGACTGTTTAGGCTATATTTTTCGCGATTTATTTGCTTATCTGTTAGACTGGAGCCGTTGTTTGATTCATATAGTAATTTTCTTAAGTACTTCCAGGTACTATTTACTCGGAAATGCCGAAATAATATTTATTAGTATTACATTACTGAAAACCCATTTTTCATTTTATGATGGCGATAAAAGTTAATAGACTCTTTAGTAACTGATAATATACAGGGATCAAGCTAAAGGAAAAAATATTGTTAGTTTGTTATCAGTACGGGTTTTCCCTGCTAGCGTTGCAGGAAATATATTGAAAGGAAAGTGGAAAGTTTGCAGGAGATCTGTAGAGGATGGAGGTATAATAATCAGCAGGAGGAAAACTGAGTATATACCCAACCTAAGCATGCAAAAAGGAAGTTAAACAGAATAAAGAATTTTAAATAGCATCACAACAGATGGCATATTGGATTTTTAAATAACATGCAGAGTGCATGAAATGAGGTTTCTACTTGGCTAAAATGAGAATGTTAAGTTGGATGTGTTAAGTAAAAAGGGGGGCGACAAGGTTAGGAATGAAAGACTACGGGCCAGGTTGCGGAAATATCCAAAAATAAAAAGATAATGGTTGCGTTGAGAAGGGTAATGCTAATGACACACTCAAAAATTACTATAAAATCTCATAAATATGCTCTTAGTAAATTTCTGTTTCTGTTTCTCTAAAGTTGAAGGAGGTCTAAAGAAGAAGGATTATGCGTTATGAAGACGTTTTATTTACGTACATATGTAAATGTAGAAATGCAAATTTTATTTTTTATCGCCTACTAAAGTGTGTATTCAATTATTAAAGTAGACATTCGTTTATAAAAAAAACTGAATAAATAATAATTTAAAGTATTGTTAGTCTATTGAAATTAGTATAGTAGATAATAGGCCATCAATCATGGCTATGTTATAATAGTATACCAATTATATACATACATAACGAACACTGAAGACTAAATATTTACAAAGGAGACTTTTTTTCTCAATAGTTTATACCTAATACCATTTGATCAGTAAGCAATGATTGACATCTGGTGCTAATTGTGATGATCAGAAAACAGGATAATCGAGATATTAGCTAGCAATTGAATTAATTACATCATTAGTCATTGTCGTGATATAGAATTACTGTAATATAATTTAACCAATGGTTGAATATGGCATATAAAGGTCCTTGATATACAGTGTCCCAAAATACATAACTATATTATGGTAGTAAATCTACTACAGTTTTCCGAGAAATTAGTAATTTCTGGAAAAAATAATAGTATAATATATAAAATAAAGTATTGGTATAGTATTGGTATCCTATGTAATGATATTATTGAGCTTGGGCGGCCTGTAACCCGATCCTGTAATCAAGATTGCCTGCAAGACACACCCTTAATGTACTCGTACAAGGATCTAAAAAAATAAGGATATCTGATAATATCATTATAAAATCCCATAAGTCCCAAGATGCTGGCTGATGATTTAATTTAAGATAATTATAATTTGTTGATGATGGCGATGACTAATAAAAAATATAAAGCACTTAGCAGAACAATACGATATATATCAAGGGAACAATAGTCTTTTATAGTACGCTATCTAAAGCAATTATTTATATAATTACTCTTTTTTAATGTATGGATACTGTTGATTCAAATAACTGAGTCACGTTTATTTTCCAACTCTTTATCTGCTCGATTTATGGTCCACGTTGTGTTAAAAATTTTCTATGGTTTTTAAAATAAAAAGAGTGTCCCAATGGTTTAGCATTATTTTGCACAGAAATCCTGTCCCTTTTATCAAGAGCTGGTAGGTTCACCCGGTATTCGATAAGTTTATGGCGTTTGACATTGTTATTCAGGTTAGACACCTTTGTTAATTGACCACAGGGCCGGTGCAATTAGTCTTGAGAAAGTCTGTGTATTGTGCGTTTGAGAAATTGGTTAAAGTGTTGAGTGTGTGGTGCATAGAATAGAAATATTAGTGTTCAACTAGTTTTTTATTATCTGGCATCCTAGGGAAAATTATCGCTCTGCATTTAGTATGAATGTGTATGAATCATTAATAAATAAAGGATTCATCCAGCAAGATGCTTTGAAGACAACCTGTTTCCTTTCAAAAACGCCAATATCATCATAAGGTATATTGTAAGCCTAAAGGAATGACAAATAGGAAAAACGCAGTGATTCTCAACATCATCGTTTGGACGATTGTGAACAAGATGTCATAAGAAAAATATATTCCCTCTATGAAGGACAGGTTGTTCCTACTTTGGAAAAACTTAAAATGAAGCTAGAACAAGATGAAACAAACATAAATAGTAGCCGTGCCACCGTCCATAGAGTGATTCCTACAATGGGCTTTAAATACCGCAAAATAGACAAAAAACAAGCGGTAATGGAATCACAAAGACTGCGAACTTGGAGACTTAATTACCTGCAGCAAATTAAGAAACATATATCACAAAACAGATCTATATTTTACCTAGATGAAACATGGTTTGACACACACGACCCATTGTCTAAAGGATGGGTCGATTCTAGTTGAAAGAGCCAGACGAAAGCACCTTCAAATAAAGGAAGAATAATTATAATTACTTACAATAATTCACGCTGGATAGAAAGATGGATATGTTCCAAACTGCTTGCTGTTGTCTGACAAGAATATTAAGGATTCGAGCTTGGACTACCATGAAGACACAAGTACGAAAATTTCTGAAATCTTGTTTGAAAATTATCTTTAAAAAAATATCGCCAATGGTGTGATTATAATGGATAATACAGCCGTCTGCTATATAGAGCGCCAAGCAGATAAAGAACTAAAACTGAAATGCAAGAATATTTATTAGAAAATGACATTTATTGTGAATTTAGTTACAAAAACGAGCAACTTTTAGAAGTCTTTAATACGTATGTGATATGTGATATGTATGATACGTATGTGATAACTTGGCGGAAGAGATGGATCATACTGTCTTACGTCTTCCCCCATATCATTGTATATTTAACCCTATAGAGCATATTATGTGGCACCAAGTAAAATCAAATAATAACGAGTGTCATAAAGTTAATTAAAACTGTGATAAACAATATACCGGCTGAGAGCTAGAAAAATTCAGCAAAGCATATTTCAAAAGCCAAAGATTCGTATATTGATATACAAAATAATATACAACCCATTGTTATTAACCTAAATGGCGACTCTGGTAGTGAAACAGAGATAGGTTTAGACTAAGCGAATTTATTAATTATGTATTATTTATAATTGTTAGTATTGTAAAAAATATAGATCTAAAGAAATTTACAAATTTGCTTCAACTGAATGAAAGTTATGCAGAAGTGATTTGAATCTGGTTAATTTAAAAATGTATAATAGCTGAATATAAAAAAATCACTATATGGTGGTAATTTAAAATTTTCAAAATATATATATTTTATAGAAGGCTATAATAATATATATTTTATAGAAGACTTTGTATTTGGGCACAACTTTTAATTGTAAACAACTTCTCTTAATAAAGTTTTTTGTCATTAGATGCAAAAGATATTGTTGAGAATGTGTATGAATCATTAATAAATATTTCCCTACAAAAACGCCAATATCATCATAAAAGATATTGTAAGTCGTAAATGAATGACAAATATGGGTACATTACTCTTGAACGATTTTTATGTTTTTGGCCTACCCTGTATCCTGCTTGACTTAAAGCCTTTCTAAGTGCACCTGATATGGTTATCGGACATGCACCAGCTTTTGGCGGTATTTATATTTTGGTTGTGCAACTAATAACAAAATTTACAATTTGTTGCAAACTTAATGGGTCACACTGTATAACTGTTATGTCTCTACTTTTTGATAAAATAATCAAGCATGATCTTTTTCTAAAATTATTGGTTTTATTTAATTTAATCCCTAAGTACCTTTGTTACACCTTTTACTTAATTTTCGATCTATTGTTTTTAATAAAATACATATTTTTCTAGCAATACACCAACACTAAGACTAGCACCGAAGACACCAAATAGAACACCAAACATTTAACACCAATTTAGTGTAAGGGGAAGCTTTGACAACATGTCACTGCGTAGAGTTAACGAAAAACCTGCCAAGAGTAAGTTAAGTGTATTTGATGTGGTTTGAATGCAACATTTCTTTTCTCTATCTAGCAAATCGCTTGTAAAATTTTGTCGTAAAGCCTAGTATGTGCTGTAGCTAATAATATATTTACCAGCGTTTTCCTTTCATTATATAGACATAAGACATGCCTTCTATTTTAGTAATACGACAAGCATTCTTGGTTATCCCAACACTTTCTTTTCCTTTATTCAAGTCATCAAAATAAACTGAACCGTGACATTGTATAAAGCAAAGAATTTATGTCCCTAACGACCTCTGGAAAAACCACTCAACCAGTTCTGCACGCGAGTGGTAACTCGAGGTTGTTATTTATGTAATTTAAAATCAATAAATTAGAATAAGATAGAAGACAATAAGTTAACACGCATATAATTTAAGCTTTTATCCCTTTTATTCTGATTTTTAACAACCGCTGTTGTTGAATTATTTATTAAAATAGACCAATAGCTTTGTGGTACAGACGTTACAGTTCGTCAAAGAAACCCATTTTTTTTAATAGGGACCCAAGCATTTTTTATTCGATGTCAGTTTTTGTTAATTTTTGGATACAGTCGATAGTGAAACCGCCACAAGTTATAATATGTTTTCGGAATCTCCAAAAAATTTGCTATTAAATAAAGAAATACTCGCGGGAATTCGCCTAGGTTTCGGAGATACATTGGTCTGAATAAAAACCTTTTCAAAAGATGGAAAAAATTAGTTTTTATCTTGTTTTAGTTTCGTTAACTTCCGAACAGAATGGTTACCGAAACCTTAACAGGTTATATATATTTAGAATCTCCAGAAAATTTTCTATTAGATAAAGGAATATTCGCGGAAATTCGCCGTGGTTTAGGAGATACAATGGTTTAAATAAAAAAAATTTTTAAAAAGGGAAAGAAAAAAAAGTTTTACCTTATTTCAGTTTTTGTTTATTTCACAATGTTGTAACAGAATCGTTACCGAAACCTTAATAAGTTACATATTTTCGGAATCTCCAGAAAATTTTCTATCAGACAGAGCAATACTCGCCGAAATTCGGCATAGTATAGGAGCTACAATAGATTAAATAGAAGCTTCTGTCAAAATTAAGTCATGAAAATAAGAATTTTGTGCCTTAGTTCATTTTTTACAAATTTCTGAACTAAGTCCTTTTAGAAACCTTAGCAAGCTACACAATTTTGGAATCCTTGAGAAATTTTCTATCAGATAATGAAATACTTGCGAGAATTCGCATTGGTCTGGGAGATAGAGAACATTGAATAAAGACTTTTTTAAAATAGAGTCACAGGAATTAAAATTTTTGACCTTCGTTTAGTTTTAATTATTTTATGAACGGAATCGTTAACAAAACCAGAGGAAGTTATATATTTTTGGAATCTCCAGAAAATCAGATAAGGATTCTCAAAGAATTTGCGCCTCAAGATAGTTCAGTCCCTCTTAGGAGGACGGGAAAATATTTAAGCAAGAGTCCGCTTGATTATCTCATCACTTCAGATAATCTTTAGAAATTTATATGAATAATTACCAACTTAGAATAAAAAATGACGAAATTTAATAAAGTTTCAAGTTTCAATAGGCAATAAATGGGAATCGTGAACAAAGTAATTTACAATTTTTATGACGTCAAGGGCCACAATCATTAGGTTCTTAATAGTTACGAATTTTTTTTATTGGTACTGTCCATGTTGTGAGATTTTTTTCGATTATCTGTTCAGATTAGATAGTTTGATTTGATCAAATAAGTTGATGCATTATAGGGGGTTACTGTGTATTATCGTGTTCATAATTTACGTCGGACCACATAATTTACGTCGGACCAAAATTTGTATATTTTAGTAATTTATTTCCACTGCATTGTAACGAAATTTAGAGTGAGAGATGCAACATCACTTTTTCTTCATAGCACGTGTAGTAATCCCATTCATTCATGGCTTAGACAGTTGTTAAGGCGCAGTATTTTGTGTGTAACGTTTTTCACGGGTCGGATATACGTGTTTGATATTTGGTGACATTTTTGATACGTGGTTGAAATTTTAAGCAACTGTTGGTTTTTCTTAAAAGTACTTTATCCATAGAGTTTAAGAAAAGGTCCGTCATTGCCAAGTGTGTGAAAACATGAATTATTTTCATTCGGAACTGTGTTGTTACAGATTTGCTCGGTGAAAGACAGATGGTTCGGAACGCCATAGCGATGGTGCGCCGAGTCCAATATTTAGAGTTCTTTCTCATCTCTTTCTTTGTTTTACATGCGCACAGTGTATGAACCAAAATAAAAGACTGATTATAAATGGATGGAGTCGTCTTATTATGCTAAAGGTCGATGTTTTTTATATATATTTTTGGTCTGAGATCTAAATTAATAGCAGTAAGTATTAAACCTTTGTAGTGAGTCCCACGGTAAATTTCTGCACGCTTCAAAGGTGAAAACCTAATTATAAGTAATGAATGGATGGTCCACTTAAATAAGTCTGACTTTTTGTGACATAATTTGAAAAAAATCAAAAATGTACACATGTACATAAGATTAATGAGCTTGCTTTCCGCCCATTGTTCTTAGTTTGTGAGAAACCAAATTTAACATAGCTGCTACACCGTTAAAAAACTACATCATTATGTGAACAACAACATTAAAAGGCCATCCCGAAGCATACCAGTCTCGTTTGGGGTTTTCCAACAAACTTGTTATCTTAATTTTTTTAAAACAGACGGCGCGGTGTAGCTTTGAATTTCGCGGATTTGATGGTCCGATTATAAGAATTGATAGGATCAGCAAATTTAAAAAAACTGGTACTTATGAAAGAGGTTTACGTCTTACTACACATTTATTTTGATTGGAAGTCACACACAAAGGAACAGAATATTATATTAAGCTCCAAAATGCCCTCAAGAATTTGCACTACGTTTTAAGTAGCATGAAATCTAAACATGAGAATAACTTTACTTCTAAACCTCCCCCAACTTTACCAAACGACATTAATTAATTTATCAAACATATTGTTTGAATTGAAGAAATGTAATTATGTTAACATTCAATTACATTTGACTAAATCAATCATAATCTTTATTGTTAAACAGGGCCGCCGAGAGGGAGGGGGCAACGGGGGGTGACTGCGCCGGGCCCCATCTTTCTTTGGGGCCCCATCATACATAAGTTGTGGCCCCATCTCACATAAGTTGGGGCCCCAGGAGTATTTTTTACTTCAGGCCCCCAAATAGTCCTCGGCGGTCCTGAATGTTAAAACAAGAATAAGCTCATTGAACTAAATATTGTACTTAGCCATTCCGGAATAGATTTATTGGATGTCTCTTCGGTACTACATTAGTATTCTTTGTGTGTATCGACGAGAAATTTTCTTTATTAGATAGTTCTTCTAATGACGTAGTCCGTAAGATTCTTTGCTTAAAATCAACAATGGTACTAATACTTGTTCCTTGTAATTATATTCAGTAATTAGCATAGTATAAATTGATTTATTCGCGGCTTTTCCAATAAGTAGTTCAAGGACCAACAAATAAAATGCGTACCCACTTTGTGTACTGACACACATACCTAAGTACGCTCCAAAAGATACATTACTTAAAGAACGATTACTATCTTCCTGTTCATCAATTTGCGTATATTCGAGGGGGATTATAATTCGAATGGACAGACAAACTTTATTATTACTTATAAATGTTTATCTTAATTAGTTTTTTGCTATTTGAATTTAAATTTAACCTTCGGCATCCTCTTAAGAAGGAAATCTGTGTGGGATGCCAGATAATCAAATAATGGATTACTATTCGGTAGTTTGGATGCAAATGTGAGATTTGTGTAGATCGGCTTAGTTTTTTTATGTTAATGCCAGTGGCAGATAGATGTGTTTTTAAAAATGGTTTTACAATTTTTTTTACCTTAATGCGGTTTTTATCACATTCTGGATTGAACCTTTAACGTAGCCTTAATAGATTATGCATTTTTAGAATCGCCAGAAAATTTGCTGTCAGGTGAAGCAATATTCACGGGAATTCGCCTTAGGTTGGAAGATATAACTGGTTAAAAAAATATTTTACTAAAATGGGGATGCAAGAATTCGAATTTTTTACTTTAAAACAGATTTTACTACATTCTGGACAGAATCTTTAATAGAAACCTTAAGAAGTTATATATTTTCGGAATTTCCAGAAAATTCTATATTAGATAAAGCAATATTCGCGGAAATCCGCTTCAAGTTAGGAACTATAGCCGATTAAAAATCTTTTTAAAACGGGGTTACAAAAATTTACATTCCATATTTTAATATATTTTTTAGCAAATTCTTAACGAAGGCCTCGTACTGTACTAAAAAGTCTCTTACAACCTGTCTAATAAACTTACACCAAATTATAAAATCCTGCATTGCAACTAAACATCTCATCTTATATTCTGGATATACCCCAGTATGTTAATAACGCTATAATGTAAATATTTAGTCGATAACTTGCGTATGCAAAGGAAAAGCCTGCATGCATGCTGCTTATCAATAAGCTTCACAAAACAAACTTTGTTATGTTATATATTTTATCGTCGTTAGATGTCATTGAGTGCCATAAATAGGTGAGTCTGTTGGTATAGTTGGTTATTAAATACTAAATTTACTTTCCACCTTGTCAAAAATTACTTTCTTATTTAGGTTTTAGAAAAATCGATCAATTTTTTACTATAAGACGTCCACTAATATCTATTAATAATACTTTTTATGTTATGTGGTAAGAACCATAACATTTTATGGTTCTGATTCTTTATATAATAATAGGGTTCTGTTGCCATAAAATTGCATCGAGAAGAAGAGTTATAAATTTTGAATTACGTCAGAAACTTATATGGTGGTGATAATTAGTATAATTTGGACTTAATTAGAGTGTGTTGCCTAATTAAAAATTACAAAAGTCAAGGAAACCTAATTAGGGGGTTATTTTACTGTGAGAAATGCAAAATAAATGTTTTGAGACTATTTTTTTAAATTGTTATTTAAAATAAAGATGTATTTTCTAAGCTAATTCGAATTCCCGCGAATGTTGCGATATCTGATAGAAAGTTTTCTATAGCTAAATAAAGTTTCGTTAAAGATTACGGAAAGTTGCTCAATAGAGGTACAAAAAGTCATTAAGGAGAAGGAAAAACTATGGAAAAATGACCTCAGCACCAAATCCTTGGCAAATTATGACAAATATGAGGAGAAAAGAAAAGAAGTCAGAGACACAGTGAAGGGAGCAAAACAAGAAGCTTGGAGTCAATTCGGACAAAAAATGACTGAAAATTTCAGAGAACACCAAAAACTGTTTTATTGTATGCTGAAACAACTAAGACAGAACAAAGTATACAGTATGAGAAATATGAAGGACAAGGATGGAAATATAATGAGGGAAGAAGATAAAATAATGCAGAGATATGGAGGGAACACTTTAAAGAAAACAGACAGAAAAGTCAGCCGGAGTTAAGGAAGCCATTAAAAAGTTAAAAATAGGGAAAGCCGCAGGAATAGGCGAAATTACACCTGAAATGCTAAAATACTTAGAAGAGGCAGGAATAAAGGTTTTCACAGAATTGCCATTTCGATTAGCCCCAAAAGCCCTGCCTTCTACACTCGGGTATTCAAGGCCCACTTGTAAGTAAGTTATTCTTGCCAGGCCTTCACCATGGCATAAGAGGTGGATCGAGGTTTCTTCTTCTGTCCGACAGATTCTGCATAGTGGTTCGTCAGACCTATGATGCTCATGTGTTTGTTGAGTCTGCAGTGTTCTGTTAACAGCCCTACTATTGCTTTAACTGACTTTCTGTCCTTGTTTAGAAGGTCTGTCGTTACTTTGGGTGCTTGTTTTTTAATAAACTGCTTTGCCTGTCTCTCTCACCGGATTTGAGATTTCTTTTCCATCCATTTGTCGATGGCTCGTTTTACTGCCGTTTTTGCAATACCGCAGAAGGGTTTTGGGCCTTCGAATGCCAACGATGCGCCTTGTCTGGTCAGTTCGTCAGCTTTTTCGTTCCCTTGGTGCCCCTTATGTCCTGGAACCCATGCCAGTGTTACCTTATTGAGTCTACCGAGCTCATTTGCAGGCGATGCATAGTCCCATACTAGCCTAGTCTGAGAAAAATAACGATGGACTGTTTTGTCCAAAACTTTCTCCCACGCAGTGATGTATTGCTGCCACTTCGGCTTGAAAAACTGTTGAGTCTTTAGTTCGACTTACCGGGATTGTTACCCCAGGTCTTAGTCCGTAGATGCCTGCTCCAACCCCCTCTTCCGTCTTCGAGCCATCTGTACACCATGTTGAATCCGCAATGCAGGGTGGAACCTTCTTCCAGTCTTTCCACTGTGGTATACTTATGTTGTATTTTCTGTTAAAGTTGTACTTGCTGGGTTAACCAACCTAAAGCGAACTCCCGCGAATATTGCTTTATTCAATAAAAAAATTTCTGGAGATTCCAAAAATATATAATTTGTTGACGTTTCGTTAAAGATCCTTCCCAGAATTTGTAAAAGCTATTTTAAGGTAGAAAATGTTAATTTTTGTAACCATATTTAAAAAAAAATTATATAATCGGTTATATCTTCGAACCTGAGGCAAATTCCCGCGAATATTGATTTACCTGACAGCACACACGTTCCGGAAATTCCAAAAATATACAGCTCTTTAGGGTTTTGTTAAAGATGCTGTGCATATTTAGTGGCCAAAACAACAAAAACAGAACTAAAATTAGAGAAATTGTATGCCAATAATTCTGTCGGGTATTTCCGACGGTACAACAACTATATTTATAATAAATCATTTCACTTGATATAACAATAAAATGTAATGTCATATATATGTATTTTTTTCAGTCACAAATTACAGGAAGCGCACTTGAAAAGGTATGATTACCTGTCTGGCCCACATATTTATTGTTCATGCCCAATAATTTATTTTACATTGACTTTTATATCCTTAATTACATTTTCCTGGCTTAGCAACATTATTCATGTATGTTTTTTAGAAAAAAAAAACAAAAAAAATCGGTCAGGTGCAAGCTATGCTTGCACAATTAGGGTACAGCAATTTTTAAGCGTTTTTCCCTAGAATGAGAGCTAAGAGGTATTCTTCACAAGAAACATCCTGATCCTAATTTTTAAAAAGCTTCACAAGAGGAGGTTATCAGTTCAGCCAGTATGGTTTCAATAAAGTGAATGAGGCTAAAAAATATGAAGTAATATTCCTAAGTACAAGGTACCTACTGATGATAATGATAAGCTTGATTTTGTTCAGATTTAGGGTACTTGGTAAACCAAAGTAAACTTTGAACTCGGCGCAATTTCGGAATATGAAAATCCGTAATGATAGGATAAGCAGTTAATAAGGAGTTGCGCTTATTTCAAAGCATATGGGTGAAACTTGAATAAGTGGAAACACGACCGTTACACCATTAGTAGTCCATTCTACCACTACGTGGCACTGTAGGATAATTCTTACGCAAGTAGGCTACCATCATTTCACTAGTTCTTTGAACTTTAAGACAGTTGACGTAAACGTTTGTCAAATTTTGCCGCGATTCGTGACGGGATGATGCAACAATTATTTATATTTTTGTATTTTTTTATTTCATATATAACACATTTTAGGATGGTCTTAAGTAAAGCGAAGTGGAAGTTTACCTTTCGTTTTCATAATAAAATGTGTTTAAAGAACAATGGTAAAAAAGGCAATTTTTTGCCTGTCAGGGTATCAAACGTGAAAGATAATAATATTATTTATAATGGATTTTGACCTGCTGAAAAACGTGATGTGATTAGAATTTACTTGATACTAAAGAAAAAGATTTTCTCGGAAGCGTCCGGTAATTCTAATTGCGCCATCATGTTCAGCAGGTTAAAATTCACAAGAAATATCATATCACCTGCCTTGATAGACACAAAAGAGCCTTTTTTTTAAATTGTTCTTTTTGCCGTTTGTTCTTTAAGAATTCTGCTTTTGTTTAAAAAATATATTTAATATTTGTTTCAGTGGAGGCAGAGCAATTACTTGTAGTTTTAGCCTCGACTCAAAGTTGTCTGTTATTTTTTTTTATTTTTCTTCCACGCACTCCCTAATTTTTTTCATAAATCCTGGTAGACGATGTTTTTAATGCCGGTTTTAAATTTGTGTAGTTAGCCATTCTTTCGTGAATTTCAGCATGCTAACATGAATTCGTAAATATATGGGAATTATCTTTTAAGCTTATGGGTTATGGATATTTAGTACTAAAATCTAGTCTCAAGTTTATGAACATTTAGGTACACATATACATGAAAACTACTCATATGTTAAAGGAGCATAACAAAAGTTTTACACATAAATTTAGTGAACAAAAGTGCCACAAAAACTGCACTTTTACATATTAGGTACAAACTGCCATGTAGCAGAATAGAGGGTGTAATTTTTAAAATATTTGTGCAAGCTCTAATTATATAAAAGTAATTGGAAATTTCACCTCTCTTTACTTCCTGTTTGAACTATTAAATTCTCTTGTATTTCGTTTTATTTATTTGCATTTTGGGCTATTCTTTTAATAGCAATGTGATAACAATAACTATTTCGTAAATAAAGCCGAAATGTACATACTTTGTGGGATTATTATATAATTTATATTTTACATATTATTCTGTGTAATGTTTATAAGCATCAGTATTTGATTGTTAAAGACCATCTTAAAGACTATTATTGATTTTTGTGTTTGTTTATAGATAATTTCCCCTAAAATATAAATCGGTAATATCAATTTATAACTGGTTTAATATTTTATGGTGTCATACGAAAAAAAAATAATAAATCGTCTTTAAAACAATCAAGTACTAGCTTGAGCATAAATTCATAAATTAAACATATCACTTTAAACTACCCGCCACGAGAAAACGAGCTAGAGCGACATCTGGTGGTAGGATGCTTGATTTTTATTTTTTCGTGTTTCCAGGTTTTACTTAGGAGTTAACATTTCTTACCTATTATATCTTCTTTGCTTCAAAGTTTAGAACTTTGTTGTAGGTATTACTTAAAGTTAAACACAATTATTACTTACCATCAGCCTTAGTAATAAATAACTAAAAATATAACTCCCTTTTATTCCTTTATTAATGTATTGTTATTAGGTTTAGGACTTCGGTGTACAAGTTACCTAAATTTGAACAAAATTAAGTTTACCATTAACCACAGTTATGTTATAAATACATAAAAATATTGTTTCATACTTTTCAGTGCTTTTTTCTTTGTGAAACTAATTTTTTCGAGATTTTTTAAAAATTTACTTAATTCGTATTGTTTGTTCCATTCTCCGAGTGTTAAACATTCACTTTTTCGTTACCTGGTCATGGACAATAATCGTCGTCATTAAGACGTAATTATCGATTTAGATTCGGCTTTGATAATTTTAATATTTACTATGATCCTTGACATTCTACAAATTTTTTGTCAAACCGAATAAAATTAAAAATAAAAAAAATTCCGTTAAGTCATTAAGGAAATAGCAATACAATAAAAACAAAATCATGAAAAACCGTACAAAAGTTATTAATAACCTGTATAATGTGGATGGGTATTTCCAACAAGAAACCTGTATACGGACTGTTAAAAGAAGTCCAGCTACCAACTGAATTTAATGTATTTTTGTTAGAATAAGTTTTAATGAAAAACAAATAATGAAATTTAATTAAAATTAATTTAAAATATTTTACATACCTCACTAGTGATAAATACGTTAATTATGTCACCTAAAATACTTAATTTTCTTGCGGTTAAAGTGGCACGCAAGGTTAGGTTTGTTTACTTTTATAATTTAAACGAACACGCGCCTGACGTTTATCACTTAATAACTTCCCGAGATAATCGCTCTTAAGACATTAGAACATTAACGCATCATAGAAATATGGCAATGTTGCAAATTATCGTCACGACCACACACAGTTCTTAGTACTGTAGGTAAACTGAGGTACTGGAGCGGTTTTGTTATGGTGACTGGCTAGAACAATGCGATGATACGTGATAGTGGGCACTCTTATCGCGTTTTGCTGAGAACCACTATTAGGTAGTACCATGTTGACGGTCGCGGTAGGCAGATACTCGCTTTGTAGGTGAGCAAGGTGGGGAATTCACGGCTGGGTTGTCAAATTAGTCTCTTGCGGCAGTACCGGTGTGTATATGCATTGTTATTAATGGATTCAATAAAAGAACAATAGCTGAGGGGCTGTTGGAAAGAAAAATAGGTAATTGCCTACTGAAGGGGCTTTTATTAAGGGTCTTCCAACAGGTACTTTGGGATTTATTTTATTAATACAACCAACAATTTTAGAAAAATAACATGCTTGTTTATTTTATCAAAAAGTAGGGACATGGCAGCTATAATTTAAAAATCATATTCTCCAAATCTCCCCGTCAGCTGTTTCTACACATTACCATTTTTTGGGTAAAATTGTCAGTAATATTTTGGCGCAACTTCGCCTTAATTTTTTTTTTTATCTTCAGGCAGCCCACAAAGACCGAAATCTAGGTACCATGTACCGTGTGTGTGCTGGGGAAGTCTGACTTACACATCTAGAGCTGGAAACATTCATAGGGATTTCACCTGCCCTTTACGAGGATGTGTAGAGTAGTACCACCTTGGCCCAGAAGGAATTCCTCCTTCACCAATAACATGACGAATGTTTTGCTTCAGGTCATTTATCGTCTGCGAATTGTTAGAATGGACTTTGTCCTTTAGGAAACCCTACAAGAAAAAGTCGAGGGGGTCCCTAATAACACAAAAATATACTTAAAGAACGTTTTATACAGACCAGCGGATGTACCAGGAACGTTTTCAAAAAACCTTGGACCTACCTCGAACGTTCGTGGGACGTAGTTTGTCCACAAAAAGAATGTACCAGAAACGGACGCGAGAAACGTTGTTTTACGTCCAATAAACATACTGAAGAATTCAGTTATAAGTACACCTAATGCGTTTCAAGAACGTTTTATTAAGACCCATGGAAGGACCAAAAATTTTCTCAAACAAGCTACCGTGAACGTTGAAAGGACGTATTTTGCTCCTCAAAGCGACTAGACGAGATTTTACTTCCATAGCTTAATTTGCAAACGTCATAGGAAATCTGGAAAAAACGAGTTAATATGGGGGCAAGTTCTGGAGCTCACTTTTTTTAGAACAATTGCGGGTATGCAATCCAGACCCGAGGACTTTTTTTGGAACTTGTTTGACCTTAAGCATTATGTCGGAGATTTAGTGGGGTACAGACGTAGCGGTTGAAAGAGCGAAATTGGCAGGAGGAATTAGTGTGGAACTGGCAGCGAATTGTTTAGCAAATAGTTCAGCTTTCCCTTTAGAGGTGTAGATAACTCCGTTGTCAGAGGTCAGGGGAAAAAGTGCTTCCACTGAAGTTTTGACTAATGTTTTTGACAAGTGACCAGACTGGTTTGCTGCCGTTGAGACAGGAAAGTATTTTATTTTTCATGCGGTTGTTAAAAACATTTTTCAAATAGTTTGATTGTATTGATTTCTTGCCTGGGTGAAAATTTAACCATTTTCAGATGTAGGATTTTATAGACACCGTTTGTGAGCTTCAACTTTTTTGAGCCTGGCTTTATCACAGGCCTTGAAGAACCATGGTTTTTGATGGTGAAGTTTAGGGTTCTTGCGGGTATGTGAAATGAAAGTTCAATAACTGCTTGAATGATATCTGTGATATGACAGCAAATTTTGGAGAGATCAGACAGGGAAAAACAGAGAGAGTTCCAAGGGAAAGCAGAGAAGAAGCTTCGAAGACCATCCCAGTCGGCAGAATTGTAGTGCCAGATCGTGCGGTCTGGCATGATTTCAACGAACTCGGGATGTGTGGGTCTTGAAACGGTAGTATGGCCCAGGCTGGAAGGAAAAGATCTAAAGGGTCTGGATTATGGGCAGAAATACATGCAAAATATCTAAGTTAAACTGTTGAAAAATAGCGCCAAATTTAAATCCTGTCATATGCTTTAGCTTGTGGCATGTACAACTGCAGATATTAACTTACAATAATATAAAAATATGCCACACAACTGACAGTTTGGCAACAGCCATTCTCGAAATTATTTCATACTTTATAAAAATATTTATATTTAATTAGAATTTCGTTGAGGTTTTTCCTTCAATTTGAAATTTGATTTAATATCAAATCGTCTGTACACAGAAGTGATTTATTTAAACCGCCCAAGCGTACAAATTGTAATTAAAATTCCCTACCCCGAGGTGCTTTTACTCTCTATAATCATATTTCTACACAATGCCCGTATATTTGTATCTGTAGAAAATATTAATTAAAAAAAAGGAAAATGCTTGTTGCGGAATTTCAAGATAAATACCCATATTTTACATAAAATAAGCGGTTTTACATCAAACTATAAAATTGCAATCAAAATAAACTAATACGAAACATCAGTTGCTTAGTTGTTACAAGAACTCTCTACTTTTCCAACAACAGCCCAGAATATCTATTTATTTCCTTCACACCCAGGTTTGCTTAGAGTTGTTTTTCTTTTTATCTTTTCCTATTTGCAGAATTCGAGGTGTTCTTTTTTTATCATCTGAAGGCCAGGTAAATGTAATGTATTGACACGGGATTTGAAGGATTGGAGGTTGGGAGGGGAAGGGAAAACATCTGCAGGCAATTTGTTTCATAATATGGAGACCCTAGGTATAAATAAGCGAGAGAAGTGAGGTGTTCTAAGCTTTTGCAGCTGTACAGTAAAGGGATGCATACGTAACGCGCCTCTTGTTGTTCTCTTAGGAACAGTCAAGGGAGGAATTACAGTGACTAGTTCTTTAGAGCAAAATCCGTGGAAGTATCCGTAGAAAAGGGATAAATCCTCAACAGCGCGGCGAGCGTTTCATTGTTCTGTAGGACTTGGTTATTCATGTAGATGGGGTATTGAGGGAGGAAGAATTGTTTGCAAATAGTTCCGCTTTCCTTTTAGCAGGCGCGGCCCATGAGTTTTCTTACAGGTGGGTCAAATTTTGTGGGCAACTAGTGCAAGGCTTTTTAATATTATTTTTTTATAATTTACTCACCTTTTATGTAGTTAAATGTGTTTGTATATCAAAACGATCCTTCTATCCTTCTAAAATCTCCAATAATTTTACGCTTTCCGAAAACGTTTCACTAAGATTCATTTCTAACAACAGCTGTAAAATGGCAACAGCACCAGCACTATTATAAAAATCTTCACGACTAAATAAAACATGCAGTTCTGATTGAAGCTTGGAAACGTTTATCATCTCATAATTATCTTTAACATGATTTAAAATGTCTTCAGGAAAGTCTTTCTTATAATGAGCAAAATTATTTGTATTAAACAAAGGTGTGACCGTTAAATGTTCTGTAAAATTAAAACGGATTTCTGACCAAACTATAATATCCCATATTTCTAAAGAAATTATTCTTTTGGAGTCCTTCGGATTTTTTTAGATGTACTTGCCTCGATGTTAACATTTGCGACTGCGAGATAACACTCTCTCTAATTTTTTGAATGTTTGACTTAACATCTGCAATATATTTACCAATCAAAATTGCATCAATATCAGATTTTTGCACTTGACAAAAAGTATATCAACCTGGGGCATAACAGAGTGAAAAAATGACAACCAGTAAAAGAGTCAGAAATATTGTCCCTTTAGATGTAGAAATAATTTCGTTGTCAGGGGTCAGGGGAGGAAAAGTGCTTCTACAGAAGTTTTGACAAATGTTTTTGGCAAGTGACCAGAAAGATTTGCTGTCGTTCGTAAGATAAAGCGTATCTTCTTATAAAGGCGTTGTGGTGGAAAGTTCAGCAAGAGCCTCTACTTCTTAACGATATATTGCATGAATTTTAAGTATGCAGCCATAGATCCACCAAATTTGGGTTTTTACGGATTACTGAAAAACAGCAACAAAAAACCAGAATGGAGGTTTGGAATTTACATATTCTGATAAACTAGTCCGAGGGAGAGCGCGAATGACGCAAAAGCACCTAAAAAATCATTAGTCAAGTCACTGAAGAGTTAAACTTGTTTCTGAAAAATTCCACTGAGTTTAGGTGACAAAAGTACATCTAATATTTATTATAAAATTATGGAAGGAATTTTAAATTTAAATCAAATACTTTTTTCAATATTATTTCCCGCATAATTAAATTAAATTAAATCACTCATATACAAAAAAATAAAAAATTGCTGAACCTCACTTACCTTATTAACTGTTCTTTTCAAAAGGGATGCTCTAAAACTAAATAAAGTTAAGCCTAAAAGGGGCGATCGCCATCTCCTGGAAAACTATCGGCCCGATGTGCTGACATCTGTGATTTCGAATACTGCCTTTTAGACAGACAGGAGAATTTTATTAATAAAAATATTTTAATTGAAATCCAGTTTGGTTTTCGTCATGGTTCTTCGACGGTTGTTGCCATAAATTATTTTTTTCTGGGAGAATAGTTTCTGGACTCGAGACCGGCGAGCGTCCTATTGGTGTCTTCTGTGACCTGAGCAGGGCATTCGACTGCGTCAACATTGATCTTCTGGAGAAGCTTCAGCTGTATGGAGTCCGCTGACGGGCTCTCGAGTGACTGTCTCAATTTTTGAGGGCGGAAAAGAGTCTATGGCCGGTAATCACAATAGTGGTTCGAAACGCAGAGAAGCCCTATCTTATTAGAACTTTAAAACCAGTAGTTTCAGTCAAAGAGCTCCTTATGGTTTATAACGCCCATGTGGGCTCTCGTTTACGCTGCGTGATAATCTTCTGGGGATCATCCTCTCTTGTAAAATATTTATTTATACACCAAGAACGAATACTAAGAACGTTAGTCGGTGTCCCGAGCACTTACTCTTGCAAAGCGCTTTGTAAACAGCAGAAGACTTTAGCCATAATTTGCCTATACCTGCTTGAATTGTGCCTTTATGTGTTTAAAAACAAAAATAAATTCATTATTAATGGAGACATACATGCCTATAATGGAAGACATGCTGGATTCTTCAGACTCCTATTCAACCGACTAATAATTATTATAGGTAAAGCTTCACCGGCCTCTTTTAGTCCTGCTGTGTTCAAGAAGCTTTTGACTGTCAATTTATTTGTATTCAAAAAAAAATTAAAGAATCTGCTATCAAAGTCATTTTATAGTCCAGAAGAATATTTTAGTGACTTCTAAATAATTGTTGTATGCACTCTTACATGTATCATGTAATTTATTATATATATATATATATATATATATATATATATATATATATATATATATATATATATATATATATATATATATATATGTATATTATATCATGTATTAACTGACGTTTTCCATACATTTTTTGTTAATTTCCACGGAAATACACTTATTTTTATTTATTTTTATTTTTAATTACTTTTATTAATATTAAAAACAACTGGCAGACAAAAAACTATGTAATACAGTAGCAAAAAACAATGCTTTTAACGCACCTAATTATAACATATTTAAAATTAGGAAAACCACTTCTTGATTAACCAAAATTTATCATGGAAAAAATGTTAACTTATTTTAATGGATTCGCAAAAAAAATTGTTTACCCTTTTTCTAATGATCAGATGGTGATTAGTGATTACATCATGAATCAATGATATTAATATTTTGGTGGCCTCTTTTTAATAATTTATTGAATGGTATGCGAGGCCTTGTTGACGATGTAGTTTTATTTCCATTATTTTTATTTAAAATAGTCCTTATAGGCATGTAGTCATTTTTATTTACATTTGCTAAAAGCTGCTCCCTTATTGGTCGTATTTTTTGCTAAATAACTTTATTCATCTCTGGTTCTGTTGTCAGTCTCGCTTTGTAACGTGATTTCAGCAGCCACGAAGGTAATAATGATTAAAATATTTTCATCAGATTGGATTGAAATTTAATCATTTGCTGACTATGATCTAAATTCCTAAATATTTTGTGCAAAATATTACTGAAATAAATTAATTTTTACTTGGTGTTCGGATGTCCATGTCACTAAGTGTATATATATATATATATATATATATATATATATATATATATATATATATATATATATATATAGCGTGTCTTCGGAAGTTCTTACCATATGGGAAATTTTTTTTTTATTGATTTTACGAAAAAAAGTGCCTCTTTATAAAAAGGTCTGCATCGTGAGAAAATAGCATTTCCATTCAAAAATTTGATCTAGTACATACGGAGTGGCTCAAAAACGTAAAAGTCCTAATACACGTGAACCTTAAAAGTCATAAAATCGTTATGTAAAGATAAACTGCCACTGCAAATGTGCTAGAATTAACTTTTTTATCTTAGTAAATTAGGTTTGGAACATACATGAGGTCCCAAAAATTAAATTAATTTTTGTTTATCGCCTTTACAAAAAAGTATATCTTCATAAAAAGTTCTACATTATGAAAAAGAGAATGGTTATTAAAAATTTTATATAGAACGTACAGGTGGCAAAATAATTTAATTTTAAATTGTGACTTTCAGCTGTTTAAGCCCCTGTATTGTCCTACATCAAGTTTATAAATAACCATGCTTTTTTTTACAAGCTAGAACTTTTTATGAAGATAGACTTTTTTTGTAAAGTTGATAATAATTTTATTTTTGGGACTCCTGTATGTTCCAAACCTTTCACTAACACACAAAAAGTTAACTCTAGTAGATTTACAGTGGCAGTTAACCTTTAAATAACGAATTTGTGTCTTTTTAGCTTCACGTGGATTGGGACTTTTACATTTTTGAGCCACCCTGTATGTCCAAGATCAAATTTTGCAACGACGATGCTATTTTCTCATGATGCAGAACTTTTTATAAAGAGGCACTTTTTTAAATAAAATCACTAATAAAAATTTTTACCATGTGGTAAGAACTTCCGAAGACACGCTGTATATATATATATATATATATATATATATATATATATATATATATATATATATATATATATATATATATATATATCCAAACCCAAACCCAACCAAATAATTCTATTTATTTTCATGTTATTTACTGAAATTCTTTAAGACGACAATAGGCGGTAAGACGGTAAACCCTTCTTGCTTCCAAATCGCTTAATCGCTTAGTATAGTAGACTTCACTAATTATAAATTATTAGTACTAAATAACAAAATTTAACCTTACAAACTACCCATATTTACATTCATTATCATGGCGAGAGTGTATATAATTAAAAATTATTTTGACCCACAATAGCCGACAATTAATCGTTTGACATTTGACAGCGGCTCGGCGCGATGTAATTATTCAATTACTAACCTTTGATTTCGGACAAAGCAGTGTTTGGATGGTAATTTATTTTTGTAAATTTCATGGTTGTCTGTGGTTTTTGATAAAATTGAGCTTAAAACGCTTTAGGCCAAAATTTAAAATTAAAATTACCATTTGACAGATGGTAATAACTAATGAAATTATTTTGTGACAATATGTCTGGTATAATCACGTCATTTGTTAACGTAGGCGACTCAAAGACAATCTTGGGTTGGGTTTTTTAATTAAAATTGTGTGACTCTTAGTTCGGTAAAACCAAATTTGACCCATGCGGCTTATTAAGTAATGCTTCTACTTCGTCGTCCACACTACGCACAATTGACAGTCTCATCTGTAACTCACAATCATCCTCCTTATGTCCTTTTGCAGAAAATACTAGCCTGCAGTTCAACTAAAACGTCCAGATTAGATCTACTTCATGTGGATCCCAGAGAGTAGTTTTTCTTTCATGAACTGTTGGACCTGTTAGAAGAATATTGTCGGTTCTATAAAAAGACGGTGTATTTGTAGGCATGTTTTTCAACTATATGGACATTTTCACCCCCAGATAATTCATAATATAAACATTTTTCTTTCGTTAAAAAAATCCGAAGTAATTTTTGAATATGTTCGTTTGAAAAGTAAAAAGCACTAAAATACAAAACGTTATACTAGGCAAAAAAGTTAACAAAAGCAAAAAAACATTATTTAGTACAATATTCTCAATTGTTGCAACATATAATCGTAACACTCGATTAGCAGTAGTTAACTACCTAGCATGCGATAATTTACCAGGATTTCTCTGATCCAAATCTAATGGGAAATAGCCCACTGATATAGGTTGACATATTCCCAGCAAATATTTTTGATCCGTGCTTCATATTGACAATTTTTTGCAAAGAATGGTCATCTGTAGAAATAGCCGAGAGGGACATTTGGAGAATATTATTTTTAAAACATAACTATACCATTCATTTCATAAAATAAACAAGCATGTTATTTTTCTGTCTGTCTGTTATTTAGCGACGCTCTCCATAATATTTACTCAATTAGAACTCATTAAAAGAATAATAAAACTCCGCTCTGCTTTATTTACTATTATAAAATTCTATTTCTGTCTCTAACAACACTCAAACAAAGAAAAGAAACAAAATACATTCATGAATAATTCCAAATAACTTTTACAACTGTTCCTAAACGAATTTCTTTTTATTTGGTCTTTCATTACCAATTTCCGATACGGGGAAGACAAAATTGGAAATAATTTAACAGATATTGTGGAAGCATTGTCGTAGTTAAATGAAAAATTATCTTCGCTACCAGTCTGAGAAGCCGATGAGCAACAATTAATGAGGATGTTGTACCACCATCTTTTCCTAGGTCTTATATCGTTTTTACAACCAGGTTTCAAACCTGTCATCCTAAGGGTATGAAGAGAAAAGAGATACAATCTATCAATATATCTCACATCTTCCTAGAAGTAGGATGAAGGTAGAAAGTTTTAATTTCTATGACCCTTTTTTATAATTTCATATCTTATGATCTGAAGCGAATTTCCGCGAATATTGCTTTATCCGATAGCAAATTTTCTGGAAATTTCAAAAATTTATAACTTATTGAGGATTCGTTAAAGATTCTGTGCAGTAATTCAGTGAAACTGAAAATTTCAACTCCCAGGATCCCCTTTTCAAAAAGTTTTTATTCCATCAACAGTATTTTCACGATTTCCCGTAAAAATTGCTTTGTGCAATAGCAAATTTTGGAGATTTGGAGATTCTGAGACGTACTATTTATGGTTTCATTAAAGATCATATCCAGAGATTCATAAAAACTGAATTATTACTCCACTTCTCCCTCTTAACATATTGCTTTTGGTACGCTCCTATACTAGGGCGCTTTACCCCTTCAACCCCCTTGCTCAGAATGTTCTGGTTCCTTATTTGAAACACTGAGACGGCATATTTCAGAAAAAGAGGCTATTTATTAGTTATTGTGAAGACAAAATGGGATGTATCCCTATAATTGAAAAAAATACTTCTTACTGTCGTCTTTAAACTTTCAAAACTTATTTTCGAATTGCCGTTTTTCCCAAGAACTAAAGTTTAACTGTCTACGTCCATGGCAACAAAATATAATTGGAAAATCGATAGAGACTTGCTGATTCTTTGAGATGTTTTGAGTTGTCGTGCAAATGCATTTATGAGGAAGCTGTGCTAAATAAATTCCGTTTCTTGGCGATAAAATCAAAAACCATTCAACAGATGACCGAGTCGGAAATCTGTAAAATAATTAGGGAGAAATGTTAAAGAGCCATAGTTAGGGTTGTGTTATTTTATTGTGCTTGTTTATTTTTGAGTTTAGATCGCATTGAATATTTTTTTTATTAAATTATTTACTCATATCTTTCATCAAGTAAATTATTGTTTTATCTAACAATTTCCTATGTGTTTTGATGGTATGTAATTAAACGAATTCGATTCCTTTAAGTGTTTTATCATTAAATATATACGAAACAAATCAATACAAAAACCTGGCGGCCAAACTAATTAATTAAATTTACTCTTTGTTCGAATAATTTGAAAAGGAAGTAAAGAAACAATCCGGCAAATAAATTCGCGATGGACCTCTGTAAATAAACCAAAAAAGGTCAATTTTCCACATAGGAGTGGACAAAAGGCTGAAAAACCTCTGGCGATTTTCATCTGTTGTCCGGACGTTCAGGACCGGGCTCCCAATTATTCTTTTATCCTTTTTATATAAAAAATTCTGTTAAGTGATAAGTGAGAAAAAATAAAAAATGTGATTTTTTAAATAATTTCATATTATAAAACAAAAATTCAATATTATAAAACATAAAATTTATAATAGAAATTGAAACCAACAGCTCTTTAAATTTTTTAGATTTAACAATTACGAAAATTTCATATAAACACAGTTTTTCAATTTACCACAAATCGTCGCAAACAGACACAACAATTCACAAAAATTCCACACATCCTGTACAACATAAGTTGGTAGCGTATCATAGTATGGTACATAGGTTAATAAATGTCCCTTTATCCCCGGAAAATTTCAGTTACGAATTAAATTTAATTAAACAAGTTGCAATAAATAACGGTTATTGCCCATCAATTATTGATAGAATTTTGTCAAAAAAACTTAAAAATAAGGCTATTGCTGCAGTCTACCCTAAGATAAAAGGAAAACTCAATACTTTTAAAACAATTACTTATTTCGGGAAACCAGCAGAAAAAATTTTAAAATGTATCAATCAAAAAACGTAAAAGTAGCATTTAAAACAAATAATTCACTAGTAAAATTTCTGAAAAATTCTAAAAGTAAAACTAATAAAATAATAAATCAGGTGTATATCAGTTAACATGTGGATCATGTCCGAAAAGATACATAGGCCAGACAGGCTGGTCATTTTTAACACGTATAACAGAACATAAAAGAAGTTTTATTAATAATAAAAATAATTCTACATATTAAAACCATCTTTTACAGAATCGACATACATTTGATAACAATTTTAAAATACTACGTGTAGAAAATAAAGGTAAAAAATTTAATTTACTTGAAAGTCGTGAGATAAATCGGTTGAAAACATATTACTTAATGATCAATTAAAATTAAATAACTTATGTAATTTTAATTGATTAAACTTATTTACCTAATAGACATGAAGCCCAGTGGGAATTCCCCATAGTAAATTAGTATAATAATAAAACCTAAATTAAAATTTTATTTATCTACCTAGAATGTTGTATTTTATGACACCTTTGTGAACTTTTAGTTTAAGATGTAGTCTGTAACAAACACCCGATGAAGCTATAGTGTAGCGAAACGCGTCATGTTATAAAGTATTAAATAAAAGTGGAAATTTGGCTAAAATTGTCTATTATTATGTGTATAATGGATTTCCATCAAGTAAAGGCCGACACCATTCAAAGGTCAATATTGTTGGTTGTATAATGTCCACTAATACTAAAAAGGTTGTTTAAAATGCCTTATTTAACGGAATCGCACAGAATTAAAATATTAATGATGATAGGAAATGGCGATAGTTTGCGGACTCAAGCCGAAGTAGCTCATCTGCTTGAAGAACAACACTCTGAGTTACCACGAATGTTGCAAAGTACCATTAGCAAAATTAAAGCAAGTTATCGTGAATTGGGCCATGTCGGGGATGTACCAAGACAACGACAGTCTCGTGAAATGCAGGAATACATACAATTAAACATCTTGTTTAGTCTCCAGGAGTTAATGAGAGATTACCCAGATCGTCGACTTCAATTTTGTGAAATTGTGATGAGTTCGCTGGATCAGCATTCAATAGTTTTGGACTGGGTTCTTTTTCGGATGAGTGTACTTTTGTATTAAATGGTCATGTGAATAAACAAAACTGTCGGTACTGATTCGATGAAAATTCTCACTGGATTCGAGAAACTCACACTCAACGTTCACAAATCTTAATGTTTGGGCAGACATAATTGGTGACCGAGTCACTGCATTGGGCCAATATTTTTTGAAGATAATCTAAATGGGCTGTTATAGCTCAATTTTTTGCGAGAGGACCTTATTCCAGCTTTGGCTGCTTTATTTTCTCATCATGCAGATTCAGATATTCATGATGATCGAATAGGGTTTCAAAATGTTCGACAATATTTGAATGAAGTTGTTTTCAACCGGTGGATAGCGAGAATGGGTACAATTGAGTGGCCGGCAAGATCGCCAGATCGTAACCACCTTGATTATTTTCTTTGGGGCCACCTCAACAGCAAAGTTTACGTGATAAAACCAGAAAATTTAGAGACTTAGGCTAAGAATAACACACGAAATCCGACAAATAACTCCAGAAATTGTACATAATGTTACAAATAAATTTTTACCAGGCCAGGAAAAAATGGTGAACATTTCCAACAATATTTATAATAAAAAAATTATTGAAAAGATCACATTCTTTAAATTTTTTGTCGCTTATCAGGTAAAAGAATTTGAAAAGTAAATAGTGGGTTCTATTCCTTTTTTATGTCCTTTTTCGCGAGCAATCAGGATACATGCAATTGCATTTTAAAAAAACTTGTGTTAGTTTCCATCCTCGGATGAAGAATAAAATTCACGGAAATGCAAAAAAAATTAGTACCCGCGTTTTTGGATGTTTTCAAGGAATTCTTTGTTACCTAATGTATTCAAGTTAAAAAAATTACTCTGTTGGCCAGATAAAGAATAAACCTGGTGTCTTTGACTGCTCTAAAATGCGAATAATGGTAACTCTGAGCAAAACTCTGCATGCAGTTACCATAATATGAAAATTCCGGGTGTAAAGAAGCAAAAAAGAAGGATTTTTTATATTATTTTATGAGAAAAAAGGCTACTGCGCTTGCATGCCGCAGATCCTGCTCTGGACATCAAGAGGTATCCGCAGGAATAATTTTCCAGTCGTAGAGGCCGAAAGATAAAACCAACTGGGATTTTACAATGGGCTGACGGTCATATCATTGGACGGACACTTCTGCACAAAGAGTCGTTTATCATTCAGCAGGAGTTACTTTCTGAAACGGCCAGCCGAGAGAAGCCAACTTTTCCGAATGAAATTTACTGTCTCTAGTCTAGAGAGAGGCATAATAAAATAGTTTCAGAGTTTGTTTTGTATTTCTATTCATGTGTGTGCGCGGAAAGCAAGTTGATGTGTATATTTCGTTGGATTCTTATGATAAATTTGAAAAATTCCATAAGCGATATTTCACAAGTTCTGTAAATGTTAGGGGCTATTTGTGATTTCTCACTATGTCTTAACTTCTGCCTCTTGTTCTTCATGCAAGTTGTAAATTACCTTCATATCGTGCTAGCCTTTTATCGTCCTAAATAGTAAAGTAAGAATCAAGCAAAGAAAAATCACGAGCGTCACAACTAAAGCTTGGAATTTAAAATTTTCCACTAAAATATAAATTCGAGAGATATGGACGTGCATCCTCGACACAATATATTATACTGACAATAATTATTAAAATTGTTTGTCTTGTGTTGTGTAATGAATTAAGGCCTGTAAATTGCAATATTCCATTGAACGTAAATACCTGTATACCTACCTAGGTAGTCGTAACAGCCCTAGGTTCATAGGTAGAAAGATTTTGCGATAAAAGAAAACAAAGGTCGGAATTTAGAGAGGTAAAATTTTCTTAGAACATTTGACATGGAAGGCCAATAAATGCTTATTTTCCGTTCAAATAACATTTCAGAATTCTTTAAACTTGGTCGTTATGAATTGTTTTCTTTTATTGCATGCACACTTCACAGACATCTACCTCAACATTCCCATTTCAGTCACACTGTCGAATGCAGTACTGAGGTTAGATTCGCATTGCAACACAAATCAAAATATACGAATTCTGTTACAGGTTCGACAAATCTAGTCGGAAAATTCACCCAAAGCGTAAGAAGAATAGTCCAAGACGTCAAAGATGAGGGTACCACAAGCGGAGCCACTAAGGAAGAAGTCATCGAAACAAACGAACGACTGCGAGCAGTCCGACTTCGCTTGGACGAGTCGTACGATACTGCGAAGAAGGCTTTGGTGGGACTGATGACCAAGTACAATGAGAGCAAGAATGTTCATAATGTTTTCCAGAGATATACGTTGTTGAAAACTATGATAAAGGTAATAAAATAGCAATTTTGTTGCATTTATACGCTCCATGACTTTTCAGAGTAGAAATGGTTATTTTTTGTGTATTTCCCACCAATATTTTACTATATATATTAAATGAGACCTCTCGGTCCGGGTCCAGTGACGTTACTTAGCACACCAAGTCTAATTAAGCGGCGATATAGGTATGTGATTGGGGATTGCTAATGTAGTGTTTCCCGATTCAGTCCTGAAATAACTTTTAGCACTAGTGCGGAAAAGTGCAAATTTCACCACACATATAAAATCGCATATAAAAAGTCACTAAAAAATAGATCAACTTCACGGCGGTGTGACTTTCTTGATAGCGGAGATATCGATATGAATTTCGGTTATGTTATAGAACGTACTTTTCTCCATCGACTACCGTCTGACTTAAGGAGTGATAAATCTCGATTAATTTGTTGTGATTTTTTCCCGAAGGCTTGCGCAGGAAAATTTAGCGATCGCTAAAAATCTAAGAAAAAAAATATTTCCTGTATAAATATACTGATAGTTTTAGCCAGAGAATATCGGGCTTGCCTGATCCCGGTTCAGAAGTCTGGTGCAGGAAAGACTGCTGCGAACGTAGGCACATACCCCACCATGAAGACGAAAAGATGACAGAAGTTCATAGCTGGAAACAGGAGATGATTGGATGAGGATTTGGGACTGATTTTGGTTTCGGTCAGAAAAAGAATGTGGGGTTTGCATGATTGGAGGTAGTGATGGACAGATTCCAAATTGGAATTAAGCCCTCAGATGTTGGCGAAGGTTGCTATACTTTTGGAATTCTTTGATGGTGGGCCCCCTTGAGCATCCCTCGCCCGGAGATCCGAATGGAGGGGTAGTTTACCTCCGTAATTTTTTACCCCTGGGAGCGACCATCATTTTCAATTTTTTTTTGAAGAGGTGGATAGTTAGAAGAGAGTAGGATTAGAAGTGACAGAGAAAGAAGAGAAAGAATGACAGTCTGAAGAGAAAAGGAAAAGGGCTGGAAACATCCGCTAAGGTTTCACCAGCTCTTTAAGTGAATACGTGAGATGACACTTCCTCGGTCGAGCAAAATCTCCTCTATCACCTACAATGCACATAATTTAAAATTTCCAAATACTCTGCTAAGGATAACAAAGGATTCTGCAGTTGTTGTATGGCTAAACAATATGTACTGCGCTTTGCATTGACTTGTCTTCGTTCGTTTTATCTGCCTAACATATCCGATACCCAGGCAGCAGGGTCATGGAAGTGAACTAAAACTGGCGCGGCTTAGTAATTAAATAGCAATACTATTGATGCCATTATAAGGGAATTCCGTACGCGGCGTAACCAACCGGATCAAAAGAAACCTGAATGTATGTTTTTTATATTACCCATCTCTAGATCTTTTCAGCCAATCGAAAACATATGGCATAATATACGTAATTAAATAATAAGCTAATTTTCAAACGGGTCAGTGATGATTATCTCAAATTGACAATCAGACAACATGAAACGTGAATTGCCAAAAGTTGTTGTTGTGGGTTTTTCTGCACGACAATAATAAAAATAAACTCGGTTTATATCCATTAAAACGTCAATTAATTACAATAAATCATCTTACATTTAGACACGCCCTGTCATACATACATATACATGACTGCTAGGAAGTAATTGAAAAAAGTCGGTGACGTGCGGTAGAAACATAAAGAAAATATATTTTGTCTATGGGTAGAAATTATAAAGGGAAAAGTGATATGATTAAAATAATTAAAAAATAAAATCCCACGCGAAAATATTTTGTGAGATTTTTTACAGACTTTTCCACTTTTATTCCTAAATAATAGGAACCATTTGCCTGCCAGATTTAATAAAGAAAAACTCAAACCCAAGTAAAATTTTAATGGGATACACACAAGAAAACAGACATAACTCAAAATAAACAAATTTTGCAGGAAAGCCATTTAAAAGTGAAGGTTTATTGTCAATTGAATGTTTGTATCAATTAGAGTAAACATTTAGCATTGTGTAGTTTTTGTGTGCTAGTTAAGGCTTCTAGCTCAGTTTTCAATGGTTTTTGGTATCGATTTTAATTTCGGCATTTAAATTTAGGGATGATTTGAAATTCCGTTTGAGCTATGTTTTTTTTTTAAACTATAACTGTTCCCGGGTGAAAATGTTTCATCATTATTGCAATAAAACTACTAGATCTTACGTGAAAATTTAATTTTTATTATCTTTTAGCAAAAAATCCTATAAAATAATTATTTTATTGCAGACTTAAGTCATAAGTCAAAGTAATAAACAAAAAAAAAAGATTTCAAAAATCAAACATTAACAGTCATTAAACGAAATTAAATCAAAGAATAACAACTAAAGTTACACTTTGGCACAGCTTCTTAGCTCCCTTTCCTATTGAAACTTAAGGAACCTCCGTCTTAAGGTGCGTTTCCTATGGGGCGGCTGACGCGCGCGGCTGCCGCTCAGCGGCCGGCTGACGCCAGTAATCCATTGACGTTGAAGCTTGCGTCTGACGCTCGAAAAGAAACGGATACATTAAATTGTCACATGAGCGGTACTAGGCGTCAGACGCTGTGCGGCAGCCGCCCCATAGGAAACGCACCTTTAAAAGGAAAACTGGGTAGTAAAATTGTAACCTAAAAAATGTTTCAAAGGTTGTTAAATGCAATTATCGGTTGGCGCCAAAGTGACCCTTGCGACCTCTCGCGGTTACTATTCACATTCAACAAGTGCCGCTTTTCCCATAAAAATAAGAGCTTCTATGATGTGAAATACAGAAAATAAGAAAGTTTTGAGTTATGCCGGTTTTCTTGTGTGCTCGCGACATGTCACACATATTTGCCAACTTGTAATTTAAAAGTTCTCTAATTCAGAAAACGCCTGCGATGTCAGATAAATTATAAGAAATTAAATTCATATTTTTTATAAAATTATAGTATAATGTTAAAAGTTATGCATTATTATTTTATGAGAATATATTTTTTTATCTGTAGAAAGTTTAGGAAAGCCGTGCGATATATTTCTAACATAGCAATGTCAGTATTTTTCCAAAAAATGTTATATCTGTATTTTTGACTTACCTGGTAAATATGTTTTACTCCAATTGAAACGGGACACTCCTTCTCAACGTTGGATTATACTTTGATGTTCTTAATGGACATAATTTATCAAGTGTTAATTTCTTAATTAGTATAGCGTCAGCCGGACTGGAACTTTGAAAAACTGATGAAATTTAATATTTTGTTGTCTTGTTCAAGAATCCACAGTTAATTGGCGTCAATTAGCTTTTTTTACTTAATAAATATTTGTAAAAAAGAATTTATAAAAAAATACCAAGGGTTATTAAAGTTTAAAAATAAATTCTTAAAAAATTAATTTCAAAAAATTCCATTGTCGAAAATTGTTCTTAGTAGATCCATTTTTAGTACTAGGGTGATGACGTGCGTAATTATAAAGGGGGAAATGACCTTATAAAAATTATTGTGTGCTCCACAAGCATTTTTAGAACATGTAATGCACACATTCCAAGTGTTTAAGAAGCCTGAAGAAGCACAATATTGTACAATGTGCGAAACGTTGTGAATTTTCAAGTTTTATGTTTGTTTTACAAAATAGCCTATACCCAAGAAAACTTCCTAATATAGGAATCCGTTAATATATTTCTATTCGAGGCTAGGAATTCATCGACCGCACTAAAGTAAAATTACATAATTAGACTTGAATTAAGTCATTGGGTAACAGCTGGCCTATAAAGCGATATAGGGTAAGATAAAAACCAAGTAGAAATTCATTTAATCCCGTACAATTTAAATTGTCCATTTAAATTGAAGCCGCACCAGCGTCTACCTTCTATTAATTGGAAAGTTTATTACGTTCAGTAAAGACCCAGGTCTAAAGTGATTATGAAGGACTAGGTTTTGCATAAGTTACATCGCCAAAAGAATAATTTATAGGCTAACTAACCCTTGGAATAGATTTAAGGGCTGGGATTTATTCACGTATAATTGCATTTGCCCTAATGATGCTAGTTACTGAAATACTAAAAGGTAAACAGAAAGGGGAACTTATCTAAATACCAGAAACGCTCGCTGTAATTCCGCATTGATAACTTTGACAAATTTTAATACTAAAAAGTGAATTAACACTGGTTAGCCCCTGCTCGTTAATTTACTTTTTATATATATATTTTTATACAGTGTACCGGTAGGTAAACATAAAAATTTAAACTTTGGCACATAACACATATTTAATTTCAATTTGGGGATCAGCAAATAAGATAAATCTAAAACCATTAAAAATACTTCAAAATAAAATTAATAAGTGTATTTACAGACTATCATATCTTGAACCAACAATAAACTTATATAAACCGTTAGGATATTTAAACATTGATAATTTATATTAATTAAAAACATGTATATTCATTCAATCTTTAATATTAATTCAAAAACAAACAAACGTACATATTTATCCCATTAATGATTTACATAATCATAATCATAACACGAGGCAAACTAAATTATTGCAAACAGCACCTGTAAAAAGCAATTTTGGCATGCAGTCTTTATTACATACTGGCATAAAAATTTATAATGTCCTTCCAAAAACCATAAAGAAAATCCAGAAATTATAGTTATTTAAAATACATTTGAAGAAGCATTATTTAAAAAATTGACTGTTTTAATAGTTTTTCTTTAGAATTTTATTAGTTTTTCTTAATACTGTTATATTTTTTAATGTTATATATTTTAATGTTGTTATATATTCCCTGTAATAAACTTTAAGTTGGTTGGGAATAAAGAATTTAAAAACACTGTGAATTACTGTATGATATAAATTTCAGACATTTTATATTCAAGATGGCGGCTGACTGCCATTTTGAAAAAAAGATTTGAGGAGTGGGGGACACTTTTGAGACGAACTGTATATTTTTTATACATGTCCGCGGATGGGGTGTAAAAGAGGACAAATGGACCAAATTTTGCAAGATAGATAAAAATCTCACTCCTTATTAAAGTTTTTGGTTGTAAAATAAAAGATCCACGTTTTGAAAAACTTAATTTTTTATACAGGGAGCATACTAGCCTATTTTAATTTGTTTATTTTATCTATCTTTCCCTAACAGGACGTTATTCGGCTTGAAACTCAGTACTGGGCCTTAGTAGACATTCCCAAGCAGGAGAAGCAGGAAACAGTACCTGCTTTTGTGCTGAGGGCGTGTTCAATTATGGAAAAAACACAGAAATCGGGGGAGGGGGTCAAAACTTCCACCAAGTTGGCGGAGGAGGCACAAGAAAAGAAAGAAAGAATAGAGAGATTAGAAAGTAAGTTAAAACAACAGCGTTTTTGACTGTGCAACATTTGAATAGCTAGAAAAAAGCTCCCTAAAAATCAGTACTGAGCTTAACATCGATAAAAATAACATTTCTATAGCATTATCATTTTTGTCCTACTCTAAAAACTCTGATAGATTTTGTGATTGAAAAAGTTTTTTGGAATTTATAATATTGAAAGTTTTTTACTTGGGTTCGCAGGATTTAAGAATATTCATCATCTTGTCAAGATCCTTTTTCTTTATATTTTGCTTTCGATTTCAGATATGACAACTTCCCAAATAGATGCGGAGAACACTCAGATGACGAACGACCTTTACAGACTGTTAAAGAAGTATTCAGCTTTAAGACTTCTTATTAGACAACTAAAGGTATGCGTAAAAATGTGGCTTAGTTACGTTAAAAAAATGTGCAAAATACCTTATTTCAATAAATAATAAATAATTTATACACAAAAAATACGAGGTAAACAAGCTTGGCCAAGCAGGTTGTTTCGCTTGGCAATTTCCATTGCGAAGCATATTTTCCCCAAAAGTGGCGAAACGATTGTTTGTGAAGTGTTTTAAATGATATATTACACGCACTTACCTCGAAAAGAAACGCGGGAATGCGGCATAATAAGGTCTTTGGCCGCTTTTTATAATTTGTGAGCTCTACTGTTTATATGAGGCATGCACATTTTCCAACAGTTTCTATTTTTTTATTATACATATCTTGCATCAAGTGTATCCTTTTCTTCAAGTGCTTTCTCTATTTGATCTGTAAGTCTATGGACCTGATCTATTGTCGCACGTTTTTTTTTTTTGAATATGAACAGACGTGTGGGGTTTATACATTTTTCTTCAATGATAGGTTTGAGTCTTTTAAGGAGCAGTTTCTCATACAGTCTGTAGGAGGAGACTTCATTGATTGGCTTTCCCGGTTTAGTAATCATAATAATGACCTCTGCTATTTTCCAGCAGGTACATAATTCAGTCTGTATGATACATTGAACAGATTCGTTAATTTAAGTATTGCGGTTCTTGGCAACTGTTTTTAGTGTTTTAGCATTTTACCGGTTATTAAGTCCTTATTAATAACCTGACTCCTTTTCAGGATTTATATTTGTTTTAATCTCTTCCATAATTTCTTTCGGAGTTACAAGCTCTATTTCCCTTGAGGTTTCTTCTGTTATTATTGGCAATTTTTCTCTTATTTGTTCGTTATTTAGTTGGAATGTACCTTCCAGGTGACTGGCAAATAGCGGAGCTTTTTCTTGATTACTTCTGACCCATGCTCCATCAGATTTTCTTAGAGGAGGGTTCTAACCCATTGGTCTTTTAATTCTTTTGGTTGGTTTCCACAACAAATAGTCTGTGTCCTTCTCATATGTAGGTTCTTTGAGTTAAGAATTTATAGATTCATTCTTAATTTTCTTGATTTCTCTTCTAAGCGTTTGTGTAATGTTTTTTAGTCTATTTTTGTTGATGGGCGTCCTGTTTTGCTGCCATTTTCTTCTTAAATTTCTTTTTTCAGCTACCAGGATTCTTATTTTACCTGGATAGTTATTTCCAGCTACTTTCCTTGCGACTTGTTTTGTGTTCATCCAAATTGCTTGCTGGATATCGTTATTTAGCATTTCTACTTTTATAAGGTACTACATTCTATTACCTATCTTTGTTTTCAAATTTTACGGTAGAATTACTTGTCTCTGCGGTAGATACACTATCAAAACGGTAGATCTACCGCAAAAATGGTAGCTCTGGCAGCACTGGTTTTGAGACTAACAGAACAATATTACTCGTTAATCTTAGGATCTAGGTTAGTTTTGTAATCATATAAATTCCGAGAAGGTGTTTACAATTACAAAAAAATGTATCAAGTGTGAGCTATTGTACTTTAAGGCTGGAAAATCCTCAATAAATTTTTTAACACTAACACTACCTACACAAGCTCTTGGTAAACCGTTTTTCTTCAGCCAGAGTCACTCAGTGCTACTAATGAAAAACAACACGATAGGCTGCCAGTAAAACCTGTTTATTTACAAATGTGTTATCGCAGCGACAAATAAATACAAACACTGAAAATTGTTAAACTGCATTAACTTTGAAACACAGGATTTATAACGACGAAGAATCGACCATTATTAAATCTGTAAAGAAAAACGGTTGTTCTCTCGCACCGCATTGCACCCATCCCTTCCTTTTGGGAGGCGCCCGTCACGTAAACAAAACAGTCCCATCTATGTTCGTTTTTGCGGGTAAAAGCTAGTGAACGGTTTTCTAATTTTAGACTGAGTATACAAACGCAAAGATCTACCCGATGGTTATACGCTACTCGATGCTGAAAGACATGATAAAAGACATCATGCTCCATCCAGATTACATGGAGGTCTGTCATGAGGTAGACGTATAGCCAAAGTCATTTTCCTAGGGAACACCGAAAAGGAGGCAAAGCTGCCGGTATTGAGTCGATTGCTTGGTAAGTTATTCCAATGGATTTTTTAAAAAATATTACCCCAAACAACAAGAAATGCGGATACGTCACGTTTTATAGGCAAAATAGGAACAATATAGTAGTATTTCTAAATACTAGTTTTAATTTTCTTAGTTTTAAAATATATTTAAATAAAACGAATCATCCCTGTCGCATTTATTAAACTCGATTTGCTTTAATTTCCTTCGATAAAAAGCGTACCGTCATTTTTCATTTTCCGAAGTTAAAGTTTCCAGAGTTCAGGATTTAAATTTATTATGAATTATTACTCTACTCTCGTAGCATAGGTCGTTAGTAAATGCGTTTTTAAATATTGGAGACTTTTGCGAAGAAATAGGATTTATCATAAGAGTTTGAACCGTTATGCGTTATTCAGAGTTACAAGTGCGATATTTAGCAATTTTTGTTGAGATATGCGAAAATGTGGTATGGAGACTAGGGTAAAGAAGAATTAAGCAGGAAAAAGCAACAAGCGCCATAGGCATGAAGACATTACGCGTGCTCTGTCTAGATTTTTCGCTGGAAAAGAATCCTATTTTTAAGAAAATTTTGGATATTCTTGATAAAAGTTCATGCACAAAAAAGTTTTTAACGTTATCACTGTTGAAATCAAATATACAAAATGTCAAAAAAATGTGATTCGTCTAAACCAAATATATTTAAAACTATTTTAGAAGCAAAAGCTTTCATTGTAGGATGCATAGTTTGGATAAAATTAAAGTAGAAAATTGAAAAACCCAGATTTGATCGATTTTTGCGAAATTTACACCTAATTTCGTCATAACATGATGCTCAATTTCTACAGCTTTTAATTTGGGTTTTTTTCAGATATTTTCATTTTGAATGTTGTTGCTAGAATTAACTTTAAATTTTGGCCCCGAAACGTGTTTTATAAATGCAGAAACTTTGATCAAAAATAGAATTTTTTGAGAAATCAGAAATAAAAAGGTTTACTATTATACTGCCAATTTTATGTATGCATTATGGTTATTTCAACATAGAATTTGTACAGGAAAAAATAGTAGTAGATTTTGAGGCATCTGTTCATAATGCAGTTAAAAATTTGTCCAAATATTGAAATTACAGGCTGCCAATTTCACCTAACCCAAGCCCGGTACAAAACAATCACAGCCTGAGTCTGAATTTTTACCGAAGCTAGTCCCACTCTCCTTGTATTAATCCAGGAAGTTTGAGCGTTTCGACTCTAACCGTTTTCGAGAAAAAAATTGATAATGTGGACATATCGAAAGTAACGCCGCGCCGACATCTGAATTTATCCTCGATTACGGCGAGGGGGGGGGGGTGTATACAGACCACTGTTCTAAGAAATATATGTAGTATCTGAAAATATTACATTCGACCCTCATAAAAAGCCTTTTTACGAAAAAATTTACTCTCCCAACAACGCCCGAAAGTAATCTAGTTTTTCAATTTCCAGAAAAATGGGAGCTTAGACCTTCGAAAAGGGACTCCATAGGAAAACTGTTGCGTTACGAATTTTCCAAATGTATTTGGTAACGAAATTATCTGGATTTCGTGCGGCTGGAACAACAGCTTGATAGCCAGAAATTTGCTTCGATTTTGGTCCAGAGTTTTGATATTTCGTATAGAAGGGTATTATGGAAAGGAGAGTAGTGCATATATTACTTGGTGGTAGATTTATTTGGTAAAAAATATGATTGGGTCGTTTTTAATAACTTTACAGGTGTTTTGGCTCATTTCAGCTATTCCTTGAGGTTAAGTTACCATTATTTTGCCCTTTTTTCAAGCTTTCTTGTGGCTGAGTTGCTTGTAATGAACAACCAATGTTTTTCAGTGTTGAAAAGACATATAATTCATTAAAAAGATGGATATTTTCGTTTGCATTTTTCATTTGCAAGTCAGTGACATACCAATATGCTTAAGTTTGTGAATTTGAGGATTAGTACCTTAAAAAGCCACCAATATATCTGTAAAACTTTCCTCAACGTTAAGAAAAGTAATGAATACGCTTTTGTATATACTATAATGTTAGACTTAACGTCTTTTATAAGTAACTTGTGCCATTTATAAGGAATATTAACTGATAAGTGCTAAATAAACAGAGTGTCATACTGCTGCCATTTTTTTGCAGAAATTTTAGATTTTATAGGATATTTGACTTCTTTCTTTCAATTTTGTTGAGTCGTATTTGGGGCATAAATAACGGATCACCCAGTAAGCACTTCGGGGTTCAGTGACACCTGATCTGACCCCCTTAGATTTTTCTTGTGGGATTTATAAAAGAAACATGTTTTAAAAAATGCCACCCTACCCTCCTATTACCTTGAAATTTTTTTATTAAAATATTGCAGACCGTTTTTGAGACATCGTAACACCTCACCCTGTTTAACTAAGGAACTCCCAAATAAATCAGTACTTTTTACACTGTAAAAATACTTTTGAGAAAACAGTATTCTTAAGTAAAGGAAAACATTGCTTTAGGAATGTACAAATCAATAATTTACTTACTTAAAGGTACTTTTACATAGTTCAAGAAATTTTCTCCGTGAATTTTTTTCATTTTTACTTAGAATACTTTCATTTTCCAATAACCAGAAACGGCACTCTGTTAAAGTCTATATCAAATAACTTTGTGATATACTTTATGATAATGCTTTGTGATACTCCTTTGTATAGTATTCCAATCCAGACTTAAGCGGGACTTAAGCAAGACTTAAGCAAATAATCGATACAGTATTTTAATTTTGTGATATTTTAAGGTTTATTTCATATTTTTATGTGGTACACAATCGTCGTTTGCACGTGACGTTGTAAGATTATATTAATAATAATTACAATATATGCACACAAATATTTTTTAAAAAATCAGTTCAGTTCGTCACACTTTAAAGTTTAATTCAATCTATAGGTTGTGACAAACTGATTTTTTTAAACCGTAAATGGCTCATACGATGGTTTATATTTAAAACTGAAAGAATAATAAATAAAACTATTGTAAATCCACCAAACATCGCAAACAAAAATGTGTTTTGTCCTTAGTATACAGGGTGCTTCAAAAAACACGTGTCATCACTTAAAGACATATTTTTTAGAAGAAACTAAGGTAAAACATTCATATACCGATGAGTCCGCAGATGCTTTGTTTCAAAGATGCAGGGTGTTAAATTTTTTAATTTTTTTTTCAACATGGCTTCAGCAATTTTGATGAAATTTACGTTGTGCAAACATTCGGAACAAATACGTTTAAATGCATCGAATGGCATGACTGTATTTACGTGATCGTCATAGATATGTTTCAAGTTTAAGTCATTCTGTCTAAATAAAATTAATACATTAGCGTTATCACGAACTACCTGTTTAGGTATTTCCGAGTAAATTCCGGACAAATAGAACGAAACAATTGCATTATGAAGACCCATATAAAAATCATTACGCATTTTATCCTTTTTCCCACATGCTACATCATCAAAGATGAGTATAGAGTGGGGCTGGGCACTGGAGGGATCTAGTGTTCTTTGAATCAAAGCAACTGCGAACTCATGTTCATATTATGAACTTCTTGCCTTAGTTTCCTTCAAAGATTCTCCTTGTAAATGATGGCACACGTTTTTTGAAACATCCTGTATAGGATACGGGCCACTGTATCTTCTAAACTCTCTATTTTGTTTGTCGCACATTTTTTACATTCTTAAATGGCACACTTTATCCCCTCTTTATGTTAGGACTAAGAACTTACTATATGTATAGGTATATAGACACTGTTATGTAAAACACGAAACTGTTATTGTAAAAAGTTGTTAATATGGCGAACATTGAAATAAAACCATTACGTATCTCTTTAAAAGAACTGAAGTTCCTATAAAATCGAAATAATCACTTTTAACCAATTTTTAATATATATTTGACAGAAAATTTGTATTTCAAAATTCTTATGTTACCACCTTTTAATTCTTTTTAAGAAAGTTCGAGGGTAACTGGCTAAACACTGTACCAAACAATGTATTAAAAGAAAGTTAATGACAGTCATATCGATTTTTTAGGACTCGGTGTTTCATAAACTATTTTTTTTAGTGTAACTCATCTAGTCTTTAAGATGCAAAAATGGTTGTTTAGTGTAAAACCGATATTTAGAAAAATAAGAAACATTATGAATCACTGCCATTACCACAGTTGTAAGTACCATATTATATATTATAGTAAAAAGTCGAGATGAACTAAATAACATTCATTTTTTTTCAATAAATATTCCATAGGAACATTACATCATCTATTCAACGAAAGTACCTTGAACTTTGAAAACCTGTCCTACATATCAAACCCTAACTTCTAAAATACTATTATACCTGCACCAATTTTTAAAAAGAAATATTTTAAAAACTTCTACAAATAAAAAAATCAATTTTTTAAATAAATTATTTTTATAACATAAAAGAAAAATAGCAAAATCAAGTATTACTAAAAAAATACCTAAAATAGTCCAAACGGCAACTGTAATTTAGTCTACGTCATTAAGTACAAGAAAGACCAATTTTGCAATAAATAAATATTTCGGCGATTACTGTTAAAATTATGAAAACAGGCGATAGCTGGCAACATTGCTATTTTCATCTTTTTCATTTATATTAGATCTATCGTATCCATATCATAAGCCTAATGCCTATTTTTAATAATAAATGGTTTCTTGTTGCATCGATGACTGAACTAAGTCGCCGTTTTGACTAAAAAATTCTGTACACAAAACCGTACCTATATTAAACTAAGCAACATTAATACACAATTTACCTTTTCTAAAACATCTGCTAATCTTGACTTCTTGACTGACAACTGACAAGAACAATATACATTTTTCTTTTTTTTTTCGTCATAAGCGAGTGTTTCCTACTCTTCTTTGCCATCATACGAAATCGATCGACTTTTACTGAAAACTAAGAGTTGTCACTCAGTTATCAACTCCTATAGCCTTGGCATCGCTTCAACATGTCTTAAAATCGCCTAGATATTACCTGTCGTCGCCTCGGCATCGCCTTAACATCGCCTCGGCATCGCCTTAACATCGCCTCAACATCGCAGCAACATCGCCTTAACATCGCCTCAACATCGCCTCAACATCGTCTTTGCATCACATCGGCATCGCCTCTGCATAAAAAAATATTCCCTGTCATTTCTCTGACAATGAAGTTCTCGTTCATCCCGATTTTTTACGGACTACCATGTCTAAATTATTAACCAAAACTGGTAGAATAAAGAATAATTTAATTTGTTAGGATTTAACAAGTACATCGGTATCAGTGGTTAAGACCTAAGCGAAGATAAGTCTTTACTTTTGGGGGCTAAAGCCCCCCAGATAATGACGGTCTATCAAAGCGCAAAACATATGTCGTGGGGGTGGCTAATTTGAGAACAAGGGGACTTCTAGCCACCCTCCCTATTTCGCCCATGGGTTTTAGAGGCCTTTAATCCAACCCATTTTTATTTACGGGACTCTTAAAAATGTTAGTAAAATAAGAAGTTAATTTTAAAAAGACATAACACCAATATTTTTATTAAGGGTAGGTTAGTAATGTTAGTATTAAGTTTAAATATCTTTAAAAAATGTTTGCCCTGTCGGCTGTTAGTTCAAATTGTACTTTTTGTAAAGCAATATGTTTATCTTTTAGTAGTACTCAGTGCCCCCCATTTTTTAACTGTTGATGCTAAGTTATTGATTATTTTTAATTATTCAAAATAAATCAAGTTATTTCCTTTACAATTTTATTTAAAATATTAAATCCAGTGGTACCTCACGCATCATTCTATCAAATTATATTTTGTGGTTCGGTGGTACCTTGAAAAACAAGTTTTTGATATTGGCAAAGTTCACGTTAAACAAATTGTACCAGGACAGCAGGAAACCATGAAAGAAAATTCGGGTGATATAACAATTAAAATCTATTTTTAAAATATAATTGTTGTAAGCGGTACCAGTACTAAATAAATAGTACCCTTGAAGATTAGTAATAGACGGGAATTTTAAAAACAATTCTCGTACTAGAATCTAGTATAAGTATATTTATTTGCTCTGACCGCAAAGTGTACTAAAAGATTCCTACTAACAGGTAGAGTATTTTCTTTGAGTAGAGTTATGTGCCAGGAATTTTGAAAGTTTATATAGCACTTTTACAGTTGGTCTTATCCGTCTTTCTCCTTTTCTTACGCTATTTAGGTGCCTACGTTAAGTCGATTTTCTATAAAACAATGCATAATACATCTCTGGCAACTTGGTAGCCAAAAAGGACAAACATATTTTGTTTATTTCGAGTACTGCCCGTCCCCCAAATTTTTATAAACATTTTGTACAGTTCCCCATTGAACTAATTGTATTCGGAGACCAGCATGCAGAGAAAGTACTTAGCAACAATACCGTTATATGGAAAGTATTATTGTGCAGTGTAAACACTGCTGATGATAACGATAAATTACTAAGTTCATTCAATAGTCCAAGAGCTTATGATATATCTCAGGAGAGCTTGAATTTCTCTTAAAAATTATACCTCTTTTAGTCCTTAGACAGCATATAAGAGATATTAAGGGTTAGTGAATATTGGTAATTTTAACTTTGAACATGAGCGCCCACCGAGTAAATTTTTCGGGGGGGGGGGGGGGGACAACTAGCCAAAAAACCGCTTGCTTGGATTTTTATAATAAACATTTTAGGGTAAAATTATTATTGTCATGAATTTTTTGTGGAACCCGACCACAAGGGGGAAGGGCAACTGTCCCCCCTTGTCCCTCCCTATGGGCGCCCATGACTATGAATATCCCGTTAAATGTCGGCATCGAAGAAAAGTCCATACGTTCCGTACATTGACCCACTGGCTAAACAAACAGTAAATCCGGCCTAATGACGTTTTTATCTAATCAGTACCCATGAAAATGTAAAGAGAGTTCAAAGTACTTTCTAATGGTTGACTATAGTAATCGACGTTGCCACATCTCCAACCATCTTTTGTTCTCCTAATACAAGTTGTTTAATATTAAACTAAACCAATTGAGTTCAATAATAATTGTCGTTGGCAATAAATTAATTAACTTGTGTCAGGTTTCCACACGTGTGTTGATTAATTTTACTTACAGATAATCATTGGCGCAGCTAGGGGGTGATGTTTAGGGGGCTAAGCTTCCTTGAGTTGAACGATCTATACGTTGCACCTCAAAAATGCCCCCCTCCCTCCCCCATTTTATTTTTTGAACCGGTAAACACAAAAATGTTGAACACTGTTTCGTTGACCCCAATTATTGGATTGGTCGTCGAGTTCCAACAGAAAGGCAGGGCCAGGTCGCCTGATTTAACACCCTTGGACTTTTTTTATGTGGCTATCTAAAACAAAAAGTGGATGTCACACAGCCGAACTGTCTTTTTAACTGACTTTCACAAGAAAACATAAAACATGTGTTTATTTTTTAGAGTACTTTTACGTAGTTTCAAGGTAATAGAACCGTATAACAATTTTACTCCATTACAAACTTTCCACCCACTTGGGGGTTGATTTACTAAAAACTGGAAAACTCGCGTTTACACATTTATTTTTTTGGAGTTCTTTTATGAAGTTTGGAGTTAATAGGACAATCTAGTATTTTTCTCCATATAAAGTTTGAACCTCTATTTTACCCACGATATATAAGAGACCTCTGTGCAAATTTTCAAGTTTCTAGACCCAGCGGTGTGAGCTGTGAGTCGATACCTCAGTCAATCAGTCAGTCAGTCAATTTCCTCTTTTATATAATAATATAGAGATTTATTAATGTATTTATCATTCAGGATTACTAGTATATCATCATACCATACCCATCATACCATCTTTAAAGTGATGTATTACATAAACCCAAACAAAATGGCGCCAAGCCGCCATCTTGAATATTAAAAGTGTTAGATTTATATCAAAATTCAATTCAATTCATTTCAATTGTCATTGAAATGTGCCAGATTATATATTTTTATGGGCATCCGTTCAAGAAGTAAGGGATGGGGGGCATTGTTGAGCCGCATTGTATATCTATGAGTATTTTCTTTGGACGGGCAAAAATTTTGTAATTTTTAGTTAACTTATTGTTGTAATAAACATTTAGAATAAAAATTGTTAAAGAGGTTGTCATATTTGGTGATAAAAACTAAAATAACTATATAAAATAGGTATGATATATGTCAATCTGAAAAAAAATGGCTTGTAAAAAAAATTAGAATAATGTGAGAACTGTTTCAAGGAATATTGAAAGATATCTTTACGTAAGATCAAACTATTAAGAATTTTTGGCTATATTAAGGCTAATTTTTACTGTACCTTTGAAATACCTTTAAATAAATACAGGGTTTGTTGCAAAAGTTTGCGATAAGTGAAAATTTGAATATAAATATTTAATTTTGCTTACGTAAGGAATTTTATAAATTTAATAAAAACGTATTGTAAATGTAAGCTCGAATCATGCTGTAAGGGAACAAAACTAATAATAATCCCTATATATCAAGAAATATTTATGAATTATTTTTGTTATTATTTTAATACGGTTTTGAGACGCTTATATACGGTTTCTTTGGTTTAAGTAATATTAAAGAAATCAACCTTGTGCATAAATATTATTGTAAGATTATAAAATGTTGCTTAAAATAAAATAAATTATTGTGTATTAAATTTTGGTTGTTTTATTATTGTACTAATAACGGACTCCTGGCTAGAAGTAACTTTTCCACATTTAATTGGAGAAGACTAAACAGCAAAAATTTTTTCGTCTGGTATTCTGTTTACAGATTAGGCAAACTTTTCAAGGGAATCCATAAGAAATTTTCATATTAATCACATTTGGGCTGAAGAAAATCCACATGCATTTCTTGAAGCCAATTTTCAACATGTTTTCATTAACCGTATGGCTTGGTATCATTGGTAAGCTGGCCCATGTTTCCTTCCATTAATATTAAAAGGCGACACGTACAGTCACTTTCTCGAGGAAGAGTTACCTGTCCTTCTTGAAGAGGTTGTTTTTCATATTAGACAAGAATTATGGTTTATACATGATGGCGCTCCAGCACATTTTCGTATCAATGCCCGCCGTCACTTAGACGCAGTATATCCAAATCGTTGGATAGGTCGAGGAGACACTCAACACTGGCCTGCCCGATCTCCAGATTTAAACCCTTTGGATTTTTGCATCTGGGCTTTCCTTAAATCTTTGGCTTATTCATCTCCCATTGCAGATATTGAAGATTTGAGAAATCGCATTGTGGCATCGTGCGAAAGGATAAGAAATATTCCCGGATTATTTCAACGAATACGCAGTTCAATGACGCGAAGATCAGATTCTTGCATTATGGCTGAGGGCGGCTATTTTCAACATTTGTTATAATGTCTGATGTTTACTATTTTGTTACTGTTGTTAAGATTATGTTGTAAGTTCTTTTTCAATCCCTGTTAATTAAAAGCAATACATTAATTTTTTTTTTTCATGGTTTATTTTTTTTTTGTGGAAAAACTGTCGACTTTTAGAGGAAAACTTAGGCAACAAACAAGATGGGAGAACTAAAAATAATGCAATTCAGTGAATTTCCTTAATTAGTAATGCACTTTTTTTTAATTTTTGTGTCTAAAATATTGGTTGGGGGGGGGGGGGGGCTGTAGCCCCCCTGGGTGCGCCACTGAACGTGTCACTCGTATGGAAAGAGTGATCTATTTTCGGGTCAAAGTTGAAAAAATACCACCGAGATTTAAGCCTCATCTATTTAACAAGTCCTTGAGTGGCCTTAGGACAGTTTTAACTGGCAGGCTTTGTTAACAAATAAAGAGAAAAATGTCAAAATCGAATCTTTGTTTTGTATACAAGGTGTGGTGGTGTGATCATGACTCATGATCATGACTAAGGGTAGTCAGACGAGTTTCCTGACATAATGGTGAACTTTAAGTTATATAAGTATGATCAATTATCACTGCTTAGGGTTTAGACAATAACAAGGTTCTTGCAGCTTGCCGTGTCGCCAAGCAAACGTAGCTCTTTCTTTAGACACCTGATATTCGCAACATTTTAAAGTTCTGCAATATTTTTTTAGTAAACAAAAAGGAAAAATGTTGATAACTTTTTAAAAAACCAATACCTGGTCCTAACCGAGTGAAAAATCTAAACTGTGTATAGGTACCCCGTCATTCCTAAAATCAGAAAATTTAAAGCTCTGGTTTGCTTGGATTGGCTCATGTTACTCTGGAGTTCAACAATCTGTAGAACATAATCAACTACAATCTATTTACCGGTCAAACTTTTTCAAAATAGAATGGGTAAAAATCTAACAAAAATTAGTGATTGTAAATGGAATGATCGTTTGTGTAACTTGGCCAGAATTCTATTTTTCAACGAATTTATTAGGAATTTATTGATTTTCTTGGTAAGACCCCATCTATGGATATTTTTCAAAGTTAGTATTAATATCTTGGACTTGCGGTATTGATTACCAACTATATGGTAAGTACAAGTAAGCTCTGGAGGCGGTATGGTTGTTATCGAGCTTATTGATGTAAAGTTTGATCTCAATATATTTCTACAACTAACGAAGCATATCTATTAAATTATTATTTGTTCGGTTTTTGTGTGTGCTCCTGTACTTCCTGTTATTATAAAAAATTGCATGCATTCGTTGATGATACATCGTATACTAGTCTTTAATCAAGTTGATTACTGGCGATTGCTTTATCAATGCTAGGCGTACCCATACTCTGTCGCTCGCAATGACTCACTTCGCAGTACTCATGCTGTCCTAATACATTGGTGAATTTTAGTGATGAAAATCGTCACCATTTTGTGTTCAGGTTAAAAAACTAAGGAGTATCTCACAGATAATGGGTTAAGTTTAAATATGAAATGAGATTATTTAATAAATACATATTGGGAAAGAAAAGCAAGCCACACGTTGGGCGCCCAAAATCTGCCACGCTCTATTCCGAAATAAAAAAAATAAAAATACTTCAGCTTACACTTCAAAATCAAAAGTCAAAGTCCTGAAAAATTAAAATTTGAAAAGGCAACGAGTCGAGTCGAATGCGAGTAGCTTGCGTACGCGTGAAAAAGAATGCCTTAACTCAAATGCCGGGGGGGGGGTCAATAGGGCGCCACTGTTTTTGTAGCCGGGTTAAAAACAGAAACCCTCCTAGATAACATTGATTGCTTTTAATTCTACTCAGTAACGAAAGCAAACGTGATAAACTAACTTCGGACTGCGCTGCTTGGTGAAATGCTGAGCCAAATAAAACCCTGATATTTCCATGGATTTATTAAGAAAGGATTCGGTGTCCGTATACTGTGAGCGTATCGAACGTGAAGCCTGTTTATTTGTTGTTTGTTATGAAAACATTTCCCCTAGAGGTAGAGTTTACGAACTTTAAGGAAATACGCAATTGAATCAAGAATGGTAGTAGAAAGAGATAAAATAGCATTGGAGTGTTGGAGCTCAGAAGTGTTCCTGTCTCTGCTGGTTGCTTAGGGAAAAAGTTTGAACACTCGGTTACATGTACGTCTTTGTCTAATGAACTAGAAAAGAAAAAGTGCGACTTATAGATTTATAAATGACTCGGAGCGATTTTAAATAATCTTTTAAAAATAATATAAGTAACCGATAAATAATAAAACTTTTTAACTTAAATTTATTATTATTTAGCAGAAAAATTAAATATTTTAGGGCTTTTATTACTTTTAGTAAATCTTGTGATGCTTCTAACGTATTTTTTGTACAAAAATACAAGATAAAATAAGATGTGGCCAATGTTTACAAATTGTGTTGACCGTGTCGCTTAGAATGGTTTGTTTTGGCTTCAAAGAATATTAAATCATCCCGTATCCATTCTTAATAAATCCATGGATATTTCAAAAGTAAATTTATAAATTATTAGTTTCAGCTTTAAAAAATAATAGTTAAAACAAGGTTGGGTTGTACGACTGTAGTAAAAAGTTTTCACCGGAAAAATACTATATCAGCTAGTAATTTGTAAATAGCAAAAAGAAAATAAATGATTAACAATATAGGGTGCAAAATTGTTCAGTCATGTGATTCGCAGATAGATACAGAGGGTGCAAAGTACGGCACATAAATATTCGTAACAAAACTAATAATATTAAACGCTACATACCCAATGCAATTTTGCAAAGATAAACGTAATGAAGAAAAAAAAAATTAGTTGCATACTTACTTATATTACACCTATACATACTTTTAGATTAATGTCAACTCACTGAAATGAAAAATTGAAAGGCTAGAAAAAGGAAACAAAAAAAGATGAAGGGATCGGGCAAGTAGTTAGAGGAACATATTCATTTTATAAATAATAAATCGTACTCAACATAATTAAAGTTAGTGATTAGGAAAGTAAAAAAAAAAAAGTAAATTTTGCCTTAAGTAGTAACGTTGTCCTCAGATGATGTCCAGGCCCAAGGCTGTGACGGCCTAGCCATGTCGATCACCACCATAGAGGACCCGCTAGTAGCCTACTGGCTACTGGCAAAGGCCTAGATTCGGGGGTGTTTTCTTTGCAATGGGGAGACCAATCTATTGTGATGTATGTATTTTATTAAAAAAATGATTTTCTAGTCAAAACGTTCAAGCAAATTTGTTAAATCGGGCAGGCCAGTAATGGTTCTTATTAATTTATTTCCAGACAAAAGTGGGAAAGTTGGTAAAGAATCCACGAAACATTTTCACGTGGTGTTTTACGAAAAATATGAGTGATTACCCAGCTGCGAAATCGAATCGCTTTCCCTTTTGTAATTGTCACCGTGCGCTGCTGTGGTATACTATTTTCTACTAATAGCATCCTCATGTCTTGTAAATCAAGGTCCGTGCAATGTTCTCCAACGCAATATACAATATGTGGAGTTGTCACATCAATGGATTTGTTAGCTTGGTAGTATAGTATATGTCCAGCGACATGAATATGATATATCACATCCATGCACTTAATTGCTGTAAATTATCTGGATGTCCCAAGCCGCCATGATTTATAAATGTAAGTCTACGGAGTGTGTACGAAAAGTACAAAGAATAGTTCGTACTGTAACGGGTGATGAGAGTTAGCACAAATTAAATATAATAAAAAAGACATGTATTCAGTTATTAAAATAAATCAACTACTTTATTCTCCATGACAGTATAATAATACAATACACAACATGTAACTGGTATTATATGCAGGAGAGGTTGGGTTGGGAACGGATTGGGAACGAATTTATCCTGCAACTCATTTATATTTCTTAATACAAAGGGTATAGAACGACTAACTATAATTCAATGAATGACAGAACAATGGCAAAAAACTACTACACTCTGAGGTTTCAAACAATAAATGTTGATTATTTGTTATTAATATATATAAGCAATAACCAGTGATTATAAACAATAACAAATGAATTATAACATAAACAGATAAATGTAACATTGGCGAATAAATATCAAAAGAAATTTTCAACATGTCCGACATTAATTTCTTCGCACTTTTTGTATATTCTTCTCTGCCTCTGAAGTGTGTTTCTAATACTTTCTTCAATACTTTTTTCATATTTTCTTTGAGCTGCTCTAACATTATTGCTATTTTTTAAATATAAGTTTAACATTTTGTATCTCTCATTAATAGAATTACCTACTCATTTTGCACAAAAATAAAATTATAAATTCACGGTCACTAAGGTATTATTGTCAACCTTGACATAAACTTTGACTTACGTATGAAGAAAATTTAAAAAAGGTAGCAGGTATTTCATTCGCATCCGAGATAGTTACGTTTCATGTATATTTTTCATGCGAAATAATTTTTAATTTGATATATTTCAAAAACGATTGAAAAACGGCGTAGAGTATGGTATAAAAAATATGTCTAGAACTTCTCCTAGAATCCAAAAATCCAATCCCAAACCTTTCATATTGAACATTTTTGCCCATCTTTAAAAATAAAGAAGTTATATATTATTTGGATGTCCCTGTACATACATTTTCAAATATCATTTTAGATAAATTGGACCAAACCGCGATCATTAACAAACCGTTATCACAAACCCGCAGAACTTCTGTGGTTGTGCGGTTTAGCCCATCATAAGAGACAATCAAAAGAAACCAAAAAAACATCAAAAATAAACGCACCAACGAGTCTTTGTTATTAAAATTATGAAATTAATTGGTAATGTTACGTATTCTGTTAATAATGAACTGATAAAAGTAAGGTAAAAATATATATGAAAGAATTTGAAAGCTCCTGACTAGTCGGGGAGAGAAAAACAAAATAGAAAAAAAGTTAACCAGGATACAGTAAAACCAAGACCGACACAGGAGCCAGGACAACAAGATCGGAAAAAGGGCAAATGTTAACGGAAGAATTTGCAATAAAAAAATTGAATCAATGCTAAATCGATGCAAGCAGCCCAGCTTAATGACAGTATCTAAAAGAGAAATTAAATAGAGTTAGCAACGTTCCGTAATATGAAGAGGCAGGTCACTAAACTTCACCTCCCTTCTCCTCCAAAATGTACCCCTTTATATATTTATTAAATTGATAAAATGGGAGATCCTTAACATCATCCGGTAGGCTATTCCACATACGAACTGTTGTAAAACTCAACGATTTTTGAAAATACGCTGCATAATGCTGAGGCACTCTAAAAAAAGTTATGTTTCTTGTGTGGTAAGGATGATTTTGAGATTAAAAATAAACTTTTAAGTATGAAGGTTTACCACTTTTCAATATTCTATACACAAATGAGTACATACGATTTTTTCTTCGATTTTTCATATTTAAAATCAAGTTATTATTTAAACAAGGTGTTAAATGATTGCTAAAAGGGGTACAAAAGGAATACTTCATGCATGATGTGCATCTAGGGTGCTCTTACAAATATCTCAAACCCTCTCTCTAAACGGTTTGCACATTTTTGCTTAAAAGTTGTGTGATAACAGCATGTTACTAATCTTACAAAATATCCTTATTGCTTTTCCTGGCAGACATGTGGGGGAGAAAAAAAAATGCGATTGTAGATTTTACGATATATCGCCAAATCTGACAACATTGAGCGGGTAAAATACATTTTTAGTCCCGCGATGGAGTGTGTGCGATGTAAAGGCGATGTAGCCATCCCATTTATTTTTTAGTAGAGTTAAAAAATGACTTCGTGGCATTGTGGTAGTGTAGGTAGTATACCAATGACCCTGATAGAATTAAAACACATGGTATGGTATTTATATTTTTATTATAACGATTTTCTTAACTGTAAAGCGTTTATCTACAGGGTATAAAAGGAAAAGCATCATTTATTATACATCATCCCTAAAATTATTTTACATGTTGTGGTTCGTAATGTTTACATTTACCTACTACATCATTTTTTGGCACAATCAAAATATGTTTAGTTAATCGTTATCTATAATCTTATCCCTATATTCTGATAGAATAATAATTGTGCTTAGATCCGATCTAAAGTAATTAAAATTAATTTTAAACCAATTATTGATGTTACAAAACTCCAATAATACTTGTCGTAGAGTCAAAATGAATTTAGTAAAAAAAATTAATAATCTTGTAAAAGGATTGGCAATAAACTGCGTTGTTTTATTGCGTATTGCTATACCTACTATGTAAAATTTAAATATATACACTTATTTAGGGTCAGTTTTATCCAAATAAAACATATAACTTGTTAAGATTTCACTAAGTACTCGTGGACTTTTTTTAGTCTGTTTTAACAAAACTTTTATTCAATCAACTGCATCTTCCATATCATGCAGAAATTGCGCAAATATCGACTTATCTGACAGAAAATTTTATGAAGATTCCAAAAATATAGAACTTGTTAGGTTTTCATAAACGATTCGGTCCAGAACTTCGTAAAAACTGAATTAAGATAGAAAAAAATTAATTTTCATAATCCAATTTTAACAATCTCTTATTTAATGAACTGTATCTCATATACTGTGGAGAATTTTCCCAAATATTTCTTTATCCGATAGAAATTTTTTTGGAGATTCCAAAACGATATAACTTTTTAAGGTTTCGTAAACGATTGGGGTCCAAAATGTATAAAAACTGAATTAAAGCAAAGAAATTCAATTTTCATAACCCAGTTTTAACAAAAGCTTTTATTTTTTATTTGAAATAAATACAGTTGATTGTATTTATTTCAATATGCCGAAATTCTACTAATGGGACCCCAAAAGCCACAATGACAATTCTGAAGCTTGTCGAAATGCGAAGCTCTATTGAGGACTCCAGGCTAGAGGTTACTTTGTCTAATGATAAAACAGGATCTGTATTAAGTTTTAAATCAAAACATATATACAACATCAAAAGTGAAGCTTTAGCTATGTACAAAAATTTGTACAGTAAATTCCTTTAAAAACAGACTAGATAGTAACCTACAGAGATGGAATAGCACAATGGTTCATTACAGCAGCTAAATGATTGGGCCATATATATATGGATAGTGTTACTCAGTATCTATAACCAACTGCTTAAAAGACTGTAATATAAACAGTTTCATCGGTTTATCCGCTAACTGTTTTAAATAATAATAATAATAATAATAATAATAATAATAATAATAATAATAATAATAATATGGAACAGGGGCAAAATTGTTACTTTTTAAATTTTGTTCTTTATACTCTAAAACATGGAAATTGATTCTTTTATTTATCATTTTTTATATATTATTGCATCTTTCGTATTATTTAAAGTTTCTTAATCTAGTCCAACTGTAAGTAATAAATTTTTGAATCAACGCAGAATCGATCATGAATCATATAGTGAATCGACTCTTTCCTAAATGATTCCTAACGATGAGTCGGTTCCACTTTAAAATCTAAAGCCCTGATAATTGGGATATGTAAAGGAATGACATGTTATTTATAGATATGTGAAACGTACAGGTGATATTATAACCCTCCGCGGTAAGGGGGCTTAAAACCCCAAATAAAATATTTAATATACAAATTATTGCCTATTTCATGTTTACCTTTTAATCTTTTGTATGGTTTATAGAGTACACAGAATTATAGTTGTACCCTTTTAGGGTTCTTAAGCTCGATTTTTTAGAGATTTCTGATTCTAAAAACCTTTAAGTGAGAAATGTTTAGGTTTAAATTAAATTTTGTTTGCTGTCCCCTTTGAGTCAGCTGTAGAATACAGTTAACAGTGTCGCCATTACAAGATAACAGGCTGCCATTTTGTGTACTACTTGTGCTGACTTTGCAGCTACGGCTACTTCTTTAGACCTGGGACCTCTAGCAGGTTCAGCTACTCCTGCAAGAAAAAAAAAATTAGCAAGCAACAAAAATCACAATAATTCAACAGTTTTGTGTTTTTTTTACTAAAAGATGCTTTAGGAAACTTACCACCAACCAATTCTGCGCGGTTGTCAAATGTACTGACGGGACTAATCTTAATCTCTGAAAAAATAAAAAAACTCAATCATCCTTTGACTGAAATTAAGATTTAAACAACAAATTGACTTTAAAGCAATAAAAGTAAAATATCAGGATCAATTGTACATTAAATATGACCCGTTTTATCAAATACTAGCTTTCGCCCGCGGCTTCGTCAGCGGTATAACAATTTTACTCCCTTACAAACTTTGATCTCCATTTCACCCCCTTAGGTGTTGATTTATTAAAAACTATAAAACACGTGTTTAAACATTTATTTTTTAGAGTAGGTACTTCTATTTCGACTTAATAGGATCGACTTAATATCGATTCGACTTATCAATGACCCAGCCCTCACGAGAAAACTCCCTTCTCTCGCTCATCGCCGCGCTGTAGGGGATTTATCCCTTTACTACCGCTAGTTCCACGGATTTTGCTCTGAAGAACTAGCCGGTATTATTCCCCCTTGAATGTCCCTAACAGAACAACAAGAGGCGCGTTACGTATGCATCCCTTTACTGTCCAGCTACAAAAGCCTAGAACAGACCACTTCTCTCGCTCATTCATACCTAGGGTCTCCAGATTATGGAACACATTGCCTGCAGATGTTTTTCCTTCCCGTCCCAATCTCCAATCCTTCAAATCCCGTGTGAATAGACTACATTTCCCTTCTCTTCAGACAACCACGGTACGTTAGTACTTAGACTTGAAGTCTACGTGGGATGTCGTAGATAAAAAAAATCATCTAATATTTTGTCTTCATACAAAGTTTGAACCCCTATTTCACCTCCTAGGGGGTTGAAGTTTGAAAACTCCTTCTTTAGTGGATGCCTACGTTATATAAGAATACTTTGTGCAAAAATTCAAGTTTCTAGACCCAGCGGTGTGAGTTAAAATTGAGATCTTGTCGATCACTTAGGTTAGTGAATTCCACGGTTTTGCTTTCGAATGTCCTGGCAAATTATTACTACTTCTATATGACCCTGTAGACATCACACCTGTCAAAAAAATTCCCGTGTCAAAATGTCATTGCCAATTACCCAAAACCTCATCTACAAAAAGTGTATTAAATAGCTTCAAATAAAGAGAAAATGAACAATCAAAATGCCGTATCCCGAAGCAGTACGTTACAGGACATGGTGAAAGTAAAAAAGCTACGTTTCAAAGATGAAGAAGACAGCAAGGCAGCACTCAGATGCTCACGGGATGCGATACAACGAAGAGCCAACTTTGAGGAATTTAAAGCGGTGTACGCGGGTTCGTTGAGCAGGAGAGCGGTGAAAAGTAAGGAGTGCCCGTTGCATAAAACTAAGTCTGGGAGCTTGTACAGATTTCCTAAGATCACAAATGAACCGAATTATGTCGAGACTATTAACATTGAATTGCCAGTAAGTATTTAATATATTTTTTTAAATATAACTTTAAAAAATGCAATGTTTGTACCCCCATTGTAAAAATTTTGTTTATAATCAGTTATATCTTCTAACCTTATACCTATGAGTTTCCGCGAATATTTCTTTATCCGATAGAAAATTTTCTGGAGGTTCCAAATATATATATAATTTGTTACAGTTTTACTGGATATTCTTGCCAGAATTTGGTAAAAACTGGATTAAGGAAATAAAATTGTAACTTTGAAATTACATTTTTAGTATCATTTTGGAGCAGACAGAGCTGTTCAACTCATCGAAAACAAAATAAAGCCAAAAAGATTCCTGTCCAAAGTTAGTCGAGAAGTAGCCACTGAAAGCATCGTAGCAAGACTGAAAAAAATCGAAGAAGTTGATGAAACAGAACCAAGTACGACAGACGTAACGGAAAATCAAGTAGATGAAATTCAAAAACAGATGAAAGCTCGAAGAGAGGCAATGTGGAGGAATCTGCCGAGAATTGCAGTGCCAAAAACGAGAAGAAGACACACGAAAGAGAACGCAAAAGATAAATTAATGAATACGTTGTCCAGTATAAACGAGAAATTGGAAAAGATGCAGAAAAAGTACATGGATCAACCGCATGTGCAGTATAAAAGTGTCAACGATTGTTTTACTCAAAGCGGGCATGTGGAGGTTATTTATGAAAATGAGAAATACCCGGAGGAGGTCAAAGTTAGCGATCTGGTTACGTGTGATAGTCAGAAAGGTATTTTCCTTTTTGTTTATCAATTTTGCTATTCTCAATTATAAAAATAATATAAATATATAATAAAAAGAATCGAAAGGTAAATATTTCGAAAATCTGAAACCACCATATTTTAGATCCGAGTGAGGCTATGGATGACTTCAAAACGCAAAACAGCATGAAGGAAATGAATAGACTTTTCCCGGAGTTTCCGAAAATCGAGGATACCCTACGAGAAATCGAAGCTCACCTGGATAACATTGTTAACTTGGAAGTGGACAGTGGAAGTATAAAAAAAGATTCTGAAACAGTATCCAATGAAGAAACTGAAGAAAATATCAGTACTCATTGTGAAGGAGCAAATTTGGCGGCGATACTGGCAGCTTTAGAGAAGCAGTGTAAGTAGAAATCCTTAATTTATTAATAGTAATTGAGTACATTATGAGTATATACAATTGCAGATTCACCGCTGGAGCATACCAACAAAATCTTAAAAGATCTCGACCAAGCAAGAGATGACAAACTCACTACTATACGCAAGCAAATTGAAGTAGTTGAGGAGTTCTGCGACCGGATGTCTGAAATTGCAAACGACGAGAGCGATGATACAGAATCCATATCCACTGCTGTAAGTAACGGAGATAGCAAGAATATAGGAAAAGACGAATACAAGAGTTATTTAAATCAATCCCTAGGAGACCAAGATAAAGGTTTGGGGTAGTGAACCGTTTAAAGCGATGATTTGGGTTTGTGTAACTTTTTTATTTTAGACGAAATTGCATCAAGAATTACAGACGTCTCTGATTTCATGGAAGGTCCAGACTTACAAGCTTCCATCAAAAAATCCAACTATTTATCCAAAGAGTTCGGCAGCTTTAACAATAGTTACGAATATACCGGGCCGCCAATGATTAAGGTATTCTCCGACAATGAACAGACAATTTTATGGAGGAAGAAATTGAGGTCGTTGGAAAAAATCGATAAGACGGATTATAAAAATGCCGCCAGCGTGACTAAATTGATCGACAATTTGAAGTTTACCTTGGAAAATTCATTATATGAAGCTGTAGCTTGAGGCTGTACCGCTGTCTGTGTTTCATACTACGTGATAATGTTTTGGTATAATAAACAATGTAAAAAATTCTTTCTAGTTTTATTTTTATTTTCAAAATCGCCTTTTTCAGGTTCAGCTGCAGGCATAAAGGTTTCGTTAAAGATACCAGTCGGAATTTAGTAAAAACTGGACTAAAGTCAAAAGTTGTTCCATACATCGTCAGAAATATTTTTTGTCGAAAAACTTTTTCTCTAAAACCAGTGGTTCAGTACTGTGACCGACTGATGGACGGACGGACACCAAAGTGATTCCATAAGTGTTAAAATACAAATTTTGTATCCCATTTTAAAAAGTTATCTCTAACTAGTTATATTATGTTCTAAACTGAGACCAATTTTCGTGAATGTTGTCGTATTCGACAGAAAATTTTCTAGAGATTTCCAAAATATATAACTTAATAGATTTTGTAAAAACTGAATTAAGATAATTTTTGTATTATCCATTGGCCGCGGCGGTTTTTTAAATTTAATATAGGTACTATGTAAAGGGTGTTTGTCTGATGTGTCTTCCTGGAGGCTTTCCTAAGATGGTATATGAGTGATTGGGATTTTAAAGTGCAGGAGATTAAATATCTGCTGCTAATTTATGCCTGCATAGTTTTTAAATTAAACTTTTACTCCTACAGATTGTTACTTTATCTTGGTCTAAAGTGGTGTACCTACATTGATTTTTAACATGCCGCAAAAACGTTGTGTGTCTGGCTGTGCAACAAATTATGATAGTGTTATTAAAACAGAAGGTTATCAAACAACGTTTAGTTCTCCAAAATACGATGAAAATAAAAATATTTGGTTGCTCGCCATCCATAGAGATAATCTCTCAGTGACTCATTCTTCAGTTGTGTGTTGTAAATATTTCGATGTAAATGACATTATTATGAATTAAACATACACAGACAAAAATGGAAATTTGGAAAAACTAGGTTCAGAAATTTTTTTTCTAAACTTCTCACCTTTTTAGCGTTGACAAAGTAGACGAAAATACTCTACGAACATGCCTGGAGCATTCCCGACAGCTGGAAATTTTTTTGGTATCACGTAAAGTAATATAAGCCAGTCCTAATTAGATTTTACGATTGCCTTCGAGTATTTGCAGGTGTACCGTTCGTTTTTTCTTTGTAATTTAAACCCAATGAAGTCGGAACGGAGCCAGAAATAGTACAAAGCCGCCATCCAGATACAATAAAAAGAAAATTTTTAATTAAATTAACACAATAAAAGCTTCTTCCCGTGGCAACTTTAGTCGAACTTACTTCGGGCTGAAATGAAGTTCTAAGCTAGTATATTGGAAAGGGGAAAAGGCAGACGGGGGCGCTATTGTGTGATGTTCGTAAGTTTTTTGCTTGTAAAGAGGTGGAGTAAAGTTTAGCTTTCATTGAATAAAAAAACACTTTTATGCTTCCTTGGCATTGTTATATACTACAAGGGCGAATCAAACTCAAGCAGGGTATTTTTCGTAATCTAGAAAATTTGTCATACTTACCATAAAGTCTTAACGTTCCTTCTGCCCTTCCCAGAGAATTTGTAGATACACAGTTATAAGTTCCCACGTCTTTAGTTGCAAATCCTTTGATCACCAGCCACATGTATACTCTGTATCCTAATCTTTCTTCTCTTACTAAGTATTTGGTCCTGGAACAAAAAAAAAGGTTTCCATCTTAAGGTAAGGAATGAGCTGACCTAATGACCAAAAAAATCCCATCTTTCTACAAAGATTCTTAAATGAAAGACATATTAAATTAATTTAAAAAAGGTTCGAAAAAATAGTCACATAGGGAATTTCTTGGAAAAGATGTCAAGGCGATGCCCAGGCGATACCGATTTAATGCCGAGGCGATGCTTCTAGGATATTTTTAATATCACTAGGGCTGCTGTCGTTTGGTATTAGACAGAACCGATTAATTATCTTATTATTTCTAAATATATATTTTTTTTTAATTTGACGTACCTACTATTCAGAAATTACAGGAGTTTCATTATACACTCAGATTATTCAGAAAATTATACAAATAATATCGACGATTTCGATTGCATAATTGCACAATTACAGAGTTGTTGAACGGTGCGAAATCCGGCCCAATTTGAGACTCTGGCACCGCTTATATTGGGACATGAATAATGAATATTGCAAATTATAGAGATATGTTTGTTCATTTAGAGCTGACATTAATAGTGCTATGCATCGAGGGTAATGAAGGTATTTTGTAAATTATTTTAGCCAAAATGAGGGAATGAATATAGGTAACTCGGTAATCAATAGACATACCTACCCATAACAAAACAATTTTAAGATTAAGTTTGTAATAAATTAAAATTTTCGTCTAAAATCAGATATTGTCAATTTCTAAGCATTTTAAAAAGAGGTTGGGTTATTATATTTTCGTTTTGTTTTTATTATCAAACTCACTTAAGGCGACCCCAATTCAAAACAAAACTCAAATTCAACTACTTATACAGGTCAACATCTCGTAATGGTGTTAGGAACAATTATTCCATTGTGAAAGAGAATCGATAAAATTTCCATTAGTCTTCCGGTCTTTGCTTTTATTTTCCATGCCGTGGTATTACGGCACTATTTCCATTTCCGCGGAAATCATTTTCCACTCTTTCAGAAAAATTAGGTGTTGAAGGTTACCACTAAAGTAGTGAATTTCATTTCGATATTTTATTTTTAAAATAAAATTAGTCATTCTGGAAAATAATAATGTCAGTATTCTGGCACACATTTGAAATCCTTTGGCGTAAATCCAACATGGATTCTGGTTCCGCTTGATAAACCTTTTGTTTAAAATAACCCCACAAGAAAAAGTCTAAAGGTAAAAAGTCAGGGGATCGGGCAGGCCACTCCATAGGGCCCGACGCCCAATCCAACGGTCAGGGAGCTTGATGTTCAAATAATGTCTAACTTCTCTAGCACAATGAGCAGGAGCACCATCTTGTTGAAATATTATCTCCATATCAAATTCGGGGGGGGGGGGGGGGAGGGAGTTCCTTAAGTATTTCAACAATACGTGGCTCAATAACAGAATGTGTAGATTCAACTCTTCAGTCAAATTTTGCTCAATCAATAGAGGTCCTACAGTGTGGTTTCCCAAAATTTCAGCCCAAACGTTTATTTTCTGAAGGTACTGCGTATGCGTCTCTCGGAACACATGTGGATTAACATCACTAATTGCAAATTTTTGCGTCGAGGCATGAACAAATTTAAAAATTGTAAATTTAAAACGACTGCCATGAAAAAAAAACAAAAGAAGCGGACTTGCTTGGAGTTTATTAATTAATACCAACTAATAAATATTAATAATCACGAACTACGATTTAAGCCGCACAGTTGTCAGTAACCTAAAAGTAAGGTTAGCGTTAGTTTGACAAACGTCATAAATCCGAATTACCGCACAGGTTCCTGTAATTTTTCATCTAGATGGCCATTTTTGCCCTCTAAAAATCAGCTGATCGAGGAGGTGACAACGCTGACTCGCTTAATTTGAATCGCCATTATCGAAATTAAGTATGACGTGTCAGAATTTTGCAAAAATGCCTGTTTTTATAGCAAGATTGGAAGATTCCTGGGCCGATTTCGTCTTGAAATATACTTGGAAACGATAAAATGGACGTTCTATTTTAGATTCCGGTACATTTCATTGGACGAGTTACGCATTAAATACAATTATTTTGATTTTTCGATTACCCTACAATGCATTATAACATGCATATAAATTTAGGAAAAGTTTGTAGTTTATTTTTCTTATTTCTACTTATAAATTCGCAGAATAATAACAATTGTTGTATTTTCGCAGGAAGATTTAAGTTTCGTTAAAATTTACACTATAATAAATTATTATTTTTTTATTGAGTTAAGGTATTTTGATACTGATCTTATTTTGACATTAATTTTCTAATGTTGCCGGCACCCAGCTCGGCTGCCGGTGTCGGCACCCAGCAAGGCTACCGTTGGGGCTGCCGGCGCCGGCATCCGTAAAGGCTGCCGGAATTGATCTATAAAAATCTCGACGAAGATTAACTCGAATCTGCTCCTCCAGAGATAGCAGAAGTCACAGAAGGATCCAAAAATCTCCTCTCTTCGATTTTAAGAGAAAGATTGTATATAAATATGTAAAAATTGAGCATTGATGCACAAAATATCACTGTTGCAGTTAGTAGAAAAAGTATAGCTTTCAATACTATTGAACCTTTTCACACTCGTTCGACTCACATATCTCACTCGTGTGAAAAGAGATATATTTTACACTGAACCCAGTTTGTAAAGCTTCACGTCTTTTTATTTTTAAACATCCACAAAAATCTTCACTTCCCACATCTAATTTGCCTTTGAAAAATAAAATGTCAACGGTAATCGTCAAACGAGCTTGTCACGTAAACATTTTCTGTTCCGATAAAAAATCCTATTTTGAGATTGTGACAATATACAAAGAATACGAAAATTATTTGATAAAAAACTCATTTTTACTCACTTTCTGAATGATAAATCACACGAAAAATCCTGGATTTCTTGTGTTACTAATGCCGTTCAGCTGAGATGTAATTTTGAAATTCGGTATGTACTCTTAGTAATTTGCTTAGCATTTTTTAAATTGAAAATATCTGGATGGGTCTCTAACACACCACAGATGATTTAGCTCCGAAGCTGCATTTTCACAAATAAAAAACAAAAGTATAAAATATCAGAGCGAAAAGTAGTTTAATTGAATTTCCACTACTTCGTGCGCATCAAGAAAACTGAAATCCATTTTTAACGAAGAAAATCCCTCTATAGCATGTAGTAACTAAAATATAAATTTCCTTTGTTAAGATTTACGGTTAGAGATGTCAGTAAAATTGTAAGGATGTCGAGAACACTAGTTATTTTGCTTATTTCATAAGATACTGAGGATTGGGGCGCTACGAACATATAATTCTATGGTATTTTATAAATTTCGTAGATTTAACTAGAGTGTGACATCGTATTTTACATCTCCAGGATATTTTAACCAATAAAAGTTCACAAAATCCTCCTTCCTCACTTGTGACTGTCCTTGTTCCTTGTTTAAATCAATAAATTCCGGTTTGTCTCGCAGTTTTTAGCATAATTTATTATTATTTTCCCTGTTTTCGCCATTATCTGCTTTAAGTGCCCGAAATAAACCTTTAAGTCAATATTTGATTAGTCTTGGGGATCGTTTATCATTTTTGTTGAAAGAAAAACGTGACGCGAAACAAGAAGGCGACCATTAAATGGTACATAGGCGGAGGGAGAGAAAATCACTTTTTCCGGGGATTTGGTACAGTGGCGGTGTCAATTTTCACTGTACACGCTGTATAAAAAGAAAGAAAATTATTACTGGTTTTTCTTTACGCTTTTAAGATTCGCATTTGCAAAAATATCTAAAAAAGAGCGAATATTGCTCTATTCGACCTGTTAAGGTTTAAGAGCCGGACGTGATCAGAAATTGACAAAAACTGATTTTAGACAAACTTATTTCTTTATGAAGACTTGATTTTAATTTTTTTGTTTAAGAAAGTATATCTTCAACGCTTTAAGGAAATCCCGCGAAGAATCCCGTAGAAAATTTACTGGAGATTCAAAAAATATACAATCTGTTAATGTTCAAGGGCCTAAAGTGATCAGAAATTGACAAAAGCTGATTTTAGACAAAATCTTTTATTTATAAAAACTCCATTCTAAAATTTCTATACTTAAGCGAGTATATCTTCGACGACTACCCCTCTTAAGTTGTCATTCCAACTGGCGTATGTAACGTTAAGAGATTTCCTGCTACGACACATATTTTCACTTGACCACTCTATTTCGCGCCGTTTTATAAAGTACGTCTCGTTTATTAATTACACGAAATTAAAGGGATTTCAACTGGAACAAAATATTTTAAGCCCTTTCGACAAAAGCCCGGCTGAACAAAGGATTTCAAACAAAATGATTTTATTAAAGGCAGGAACCTTTTTACAAGCGTTGTTTTTGGCAGGAAATAAAAGTGGATGTCGCACACTGGGAAATCTTTTAATTCTAACCGATCAAAATTCGTAACTATCATATTCCTACAACTAAACTGTATAAGGGAAGACTTATACATTTAGCAGAATGTTCATATTCAATTCTAAGTCCTTTAAAAAAATCTTTGTCTTGGTCTACAAACCACTTCTCCACGGCACATATGGCTTCGACATTTATCGAAAATCTTTTACCTTTCAAATGTAATATATGGATGTAATAAATGGTATAAATAATAGTCTGACGGTGCTAAATCCGAAGAATAGAGCCAGTGGTTAACCAATTTAAAATCAATTCCGTCAATTTTTTTGCAGTGCAACTATCGACTTGTGAGCAGGAGCGTTGTCGTCCAAAAAGAGCACACCTTTAGCAAGTTTTCCGCGGCGCTTTTTCTCAATTTTCTTACGTAATTTAGTTAGCAACTCAGTATAATATGCTCTCTTCAAAATTTAGCTTTTTCTCAGACATTATGGCTTATGGATGTCAAACTTTAACAACTTATTTAAAAAACATAGCAACTATATTTAATTTTGGCTAGAATACCACCTCGTATTGTGGCGTGTCTAAGGTACATCAGTACTATGTAAATAATTATTTTTTATAAAAAATATTTTATGTAACATATCGAAAAGAGTGTTCCTCGCTCTGACATGTCGTTCAACTCGGCTGCGCCTCGCTGTAACAAACAAGAACTTAAAGTGTAAAGAACATTGCATTAGATATAATATACAAAACAGAAATTGACACAAATTAAGGAAGTTTTACATGGTTTATAACTGTTTTTCCGTGCAGGTGTTATATAGATGGTGCCTTCTTGCTTCCGCAAAATTCAAATATCCTTGTCTATAGACCAAAAACAATGCTGCGAAGAAATGTCTCTTATAACTTACCCATTTAATAACATTTCGCTTCTGTTTTTCACCCAATAGTTGATGGTGTTAGGAAAAGCTTCAACGTAGCACTCAAGCTGAACGTCAGTATGCAAAGGCGCACCCAGCAGCTGGTTCGGCACTTTGATTGTTGGAGAAACTGAAATAAAAATACAGTTTGTTTAAAAAATTTAATTTAATTTTTACCCCATAAATACGCTTCTGAAAGACCCATTGGGTATTTATTTTAAAGCTTGATTTTCCCTTTATCAGAAAACCCTGAAAACGTGGAAATGACGCCGACATTAGAATATTTCGACGATCACGCGGAGTATACAGACAGCTCTCTCGAGCGTTCTACAACAATGCTACAGGACGGTCAATCTGAAATCACAAATTATAAATAACTCCATTTTATTTAATATCAGCTTTCACAATTAATGATAATACGATACACATTTCCCTTTTTTAGTCACAATTATTGAAAGTATGATATCCATTTCTTCAAGAGGATGTTCTGTGCTTTTGCAGCCGAACAGTAAAGAACTGCAGGAGCAAAACAAGTCACCCGTAGAAAAGAAACGCCACCTGGCTTCGTTTAGAAACACTAGGCATAGGTCGATGTTTATCAATATATTTCCATAGCATGAAGATAATTTACGTTTAGTGAAAAACATAATAAATATGTTTTTAGCAGTGCCAGTATTTAAATATTTACAGCTCTGCAGTGCTGTGACGTTATAATAAAGTAAATAATTATATGTTGTGTATATTCAAATAATTTAATACATATTTTATATAAAGTAATAATAATACGGTATTGGTATTTACTGAATAGCGGATTGGTATTAAATTTGAACTATTTGGGGATTAAGTGTCCTGCTGTAAATGCACGTTTAGTGTTTATTAAACGAATAATTGATCAAATCATTATTTCACAGATAAAGGGTTTGTAACTGTGCATTTTTACAAGTAAAAAGTGCAACGGTACGAACTTTAGGCTTACCAAACGGTGGGCGTCTAGAGAGAAAGAAAATGCAATCTATTGATACTGGATTTAAAAGATTAACGACTACAAGGGGAAGGGGAAACCTCTGCAGGTAGTTTGTTTCATAATCTGGGGATCCTAGGAGTGAAATATTCTGGATTGTAGCTGGCCAGAAAAGGGATGCATTTTAAAATCTACATGTTAAAAAAATCCATGAAACACTGTTTTCTATTTGTAAATATTCTCTTTTTTTTATCTAAGACATCCATTATAACTGCATGTAATACATGCACTTTTCCATTAAATGTTCCACTTATACCCAGACCTTTTACCCTACTTGTGTAAAACGCAATGGGGCATTATATGAGGTAATGGCTATCGATTTGTCATAACTTGTCGCGAGGTTTTAACTCTTTTATTTTGCGCCAAGGAAATAGCACGTATTAGCCGCCTGGGGTCACATTTCATAACCTACATATTTCACATATTACGTTTTATAATAACAACGTAAGAACTTAAAGAATTCGTTGTATTGATACACTGCGAAAAATAATTGTCCAATTGGGCCTTGAAGGTAGCTCAAGATACAAGTATCAATCGTGTATATCAGTCATTATTTTACGAATCGTAAGGATTTGAGCCAAAAAAAAAATTGCAATTTGTCAAATGTCACAAAAAAATTTGTTTAGCATCTTTACATTATTTGATTTTCTGATTGCACGCTAAAAATAAGGTTAGAAATAAATTTTATAATTAGCAGCCAGTGACGAAAAAGATGAAAGCACGAACAAACTATATTAGAAAAATTAATTCGAAGAAACTTCCACATTTCACATGGTATTTTTCTTCTAAAAGTATAGCTAAACTCCTTATTCCTTGTTAATTACGAAACTTTATTTTCTAGAACTTATACGTAACATCCTTAGCCCTGACAAAGGATCCTGCTTCAAAGTTTCGGTCTACGTAGCTAACTTCGCGTAACTCGGTTTGGCCGTAATAGTGTAAAAAGTGCTTTATCTCCTAAGAATATCTTAATAGAGAAAAAAACGTTTTTAGATGGTTTCGAATATCTTTTGGCCTAGAAAAAACTTATTAAAAGTTTTGATTGCTTATATTTGTTAAATATGACTTGCCCTGAGTGTTCAGGTTTCTTGAGGTTTACTTAAGTTTGTTAGGTAAATGATATTTTTATCACATTTATTCGGGAAACATTAGATCTCGCGGTTTTATGAAATAAAAATAATTTATAAATTTTTCCTCAAAATAAAGGCAATTTTAACCTGGAAAAACTAAAATACTTTATGAAGCACCTGTAATATATAAAATTTATCACTGTCACCTTTTAATTATATACAGGTGTCTCATATTTCAGGAGATCTGACAAATCCTGCTAAACCTGCGAGTTGGATTAAAAAGACAATCGTTTTTAAAACATAATACTGTCGCAAATTCAGAGATTTATTGTCGAAGAAAATAAATGCGCAGGTAAATTCATTTAAAGAGAAGCTCAGAACTAAATGAGAATATTTATTTATTACAAATAAGTTTTGTTCGTCGATAAATCAGACGCGTTTTATTGAAATTTTCATTTTAAAAGCTTAATTGGAATTCCACGTAAAGGAAATTAAACTTATTTGAAAAGTAAATGGACTTATTCGAGTTCTTTGGTCTGTAAATTATGAAAATAAAGCGATTTGTTTTTGGGTATTTACATTTTAAACATTAATATTCATTGGGTTGTATGGACTGGAAAATCAAGTGATTTTAGTGCCATTTATATACGTAGGTAAGAGTTTTACAAATTTGAAATTTACGTGCGCCACAAAAAATCGACAGACGTATCGACTTTTTGCGGAGTGTGGAATACACATATTCTTAGATCAGTGGTTCCCAAATGTCTCGAAATTCCGGGCCCCCAAAATTGGAGATTAGTTTCACGCGCGGGCCCCCATAAACAATTTAGCTTTAAAAATAATAAATAAAACACCTATGCGTTTTCTAAATATATTTTCAAAAAAAAAACAATATTTATTGCAAAAATGCCGAATAGAATAAACGTTACTGATTCTCCATCGATAATCTAGAATAGATCGATCCATTCTTATCTCTACATACCTATCTACAGCAAGCCCAACTTCCCAGAAAGACAATTAAACTTTGGGCTACTCTGAATTTGGTCCAGTAATCAGTTCGGTTGCTAAATTAGTGTATAATGACCTCCCGATTGTCCCGACCTAATCATTCGACCGCTAATAATGAAGTTCCGACTTTGTTCTAATATTGGTCAAACTTCCAAGTTAGGGTTTTGTTTGTACGATTCTCAATGCAGTAAAGGGGTTTTGCTAGCAGGTTAAAAGGTCTTGAAAGGGTTCATTTGCTATTGAGTAAATTTGATTATATCTCATTGGCTGTGGATATAAAATAATAATTAATAATGGGTCTTATATACAGGGTATTTTGAAAAAGGTTTACTATATTGGAATGGGTAACTAATGGGGTAGCCTACAGATATTTACAATACTTTTTTTTCCTCAAATCGTACTTTTTTTAGTTATCTTATTATCTCATTTTTTTAGCAGCTTCAGTGAAAACCGAAAATAATTCAAAACATTTTTAATTCCAAAGACTTCTGAGCGTAACTGCACAGTATTATACAATTATAACCAAAATTCTTTGAGTACAGAAAAGCAAGAAACTATCAACAACTATCTACCAAAATATTATCATAAAAAGGCCTCTTAAAACTCAGTTATATGGACTATATTTTTTTAAATAAGTTTTCAGATGTTCTTGTACCAAGATACACAAAATAATTCGAATTATTTCCGTTTTTCCTAAAACTAAGACCACAGAGCAACGCCTCCAAAACACAGTCTTGCTCCCTGTCACGCAAAAAATCCGGAAGCACTTACCCCATCCACATGAATAACCAAGTCATACAGAACAATGATACGTTCGATCTTGATGGCATCGCTTTCGAATGCGATCTCTGGCACAAATACATTACTTCAATAGCCACATTAGTAGCTAAAATGTTTGGTTTTGTTTGTCGAGCAGAAAATACTCCTCTCCTTCCAACAGGCTCTATGTTTCAGAAATAAGACCTAACCTAGAGTATTGTTCCCATGTCTGGGAAGCGGCATCAAAACTCCCTTCTCTCGCTCATCGCCGCGCTGGTTGAGGATTTATCCCTTTTCTACCGATATTTCCGATATAATTCCTCCCTTGACTGTTTCTAATAGAACAACAAAAGGTTCGTTGCGTATGCATCGCTTTACCCTCCAGCTACAAAAGTCTAGAATATCCCATTTCTCTCGCTCATTCATACCTAGGATCTCCAGACGATGGAACCTGCAGATGTTCTCTCTTCCCTTCCCAACCTCAAATCCTTTAAATCACGTTCAGACTCCCACGGTACGTTAGCACTTAGCCTTAAAGTCTACGTGGACTGTCGCAGATAAAAAGAGTCCCGTTTATTTATTTCCATAACCGCCTTTAATTTTAAGCAAATGGTCTGGAGATACACCAAAAGAATCGACAAAATAGCCCACGCCAACACAAAAAGAGAGATTTTAATAATTTGTTTTCCCATAACCTTTTCATATTTCTTTTTTCTTTCAACCACGGTCGGTAATAAAAAACAGTTATTTGATTCGATAAAGGTTCATTCCATTTCCTTTTATTACTATGATTCTCATATATGCCCCCTTAAGTTCCTATCTGTTTTCCTTAATGCTCAGCTTGGAAGTTTTCCTAAGTTTTCCTTATTAAACATTTTGGGTATTTTAGGAGATGCGAAGCAAAACGTCTGGGGTCGCATCCATAATAGGCCTAATACTGACGGTGTTAGGAGTTTTATTGTTATTAGTTGCTTTTATGTAGGTTTTGTCACATTCATACGTGGCGGGTGTATATAGAATAAAGTTTAGATAATGTTTTTTCGCTGCTAAATACGCTTGAGTTACTTTCGGGTATATAAATGTTTACAAAAAGAGGCAAAGGAGGCCATTCATGAAAAGGTGACAGTGCCATAGGTCTGCTTCAACGAATAAGGACAAGGCACGTATTTTTTATTTTATAAATCGTTTAAGGGAGTCATTATAAACCCAACAATATGATTTTCATAGAAAATTAATAGGATAATTTAATTAAAATATTTTTTTTCTTATCGGCATAATCTATTACTATTTAAAAATTGTGGCACCATTGGTTCCCATGACCAACTAAGTGCACTTATGTTCTCGATAGCTTTAAAACTTAATAGCCGGTTGAGTTGACGTGCTCGCTCAGAGAGATCGCATGAGGGTTCTGGTGAACGGGTAGTGCTATGCAACCCGAACTTTTAGCAGTAACTGTTGGTATTGATACTTTTACTTTAAAATTAGGATGTATAATTTTTATATAACAGACAATATGATATAAACTTATATATCTAGTTTTGATACTCGAATATCTAATGCTCTTAAGGGTTGGCATACGGTGCTTTCGATACTCGAAGGTATCGAGTGCAGAGTATCGAATAGATACTATCCTGCACATCGCTATAACGGGGCCAAAAAAAATCAATATTTGGTTAGTCTTGGCTGTATCAAGCCACGATGGCCCATTTGGCGTGCGGTTGAAGCCAGCGAATTGGTGGTCATCCCTTAGGCGCTCTGAGGGTACTTTGTGGATCAGGGGTGGCACTTCAAATATTCCTTTCGGGCTTTTTTTTTGTATACCGTACGTTTGCTTGCCTTTATTTGGTTGCTCGATGCCCTTACGCCTGAAAGAATAACATTGTTAAATGAATTTCAAGTTGTAATGGCTGACACGCACACTTTAGACCCGCCCAATAATCTTTAGGGTCTCAGTGGCTCCTGATCCCAACTCTATGTCTCAATTCTACATCTCAACATTTTCTCAACTTCGTGAGATAATGTCTCACCTCATCCATATCTCAATATTATCTTTATCTCAATCTCAACTTTACCTTTCTTGCTACGAGGGAGTCTCCTCATCTCATCTCATCTTTATAGTTTCTGCGAGAAAATCGTTCTTTCTTATCGTCAGGAAGTTTAGGCCTTTGTCAGGAGCCGACAGCTCACTGGAGAGTCCTCTACGTTGGTGATTGACACGCCCAGGCCATCATAGCCTTGGACCGGGACACATTTATCAGTGAACAACAGCACTGATTCAGGCAACCTCTTTCTTTTTTGTGCTCTTTCTTTGTTTAATACTAATTTTACCTGCAGTTAACTTTAATTAGGTTTGGCACAATTTGATTATTTGTCCATTTTCCTCTCACTAGTTTGCTGATCGCGTCACCCTTTGTTTCCTTTTTCTAGCGATTCAATTTTTCATTTAAGTGAACTGACATTTCTCTAAAAGCTAAATGTGTATAGGGTTTAAACCCCACTCCCCCCACTCTCCGGCTTTTGAGTTGGAGCATTCTTTGGCACGCATGCGCAAGCTACTCGCATTCAGCTCGACTCGTTGCCTTTTTAAATTTGGAGTTTTCAGGACTTTTGAATTTATATTTTTTTCTTTAACTTTGAATTTTATCTCCGAAGTGTAAGTTGAAGTTCATTAAATTCTTCTTAATAGCGGAAAAGAGCGTGGCATAATACAAAAGACATCCACATTTCCTAGCGTCACACTATAATCGATTTATTTTTTCCTCCTCTCAACACATCAATCCATCAGCCGGGGAATTTAATTTCGGAAACAAAGGTGTGCATTTAGACAAGTAACATGTGGAGATCCGACTTATTTGCCAAGACAGTAATCGTTGTTGGTGTTACGGTTGTTTTTTTACAGTATAATTTATGTATAATTCTTTTTATTAAACAATGAAATCTATTAAAAACAACCCTCAATATTGCATTGTGCTGATGTGAAAAAATACCACTGAAAGTGCCTTGAAAACATCATTTTTCACTTGCCCAGAACAGCCTTTGTTGGAAGAAAGCACATACCTAGTGCAAAATTAATCAAAACATTTTCATAAATAGGTATCATTAAAGATCAGTATTGTCAAATTCAAGTAAGCATATTTGGATGTACGTTTATTTTTATGTTACAACAAATAATAAGTATTTGTAACCAAATTTTGATCCTTTGCTTACTATGACCTAAATATTTATGCAAAATATTATTGAAATAAAGTCATTTTCACAGGTTGTTCGGATTTCTATGTCACTTGGAATATAAAATTGAGAATCAGGCCGCCAAAATAGCCACTGATCATTTGCACAGTCAAAATGCAGAATAGATATGCAGAATCCGTATTAAGAAACAAAAAAGGTCCATTAATATGAGCTTTGTTTCCTGTAATTTGCAAAATTCATATATTTTACGCATAACGCATTTTAAAATGGATTAATTAACCACTTTTTCGTAAATTTGTAAACTGAATTTTGGGTCATTTGAGTTCTTGTGTTTTTACAATATCGGAAATTAAGTGAACTCCTGCCAAACTGAAGTGAAATTAATTGCAAGAAAAACATTAATTATTAATATTATTGTTTTTCCGAATATTTCGTTTAAAATCGCATATATGTAATTTTTTATTGTTATGAACTACAAAGAAAAGCAGAATAAAATTTAATTTAGGTTTTCTAGTCTAGTCTCTATCAGTTTGGTTTTGACAAGTTTCTCAAGTCAAGTCCTTTCATTGTTAATAAGTTGTTGTAATGTGTGTAATAATAGGTTGTAATTTTTCTTAAGAGTTTCGACTAGAAAATTCTTTTTTTAATAAACTATGACGTGTTTTGCCTCCCCAATTCACTTAAAAAGGAATTAGACCAAAAGTCACAAGTCCTTTTGCAGAGGATTTAAAGCCATTTATAGCCTGGAAGCTCTGCAAAAGAACTTGAAGCCCTTTGAAGTACTTAAAGCCTTTGAAAGGAGCTTGAAACCCTTTAAAAGAGCTTAAAGTCCTTGACATTTTAAAAGAGAAAATACAATTACTTTGCTTTCACCTTTGCAATCTGCATAACACGTAACGTAAAAGCAATGTTGCCCAAATATTCATGACAGCGCCGTCGCCTAGCTCTTTTATAAAGGAATTCAAGCTCCAAGACATGGAGTTGAAATCCCTAAAAGGGCTGGAAGCCTTTTTTTCAAGTCACAAGCCCTCAAGCCCTGTCCAGCTCTGCCCTAAAGTAATATAATAGTAAGATAATATAACAATTAATTAAAAATATAGTTCCGATACTTACAGTTCACATACAAAGAAACTCTTTTACTCACTGCAGGTGGTACATCATTGCTAGCAATGCATAGATAGGTACCCATCTGGGTTCTGTCTACCCTCCAAAAATTGAGATTGCTGCCATTGAAGGTCTCAACTGAAATAAAGGATAAACATTAAGAGCAAACATATTTATTTTATTGCTTACTTGGCTCAAGATTTAAAACCACCTTGGTTTAAGAAAAATAATTATGCTTGTTTATTTTATCAAAAAGCAGAGACATGGCAGTGTTAAGTTTTAAAAATAATATTCGCTAATAGAAAATAGAACAGTAAAGTTCTGCAGTTTTTATTTTTAAGAAAATTAAATATGGTAATCAAGGCAGAACAAAAATTTTGTACGATAGAAAGTTACTTTAGAAATGGTAAAAGGGTTAATTGCCAGTGGGTTTATTCAACACGGGACGTCATTCAGGATTTTCAAACACAATTTCCACACATAGTCATGGATTTCGACCAGTTTCGCCAAGTTTTGACTAGATCAGTGACTTTGTTGAGAGAAACAGGAAGTCTAAATAGAAAGGAAGGCAGTAGGAGACCCAAAGTTCGCAGTGCACAAAAAGTAGATGAATTGAGGCAAATTGTTAATGAACACCCACAAACCCCTATTCGGCGTTTAAGCCAGTATGTATCCTACGGAACCTGCAATACAATCCTGAAATGTGACCTTCATATGCGCCCTTATCGTCTAATCTCAGTCCAAGAATTGTTACCAAACGACAAGCCTCAGCGAATGCAATTTTCAGAGTGGTTTATGGGTAATTTGCATAATAATGAAAACGTATTTGAAAAAACCATTTTTACTGACGAGGCATGGTTTTACCTCTCTGGTTATGTAAATTCTCAACAAATGAGAATGTGTAGTTCCGCATTTCTTTATAGAGAAGCCTCTGCAGTTTCAGAAAGTTGGCGGGTGGGCGGCTATATCGAAAAGAAGGTTAATTGGACCGATTTTTTTAAGGGACTCTCTAATTCGGCGCGATACCGTAAAGAAATTTTAGAAAATTTTGTAAACGAATTATCAGTGGTCGCCAACCTTTTTAGTGTGGCGAGCTACTTCGATAGTTTTGGAATAGACAGTGAGCTACCTAGCCCGTAAGGAACTTAAGCCAACCTAAATAAAATAATGCACAGTTGAATTCGACACAGATTTGTTAACCTTTTATATTTTAGAAATGTTTTGCGAGCTACCAGAATTGGCTTTGAGAGCTACCGGTAGCTCGCGATCGACGGGTTGACGACCACTGGATTACACGATGAAGAGATGCGACAAGGCTTCTTCCAGCAGGACGGTGCACAGTGGGGAATAAGACACCTGTGGTGCCCGAAAAGTGAAAAATGCAATTCCAATATTTAACTAACCAGAAATAATCGATTTCTAATAAAAAAGATAAATGTTAATAAACTCGAGTATTTATTTTGATGCGTCGACCTGCTACTCGGAGTTAAAGCAACAAATTTTCAGGGCTCACTACATCAAAAATGTTTGACAGAATTCGCACGAGCTAATACCTACTGAATTTGATTTTGAATGAAAAAGAATGAATATATTAGTTCTGGTGATTTGCAGGCGATCAATTACCTTCGAGTGTGAAGGAGGTTATATAAGATAACGATGATGTCATACAAACGGCTTTCCGCCGTGAGATCTTTACTATCATTGGTGGGGATAGAGCATTTTTCGGAATAATACATCCATATACCTTATCGAAGAAAAAAAGATACGCTATCTCTACGTCTAAAAGGAAATAAATTAGTAAAAATTTATTTTCACGAAAAATAATGTTATATTGTCTATTAATCATTAGTCATATATGCTTGAGCATGTGGTATGTACGATGGAAATAAGAAGTAATGTAAAGAAAAATTCGTTCGGTGTGACCTAACAAAACGCCATTCTTAACAAAATGGCTGCTATAAGTTTACTTCATTCATAATGCATGCAAAATGATGACACTTGCCGCCTCAGGGAAATTTACCCTGCTAGTGCCAACGCTAAGAATGATTGTGTTGAAGGTATATACAATGCAAATGTCCTCGAATATTCACTCTATCTTTCTAAACAAAATAGACAAGACACTTGCTTTAAGCTATATTTATTTTCGGTTGTTTATCTTGCATCTGGAGGGAGAGAGGCGACGCGACGTACAAATTCAAATATAGTTTTGAATGTTGTAGGGAAAATATTTTTCTAACATAAAAGTGGGTATTTTGTAACGAGGGTGTGGGTATGGGGTGGTATGCATAACAACCTATCTCAGATAACTGAAACTGCACCTATCTAGTACGCAAAACCTCAAATTAATCTTAGACTGGGGTACCAAAAATTTTGTTCAATAAACGCCTTCAAAACCCAATCTTACAAGCAAGAAAATGCAGCAATACAGCTGGCACAAATACCGCTGCACCCAGGCGCTGATGCAAGGGAGGTGGATAGTCAACTAAATTTTTACCCAATTTTTGGTTTCACACAGATACCTACATACAAATCACAAAATCAGAACAAATTTCCTACAAGACTGGTAACTCTCTTCAAATTGCCCTCCCCCCTCTGAGCGAAAATAGCCCCCTAGTTCTGCGTGATTTTTTTAAAAATTATATTTTATGATACGCTTTAGATGTTATGATACGTTATGTTTAAAAAAATTCAAATGACTATAACTTTCTACTAACACATTTTTTTCTCAGGGGGGGCAAAATAAAAAAAAAGTTTTTAAAGATTTGATTTGTAGTAATTTATCCAAATACACTAATAAAAAGTACGAAGTATCACAATCTCAGGGGGGCCACGCCCCCCCTGGCCCTCCTCTTCGGGCGCGCATCACATACAGACAGACATCCAGACCAAAGGCTTCTAGGATTTTTTTGTTCTGTTTTAATAGCACGTTGAGATTTTTATGTCTAGTTATGAAAAGTACTTTGCGAAATTAAGGTTTTAATTATGTAGGTTTAAAAAGGAAACACCTCCTATAAATTAATTATGAAAAGAGAAGAACATATAATCCCTCTTTTGAGTAACGAGGCTAAAGGGGTTATTTTATGATATGAAAAATTTCGATGTCAAAGGTTTTTTTCTTATTTTCGTAAAAACAACTACTTTCGCAAGGGATTACAAACTCCTTTGATGTGCGAGAGCTTTTGATTTAATGCTAACGGTCAATAGCGTCTTTTTTGCTGCGATTTTTATGAAACGAAACGAAATTTTTATTCCTTTTTATATAGCATTAAATAAAAAAAAACAGTAAGCTAGTATCTGTATCTGTAAAACTGCAATATGTTGTGTATTGTGCTCTTTTGTGGGTCTTCTTTTTTTTGTTATCTGAGACATCCTACGGAGCCTTCAAGCACTAAAGTACCGTGGGCGTCTGAAGAGAAAGAATACGTAATTCATTGACACGGGATTTAAAGGACTGGAAATTGGGAGGGGAAGGGTTGTTCTACAACCTGGAGACTCTAGGTACGAATGAGCGACACAAGTGGGATGTTCTAGATTTTTGTAGATTTTGTAGCGCCGATAAGCGAGAGAAGGGCGTTTTTTGTTAAATGGCTCTCTTTTGGATAGAATCAAGTATATTAAGTCGCAGGTGATGAGACTCCCAGATGTGGGTACTCTGGGGAGTGGCAAGATTACGTCTATTTGGAAAATATAGAGTCGGTAAGTTGAAAGGGCAGAAGTATTTTCTGGCTCGAATAAGAAAACCTAGGTTTTTAACTGCTGATGTGGTTATTGTGTTTGTGCCATGTTCCATGTTTAGGTAGATTGTTGAGGAGTGCGGCATGCAATACTTGGTCCAAGGACGTGGAAATATCTTAATAAACTTGCGAAAATAATCAGGAGTGAACCAATTTAATTTAAACCCTTGATCTGTCAAATTAGATCCATCTTAGCAACACTGAATATGGTCGTAAATTTTTTTTAAATAATTAACTTTCTTACCTTTAGAGAAATTTCTAAAACTCCGTCTGATAAGTATCGGATCTCCATTTTCTCTTCGCCATAGTATCCTGGGCTCTGGATGCCCTGATGCTCTGCACCAGAGAGTGGCGTTATCTCCTTCTGACACAGAGAGATCGCCGCTTGTGTCTTCGTTAAGGATATCTGGAGGCACTGAAACGAATAATGCAATATGGTAATAAATGCGTATATAAGGTAAGAGTACAGCAAAGCACATTTAATTTAATGAATTTCTATCTCTTTTAGGGTTCCGTATAGTATAGCTTGCACTTGACCGATTTATTGTTTACCATATAAAATTATTTTTCATTAATAGGGAATTGTGTTTTTTTTTACAAATTTAGCTAAGGGTCAAATTCCAGATATATTACTTATCATGTCATTAAAAGTAACAAAGAAGAAACTACAGAAAATATATTAAAATTCCTTCTCGGCGAACGTATCTGAGAATAAAAAAAATTCAAAGAGCTCCTATATCAAAAGTTGGTTCGGAAGCCTCGAGCTTTTAATCTGAAAGTATATCGAAGACGAAAATAAAGTGCATTAGCGTGTTTTAACACCCACACTCTGAGAAAATCTTTTAAAAAGTTTGTGTTCCTTTTAAAATCCTGATGCTAGTTTCGGTTAGATGAGGATTTCGGTCTTAAGATTCTAGGGAAAACATTATTTTTCATTAAAATTGGAACACTTTTCAACGAAAAAAAAATAGCTTCATTTTTTTTCAATATGCCACTAACCCAAGAGTGTTGGCTCCAGTTCTTGAAATGTTCGAAAGGGATTAGACTAATTCCATCACATGGAGGATGTGGCAAGCTAATACTCAGTAACGGTCAACAGCCAGTCTAGTTACAGTCGTGGCTGTAATCGTTTTTTTGTAATAAGAGTAGTGAATACTGTAAACGTTTTGAGGCAATCTTTTGGTGTACCCACCCCAAAGGGCCAACATTAAGTTTTGCAGCAGCACACGAAGCCACAAAATTCCCAATTTAGGCCAAAATTATCAATTTCCGACTTCCAAGAATGGATTAATTATTTGTATGACTTTGTTAATAACGGAATAGAACCCAGTTTTACCTGTTAAAGCTCGAGGTGTCTCTTTGAACACGGTCAGTGAAGAGACAGTTCTGGCGAGTGAAACATCTAGGTAAAAGTTAACAAAGTTAATATATTATATTGTTCTTTACCAAGATTTGTTTTTTCGTGGAAAACACTTTAGCATGGAGAACGACGGGCAAGGTATGTACTTTTAAAAGATGTAATATGATAAGTATCCAAGATAATTTAGATAGTGTATTGTTCTGCCAGTTTTTGGTATATATGTTGTTTGTATGCATCTGGGACTTTTTGTCCAACACCAAACTCCTCATTTTCATCATCAGGGTCCCCTCAGCAATCTTTGACATGATGTCAAGGAGGGCTATGGGCCTGTAGGACTGGCTGTCCATGGAGTTTTTTACTGGTTTTAGAATTGGTACTACTACCGCCTCTTTCCCTTTTTTGGGGAAGTATTGCAATTGTAGAATGGCATTAATGATATACATATAATAACAGAACAAAAGCTCTCCTCGGAAGGTTCTTGAGTATGATATTTGAAATGCCGTCCGGACCAGGGGCTTCGTTGTTAGGGGGTTTTCGTAAGATACTGGATAGGTCCGTTGGGCGGATAATGAGTTTGGATAGGACGGGAGGGGGAAGAGGATATTTTTGGCTTATGATTTGGGAAATGGATTGGGTGATTTAGTTTTGTTCAGGGGTGGTGTCAGGCCTTGTATGGCAGACGCCAGTAAGCGAGTCTGCCAACATGTCGGCTTTGTCCTTGTTGGTCTGCACTACATGCCAGATATAGAGGTCTTTGCCTAGTGAATATGCTGAGAAGCTTGTGGACAGCTTACGTACGTTTGATAATAACGGAGATTACACCATTTATTAGGTTAGTGGTCGTAGTTTATAAAACATATTTTTAATCTTGTTTTTTACTACTTGATCCTTATATTAGAAATTACGCCGACGCTCTTGTGTTAACGACTGCATTAACTCTACAAAATATTTATTAATCTTAATTTGTCCGTTTCCCAAGAAAACCAAAATCGAGGAGATTAACGCATTCTTAAGTAAGAATGAGGGTCTATAACAAGGAATTTCAGAATCCTATTCCCAAGTTTGAGGAATGGGAATGTTAAGTGCCGAAACTGAACCAATTTACGTTCGGAACATATTTTCAGCTAATTTTATTGCAATTTTGCTGGTCAAACATCTAGACTTAGAGTGGATGATGCTTGAGTACATTAGGGAAGTTCAGGATTTGTTTTCTAATAAATTGAGACTAGAGAACTCTACGAAAAAAACATTTTTGATTGAAGAAACATTACGTCTCTTGAATTATTACTCTTGAAAGGTAACATAGGTAAAAGCTATAGGCGAATAAAAAATAGAACTGTCAAGTTCTATGAAGTTTTAATTTCTAAGAAAATTAAATATGATAATCACGGCAGAACAAAATGCTTTTATGATCGAAAATTACTTTAGAAATGGTAGAAGGGTTGATGGCCAGTAGGTTTATTCGACACGGGACGCCATTCAGGATTTTTAAACAGAATTTCCACGCATAGTCATGGATTTCGACCAGTTTCGCCAAGTTTTGTCTAGATCTGTGGCTTTGTTTAGAGAAACAGGAAGTGCGAATAGAAAGGAAGGCAGTGGGAGACCCAAAGTTCGCACCACACAAAAAGTAGAAGTATTGAGGCAAATTGTTAATGAATACCCACAAACACCTATTCCGCGTTTAAGCCAGCAAGTAAATGTATCCTACGGAACCTGCAATACAATCCTGCAGTGTGACCTGCACATGCACGCTTATCATCTAAGCTCAGTCCAAGAATTGTTCCGAAACGACAAGCCGCAGCGAATGCAATTTTCAGAGTGGTTTATGGGTAATTAGCATAATAATGAAAACTTATTTGAAAAAACCTTCTGGTTATGTAAATTCTCAACAAATGAGAATGTGGAGTTCTGAAAATTTACAGTTCTTTATAAAGAAGCGTCCGCATTCACGGAAGATTCACGCCAAAGGTAAATTTATAATGGATATAAAATCATACTACCTGTTAAAATATAGTTCAGTCGCATCATGCGAATTTTCATTCGATTCAGTATAGCAAACTAACAATATCGTACTTTTCAAGGTTCTGATAAAGTCCAATTTCAGTCATTTTTTTAAACGAAACACACAGTAATTCGTTAAGTCGCTAGAAGCATCTGTTTTTGAGAAAAATGCATTTGAATTCGGTGTTGGGCAGAATAAATAAGTAATAGTTGTCGAGGCATTATAGACTTTTCTTTTAGTATTTTTATTAAAAATAAAGCTCATTTACACACTCCAGTGAATTTTATTCAAAGCTTCTAAACGAGGCGACTATAACAGACAATATGAGATTTTCTTAATCTTCTGGTAAGCGTCTGTATCAGCTTTAATAAAATATTTAATTAAATAAAGAGGAAGAATAAGCTTTAAATAATCATATTGCCAGTCGCGATAATAAATACTAAGCACCTCGTTTAAAGCAAAAATTTAACAAAGAAGAGACGGAGAAAAGAAGAAAAATCCAATTTGTTTTGTTTGTGTTTTGCGGGAATATTTCCATGACAGTCTCCCCGCCCGGCGGGTTCGGTTCGGATAAAAAATGCTTCTCATATTTTTGTTTCGTTTTTAAACACTTTAGAAAAAAGTGAGGGTATTAAATGTGCTCCTATTTGAGCGAATAAATCTGGAAAAACAGTTAAAGAAATTGTTATTAATATTGTTATCATTATTCCTTCTATTAAGCTCCACATAAATGGTTAATCACTACTAAATTATGCATGATTCCTTTACTGTTTAGCTACAAAAACACGCAACATCCCACTTCTCTCCTCGGCCGCTCGATCACCGCCCATCTGCCGCGCTACCCATCGCCGATGGCACCAACGTCGTATCACATCACGTATGCGCGGAGCAGAGGGTGGGGCGTTTCGACGGAGCCAAGTTAAAAATTTTGAAAAAGGTATAAGAACAAAAGTTGTTCCATACATCGTGACAAATATTTTTGTCGAAAAACTTTTTCTCTAAAACCAGTGGTTCGGCAGTTATAAGAAAATAAACAATTAAATTGTTTATAACAATTGATCGCGCTAGAATTTTTCAATCCTGATAATTTTATCTCAATCTACACCTAATTTTCAATGTTTCTGATTTTTTTTTTCAGATTTTTCTGAGCGATCCTTTTGGTGATGAGGGTGGGGAACAGCAATTTTTAAGCTTTTTCCTCGGAACATGTAAAAAAGTGAATAGAAAAATCCATCATATATATTGTTGAATTCGTGCTTCAAGCTTTCATTCCCTACACGATTCCCTTGAATTTTTTTCATTTCCCAATTTACCTCCTAAAATTAGCCTCCAGAATCAAAATTCAACTTTTTATACTTCACGTCTCTAATTGAGCCACCACACTCTATCTCTGTGCTAAATTTCAAATTTTTAAGTCGACTGGTTTTAGAGAAAATCGCCTGCGACGGACACCGAAGTGATTCCATACGTGTTTCGTTTTGCTAATTTTAACACGATACACTAAAAAGGAAAAAAAGTGACACTATTAAGTCTGGCAGGCCAATGGTTCATATTAATTTAAAGACGAAAGTGAAAAAGTCGGTGATAAAAATTCACGCGACAGTTTCACGTAAAGTTTTACGAAAAATATTACCATTACTACACACTTCCGTTTACCGATGCTCTCCTTCAGCAGAGCCAAATATCTCCATTTTATTAAATTACCATCCCTTAACTATCTTTTATCAAATTTTCAGTTTTCAGTTTGTAAAAGACCTGGAAAACGAGACACTTAACTCCAAACCTTTCCGTTTCTACGTAGGAAAACAGACATGGCACTATATAAATAATAGTATTAATATCAGTCCCCTTTTCATTTTCCCAGCTCTCTCTCTCAAGAAAGTAGAATTCTCCACGGTTAATAATATAAGAAAGGGTTCCCGAAGGAGGTTGAAAATTGCCCGTTTTGGAGAATAAAAGCAATCTGCTAGACCGCGAAATTTCGAAATTGGAATGTAATATCTAATCCACTGGGTAATTTTAATTTTACATTTGTTAGATACTCTCCTTAGAAGCTGGTAGTTGGGATGTTCTGTACCAGAAGCGTGCAGTCCATGGAAGAGGACCGCTTCCCTTAACGTTTTTGAGATAAACAAGTAAATTTTTATACATTAATAAAGCATCATATTTTAACATTACACCTCAATTTAATGAAAATACGGATTTAATTTCCTATAACTTATCTAAAATCTTACTTAAACGACCCCGCTTACAGACAACGGCACGCGTTACCCGAAAAACTAAGCAAATTTAATAGCCAGTGCAGCAATCTTTCTGCCGCCTTCCGCGAGTTTTGGTTCGTTTGGATGAGTTCGCTTGGACAGTTTTGTATATTTTAGTTGTATTTACCGATTTTCTGGATGGTATCGATACTTTTACTTTAAAATTTGGATGTATCATTTTTACATAACAGCCAACATGGTATAAACTTATAGGCGAAACAAGGTATGATATGTTTTCTTTTGCATCTAGTTTTGATACCCGAATATATGATTCTCTTAAGCGTTGGTATCCGGTGCTGTCGATACTTGTAGGTATCGAGTCCAGAGTATCGAATAGATACTATCCTGCACACCGCTATATCGGAAACAAAAAAATTAATATCGGGTTCGTCGTGGCTGTCAACCCACGATCGATGGTCCATTTTTGTGTGGATGGATATTTCTTAAGCCCTTTGAGGGCATTTTGTGGATCTGAGGTGCCACCCCAAAAATTTCTTCCGGGCTTTTTTGTCTACCTTACGTTTGGTTAGTTATTTGCTTGACTGTTGATGCCGTTATGCTCGTAAAAATATCATTTTTAAATGGATTTGATACTGTAATGGCTGACACGCACATTTCAGATCCTACAAATAACCTTTAGGTCAGAGTTTTCACTCAAAAACTTTAGAGCTTGGTACAAGGACACTGAATTCTGAGTTTTAATTTTATCGGCTAATTTTGGATTATTTAATCATATTTTTTTTTAATGACGCCCACGTGGATGTCGTTACGCGAACTGTAACGGGAGGGCATGTTTTTTGTGACACACTCATTACTAAAGGTGCGTTTCCTATGAGGCGGCTGACGCTCGCGGCTGCCGCACAGCGACTGACGATGACGCCTAGTACTGCTCATGTGAGAATTTAATTTATCCGTTTCTTTTCGAGCGTCAGACGCAAGCGTCAACGTCAGTGGATATACTGTCGTCAGCAGCCGCTGTGCGGCAGCCGCGAGCGTCAGCCGCCCCATAGGAAACGCACCTTAAGCCGTAGGGTGCCTACTAGTGGATCTATATCTTGGGTTACTGAGTTCCTTACGTACTTAATACTTGATTAAAAGTTATACTGGGGTTTTATATTTTATCATACTTCTATCTGATTTTTGGGACCTTGTTATGCGTACCTTAATACCTATTTTGAGTTATTGTTATAGTCTCTTAGCTATGATCTCGTATCTTAAGAACTTACTGTGGTTTTATTTTTAATTTTGATATTGTTTTGCCATAGCTTTACAGTGTGTAACCTAGAGGTTAGGACATTTTCTCTATTGCATGCCACGCAAAAAGATAGTGCAGCAACCATGTTAGTTGAAATACGTCAAAATTTAATTTAACGAGCTTTTTTGTGCCTAGCATGGCAAGCAGAGTTATATAGCGTTGTCTAAAGTACCTTATATTAAATATTCCACATTGTATGAACTTGGCTATGTTAGAAATATTAATTTTATGGTAAGATGTAATGAATTTCCTTTATTAATCAATCGCTGTTTTGTCAAGATTAGCTTTATGTTGTGATACCAGCTGATTTCATAAAAATTGGTCACTTAATCGCTTTCGTTTTATATTTTTTTAACTGCAAACGGTATTTTTCTTAATGAACTTTATGAACTTGGCAAATCTCTGTACTCAGTTTTTTTTTAATATCTCATACCTTTTAATTGATGTTATAACGGTCATGGGATAGTGTGATCCACGGGTGAGAGTTAACTTTCCACCCGTGGACCGAGAGTAAAATAAAATATGGCACTTTCAAACTTTTAAAAAGTCCGCGATAAATCCACTATATCAAAACCTTTTGATAGTCCCACGTAACACTAAATGTACAAATAACGTGTATAATTAATAAACCTTTGACTTTAGTCCTCAAAGCGGAAAATTATAACGTAAATAGAAACAAAACCAAACAGTTACATCTACCCGCTTATTTGTAGGAGTTGAACAGGGAAAAAGCCGTTGATCGATTTTCTCGGCTTTTCTCTTTTGGAAAAATATATAGTAAAGCAAATTCGATGTGAGAATAATAAAATACGGGTGTATAGTGCGAAGGAAAATGAAATAGGGTCAGTTTGCTTTTTAAATTGTGTCTGATTGAATAACAAATAAAATACCGTTAAAAGTGGATTTCTTCGGGGTATGCTGAGCAATAACTTTAGTCTCTTGTGTAATTTTCCGGGCAAATCTGCTTACCTAGAAAAATTTGCCTTTATACAGGAGAATCCTTCCTACTGAAGCTTGTTTCAAGCTCTTTCGTTGCCTTTTGACAAAATGGTAAGTAACAACAGAAAAGAACAAACCTTTAGTTGAATAAAGGTATTGAATATTTTCAGTATATTAAAACTATATTGGCAATTCTTTAATACCATGCAGATTAGAAAATACGTCCATAAGATATCTTAAATGAATTAAGTTTAAATATCAAGAGCATATTCATTCTATGAAGTACCTCTCTTGCAACAACTGATGAAAATTATAAGCAGTATTTCCTAAATAAAACTTTTTATTTACCCCTGTATTCCAAGCATTCCCTTCGGATTAAAATTTTTAATCCTAATCTTCTCCCAACGATCCTAGTCATTTTCAGAACATGCTTAAAACAGCCTACCGAATTTTCTTCGCTAAACTATCCCGGTGAAGGCTTTAAGAACTGCTATTTAATTCCAAACCCTTCCTGTATTCCAGCAGGAGAACAGACATAATAGACATGAAACTATTGTAAATAATATCACTAATTCCTGCGTCCCTCCTTTTCATTCGCCAGATCCTTGAAGAAACTGGAATTTTCGGCGGTTAATAATACAAGAAAGGGTTCTCGAAGGAGCAGAAAATTGCCGGATTTTCCAGAATAAAGGCAATTTTCTCCACCGCGAAATTTTGATATAGAAATCTGTACGTAATATCGAGTCCGTGGGGTAAAGTTGTTCGTTAATTTTTTAGTTTTTAAAATTGCCCAGTTGTACTGTGCAAAATATATATTGGAAATACCTGGCGCCGTCCAAAGGTAAGCCTCTTTTTAAAGAGGTATCTTTTTTAGGAATTGCTTTACCTGATGGAAAATTTTCTGGAGATTGCGAAAATATTTAACTTCTTAAATTTGCGTTAAATATTCTGTCCAGAATTTGGTAAAAACTGTAATAAGGTCAAAAATAAAAAAAAGCCTCATTATGAAATGGGATTTCCAAATGAGTTATATCTTCCAACCTAGGCGATTTTTCGCGAACACTACTTTATCTGAAAATTTTCTAAAGATTCCGAAAATATATGACTTGATAAGATTCCGTTAAAGATTCTGTCCAGAATTTGGTAGAAAATGAGTTGAGGTTAAAATTTTAATAATAAAAGAAATGAGAAGAAAAAATTAAAAAGCAAAAAAGAGGATACAGCGGTAAACGAAATGAAAAAGAAGGATAAGAAGGCAAGAGGGAAAAACAAAACGAAACAACTGAAAACAGAAACAAGATCTTCACCATTGTGTATAATTTATCGAATCGGTAATTCCACCTGTAATTCCAATATATTATTATGTAATTATCTGCTACTTGAACTGATAATCCTGCACAAGTATTCCCACTAGAATGTCTAAATAAGCCTGTACGTGCATTGCAGGACAACTAGCCTGATATGGGGTATTAGCAGAAGCCTGAATTTGGTGAGTTTACTGCAGATATTGAGTGCGCTCAGGGACTTGCAGGATTAATTACTGAGTGACAGAATTTCGGTTTGAAACATAATAATTATTGTACATTGGAAAACTGTTAACGATGGTAAAGCTGGTCTAAAGAGAAATAGTCAGCTTCTCTCGTTCCAATTTTAATTTTTTAATATTGCCGTTGCACTGTTACGTGTTAGTAAAAAGCAACCCCTTTTCTGTGCAGACATATTAGCGTATTTACTAAAACATACAAGCAAAATCAAACAGTGTCAGATTTAAAAATCTCTGCCAATTTTGCCATCAATAAATCCCTATGGACTAAAATATAGAATGGAATATCTGCCGGAATACGCAAAGATCATTACCACTGACGTCCGCCAGGACGATTTATATCGTTTTTTGTCCTTTTCATATACAGTGGCGTACGGTAATCGGGTCACAATATTTCTCCCAATTTCGTTATATTGTTTATGTAAATGTTATAACCTATTACACGTGTTGATATTATTTTATGAACCCTAATATATATATATATATATATATATATATATATATATATATATATATATATATATATATATATATATATATATATATATAGCAACCCAGCGAAATGCCAAGAAAAAGCGGTACTATTGTGCCGCTATTGCGAGCGGCACCGACGACACCAAACCTTCGCGTTAAAGAGTCACCCCATCGGATGATGTTCTGGTAAACCTCTGCCCCTACAATCCCCCTCCAGCATAGCTTTTGGTGGATGCGCCGGGTAGGCGTACCCGTGATAATATAGACGAGACGAGAAAAATTTGAATGTTTTCGAAAAACACATTTTAATTTAAAATAAATGATCAAAAAAGCCTAGGCGGCAAAGGGGGGCTATTATTCCTCGAACGTCCGTCTACGATACGCCTCTGCCAGTACATAGAAAATGTAAAAGTCTCCAGATGAGACAAAAATATGGTGAATATTTTTTATCTCTTCCGAGCAACAGCGACTGTCAAGAAAAGATCCCGGTGCACAGACCAAATAAATTTGATTTTCATTCTTTTTTCCGTGTGCGGGTCACTTTTCCTGACTTTCCTTTTGTTGTGCTCTCTTTAAATTGGGTAGTTAGTATATATTAGATCCCGAAGATAATGATAACTGCAATTCCCGCTTCTTTTTCAAGCAAAACTTATTTATACCGGGTATAAAGTATTACGGGAATTTTAGTTTAGTGTTTTCAGGGTTTTATTTTCTTTTAAATAAATAAATTAAAAAACGCTCGGACCCGTACACTTTAGTTTTCAGGGGGACATGTTTTTTTGATATTTTAAGCCCCATGCTTGAATTTTTTTAAACCTGAAATATAATTAAAAAAAAAATCAAATTACTATAACTCTCTACTAAGGCATTTTTTTCTCTTAAAATTTAAGAATTATCGACAAAATGATGTAAAATTTGTTTAAGAAAGATACTGAATAAAATACCTAAGCGTGTTAATGTTTTTCACAGGTGGGTCAGTTCAAAAATTTAACTTTTATTCGCAAATTACAAAATAGCTTTTTCCTTTACTAAAATATTCCTAGTAAACTAGTAAACTATTAAAAAAGCTGAACTTGGCAAGGGCCCCATAAGTAGCAACAGGGATATACAACTTCAAAATTTTATGGGCCGCGCCTGGACAGAAACGATTAAATGCAGAAACACATTATTCTGACATGTTGTGTTGTGATGTCTGTGATGCGCTTTGCTGTGACCGGCCATAAACATATTTTTCTGATGTATTATGACGAAAATAGGCATTTGGGTTTTAAAAATTTTTTCTGACCTCAAGCTCTTCAGATAAATTTTAAGAGGAAATTGAAGAATGTGAAGAAAAAGTAAGTTCCGAAGTATTTATTGGACCACCCTGTATTAGGGGTTATGGGTATCTGTATTACTCACTTAGATGTTCCATATACGTAAAGAAATATATGTTTTACAATATCATTTATATCCGAAACGAGTGAAACGTACACATTAAATAACCGATTAAGGTGTCAAGACTTTTAAATCGAAATCATTCCGTTCCACGCCTACAAAAATTGTTTTCCTCACGCGCTGTGACACCTGCAATATATCACTCGGCAAAAACTTAAAATAAATTTTCCGAAAAGAAAATTTCCCATTTTCATGCATTTTCACGTGTGTCCCGATTCGGAAATTCCATAGCGGAAATGTAGAAAAGGAATATAAAGAGCGTTTTCTGTTATTTTACTAAATCATGGAGGATTACCGATGTGTGTGCCGCTGCTGGCGCCACATTGAATTTTTATATATACAGTTTTACTTGGTAGGTAATTTTGTGTAATATCTTGAGGGTAAGCTGTCACCTTTTCCAACTCGGATAAGCTATAGTACCCCAGGTATACCTCACGAATTCTTTCATTCCGTGAGATGTTATTGTACACACACATCTGCTCTCTTCAACTACCAATCCCATCCACATCCATCTTCACTCTTCATCTACTGCGAACTTAAGCAGACGCACTATATATATATATATATATATATATATATATATATATATATATAGTAGAAAAATGGAAGATTTCTTGGCCTATAGGTATATATATATATATATATATATATATATATATATATATATATATATATATATATATATATATATATATATATATATATATATTCATTATTACAAAGGTTGCGTTAATAAAATTTCACCTTATAAAATTTAAAAGGTAAAATCACTTACCATTGACATCCAGACATCCCTCTTGGGTCTTGAGCATGTTGGTGTTGACTTGACAGAGATAACACCCTCTGTCAGACTCTCTCACTTGCTTTATTCTGATTTGCCACGTGTACAAATTGTCGTAAGTCACTAAAATGCGACTGTTGTGGGTAACGACTTTGGTGCCTATACTGAGAATGGTCTGGTCTTCAGCTCTCACCCAAGCGACCTGAAAAAGACAGAGAACTATATTGGTTTTTGACAAATTTTCAACACAATGCCATTACACTTTTCTCATTAGGAAAGAAAGTGTTATTAACGAAAGACAGACGATATTCTAATTTAATCTAAACAGACCTAAGGATTATACAGATCTGTATGCAAATTAAAAAAAATCTGTTGTAATATTGAAGTATATGCCACTATCCAGATTCGCAGAGTATTTTCTTAGTAACTCTAGTAACCGAATACATTTTGACGTAGTATTACGCTCTAAATACCCTGTAAACAAAATTATATTCCACGTTAATACGGCTAAAACGCAAACGTTAATAATTTAAATTTACATCTACCTCCTCATATAGCTCCAAGCAAAATTTCTCAACGCCGTTTTTGGTTAAATACAATCTAAATATTTGTTTAATCTAAGGTGCATATTTGCTCCAAACCAAGCACAGTTGCCCCCGGGTTTGTTTAAGAGTTATTTTGAGATGTAGCAAAGCTTTAATAATCCGAGGTAGTGTGGATATGGTGTCTTTAGTGAATATGAAATAGAGCCAGACATCATATATAAAAAAACAAAAAAAAATAACGGTTCGTCTACGTTTAAAGGAAAATGCAGGTAATTAAGCAGCAATAATGTTAAGAACTAAGGTACAGACTGCCCAATCCGTCCCGGAGGGGGCCCTAAGGTCATCGATATCTTCGGAAATTTCGTATTTCTAGATCTTGAACTAAAAAAGATATTAAACTAGTAATATTTAGCGGAAAATACTGCTTTTATCGTAAAAAGAAAAAATATCCCACTTCTGATCCATACGAAGACTGTGCCACAAAAAATATATATATCACACCTCCACGTTTTTAATAACTAAGTATTACGAAGTCAATATATGAGAGAATGATTAACGAGCATATCTAACCCTCAAAAAGCAAAAACTAAGACTTAAAAAGAGCTAAGAGGGAACGCATTGTTCGGCAAAAAGGGCACTTCGGAGCCGAAAGCATTAACAGGTTTTTGTCCTTTCTATACGGAACCGCTAATGGAATATAAAGGCAAATAACTGCTAGTTTTTCTGGACATTAACTTGGATTCCTAAGCGATCCGGGTTGTAGAAATGTTGTCGCTAAAACGCATTAAGTAAATTAGCTGGGTTAAAATTTGATGACTCAATGGAAATGACTTTTGACTTTCTTGGAAATGGCAAAAGCTCTTTCTGATTATGCAAACAAAAAACTATATAAAAAACCCAATGTTATTTTCAGATTTTTAAGTATCATTAAAAAATTACCTGATTTACCTTGTATCGTCCTGTAATATTCACTATACAGTTGAATACTGCTTCCCTTCCTGCAGAGATTGTGATATTCCCAACGGGTGTGGTCACGTTGGGCCTAATGGGGATCATCCACTCTTCTAAAACAAAAAGATATTGCTTTTGTACTATTGAAATCACAGGGTATCAAAATTTATTCATTTAACCAAACATTTTTCAGCGGGTTTTACTTTGTCTGATGGCAAATTTTCTGGAGTTCCACAATAAATGTATAACTTATTAGGGCTCCTTTAAAGATTCTGTCCAGAGTTTGATCAAAACTGTACTGAGGTAAAAGATCTTAATTCTTGGAGCACAATTTTCTATCATATTTTTTTTATTCGGTCATATACTCTAACCGAATTCTCGCGAATATTGATTTATCTGACAGCAAATTTTCTTGAGATTCCAAAAATGTATAACTTGTTAGGGTTTTATTAAAGACTCTCAGCTTGAATTTGCGAAAAAACACTAGAAAGTCCAAATTTTTATTTTTTTAATCCCATTTTAAAACTAATTTTTTTCTTGGGTTATATCCTCTAACCTAGGCTGAATTCTCGCGAATATTGCTTCATTCGATAGCAAATTTTCTGGAAATATCGAAAATATATAACCTTTGAAGGTTTCGTTAAAAACCTGGTCCCGACAATATTACTTTCAGTCCTCCACACATTTCCATAGCTAATAAATTTCTTGTCACAAGCAAAGCTGATTGTTTTATTAATATTTCAGCATTCCCGGTCGTATCCCATTTCCCCTCTGACAGAAGCTAATGTTGAAAATTATACTGGCAAATAGGCTTTCAGCGACTATTTATACGGCATATTTTGGTTGATTTGAATAATAATATAGTCATGGTAGTTGGACAAGTAAATTGAAATTTCCAACAAAATTTTAAAGTTTTTGCCAATAGAGGTTTGTGCGAGATGTAATATGAGAATGGGAATGGAAGCGCGTTTGAAGTGTAAAAAGTTGCATTTTGATTCTGAGGGTTAATTGCAGGGGGTAAGTTGGGAAATTGTGAAAAAAATTCAAAAAGGCATCGTGTCAAATGAAATCTTATTAAAGCACGAATGTAACAATATATTTGATGCATTTTTTTAAACGCTTTTCGGAAAAAATCGCCTAAAAATTGCTGTCCCCACCGTAATCACCAAAAGGATCGCTCAGAAAAATCAGAAAAAAATCATGAACATTGAGAATTAGGTGTACACTGAGCAAAAATTATCAGGATTGAAAAATTCTAGCGCGATCACTTTTTATAATACGGTTCCCACTTTTCTGGAAAGTCAGGGAACGTCAGGGAATTTGAAAGTGGTCAGGAAAATCAGGAAATGTCAGGGAAAACCAGTTGAAAATCTGGAGAACTTGCTTTTCACAGTATTAGATAAAAGTAATTTCATTTGATTTTGGGTTCCTTATTAGACAAACTAATTTAAAAGTCTGAGATTCATGGTAATCTAAAAAAAAGTGGCTAAAATAAACCTTAAAAATAAATTAATATTTTTACGTATAGAACAATAATAATTGACTGCGGTTTTGCCTGTGAGAAACTTTTAAAAGAGTATAATGTTAAGGGAGAGGATAAACTGTTATTCCAGAGTTTGCCTAAAATTTGGAAAAACAGAAAAATTCCGAAAAACGAAAACTTGAGGCCGAAATAAAGAAACTGGAAAATAAAAAAAAAGGAAATCAGTCTTGCTTGTACCTCCGAGCTCGCAGAAGTTAATGCAAGGGTTGCCCAGTTAAAGAACAATATCTTTATCGGCTAAAAATTGTTTTTGTATCTAGAAATTGTTCAGTTAAAGACATGCACTTTCCAAAATTTCAGCGCCCTGTAATCTAATCGTTTTTTCTTTTTAGTAATTTATAAGTATAGAAGTATACAGATTTTGGTGGGTACCCTGTATAAAAAATTTAATTGTTCATATCTTTATAACTGCTGAACCATTGGTTTTAAAGAAAAAGTTTTCCGACAAAAAATATTTCTCACGAAGTATGGAACAACTTTTGTCCTAACACATTTTTCAAAATTTGTAATTTGGCTTTGGGGGTATTTAAAGAAGGATTTTCCATCGAAACTTTCAAAAAAAAGAGCATTTTTAAGTCTGGCAGGCCAATGCTCCCTATTAATTTAGAGACAAAAGTGGAAAAGTCGGTAAAAAATTCACGACACATTTTCACGTGAGGTTTTACGAAGATATGATTTTGAAATGATTTTGCTGGCTCTGGATACTTTTCAATATAAGCGAGAAAACTCACTGGAACTCAGTCGGTATTACAGATTTAAATAATTTTCACAAAAGTGTAAAACGCAAACCTTAAAAAAACATTTTAATGAACCGACGTATCGCTTTCCCCTTTATAATAATTGTCAGCGTAATCCGCTGGTTTCCAGAAAACATACCAGACATTCATGACCGCTCCGCACTTCCATAATACTCAGTAAATTCATCTAAATATTGAAAATATTGCAAACATCAGTTTGCCAAGAGATCTGTTTTCCAGCAAGTGCAACTATTTTCTTTACAATCTGTTAGAAACTTCACCCCGACGGAACAAATACGCTCTTCTCTAACTCCCTAAAAGTTTTATGAACCGTGGCCTTGTTTAAAACGTACGAGCTGAGGATATAGGGATATATTTTCCTAAGAATTCCCGCTTTAGAATGTCTTTGGATTTTTTTTTAGGAAAATCGCCTTTTTGTATCTTTCAATTTATTTGCTTATTCAACAATTTTTTTTGTTCAAACGCAAGCAAATAAATTCTTCGCTAGCGTAATTAAAGACCATTAAGAGGAACTGAAGAGAAAGGTGCTGTTTTTAATTCTGGTTCAAGTCTCCTTATATCTGCCCTAGCCAGAATCATAATCAGGCACTTTACATCCAGCAGAGAGTGAAATGGACACACAGAAAACATTAATATAGTATCAAAAAGACCGTCATTATATATATATATATATATATATATATATATATATATATATAATATATATATATATATATATATATATATATATATATATATATATATATATATATATCTATAGGGTGTTAGGGTGAATGTTTAGCCAAATAATTCTATTCATATTCATGTTATTTCCTTGAATTCTTTAAGACGACAACAGACGGTAAGACGGTAAACCCCCCTTGTTCCTTAGAAACAATATTGCATCTTTTAATTATTACCGACCTCAATCCTGCACAATATATATATATATATATATATATATATATATATATATATATATATATATATATATATAACAATTAATAAAGCTGTCTAATTGCTTCCATTGTTCGAGTCAACTTTGATCAGATACATAACACATAAATTTTGCTCTCTAGAACTGGAACAATGGAAAGAACATTATGGAATTATCTGCGTTGTAAAGTTAACAGATAAATTCAAATCTCACAAACTTTAACAGTTATATATCTGCAATTATTTTACTAAAAAGGTCCCTTAACGAGCTCTAAAGTTGGATTACATCTTGCGTTTTGGAAGTTCAGGTACTGCGCGCAATTTTCAAATTAAACAGAATACGTAAATGGTTTTAGCTAGTTTGCTGGAGTTGGCTGCTTGCTATGTATTATAGAGCACACGGTAAATTGTACAGTTAAAAGGTCTGTAGCGAAATGGGGGAGATACGTATTAAGAGTGTTATCGCCGTTATTATCAAGCACGCCTTGATAACGTATTCACTAGGCATATACCTCCACATGTGGCGACTTAAGTGCTTCATTGCTAATACACGTTTTTCACTAAGCCCAATGATTCTCAATAGGATTCATGTCTGGGGACAGGGAAGGCCAATCCAACGTTTGAACGTCATTATCGCGTTTTCAAGTTGTTTACAAGACTCTCCGGGGTTTTGGGACATTGTCTTCTAGTATGAAATGCAAGAAAACCTGTTGAATCAAAAAAGGTACCCGCTTTTTTCGATTTTTTCAAGGAATGGATGAATTCTTTGATACCGAATTTATTCCAGTTAAAAAATTTATATATATATATATATATATATATATATATATATATATATATATATATATATATATATATATATATATATATATATATATACAGGGTGATTCACGGTCGATGTAGGTTAGACGTTTATGGAGAACGGAACGCGGGATTTTTTTGAAAATTTGGCAACGTGGGTAATTAGCTATGCTCTGTCCATCTAAAATATTTTCAGCATTGCGACGTTGCCGCTTCTATCAAAAAGTCCTAGCAACTTTATTTTTTTAAATGGAACACCCCATATATTAATAAATTTTTAGAATCGCTCTTTTATTACAATACTTTTTTGTTAATATTACCCTATACCTATCTCTATCGGTTTTCGAGATAAAAATTAGTTTGTGTTAAATATGGTCCAAAACATGGCCCTAATTACACGTAAGTAAATTAGTGCTCTCAATTCATGGAAAGTTGATATTTTGGCGGTAGTTTAGACAGACCCGATGTATTTATTTTTCACCATGAAATCGACTCCATATCATACAGGGCGTGCTAAGATTACTATTATTTCCGTTGTTCATAAAAGGGGTCAAATGTTCGTTTTTTTAAATGAAACCCCCTGTATATTAATCAATAAATTGAAAGACGAAGAAAAACGCTTTAAGATGGTACATCATATTCCTATACCTAAATCATCAAGTTTTCTTAATAAAAGCGCTTTTTTGTGAAAAAAAAAATAAAGACTTTAATTTTAAGTAACCATGGATATCAAACATCAAAATATCAAACTTACGACATTTTGACGACTGTGTTTAAAAAAATCTCCCAAAATGAACGCAGATAATCATTATTCAAACGAAGTTCTTATGAAATTATTTATTTTACACGGACAATGTGATCAAATCATTGCCAGAACTTGCAGAAAATTTAACCAAATGTATCCTGAATTGACACAAATGAACGAAAGGAAGTTTGTAAGATTACAAAATAATTTCATTAACTATGGCTCAAATTTAAAAGCGCCTCTAACATTACCAAAACCTGTTACTTCAAATGAAGATAATATTGTCAACGTTTTGGCATATTTTTATGCATATCCAGAGGCTTCCATTCGTAGTGCAGAAAAAGATTTGGGTGTATCATATGCTTCAATACAACGAATTTTGGGAAATCACGAAATGCATCCGTTTAAATTTACTAAAGTGCAAGCCCTCAAAGCAGAAGACTTTGAACGTAGAGTGCATTTTTGCGAAACCCTTTTAATACGTATACAAGAGGATCCGGAGTTTTTGTCAAAAATCATTTGGAGCGACGAAGCAAAATTTACAAGGGATGGGATTTTTAATAGAAGAAATAAGCATTTTTGGGCTGATCATAATCCTCACGTGACAAAAGAAATGGGATTTCAAGAAAAATTTGACCTAAATGTTTTTTGTATTTTAAAAAAGCACAAAATTAGCTTTTTTATTTATGATGCCACTTTAAATGCTGAGAGATATCTCGAAATACTAAGGACGACTGTTACCGATTTCGTCGAAAATTTATCTTTAGAGGATTATAGGAATTCGTGGTTTCAACTGGACGGAGCGCCAGCTCATTGCACCCAGGAAGTTTCCAGGGTACTTTATGAAATATTTGACGATCGTTGGTTTAGGCGCTTAGGGCCGTGGGATTGGCCACCGAGATCCCCCGATCTCACGCCGCTTGACTTTTATTTATGGGGTGTTTTAAAAGAAAGAGTGTACAGTACTCCAGTGCCTACCAAAGAAGAACTGCGACGGCGAATAGTTCGGTGTATTGAAGATCTGGATCCCCATGAAATTGAAAAAGCAACTACGAGTCGCGTACAAAAGCACATACTAAAATGTTTAGAATGTAATGGACAACATTTCCAGCATTTATTGTAAAAATTTCTTATTTTGTTTACAGTTTTGTTTTTTGAACCTTCCTAATTTTGTTATTTAATTTATTTTCACATGTTAATGAAATTATTTTGTAATCTTACAAACTTCCTTTCGTTCATTTGTGTCAATTCAGGATACATTTGGTTAAATTTTCTGCAAGTTCTGGCAATGATTTGATCACATTGTCCGTGTAAAATAAATAATTTCATAAGAACTTCGTTTGAATAATGATTATCTGCGTTCATTTTGGGAGATTTTTTTAAACACAGTCGTCAAAATGTCGTAAGTTTGATATTTTGATGTTTGATATCCATGGTTACTTAAAATTAAAGTCTTTATTTTTTTTTTCACAAAAAAGCGCTTTTATTAAGAAAACTTGATGATTTAGGTATAGGAATATGATGTACCATCTTAAAGCGTTTTTCTTCGTCTTTCAATTTATTGATTAATATACAGGGGGTTTCATTTAAAAAAACGAACATTTGACCCCTTTTATGAACAACGGAAATAATAGTAATCTTAGCACGCCCTGTATGATATGGAGTCGATTTCATGGTGAAAAATAAATACATCGGGTCTGTCTAAACTACCGCCAAAATATCAACTTTCCATGAATTGAGAGCACTAATTTACTTACGTGTAATTAGGGCCATGTTTTGGACCATATTTAACACAAACTAATTTTTATCTCGAAAACCGATAGAGATAGGTATAGGGTAATATTAACAAAAAAGTATTGTAATAAAAGAGCGATTCTAAAAATTTATTAATATATGGGGTGTTCCATTTAAAAAAATAAAGTTGCTAGGACTTTTTGATAGAAGCGGCAACGTCGCAATGCTGAAAATATTTTAGATGGACAGAGCATAGCTAATTACCCACGTTGCCAAATTTTCAAAAAAATCCCGCGTTCCGTTCTCCATAAACGTCTAACCTACCATCGACCGTGAATCACCCTGTATAGTGTGTGTGTCTACTTAAGTTCTCTATATATGAGAAACCTTTTTATTATTAATTTTACGAAATAACTAAATTTACTCGTTATAAAAAAGTTCTGCTTTCTGAAAAAATAATTTTAGATTATTAAAACTTAAAATAGCATGTACAGAATGGTCCGAAAATAGAAAAATTTAATAGGGAGAAGTACCCTTAATTTTTATTTAAGAGCAAAAGGAAATAAGAAAATGTTATTTAAAATTAAAAATTATGTCCAAGTTTAAATTCATTGTTTTCTATCAAAAATTAATTTTAAAAATTAAGTTAATTCTTAATGGCGCCAACAATGTGTTGCCACCTTTTCCCACCTAGATACCAGCAAAATTTCCTTATTTGTCGATAATTGGTAATGACATTGTAAGTGTATGTTCTGTCTGTGAACGTCAAAGATAATTCTGAATATCTAAATTAGAAAAAATGCCGGTAAAATTAACATATCAGAATATTTATTATATTATATTTATTATTTTATTTATTGTTCTACAATAAAAATTGAGAGTACTTCAACCTCTCTTGGGTGAAATATAAATGTTTCTATTTTTTGACCACTCTGTGCATGTTATTTCAATTTTTAATAGTCTATTATAATTTTCTTAGTAAGCAGAACTTTTTATAAAAAGTAAATTGAAGTAATTTTGGTAAAAATTATATACTATATAGAGGTATAAAAATTTATAATGATTTACCAAAAAAAATAAAAAATAAAAGAAACATTGGAGCTTTTAAAAAACATTATAAAAATTTTATTTTAGAAAACAGTTGAATTTTGAAATTAGATTTAGATTTTAGTTATTGTATTTTTTCTTTGTTAAAATTGTTTTTCTTTTTTTTATATATTATGGCAGATAACTATTATATTTTTTTTTATTCCCTGTAATAAACTTATTAGGTTTGTTGGGAATGAAATAAATAAATAATTTGTAATTTGTAATTTAAAATTATTTTTTATTATAAGGCACTGGAGTTAAGCTTGGATATAATTTTTAATTCTATGTTACATTTTCTAATTTCATTTTGTTCTACAATAAAAATTGAGAGTACTTCAACCTCTCTTGGGTGAATTATAAATGTTTCTATTTTTTGACCACTCTGTGCATGTTATTTCAATTTTTAATAGTCTATTATAATTTTCTTAGTAAGCAGAACTTTTTATAAAGAGTAAATTTTTGTACTAGATATATATATATATATATATATATATATATATATATATATATATATATATATATATATATATATATATATATATATATAGGTACCTATAAATATACCAAAATTGACGCAGGCTCGACATTCAAACTGCTAAATAAACGACACTGTATTAATATGTTTTAATTAGACACGTTAAAACTCCCTCAAACAAACTTCTGGAACTTTTAATTCTATAATTCCTAAAAGCGGGTGAATTTTATATGAACAGGAAACCCTGTTGAAATATTTAATCGTCGGAAACAAGTCGGTATTAAATTTTTATGGAAATGAGAAAGATGAAAAAAACATTTTTTTTACTTGTTCCTCGAACGAAGTCTTAAAAGTTGGAAAATGGAAATTAAAAATTAAAATTTTTTCAGAGATACGTGATGGTATTTATTTCGTTTGATAGGGAGGAGGGGGTCGTTTTAGGCGTATTTAGCTAAAAAATAATTTTTGGAATGAGTCTATTTAAAGCGTAACAAACACATTCTAAATTATTGTCCACACTTACAGAGGATGGTGCCTCCATTGCAAAAAATAAACAAATCCCTAATACACTTAATATGCAAAACTGTCAAAGCATTTTTCAATTTTTTAAAAATATTTTCAAAATGGCTTCATCAAATTAGATGAAATTTACGTTGTGTATAGTACTTACATTACGCATAATTCTGGCTATGAAAATACTTTGACAGGTCCTCCAGGGGCCTACATATGAAAAGATGGTACAATATTTTTCCAATAAAAACATGTACGCCACTGATTTTTTCGCGTTTTTGTATGTTGGTCAAATAGTATGTTAAATTCTTAACAAAACTTATATCTTCATATTTTTTCAATTTTTACTTCGTTTAGGAGATAAATGCAATTTTATTAACCGTCCTACTGGTTTAGTTTTTCTAACAGATGATAATTGCACATCGGTTTTAACATGTTGTAAAGACCATTTAAAAAATTTAACATCCTGTATCTGACACATACGGGTCCAATAATTGATACATAACCTCCTCGTGTAGTCGATTAAAACTAATGAATTTCCATGGAAACGAATAATAATTCTGAAATAAGTGAACTTTATTTGTTGGTAAAGTTTATTGGTTTGTTAAATTCAATTAAAATTTATTTAACCATAATTCGATAACCGAAAGAGCAAGTCAAAAAAAAAATTGTACACATACCTAGCTTTTTACGTAGATTCTAATTTTATAAACAAAAGTACATCATCCCATTTAAAATTCCAAAGTGACCTCCTACCCCACAAAATAGAGAAAGGGTGCGAAAGTCAAAAAAATATATTTAAATATGTCCCTCTATCTCTCATGAAAATTTCATAAAAATATTTTAAACCGTTTTCGGGATATCGCCTTGTAACACTGTAAAAGGATCACCCTGTATAACTGAACTATAGCCTCAATATGTGATACATAAACCTTTATAAATCTCATAATAATAAACGTTAAAGGAAAATCCATATTATTATCTACTATGTGTAAAGTTAAGTGACAAATGCAAGTTTCAAATTTATACAGTTATATTTTCTCGATTATTGCACATGAGCAACTTTCGCATAATATGTTTTAAAGTTAGATTTGGGTTTATCTACGTTTAGAAAATATACGACCTGTGTCAAGAAGTTTAACAATATGAATAAAAGTTTTGATCGAGGCTGTTAAAGTTGCTACATCATTTTAATAAATTTATAAAGTTTTATTATTGGCTGGCTAACTTTTTCTAGACAGTGGATCTGATGAGAACTTCTATTTTGGACTTTGATACAAATATCCATAACCATTTAAAACCTGAATATTTGGACAAAACTCCATCTGGAAAGTTCAGTTACCATGGCACTAAAAACCTTACTAGACTTTGTGAATTAGACGCCCACCCTCAATTTTCTTTATACTGATAACAATCTTGACCTACACGCTTTGTTAGACACACAGTATACAGATTTGTGTCTGTATATTCTAAGCTAAAGCGAATTTTCGAGAATATTGGATTATCCAATAACAAATTTTCTGGAGATTCCAAAAATACTTGAGTTAGTAGTTTTATTAAAGATTCTATCCAGATTACCACAACTATCTACGAATGGATGAGAAAATGTATCTTAACCTTTTATTAATGTTGACTCCATTTATTCAAAAGCAGGATACTGTTATGGGAAATGTTATATCGCCAAATGACTTACAGTGACATTAAGATTTCTTGCATCAAGAAGAACTTACGAATGTCTAAAATTTTCTGTCATAATATCATATCAAGTACTAGGCAAAATCATTCCAAAAACATGTGACGTCGTGGCGGTCGCCTCAGTCACACATACTTAGTTGTACCTGTATATCTGACTAGCAAAAATATCAATTTTTGTGTCCGTTCAGGTTGCCTGTACAGGTCTGTACAGGTGAAGACACCTGCACAGTTTTGTCTCATACACGCCCCTGTTTAACTGTACAGTCGGACTGTACAGGTAAATTTATCAGGTATACCTGTTCAGGTAAACCTGTCTGGTATGCCCGAGCTGAGAAGAGCACACACATGTAGCGGTAAACCTGTACACAGTCTCAGTTAAAACCATGACACGTAAAACCTAAACAGACAAATCGTGATAAGTGGTGTAAAGAATGACTATTGAAAAGGAAACAGTACTCCCACGATAATTTATTAAAGGAATTGAGAATTGCTCTAGAAGATTACCACAATTATCTACGAATGGTGACTACCATAGACGTCTAAAAACCTATAGACAAAGTTATGTACTATTCAAAGCAATCAATCATTCGATTTGAACTGAAAACTGGTCGATTGTATTGACTGGTCAACTGCAGAGGGTTGGCAAAGGGTAGGTACAAAATGTCCTGATTGATGCCATCCTAGCAATATAGTATTACACGACATTTATTTGACTATATTTTCATCTAATAAAATTAGCATACAGAAGTATTAAGTAATAAAAAAGTAGTACATTTTGTTTGAAATCCATAACAAATACATTAAGGAAGAAAATTTTATTCTTTTGACCTTTATTTCAAAAAGTTTTTATTTGATCAACTGTATCTTCTAGTGAATTCCCGCGAATATTACTTTATCCGATAGCAAATTTTTCTGGAGATTCCAAAAATTTATAGAAATTGTTAAGATTTCATTAAAGATTCTGTACCGAAATTCATAAAAATTCAGTTAAGGTGGAAAAATTAAATTTCAAGTATTATTATATATTATATAATTTTTCAGGTTAAAGGTAACCCTTAATTTTATTACTGCACCAAACAAGAAGTGTGCGTAAACTTAACGATATCTTCAGCCTACACCCTCCAGCTTAAGCAAACAAACATACAGCTTAAAGCTAACCAAATACATATATACTAAACTTACCCTGAAAGGCGGTACACACATAAACACAAGTCAACAGTTGACAGACTGACCCCAAGAGGGTAAACTTTACTGTTTTAATCATTTGGCTTCCTGCTTCAATATCTCACATAAAAAGTTCTAAACACCACATTATCACTTTTGATTTAGAAGGGGGGATTTCGGGGATTAGGGAGTGTAAACATGAAGAAATTCTATTTGCTTTCGGTGTTTTTCGTGTTTTTTCAGGTTTAAGGGCACATTTTTTAATTTGGAGGTTGGTGATTTAGTGTTACGCGTTTTTGTGATACCTGTTTTAGAGCACAATAGCTAGGTTATGTTGTGCTGCCGATAGTTTTTTATATACTAATTTTGCGGAAGAAACATTCAGTGCATTTTGAAGCAGGACATAGAGTTTTACATGGTCAATTATTAACCCCATGTTTCCTGTTCTATTAAGAGTATGGAGGTAAAACTTGACAAAAGTAAATGCCGAAAAAGCTCCAAAAAATACCTAAACATTGCATTTATTTTTGGAAAAACATTAATTTTGTACACCTCTTGTAATAATTAATTTTGTTACAGACCGCTAAGGAGCAGTCTGTAACCAACCCCCCCTTCCCCACCCCCGTGATCGAAGAAATGTTGGGATGTTGTTGGCATCACTGTCGACACTTTCACATTCTCAAATTTTTTTTCGGGAAAACAGTAAATTCAAATTTTCTGGGTTAGTTGAGGAATAGGGGGTAGCTTCGTTAAAAAATTCAGTTAAACAGGTAGTTTCGTTTCGGAGCTATTAAATGTCAAAGTCGAAATTTCCGTGATTTCCGTTGGAATTGGCTACAGGTCATAAGAGTGAATTAATTTTATTTACATTTTCGGAGGTTGTAAAGAACCTGAGGCTACAGAACCCTATTGATATTGGCAATGATGCAAAATGATTGTTTTGAATTTTTTTAAGTCAAAGAATGCCATTTGCAAGCCTATTTTTGGTACCTAATAACGTGAAATCGAAAAACGGTTTGATACGTCAAACTTTAGAATCTCATGTACTTTCTTTTTGAAATACATCCACTAGAAATTGGAAAAATTTGGGAAAAAAACTAAAAATTGCAATTTTTGATAAAAATGTTCCGACTTTTTAATTTTTTTAGGAGTCAAAATGGATTCAAATCAATATTGTATTGACTGTATCGGTAAGACCTCCTCAAAGTAGGTGCTATCTATATTTTTTAAGTCCTTTATTATTTATAGGAAGGGAGCAAGCGACGATTAAATTACGAGTTTGTGAATTTTTTGCTCACGATATCGATTCATTTGATACACCCTGTATTTTTTTCTATCGAATTTCCTTAAACTTTTTCAACATTATCTGATTAAGGTATATTCAAGCTGTAAATCAAGTATCCCATGGGATATTCGGGAGCGTATTTAGAGGATAACAATTGTTTTTTTTAATCTTTCAATCAAAATCTATCTTCAGCCGGCATTATTATATACTACTTTTCTTATTTAACATTTCTTTCTGGGTTCATTTTAATACCTAATCATCTAAGAATATGTATTATATGTTTATATGAATGTATAAGTGCATCTATGGGTATACAGGGTGTCCGAAAAGTCTTAGCATGTGCAAATATCTTTGCTATTAGTAAATATATCAAAACCAAATTTTAGGTGTATCTTATTGGTTAATAAATCTACTTTTATCTGTAATTTAACTTTTTCAACCTCCTTGAGGGGTAATACTAGGGAGTTGAGGTCAAAAATTTTAAATGCCACCCTATGGTTATGTAAATTCTCAACAAATGAGAATGCGGAGTTCCGAAAGTCCACATTTCTTTATAGAGACGCCTCTGCACTCACAGAAAGTTGGCGTGTGGGCGGCCATAACGCGCAAAAGGTTAATTGGACCGATTTTTTTTGGGTCTCTCAATTCAGCGCTATACCGTAATGATATTTTAGAAAATTTTGTATACGCAGTAGACGATAAAGAGAGGCGACATGGCTAGCAATTTACGTATGTAACTATTGACAATTTAAATTTTTTGGAAGAATTTTTCAAAGACCGAATCATTAGTCGTAATATTATGCTAGTTAGGTGGCCACCACGGTCCTGCGATCTCACGCTGTGCGACTCTTTTTTAATGGAAACATATTTAAAACTCGGTTTTCGAAACCCCTTGTGAAAATTTAGAAGACCTATGGACTGGAATTACAAATAAATTTCAGGAGATTAACAACTCCCCCCAAGTGCTCACCAATGTTTCTGATGCTATAAAAAGGAGAATGAGAACATGTTTGGAAGTAGAAGGTGGACACGTCTCTCATTTAGTTTAAATTTATAATTTGTAGGTTCTTTGTTGTAGATGTTTTCTTTTTAATTCTGTATTATGCAATGGCAATGACAATAATGTAATTTTCACTTATAACTGCAGAGCTTGACAGTTTTATTTTTCGTTCACCTATACCTTCCACCTATACTCGTATTACCTTTCAAGAGTAATTCAAGACATACGTGATTGATACAACGGCATATTTTGAGGACTATTTATCTCTCTACTTCTAACAGACCAGGGCTTAATATAAGAGTGAAACCTTACGGTCCGAGTTTTATACTCAATGCTAAGAACAAACCAATCAAATACCTTAATAAAAACAAATTTTAAAAATAATTGTCACTAAGCTAACAAAATAACAAAACTAGTTTGATATACCAAAAAGCGATTCACTTTCATATTAACTCTAGTTAAATTTCAAATTTATGTTCTTACATGACTTTCGTTTTAAAGTTTTAAGTTTTGCCCTATTTTTGGAGCCTGCTCGGTATAGAGCCTAATTATGTTTGCTTGTCGAAATCGAAACTTTTGTCCCAGTAGTTTTGAAGCGAATATTTCAGCGTTGATACGATGTTGAAATAGCTGAAAAATCTATTGCTTTTGGAAATTGGAGGCCGTTTATTATTTATAAAAGCCGGAAAAGGGCACCGATTTTAGTGATTATTGTAAATATTCCAAATGTTCATGGGCATACTTATAGAATAATTACTAGCCGGTACTATTCCCCCCTTGAATGTCCCTAACAGAACAACAAGAGGCGCGTTAGGTATGTATCCCTTTACAGTCCAGCTACAAAAGCCTAGAACAGACCACTTCTCTCGCTCATTCATACCTAGCGTCTCCAGATTATGGAACAAATTGCCCGCAGATGTTTTCCCTTCCCGTCCCAACCTCCAATCCTTCAAATCCCATGGCAATAGACTACATTTCCCTTCTCTTCAGACACACACGGTACGTTAGTACTTAGGCTTGAAGTCTACGTGGGATGTCTTAGATAAAGAAAACATACGATTCGTTTGAAATTCTATAGGTTTTGATGGGGAAATTAAAAAAACTTCGTCTTTACCCCCTAAATACGATCCTGAATGTCCCATTGAGCATTTAATTTAAAGCTCGATTATCCCTCAGATAGGTTGTTGGGAAAAATTAAATAGAAAAGAATACAGAGTGAGTCAAATGTACTGACGTCGTGGGCAAAAAAAGTTAAAAATCGAAATTTGATCATCGATTGCACCCTTCCTATAAAGAACGGAGAATTAAAAAATATGGACATTACGTACTTCGACGAGCTCTTTTCAATGATATATATGAAATTCTGATCTGGGTCCAATTTTACCCGCAAAAAATTTAAAAACCGTGAAAAATTTGGGCCAAAATCGAAATTTCCAGCTTTTATTTCATTTTCCAGTGATATTCAGTATAGGCAAATGATTGAAAAAGAAAGTATTTGAGATTTTAGTTTTTTTAAAATAAAGGGTCTACAAATTGCATTTTTCGACATATCAAAAGAATTACTTCTCGATTTCCGATCCTCATTAAAATATAATAGGGTTCTGTAGCCTTAAGTCCTCCCTAAGCCCTAAGACCTGAACCCGATCCCAACGGCAATTGCGAAAGTTTCGATTTTGACTTTTAATAGCTACGAAACGAAACACCCTGTGAAATTAAATTTTTTACTTAACCTAGTCCCACTATTTGTTTATTAACCCATAAAATGTGAATGATCCCCCTCCAAGCTTTCCCGAAAAATTGAAAGGTAGAAATGTTGAAAGTAATGATAAGATCCGAACATTTACCTCTATCTACAACCCCCCCCCCCCCGGGTGATCGCGTTTTACAGGTACCTAATAAAAAGAAAAAGGGGCATATTTTGAAATAAGTTTAAATTATTATTCGTCGTCAAGAACTGCTTTTAAAATTTTGTTTCAAAAACTGCGGAAAGATTTTGGGTCTTTCAGGTTTCAGAAACAATTTAAATCCGTCAAAATTTGTTCAGTCTTTTAATAAAAACAAACAAATTTTCTGTTAGATGTTTAGGGATTAAAAATCTTGAAAGTAATGGAAACCGAAAGCATGCTAGGTGTAAATAAAGCTTAAAATAATGCTTCAATAATGTTTCGTTAACTAAAAATATAGAAAACCGAAAAATACTTCAGTAGTAACCATCGAAATAATTCTAGTGGAAATACTTACAAGCCAGGCATTATTTATATATTTTTTATAATTATTATGTAAAACTATATTAAAATATGTAAAGCTCAACTATATTTTGGACAAATGCACACAATTCTGGATCGTTGGCACAAACGTAAACCTAGCTATCGTGCTATTAAAGGTCAAAGTTACTTCCAAAACAACAACTAACGTATTTTACTAAAATTTCGTCTGTTTACCGCGTGTTTAATAAATCCACCCAAACGTTTTCCAGCCCTTTTCTGGAAACTCTGGATATGGACTAACCGAATTTCCTGACAAGCATGTTTCACAGTCTGTACTGTGATTTCGGGTCATGCGCCGGAAGCGTCACCGTGTGCCGTGGGACCATATGGACCTGGGGAGCGTACGTTTGTTGTATTTTTTATAAAGACGGACCCAAGCATGTATTATTCAGTGGCCTGGAGCGGGCGACTTGAACAAATTACCAGTTTTTGCTAAAAACAAATTAGGGCGAAGTGGTTTTAAATTGTAGCTAGTTGAAAGTTGGATGAGTTAAGTGGATCGTAGTTAGAATGGGGTCGGATTAAGAGCCGATTATTGGTTTTCATGGAATAAACAGATTCGTGGATAATTTTGACTGTGACGTCGTTAAATCTGAGGATCTGTTGCGTTTTCAAAGGCAGTTTTTGGATTATGTATTGCTAGATTTTTTTGCGTAATAGAGAGCAAGACTGGGCTTTAGAGGCTTTGAACTGAACAAGGTTTTTAGGCCCCATCTAAGATGAATTGGAGATATGATATATGTATATGTAGATTTAGTATACAGTATGTCCATGGGTGGGGTTTAGAACAGGACAAATGTACCAAATTTTGCAAGAAACGTAAAAATGTCACTCTTAATAAAAGTTTCACGTTATGAAAAATTAAAGATATTACACAGGGAGTATAAAAAATACGGAAACGCTATTTTGCGTAAGGATAAACATACCTTGTTTATCATTTCCCACCAAAAGGAAAAATATGAACTATTTCACATTTCTTCTTTTGGTAGAAAGTAATAAACAAGGTATGTTTTCGTATTTTTTATGCTCCCTGTATAAAAAAATTAATTTTTCATAACATGAATCTTATTTATATTAGAAGCCAAAACTATTATTAGGAGTGACATGTTCACATATTTTGCAAAAATTGTTCCATTTGTCCTCTTCTAAACCCCATTCGGGGACATACGGTATATAGATGTTTAGGAAGAAACTGGTATCTAAGTAAGTACCTACAAGTAGAGGTCAGTATACAAAAGCTTTAAGTTGATAGGTTTTATAGGAACTTGTCCGACATCAAATTAGGTAAATCCGTACCTGCAAGATAATAAAACCATTATGGTAATCTTTTAATGTTTATAGGTTTTTGATTTTCTCAGTTTTAGACTTTATGTCTAGGTATCAATTTATGTTACTACCTAGTATTATAACCAATGAAAATTGTTACTTATCTACCTACCTACGTAGTTAAGAAGACTTTCTTCAATGCATGGTTAATGCAAGTATTTCAAGTGGTGCCTGTGAGAAGAATAAAACAACAAATAGTGTTTGTTTCTGAGTAAAAAATCTTTATAAAAAAACAATATCAACACCAGCAGATTCTCGATAAATATTTCACAGTATAGGACGCTTAACTAGTGAAAGAACGTCTGTGCCACTGCAAAATTTTCTCGAAAATTAAAAAAATGCACGTATACGCAGATCTAAAGATGGCGGTAGTGTCTCTCGTTTTTGCATTAAATTTAGTGAATTGTGTAGCGTTGGTTCCAAGAAACTTTGACAACCTCCAGCCATTTGATAACGCTATCCAAGGTAACAAAGAGTGCAAGTGTGTTCCAGCCTATTTTTGTGCCGATGATGAAAATGCTGCCTTATACGGTGACGATTTACTGGATATCAGGTAAGGATATGTTTTTTTTTACCTGTAAAAACCAAGATATTTTTCAGAAAAAGGGCATATTTATTTCAATTGCCATCCAAGTATTTACATATTATAGTATATTTTTTGATATTTGTTTGCATATTGTTCTAGATCTTTGGGAAGAAACACTTGCCCAAATTACTTTGAGGTTTGCTGTGAAAGTCCACTCAAAAACATCCCCAGTAAAAATGAGATGATTAAAGGTATAACAATTATTATTACTAAAATATATTTTTATTTTTAACATTATTGTAGATTACTCAAAAATTGGAATTGATTTAACAATTTTCATTCAAAACAAAGATTTCCGAAGGTAGCTTAATTTTCTAGAGAAAATTAAATAGTAAATAATTCTACACGCTATGAAAAAATTGCAATTATATTGAGTAAAAAAACGCCAATTATTTGGGATTCCTTGTAAAACATATGTTATTTTTTAATTTCATATCCAGGTTGTGGATACAAAAACCCAAATGGCGTGGCTGCAAGGATCACCTCAGGTTCGGAGCAAACTCTTGCAGGAGAATTGCCATGGACTGTTGCTGTACTTATTAAAAGCAACAAGCAACACGTGTACAAGTGCGGAGGATCATTAATACATCCTCAGGTAAGTAGTGCAAAAAAAACATAACTCCAGACTTGTCCTAGATACGTTTATTTAGTCCACTGGCTCCTACAGGAGCCAGCGCTTTGATGATAATTTCCGCTGGATCAGTTGCCATCTGGATGGGCAAGCTTGGTTTTTTGTTGGTACAAAAAAATGTGTCGATGTTTTTAAGTCACTGTTTTTGGACTAAATGACCTATTTCTTGTCACAAATTTTTAGGCAGTACTCACAGCAGCACATTGTATCACTGGACTTGATCAAACAAAAATGTTGATAAGAGCTGGTGAATGGGATACCAAATCAATGAAGGAACCTCTTCCCCATCAGAATGTCGGCGTGCAAGAAGTAGTGATTCATCAGCATTATAAGGTAAGATGGAGTGCTTTTGCATTAAATAGAATGAACCTGAAGCGAATTCCCGCCGATATTGGCTTATCTGATGGCAAATTTTCTGGGGATTTCAAAAATTTCCAATTCCAAAAAACTTGTTTAAGTTTTTTTTTTTAAGATTCTGTCCAGAATTTTGTAAAAACTATATTTTGGTAAAAATTTTAATTTTTGTAGCTCTTTTTTAAATACAAAAGTTTTATTAAATCGTTTATATATTCTAACCTGAGACAAATTTCTGTGAATATTCTTTATCCCATAACAATTTTTCTGTAGATTTAAAAAATATATGACTAGTTAAGGTTTTGTTAAAGATTCTGTCCAGAATTTGCTAAAAACTGTATTGCGGTAAAAATTTTTCATTTTTGTAGCTCCTTTCTAAAAGAGTTTTATTTAATCATTTATATCTTCTAACCTAAGGCAAATTCTCAAAAATATATAATTAGTTAATGTTTAAGATAAAGATTCGGTCCAAAAATTGCGAATATATTAATGTTTATAATTAAAGTTCAATGATTTTGATATAAATATGACAATAAAATTGGAATCTTGATTACATTACCGTTATTTCTAGATAAATATTAGAAATTCACCAGAAACTATTTAAAATCCCATAGATTTTTGATAATAAAAATATCGCACCTTAAATAATTTTTTCAGGACGAAGTTGGCTCAATTATTTTTTTAATTTCTTATTTTTTTCTTGCAGGAAAAATCTCTCAAAAACGACATAGCTCTTCTATTTCTTATTAACGAAGTTCTGATGCTGGACAATGTGGGTATAATTTGCTTACCACCACAAGGACTCGAAACTGGTAGGTTGAGTGATTCAGATAAAGGACAAATAAAGAAATAAAAATAGTTTTAGTTATTTAAAGACTTACAATCATGGATTGTTTTATATGTTTTTAGAAAACATCCTTTGTACCGCTAGTGGTTGGGGAAAAACCGCTTTCAAAACAGGCAAGCATTCGACCATCCTTAAAAAAGTTGATCTTCCACTGATACCCAGGGATGAATGCCAACAGGCCTTAAGGAAAACGAGACTGGGTCCTTTTTATACCTTACACAAGAGCTTCGTCTGCGCTGGAGGGGAACCCAACAAAGATACTTGCAAAGGCGATGGTGGTAGTCCTTTAGTTTGTCCTATACAGAGTGGTGATGGAAGCGGAAATGGAAGGTAAGTTTTCAATTTGTTTTGCGGAACTAAAGCCGCCTAGATTGCCAAAGCTTAGTAGCATTGACGAAACAGGTTTTTTTGCAAGTGGTGATTTTTTTACTTAATTTCAGGTATTTCCAAATGGGCATTGTCAGTTGGGGTATTGGTTGTGGAGGGACACAAACTCCAGGGATCTACGTTAACGTGCCAGAGTTTACAGAGTGGATTGACAAGCAGTTGGGTGCAAGAAATATGGATAGTACTGTGTATAAGTACTAGACTTAAGATTGAATGTGAATGTCTTACATTTGAATTTACATGACAAAACATTGAAGGACGTTTGGACAAAGGTTTTTCAAAACTGAGAACTTTTCTTACTTCTTATTAAAGTAGTCTATTTTCTAGGTCGAAAAAAAAAATTGTGACACTGGTCGCAAACAGCATAAAATTCCATTTTATAACGTCCCAACTTGTTTGTGCTTCAGTATGCACAATTTCTGAATAGAAATTCTTATTCCCCTAACTTTTTTCCTTACAAAAGGTGTACTATATTAATGTCGCTAGAAGTAATTCTTTTTGAGAAAAATGCATTTTAATTCGGCATTGAATAAATCAGAAATATCAAATTTTAGTATGGGCAAAAAATAAACCTTTTTGTTAATAAAATGCATACATCAAGTAAGTAAATAATAAAAACCAAATAAAATACTTACGAAGAATAAAAAAATAAGCTGCCAAAAATAAATGCATGGCATTTTGAAGACTTGCTTATTATATATATTTTTTATTTATTCTGTGCAACACCAAATTTAAATGCCTTTTTCTGCTCCTGTTGCCCCTAACGACATTATTAACAAACAACTTTTTTAAGTAAAAAAGCTAGGGGAATAAGACTTTTTATTCAGAAATTGCATACACTGAAGCACAAAAAATTTAGGACCTTTTAAAATGGCATTTAGCGCCCTATGTGGCGCCCTCTTACAGAATACAGCAAGTTTGAGATCGAGTCTGCTTTCCCATCCCAAAGAACCCCCTTCATCAAATTTTGTCAATATATTTAGTATCTTTCGAAACATGTCAATAGAAATATAATAAAGGTAATTATTGATATTACTGGAAACAGCGAATTTTTTCATGAAATTTTGCACAGACCCTAATTTTGGGTCGTAGAACACGAATCCGAAGTCAGCTTTTGGCGGTCTCGTATGGTTTTTTCAAAACAATTTTTTTTTTGCAAAACTTTTAGGTTAAATTTTAGGTTACCTTTTTTTTATAGATTCCTTTAAGTTTCGACACTTTCACTTAAACATATCTGTAAACTTATAATTTTTATTTTATTTCTTCACACAAAACAGCACATTTAGGCAAAAATAGCTCAGAAAATTGCTTTTTCCAATAGAAAATGTCATTTTAATCGCTACTAGATGCCATTATTCATAGATTAAGGTTAGTTAGGGGGCCATTATTTTCCCAGCTGTCAAGTGTCCGGCGTTGCCAGGTTTACTTATTTTTCATGAAAAAATTGTAAATTAGGAATAATAAAAAAGCTAACCATAACAAACTAAATTCACTATTCTGTCCAACTTAGTCAACAACATTTTTTAATTTTAACCTACATCAGACGTAACCCAAATCCTATTTATCAGCAATCCAACACCTGCATATGCTGATGCATGCAACCATATCTGAACAAAAAGGTGTATACCCAACTCAAGCAAACCTGAACAAAAAGGTGGTCAGGTTTGCTCAGTTTTCATTGATATAGATACATATATATCTATATCAATGAAAACTGAGCAAACCTGACCACCTTTTTGCTCACCCAACCTGAGCAAAAAGGTGGTCAGGTTTGTTCAGTTTTCATTGATACATATATATATGTATCTATATCAATGAAAACTGAGCAAACCTGACCACCTTTTTGCTCAGGTTTGTTTGGGTGTATACACCTTTTTGCTCAGATTTGGTTCATTTTCGCATAATCGTTTTTCCCTCAAATACTGCTAGCTTTAAATAAACTTGGCGGGAAAATGCGAAAATGAACCAAATTTAACCAAAAGGGCAAAAAGATGACCCCAACCAACACCCTGGGGCACCGATCCCTCTTCGCCTGCGAGGAAAGAGACTGGTCAGGGCCCCTAACCAGGTGCTAACCCTGTTCCGACCTTAGGGTGCCCTCCGATCCACCGTTCGTATCAAAAACTTTTCTAAGTCGGTGAATTAGGTGACAGATCTAATATTTTCGATATAACGGTGGTATAACGGTGGATCGGAGGACACCCTAAGGTCGGAGCAGGGTTAGCACCTGGTTAGGGGCCCTGACCAGTCTCTTTCCTCGCAGGCGAAGAGGGATCGGTGCCCCAGGGTGTTGGTTGGGGTCATCTTTTTGCCCTTTCAGGGAAAATAAAATGCTATCTGTCTTATTTTACTCTCATATTGCCATCTCTTTTTTTGGATTTATTTATGGCCGAAAATTGTTAAAATTTGCGAGAAAAATGCTTTGTAAACGTGGCAACGCCGGAAACAGCTGGAAAAATAATGACGTCTAGTAGCGATAAAATGGAATTTTCTATAGAAAAAAGCAATTTTCTTAGCTATTTTTGCCTAAATGTGGTGTTTTGTGTGACGAAAACTAATAAAAATTATAAGTTTACAGATATGTTGAAGTGAAAGTGTCGAAACTTAAAGGAATCTATAACAAAAAGGTAACCTAAAAGTTAACCTAAAAGTTTTCCAAAAACAATTTTTTTTTTGGAAAAACCATACGAGACCGCCAAAAGCTGACTTCGGATTCGTGTTCTACGACTCAAAATTAGGGTATGTGCAAAATTTCATGAAAAAATTCGCTGTTTCCAGTAATATCAATAATTACCATAATAAAATTTCAACTTTAACACCCTGTATCTCTCTTATTATCCAAACGCCCTGTATTTATGAAAATTCATTTTTAATAAACTCATATTGTAAAAGGAATTTCAAAAGGATCTAGGCAAGATTTTCAAAAACACGCTTTCAAGAATACAGTTTCCTAGGTTATTCTGTAATGCATTTTCAAAAAACTATATTCTCGAACAAAAAATGTTCCAGATCCTTTTCAAAAGCCACGCTTTTTAATGTTAATACTGAAACTACCTTATACCACTAACTGTTTTAATATATAAGTACCTACGAATCAATAAAATTCGATTTTATTTCATTTAACAAGCCCGTGTTTTATTTACAAAAACCAAATAGTGTTTATTTACACCCGAAACACTAATAAAACTATTTTTAAAATCCCGCTAAAAATTGTAACCTATAAATTGTTAGCAAAAATTAACTGGTGTTCGTGAGGCAATAATAAACAGAAACACAAACCTGGCCGCATGCCATCAAAATGTCTAAAAATAAAAGTCAAAACTACAAGTAGTAAATCGCTCGTCTTTTTCTATCAATATGTCTCCGAAAAAACCTGTTGAAAATTTAGGTGTTTTATGTTTGAAAACGACAACAAATCTTACTTTGGATGCTATAAAAGAGCGTGGAGAAAAAGCAGTCAAAGAACTTAAGAAGTATTTTCAAAAAGTGCCGAGAAACTTGTGCGATAGCATTTTGCTCAGTATTCTGGATGTGACACCGCTAAGTTCGTTTTCAAAATGGCTCAGTTTCTGCGTTTTTGGATGTAGATGTTCGAGATTTGATTGTAGAATGTTGTCACCGAAGTTTCACGAAAGATTTGCCGACAGTTTGGAAGGTGTGCTGTATTTAAATTTAACTGATATTCAGGTAAGTCAGTTCTTTTAAAAAATGATAGTTTTTCTTAGCTTTTACGCTGTAACATGTGAGGAATTTTCCTAAAAAAACATTTACCCCTAGGTTTAATCCTGGCACCAGCCCAATTTCTTCTTCACATTAATGATCTGCTCTACTCTTCTCTCCGATATTCGTTTTTCTAAACAAGTCTTGAATGAAGAGCTATTGAATAGATCTATACACCTATCACTTTCCCAAGATCTTCAATTAACCTTAGACTGGGGTGACAAAAACCTTTCAGTTCCACGCCTCTAAAACCCAGTCTTGCTTTCTGTCACGCAAGAAATCGGGCAACACTTAGCCCATCCACATGAATGGTCAAGCCCTACCGAATAATGAAACGTTCGGTCTTGCTGCATCGCTTTTGAACATAATCTCAGCTGGCACAAACGCATTACTTCAATAGCCACATTAGCAGTTGAAAGCTTGGTTTTCTCTTCCAGGACAAAAAACGCTTCACCCCTTTCAACACACACTCTTTACGTTTCCCAAATAAGAAATAACCTAGAGTATTGTTCCTAAATCTAAACATCCTTGATTCTATCCAAAAGAGAGCTATTTGACTCATTAATGACGCAGTCCACACAAGAAATTTAGGGAACAAGGGGAATTTATCCCTTTTCTTCCACGGATTTTGCTCTGAAGAAATAAAATTATAATCACAGGGTACAGTCAAACCTGAGAAAACATCATCAAACCTGACTTACTAACTTTGATTTACTTCTATTGCAGATTAACGAAAAAACTCTTAGACGACTCATCAAGCGATGCCCAAACTTAAGGTCCTTGGTAATACCGAACCTTGCCACAGATAAAGTCCTCAAAGAGGTCAGAAACCTCAAAAGCTTAGAGTTTCTAGACATCAGCCTAAACGCCATCCTTTCCAGAACAGGACTTGGTTATCTATCCAACGAAAGCTTGCAAGTTCTTAGTATTGGCACTCCGTTGACTTACTCCGTAGCAAATTACGAAGGGTATGACACCTTGGTTGAAATTTTGCTTCAGTTGCCAAACTTGACAGAGATCAGAACGTACGAATACACTGGACGCGCACTATTGGAACTAAAGCAACCATACATTTCCAAACTTAAAGCTATAAACGATTGCGACACAAGTCTGGAACAAATGGAGGCCATCATCAGCGTGTGCCCACACTTAGAAGAGCTTTTCCTTGAAGACCCGGACGATGAAGTGTTTGAGAAGCTCGAGGAACTGACGCAACTGAAAAAACTCAAAGTGAATAAGTTTTGTGAGAAGCCAGTGACCCTAAAATTAAAATGTATGACCCTACAGACGCTTGAAGTGAAACAAGTAATGGTAGACATAAACGATCTCTGTCTGACGTTAGAAAACTTCTTGGCACGATCTTGCTTCATCTACGACTCCATAGACGAAGACGTTTGCTTCAGAAATCTGCGAGTTATGGAATTCATTGACTGTAATGTTAAAAAAGGCACCATAATGCCTCTTCTAGAATACTGTGATATGCTACGAAGGCTAGCGGTGTCAAACGACATGGGTCTGACTGACCTAGACATACGAATACTGTGCCAGAATAAAAAACTCAAAAACCTAGAGGAGCTGTGGTTGTCACTGGCAAAGAATTTGACGAGTGATTCTGTAATATTACTAATGAACCACTGTGATAAATTGAGAGTGCTTGGGACGTTAAATGGGTGGAATATTGAGAAAGTCGAAGTGAATTATTTGAGATGTGTGATATATTTTACTAATATTAATTTGAATTTGTTGCATTTTAGCTGTTTTTAAATTTGAGGGTGTAAATACTAAGTGGAATTTATACTGATTCTTTTATTAGCTTGACCTGTAACTTCCTAACATTGTAAGGGAATCTTACGGCTCACTTTTCATCCACTTCTAATTGTCGTTTGGATTTGAAATTTTGCAAACTTATGCAGTTCTGGTGATAATACAATATTATGTTGTTTTATTAAAAAAATGTATATACGTATATACAGCGTGTCTTCGTTCTTACAATATGAAAAAAAAATTATTATTGATTTTACAAAAAAAGTGCCTGTTTACAAAAAGTTCTGCATCGTAAGAAAATTGCATTGTCATTCAAAAATCTAATCTAGTATATTCGGGGTGGCTCGAAAATGTAAAAGTCCTAAACCACGTGAAGCTAAAAAGACAAAATCGTTATTTAAAGGTACATTGCCACTGCAAATACTATAGAGCTAACTTCACACCACGGTTTTCTGTTAACTTGTACAGCTATGAAAGGAAAATAATTATTTTTAACGTTTTAGTGCCCTACTCATAAAAGCGTGTTTTATAGTTTTATAAATAATATAGTTTTATAAATTTCTTTTAAAGATAATAGGTTTCAATGTTAGGAAAATATTAATTTCTATTCTAAAAGGCATTGCTCGTATTCTGTGCAAAGTAAATATGTAATAATGTTAACATGTTTTGACAAAACTGCTGTAAAACTGTTGCCTAATAGCATTATTGATTAGATATTGCAAAATTTCCCAATTTTCAAGTAAATTATTTCAGGCTGCAAAAAAAGAATCCCGCACAAACCTATCAATTATCTTAATCCCTTCGGCTCGGTTTATTTCCTGTTCTAGGGATTAAAAACCATTTGGAATGATTTACAATTTTTTTTATCAGTACCTGGGTATAAAAGGGGATTATTTGTAAATTTCCAGTGTTGGGCGAATTTAACGAGAGATAAAAACAGTTTAATATTCGCATATGTTGATCAGAACGAAAATGTGCTTTAGAATCTGGGTTTTTGTACTTGTTGTATTGACCGGCGTATTTTCTGTGAAAACTGATGATTGTGGTAAGTGTCTTTTAAAAAGAATAATCCCGAATATTTTGCTTTTTTCTCTCATTGTTGTTGTTATAAGAAGCTTTTTCGACATATGTGTATGCATTAATAAGGCATACTTTTTAACATTATACTATGATTTTATAAAAATATGGATTTAATTTCTTATTATTTATCTGAAGTCTTATGTAAACCCATGTCAAGTTTTGATTTTTTCATTGTGAGCCTACTAGGAGTGTTTCGGCAAAGAAAAACAATGTAATTTGCAAAAAAAAGTTGAATTTTTGAATTGACCCAGCTAAAAACACGGTTAAGTATTTTATTTATTATTTTTTCTAAACTAATTTTACATCATTTTATCGACAATTCTTAAATTTAAAGAGAAAAAAATGTGCTGGTAGAAAGTTATAATCATTTGAATTTTTTTAAAACTAAAATATAATTTAAAAAAAAATCAAATTACTATAACTTTCCACCAACACATTTTTTTCTCTTAAAATTTAAGAATTGTCGTCAGAATGATATCAAATTTGTGTAGAAAAAATAATAAATAAAATGAAGCGTGTCAATTTTTTTCCCAGGTGGGTCAGTTCAAAAATTCAACTTTTTTCGCAAATTACAAAATATTTATTTTCTTTACCAAAACATTCCTAGTAGGCTCACTATTAAAAAGCCTGAACTTGGCATGGGTCCCATAAATAGCAACAGATATACAACTTTAAAATTTCATGGGCCGCGCCTGCTTTTAGATGCTAAAAAGGAAATAGTTTGTTACTATGGAAGTTGGGCAGTATATCGCGATTCCGAAGGCAAATTTACCACTGATAATATAGACCCCACCCTATGCACCAACATAGTTTATAGCTTCGCAGGATTAAACATGGATCTACAATTAGCTTCTATTGACCCCAACGCCGATATCAACCTAGGTAAGTAAAAAAAAAATAGAAACACTAGCTCAAACTTTGGTTGGTCCACGTATACTTAAAGTATTTATGTTCCATGCAAAGTGTCAAGGTTTAACATTATCCCTATAACTTTTTAGGTGGTTTTGCCAACTTAACAAAAATAAAGGAACAAAATCCTTGCTTGAAAACTACTCTAGCTCTTGGAGGATGGAATGATGGGTCTTTGAAATACTCCATAGTAAGTGAAAGAACTCTACATTCAGATAAATATTTATACAGCTAAAAAAGTCAGACATTTTACTGGGTTTGCTCAGGTTTATAAACCAGAATTAAATCATTTTAGTTGGCTTCAACAGAAGAATCCAGACAGAAATTCGCTGATCAAGCATTAAAAGTAATTTCCTATTACGGTTTCGATGGTCTGGATATTGACTGGGAATATCCCACTACAAGAGGAGGAATCACTGAGGATAAAGAAAATTTAGTAGCTCTGCTAAAGGCTATTAAAGAAAGGTTTGCTCCTTGGGGTTTCAGACTATCCATTGCTGTAGCTGTAGAAGATGGATATTATGATATAAAAGGAATTTCTCAGTGAGTATAGGTTGTAAAGTAATTGTTTTAAGTATTATATCGTATTGCACAAAAACAAGTTGAGTGCAGAGGGAATTTTTATTTATTATCCTTTACTTTAGGCATGTTGACTATGTTCATCTTATGGGGTACGATCTAGTAAGTGATAATTCTAATGTTACAGGACTTCTAGCACCATTGTCTGTGATAGTAAGTACATGTTATATTTTATAGTGACGGTAGCAGATTTTGGCATTATTCTGTAGGATTACGGTAGTCGTGTTGCTGGAATTAGTTTCTAGACTGTGTGCTTGACATACAGCAAACATATGTCTTGGTATTGTTTTTCTAGTATCTCTATTCCTGGATTTTCAAATAATTTTAATAATCAACATTTTTTATGACTTCTAGAAGGAAAAAGTGAACTTGTGGCTTGCAAAAGGGCTACCAGCCTCCAAACTTATCCTTGGTGTACCAACCTATGGCCGTTGTTTCAATCTAGCTGACCCCAAGAATCATGATATTGGAGCAGCAGTCAAAGAAACTACTTGTGGAGGTGCATGGACAGATCAGGACGGGTTTTTGGCCTTTTATGAGGTAATAATAGTTAATTTTTAAGAAGTAAAAAAGTACATAAGTTAAATTGTTTATATTTTTAAGGTTCAAGAGATGGTGGTAAACGGATACTGTCAAGGCACAGTAGTATCTGATGACAATGTGTATTCCTGGTGCAGTGATGTTTGGATGACTTATGATAATGAAATAACAGTAGCGCAAAAGGTGGGTCATTTTTCCTAAATACTTTTCTTTAAAAGGTGTTAACGGAATGATACTTTTTTCAGGCAAAATATGTTGTGGATGCAGGATTGGGAGGAGTGATGGTTTGGTCTTTGGATACAGATGATTTCTTAGGAATGTATGGAATTAAATATACACTTCTAAGTTCCATTTATAAGGCTATTTATAAAATCCATTGAAGAGATTATTCTATTTATATTTTTTTAATTAAATAAAGCCATATAAAAATGAATAGATATTGAATCTTATTTGCGCTGTGTGGTAAACCTGAGCAAACAATGTGAGATTATTTTAAATATTTATTTACAAAAGGGGGTTCCTTTACAAGTATTCAACACAAAATACATATTATGTTAGGTACGCCCCTTGTGATTTAACAAATAGGCACCCGAGTGCAATTTAGTCCCTTTCAGTACCTGTGGGTACTACCCCATTACGGTTTGTTAAAGCTTATTAAGAGTCCGTTTCAGTTTTTATGAATTTCTGGGCTGCAACATTTTATACATTCACAGGCACTCGAATACACCGAAAAACCGGTCTCCCTTGAGACATTTGGTGGGTTTACTGGTTTATGGTTTAAAAGTTGTTGTACATGTTGTACATGTAGATATATAGTATACATATTTATATAATGGTAAACAAACAAACCTTTAAACCATAAACCAGTAAACCCACCAAATGTCTCAAGGGAGACCCCCTTTTCGTTGCACGGCAGTATTCGTGTAGGTATTATTTAGTATATGCTTCAATACATGTTCAGTTATAGGTAATAGATTTAAAATTGTTTGAAAGGAAAGGCAGACAGCTTAACCGAAAATCTGCTAATCTGATGGTAATTAATTGGGACTCTTAAGTCTTTAGGTACCTGGAAACTCGAAAGCAATTCCTTCTCCGAACTCAAAAATAGATCCTACTGAAATCTAATTTTAACAATGCAATTTAAATTTATTTCGTAGTCAGAGTCAGACGTTGTGTCAACTGGCATTCGTTTGACTAAGTTAAAGTTCATGTTTTCATTCGAAACTTAATAAAAGCTAACGATTATTGAGTATAGTGAGTGAAAAGTTAAGTTTGGAAAACTTCTTAATTGGAAAGTTGTGTAATATTCGTATTGGTGTAGAAGAAAAATGTCAACGTAAAGATAAAAGTCAGCTGTTTATATTGAAGTGAAAAATTACTTGGCTGTGTTACAAGTTCGTGTTTTCTATTATTGTTATTTTCAGGAAAACTAGATACAGGTAAGAGAAAGGATTTGTAATATTTTTTCAGTCACGTGTAACTTTTCACTGTTTGACGGTAAGGTTGAAAATTCCGGGTTTGAAAGAAAAAATATTTCAATTTTTCCGAGTAGATGAACCCAACTGACATGGGTCGGGAAAATCGTAATTTACATTTATTTATGAAATGATTCAAAAAATAGACCCCTTCTGGCAAATTCTATACGCACAAGTGAAAGTTTTCCGTCTTCGTTCTTCTTCACGTCTTGGAAGTTCGTAAAATCCATTTTTCGGGTATTTTGGGTACTAGAAATCCAAAAAGTCCTAAGTTTAAACGAAAAACCTTACAGATTAACTGACATATCAACGCACAGCCCACATTACTGTCTAGAAACTTGAAATTTTGCACAGAGGTTTCTTATATAACGTAGGCATCTTCTAAAGAGAGGTTTTTCAAAATTCAACCCCTAAGGGGGCAAAACAGGGGTTCAAAATTTGTATGGGGAAAATATTACATGGTCCTACTCCTATTAACCCGAAACTTCATAGAAGTACTCTACAAAATAAATGTTTAAACATGTGTTTTACAGTTTTTAATAAATCAACCCCTAAGAGGGTGAAATGGGGGTTTAAAGTTTGTAATGGAGTAAAATTGTTATGCGGTTCTATTACCTTAAAAGTACTCTAAAAAATAAACACGTTTTATAACTTTTTAGATATCAATCCCTAATGGAGTATCGAATTGTGTAATTTAATTATGGATATATCTAACCTAACCTAACATAACTTATGTATTTTTAATCATGACACCAAAACTGCACTATTATCACCTATACCATACGCACGAAGTCGCAGGCGGAAGCTAGTCTTTCATAAATTCAGTTTCTCGCGTCTTTTTGACAATAACGGAGCAACAGCGGAAAAAGAGACCTAAATTTAAGATATAAATTAGGAGTTGGCACCGCTGCAAAAATTTTGCGGGCTGGTAATCGACGTTATGTTACCAAAGTAAAAAGTGCTAAAGTTTGTTCAAAGATATACCGTTTGACAAATTGCTGCAATAATTTTCAAATTGCTCCGTTGCCAAACCTGTATTTTCAGGGAAAATTATAACGGTTTTTGTTGGCGTTTTGTTCGTTGGTTCAATTTTCTTCGAATAAGGTCTTTTTCACTTTCGTCCAAACACTCAGCTTTGCCAACATCACATCGGATCTTTCTCTCCAAATGTGTTTTTCATATTATATCACGCACTGTAGATACTGGAATTTTTGTCATATCGCTTGTTCTTTTCACTGCACAAATTGCAGTCCATTTTCACTAACAACTCATAAACGTTTTTTTATAATTTGTTTTGCGCCTGGCGACAAATGTTTCCTATGAAACTCTTTTGATGTCTCACTTGTAGAATTTTCGAAATAATGCGAAATTTTTATTTCTTCTATTTGCAAGTATTTAGCAATTTATTATGAACGTTTCAGAGGCTTTCAGAAAACTATATAGCTTTAATTTAATTTTAACATCTCTTATATGAATTGAATCGTTTGCTTATATTTAAGCTGCTGTTTCCTTATTTTTCCATTTCATTTTTGCACCAGAGAACGATGTCTCCGAAGAAGCAAGTCCCATCTCTCTCTTTTCAATGCGTTAGGAATCTATCCAACCTATTGATTCATGCCTTAAGTGACGATGAAGGAAAATATTTCGATGAAGTGAGGAAATATATGATGTCCGCCACTTACGAGACTTTGCAGGCGTTGCTAAACGAGATTCTAGGTGAGTAATGTATCCCAATTTTATAATATAAGGAGGTCGTCTAATAAGAATGTATACCCCCCCCCCCCCCCCCCCCCGTGATCGAGGTTGTCGACTTTTCACATTTCTAATTTCATTTCTCGGCTTTGACGATTGGAGTATGTTAGAAAGGTTCAATTTTATTGTACGTTTCTATTGTTCCTAATCATTCCATATTTTATTATGCTTGTCGATCTATCATGGCCACTTCAAATAACAACAAAATATTTGTCTAAACTTAAAAATATTTCTATTGTAATAATTTTCGTGAAAAGAAAGTATTTTTTTTTTGGAAAAGCCATTTTTTTGAAAATATAGTTGAAACATACTGTATTTAGTGACGGTAATTTTTTGAAAATAAATGTTATTCTCGTTTTAGGAATAATAAACCTGGATGCCAGCATCAGATTCAGCTGCTTGCAAATTCTTTTAAGAGAGGATATCAAAACCTTAGATGTTGGAGTATTTCCTCGGTTTTATTATGAACAAATTTTAAGTAAGTAGAGATAATTTCACGAAGTTAAATTCAAAATATCTCGTTATAAGTAATGTTAAATTTCTATTGATATTCACATTGTTATATTTTCTAAGTTTCGTCTTCAATTTAATCATCATTATATTAAATATTGTTGAGATAGTTAGTTTGTCTTATTGTTTGTGACTTATCTAATATTACTTATGTGATTTCTGGACTTTCTTGTAGTGACCATCCGAGTACAAGGAATACGTCTTCAACATCTGAATCTAAAAGGGGTTTGGGCACGTGATTACCCCCACCTGCTCAGTCCTCTCGTTTCTAGCCTTACCAACCTAAAAAGTCTATTAATTCCTCATATGGCCGATGATTCTGTGATAGATTCGTTAGGTAACCTTAGGAATTTAGTCAAACTGGATATATCTGGAGAAGCTTGTTATACTGCAAATGGTATTAGGTAAGTTATCGAGTAAGAAGAATACATTATATAGGTATAAAACAAACAAATAATTAAGAAGCTTACCTTTTTTTCAGACTACTAAAAAGCAACACCCTAAGATACCTGGATATTGGCAGTTTCGGAAAACCCAACATTTCCCATGACTCTTCCCTGGGTTACAAACTAGTTGCTGAACTGATCGGGAATCTACCAAACCTCAACGTCCTCAAAACGTACTCGTTTACCGGCCGTGCCGTCCTCCATCAATTAAAACGAGACGATAATTTCAAAACCAAGTTGACTTACCTCCATGATACGGGTACTGACGTGGAGATACTAGAGGCCATTTTGAAGGCTTGTCCTTTGTTGGAGAGTGCTCACATTAACTGCCCAGAAGAGGGAGTCGTGGAGAGGCTTGGTGAAATAAGGAGGTTGCATTCATTGAAGCTTACCAAGGGTAGGTCTTAATTTTGCATAAACTATAGAGTTCTGCAATATTTATATCGTGTTTATTAACAAAAAAATACCTACATTTTAGGTGACGGAAAGGAACTCACAACATTCCTTCGAGCTCAGAGTATTCAACTAGAACTGCTTCAACTCAATCACAACCAAAAGGACGCTTTGGATCTTTCAGAACTTTGTAAAAATGCCCCCGACCTATCAACATTGGAATGTTATCGGATGAACGTTAAAATGACTAACCCATATTCGATTTTTATGAACCTAGAGAGGATTCAAATATTGTACTGTGACATTGTGGATGAGGTGGTGAGAACTGTGATAACTAACACTCCCGTTTTGAAGAGTATTACTGTAGGATGTACAGTAAATATGACCGATGGGGATATGTTTAGGTAAATATTATGTTTGTAGTTATGTTTGTGTGTTTATTCTATTCTTACATTTGTCAGTCTACCCAGAGGTTCCCAAACTTTTCTGGACCACGTTCAAAAGAAAAAAAATTGAAACGCCCCCTTTCCCATAAGAGTTATACCAAATATTAAAATATTGTTACACATTGTCTATATTTTATCTATGTATCCATCTATTAAGATTCACAAAGTAGAAATTAAAAAGACCGTCAAAAGAAGAAAATAATTGTTTATTAAAAATTAACACAAAACTAGTAATAGAAAAATTAATGAAGTGCCCCCCATTTACCTATGGATCCGCTACCGCCCCCATGGAAAACTCCAGTGCTCACTGGAGGGAGGGGGCGGTACCGCCACCATTGGGAACCTCTGAATTACATGTATGATTGTCAAATTTGAGCGGTCCTAGCTATAGCGAGTCCCGTTATTAATTCGCTTTTCTGTGTATTGTAGGTTATTGGCAGATTGCACTTTTGAGAATCTAGAAGAACTGATTTTCTCAGAAGCTCATCGTCTAACTGTGATATCAGTACAATTACTGGCAGAAAATTGCCCAAAGTTGAAAATTTTAGGATCTCTGACTGGCTGGTATATCAGCCCAGATGAAATAGACGCCTTGAGAATATTAGTGGCTGAATCTAATACGGATCTGACTTTGTGGCCTTTATAGTATAAGAAAGTATTTAGTTATAAGGTATAATATCTATCCAGAATGATCCAGAAATTCATAAAAGCGGCTCGCTTCTCATATACCTTTTAGGAGAATGATTATTTTTAATTTCTCCCAGAAAATCCACAATCTCCAACATATTTTACAAAAATAATACCGTGATACAAAACTTCTGAGCGTACAGCCTCGACAAAAAAAAATGTTTTTTCTTCGAGACCGGGGAACTTTTTATTTTGTGCTTTATGAGAAAACTTTAATAAGTGCAAAACGTGTTTTGGATTATATTTCAAACCGCCAGGTGCGTTCTAGCGGCCATATTGGCAGCGTTTTGAGGCGTTCAACATATTAATTGAAAATTTGTGCTCTGTCCAGATCATTGTGTATTCCGAACACGATATGTCTCTTTAAATTTGTTGTGACACGAAATACATTATCGATGTTGCTTGTTAAGGGTTATTGCGCCGAAAATGAGTAATTTTTTTGTTCGCTTTAAAAAATGTGATTTTTGTTTATTAATAATAACGCTTGCAGCATTAGGATGCTAAAGCTGGTCTGTGATCAACTACTAATTTTACTCGGAAACGCTAAAACTATAGTAAAGTATATTTCAGGATATTTGACTATGACTTATTAACTGCAGTAAAACTACCTGGTCGGCTCCGGTTTGTAGACAACTGCGCTGCGTAAGCACTACTGCAAACTTGCCGTACAGGTTAGGGCTGCGGTAAAAATGTAATGGTCTATACTAATATATAAAAAAGTAAATTGACTGACTTACTCATTCAAAACCCATGCATTGTGATGTTTAAACGAAAAAGTCTCGAAAACTGTTAATGATATCAAGATCGAGCAGGTATAGTTTGCCCAGCGAGAATTGACAACCGAAAGAAAAGGAAAATTTTGAATACTAGAAAACTGACGTATGCGTACTAAATAGCTTTTTAGTATTCCGAATTTTTAAAAGTTAACTACGGCATCATAGGGATTTTTTTCTTTCTTTTCGAGTGTCAATTCTCGTTGTGCAAACTATACACCTTTTTAGGTTAAAAGTAACCCTTGTTTGAGAAACTTGATTAGCAACGTACCTAATATTATAGGTAACAAAAAAAATCATAGGTTTATTAAATCAAGTTATATGTAACTAGCGCCCTCTAGTGTGAAACTTAAATATGTTCACAAATTCTTATTTCTCTCCCATAAAAACATAACGCCAACTTTCAATTGGATAGATTGAACCGTTTTTAAATTATGGCTTATTTTCCAAAATAAACGTAACACTTTCAACAGCCTTAATTTCTATAACGAGTATCATTTCGAAAAACGTATATGACTTAATCGGTATACCTTGATGTCTAATATCTCCAGTTGATGGAATCTCTGAGCTATACTAATGGCGCGCGAAGTCCAATATACATCTATGGAACAAATCAAAATGACAGTCATAAATCAATGGTGTCTACCCTCCGTGCTGAAAGTCTGTAAGGTATAAAGGATAAAAGGTCTTTAATAATTATTAATACTGTAACTCGGAATAGGGACGAATATAAAATTGACATTTCACGGCTATTTTTTCTAAAAAAAGGGTTGCAGTAAAAAAATAAACCAACTTCTTTACAACTTACATATTTTAGTACCCTTAAAGGAATGTTTATACGCGATAAATAAAATTTGTTTCAGGAAGGAAACAGGATCACTCTCTTTTGGGGCAACAACCCAGCCCATGCTGTGGAAAATTGCGCCGGTATTGACATAATTTTGTTTTTCATTTTCTCTGGCTTAATCGTGCTTACGGCGGTATGAATTTAAAATAACTTTTTTATTTGTTTATCGGTTAAGGGATTTTGATAAAAAAATACAAATTGATGTTGTCTCTGCTGCTGTATTTTCACAAGAGCCCATACATTTTTTTTTTAAATATCGCTTTCTCGGAATTATAGTTGAACATATGGCCGCTAGACGTCAAAATTCAATGTGAGAAATCATTAAGTGGTTTCTGAGAAATGCGCTCTTACAAAAATAAAATTTAAAAGTATCGAAATTTCTTACTAGTTGTTTCAATCTAGTAAATGCTGAAAATGTCCACCCCCAACCTCCATGCAATTATAAAGGTACTGTTCGAAATGTTTGCGAACATTGTAAAGCATTTCGGAAGTTATTTGTCGGCACTGGTACACTATTCGTTGTTGCAAGTCTTCTAAAGAATTGGGCTGGATTGCTTACATTTTTATTTTTAAATGTCTCCACAAAAAAAAGTCCAGTGGCGATAGATCAGGAGATCCTGCAGGCTATTCAATAGAACTTCTTCTCCCAATCCATCTTCCCGGAAAATTGTCATCCAGATACTGCTTTACAGGAAATGCATAGTTTGGGGGTGCCCCATCTTACTGATAAATTAGATTTTCTGGCCGATGACGGTCATCTTCCTCAACAGCATTCGTTAAAGCAGGGTTAATAGTGGTTTCCAACAACTCTAGGTACATTTCACCAGTTAAATTATCAGGAAGAAAATGCTGTTGGGTTTGATCACACCTGGGTGAAAAGTTTTCGGTGGGCCACCGTGTATATATGTCTCATTTATTTTCAAATACATATTTCAACTTTTTCGGTTAGAAACACATGCACAAAGGTCAAGAAAAATGTATTATCTTTTATTACGTTCCTTCTTTGTTTTCCGGAGTTTAAAAATTTATTAAAAGCATGTAAAAAGAGAATAAGATGCCGGTTTTTCCTGCTGGTCCTGTCCCTTGTAAAAATTTTTACGATTTTTCATCTCATAAAACTTATATATCTGGAAAGGAGCGGAATTCTCGGAAGGCTGTTGCTCAGTTAGTTTTATTAGTTTCCTTTTACGGGTCATATTCTGAACTTTGCTTCGGAGAAAATACACTTTTAAATTCAGATGGTTCCTAAACTTAAACCCATTAAAATGTTACGAGTTTTTGATTGTCTAGTTTAGACTGTAAACCCAATTTTCATAATTTTATTGACTTTAAAACTTATTATTAGTTCCCCAGATCTATGCTATTCATTTCGCAAAACCTGCAAATAATCTTAGATTGGGGTGTCAAAATATTTGTTCAATAATGAATATGCATGTATTTTTGTTTAAGGAAGTCATTAAAAACCCAAAAATATTATTTTGAAGAAAATTAGTAGGATCATATAACTAGAAAAAATATTTTACTTCTCGATATAATTTTTTTACGATTTAAAAAGCATCTGTTTGTCCTCAGTACAGTTATACAGGATGTTTTGTTTCGGAGCCATTAAACGTCAAAGTCGAAATTTCCGCAATTTGAAAAATGTTGAAATCGGGTACAGGTCGCAAAAGTGAATTAAATCGATGTAAATTTTCGGAGGTTGTATGGAACCTGGAGCTTCAGAACTTTACTGAAATTGGTGATGATCAGAAAATGACAAGTAATTCTTTTGAATTTTTTTAGGTCGAAAAATGCCATTTGCAGACCCCTCTTTGGTACCTAATAACTCGAAAAAAAAAACACCGATCAGAAAACGGATTCATAAGTGAAACTTTCAAATCTCAAATACTTTTTTGCAATACATTTATCGAAACCTAAAATCAGTGGAAAATGGAAATATTTAGAAAAAACTGGAAATTTAGATTTTTGACCCAAATATTTCACGGTTTTTAATTTTTTGTGGGGTCAAAAAGGTTCAAATTAAAATTCCATATACGTCACCGGAAAGACTTCGTCGAGGTACGTGTTATCTATATTTTTTAGTTTCTTCATTCTCTATACGAATGGAGCAAACGCCGATTAAATGTCGATTTTTTTTACTTTTTTTTCCCTCGACATCGGTACATTTGAATCACTCTATATTTTTTCGTATCCAATTTTTTCCCAATTTGTCAACACTATCTTATAAAGGGATAATCACACTTTAAATTGAATACCAAATGGGTCATCCAGGAGCGTATTTAAGGGATAAAAATCAGATTTTCTTGATTTTTTCCGACAAATCCGATTTTTAACCGACATTATTATACACTATTTACCTTATTTAGTGATTCTTTTTGGGTTTATTTTATCCGTTAATTATCTAAGAATACCTACCACTAATTTAAATCGCTTATTTTTTCGTTAAAGTTATAAATAAATAGGTTTATTTGCATCGGGGACATCTAAAATTTGAAAATTTTTGAATTTGATTTGATTTTGATGCACACCAAGAATTATTGCAGTTTATTTACTCGAAATTATTAAGATGATGTTAAAATTTCGCATAAATGCCAATTTTTGTAGCTCTAATGTTTAAAGGCTGGTACAGGGGGAAGAAATAATTTTTTTGTTGCATGTAATTAGTAGTTTTTGTATATGAGTATAAAAGAAATTTATTTATCGATATTTCAAATCAAGAGTTCGAAATTTTCAAGAAAATGTAAAAACCGACCGACAACCAGATCTAGCTACATGTAGCTGGAAGATGTAAACTAATTAAGATTATTTATATAAACCGTTTTTATTATTATAAAAGGAATTTCTTTGTAAGTATTCCAAATCGAATTTCTAAAACTTTAAAAATCGATCCACCCTAATGCATATTTCCTATTTCCATCAAATAGCTATTTATGCCATCAGTTACGAAATGCCTAATTTTGTGTAACGCGTGAGATTTTTGCGGAACGAACGAAGTGAGTTCCGCAAAAACTTACAAGTTACACAAAATTTCATTTCGTAACGTATTGCATACAAGATTTTTTCTAATTTTGAAGAAAGTAATAAAAAAATAAAGTTTAATATAATTGATAAAAATTTTAAAACATAAATCTAGTTTGTTGCTGTTACTTCATGTTAGTTGTCAGTTTGACATTTTGTAAAAAAGTCTAGTATGTCGTCGGGAATTAATTTAAATAATTGCAATAATTGTGTTATCAATATTTATAATAATTAATTAATTTATAATTTATGTTGTTATCGTGTATTAATAATAATTAATTAATTTATAATTTATGTTGTTATCGTGTATTATAACAGTTTAATAAATAGAATAATTCTTTTTGTCACTAATTTTGAAATACATTTTTCGTCACCAATTGCATAAAATTTTACTTTATGTAACTAGTTACAAAAAGTAAGACGTTTCATAACGTCAATCAGTTTTACAAAGTGTCACTTTAAGTGTCAAAATTAGAAAAATAACATTTTTGGGTTGGCAATGATTTCCTAAAGCGATTTATGAAAAAAATAGGTGCATATATTGGCTAAGCCATCAGACTTAGAATATGTAATTAAAAAAATTCCCTCCTTGATGGAATCTCGCTTGTTCTACCAAACAGTAGCTGATTCGCTTAAATTGACAATCTCTTGCAGTCTCCTCAGTGCCATCATTGAGACAGTGGGACAAGTCAGCACACTGTTAGTCACAGCGAGACTACATCGCGGAATGACAAGTCTTCTATTAGAAAAAAGTGGTACAAAAAAACCAAAGAAATTTCTTTTAACGTCTTTATTTTTATAAATTGTTAAATAGTAACAATATTTTAGGTACATAAAAACAAGAAACTTTACTTTGTACTGAAGTATGCAGTATAGATGTATAGTGAAGTACATATGTATTATGTATATATTACAGTAAGAAAAATTTATTTTTATAAACTTTGTTTATATTAAGTAAGTAAATAGGTATAGTTATCGAAATATAATATACAGGGTGTAGAAATATTCTTAGGTAAATTGTAATAATTTAACTTATTTGATCCCTGAATTTTTCTGATGCTATTTCCGAACACACTGTATAAAATTACTTGCATTTATTAAATGTCCTTTATTATTTTCTGCAATAAGACCTTATTCGTAACAAAAGCACACGGTTACGTGCTACACCCTGTATATTAATTGTTATTTTGTTACAGGGAAGAATTAATAAAAAGAATAAAATGTAGACAGTTGGTTTTATTTGATGATTCGATAATTTATGCACCTTTGGTGATATACGGGATAATTTTTTAATAGATGATAAAATTCTTATGCCACGTCTACCAGAGTTTAACACCTTGGACAAATGGGGTAAATAAATATCGACTGAATGTAATATATGTGGTCAAAAATTTTTGCAAAAATCTTAAAAAACGGGTTGACAACAGCACAACGAAGATTTTTATACTTGAAATGATATTTTTTATAAAGTTTTAGCGCTTCCCAAAGACTATATTAGGCAGTCCCTGCCTAGAACAAAATTTTGCCCCAGCTATGGAGCCTTGCTTGACCAACAACACTGTTAATTGTTCCACTGTCTTAATAAAGACAGGGGGACAATTTTGTAAATCCCAGTGGATCTACATCGAAGATTTGAATATATTTTTTAATTTGAGTATTAACGAGGGGACATCGAAAAGTTATGGTTGTCAAAAAGTTTCATAATTTTTTAGCAAATGTTTTTGGCCATTATAAACGATATGGTGTCAGGATAATATCTTACATACTAGGATAATTTTATCTATTTTTTTTTATTAAACCTCTAGAAAAACACTTATTTAGACGTCTTTCACAATCCGTAAGATATTTATATGTAGTAAAGTAACTTATCTTCACAGGTTTGCGTATTATTTAGAAAGTGCGAAATGGTATACAGGGTCAGTCGAAAATAATTGCTCCTTATAAAATAACACTGTTTAAAGCCTGAGCGAATTATAGGGTAGGTCATTTCTGGGATGTACGTCGATACGTAGCTCTTTTGACTGTCCGTCGGTCTGTTTTAAGCATAACTCAAAACCTACTACCGAAGTGATCTAGTAGGTCTAGAGTTTTTACGAATTTCGGAACTGGATCGTTTACGAAACTTTAACTATTGAATCAGACAAAGAAATATTCGCGGAAATTAGGCATTTTATAAAACATTTTGGCCGGTTCTTTTTCGGTATATAAGTTCTAATATTATTTTTCTTGGTGCAATCTTAAGCGAAATCACCTGCTAAAAACGTATTCTTTATTTTTGACTGACACCGTACATTTATGTAAATACTCTATATTTATTTTAAATATTAATACAATACTTTATAATTATTATTTTAATATAGTACAATTGGTAACGTATAAACTTAACTAAAGGGTAACAAATATTATACGTATCTTTTGGGGTTTAAAATTTAAAGCTTTCAAATTAAATTATTTTTGACTTTGGCGCCATCTGAACGATATAGAGATAAACAGTATATTACTAGAATACCTACAGGGTGTCCCAAAATATATTGCGAACCAAATACTATTGACAAGGTGCTATTCAGTTAAATAAAACGCTCTACTGTCTACGTTAGCTACCAACACTCAAAAGACACATAAACACTAAACAAAACGCAATGTAAAGTTCTTTTTAGATCACCCTGTATGTATTAATAGAAATGCTTTGTTAAAATGCCGTTAGTAATTTGTTTCTTTTAAACAAACGTCAAGTTGGGGTCACTAATAAATATTTTTTTATTCCTAGCTTAACAACATGTCTTTAATTTTCCTAACCTCACTTCCTTATACATTAAATCAAACGCATTTATATACTACGTATTGCCTTTTATACTTTCAGTGATTTTAGAATCCCGTAAAGCCATATTTACGTACGGACACTTACTAACTCTTATTTATATTTTATTGCTACTGTCCTTGAACCTAAGAATTAAGGGCTTTCCTCACCTGATAAATTAAAGAAACATTCTGTATAATGTAGCCATAAAATGCCCCCTTGCAAATAGCTGAGACGTGTTACAGGGCTGTAATAAAATGAAATTTGAATTTTCTGGGAAGTTATATATTTTCAGAGTCTCCAGAAAATTTGCTATCGGATAAAGTAATACTCGCAATAGTAAATTCGGCACGGTATAGGAGATACAGTAGATTAAATAAAAGCTTATGTAGTTTTTATGAATTTCTGGGTTGAATCCTTCATGAAACCTTTCCTGTGTAAGAGAATCTTTGATTCAAGGATTCAAAAGGAATAGCAATTAATATATTGAAAACTAGTAAATGGTGAAAATTTTGACTGTACAGGATTCTTAAAATATTGAGAGAAATTGTACGTTTTTACACAATTTTATTAAGTATGACATTAAACTATCTGTTAGCAAAAATAAAATTTAGTTTATTAAAATTTTTAATATAATATTTTGCAATATATAGATTTGATGTAAAATAATTATTTAGGAACAAACGCTTGCCATAACATTAACTAAATAGTAACATAATATAGATTAATACCTAATAGATAGTACCTTTACATAATATGACTACAAGTGACTGTCAAAAAATTAGTGCGCTGCAATAATTATTATTGATCCGAATGTCTTTTTCTGACTTTAAAATTCACTTATAAATACCTTTCAGGCCATTTATTCCCTAAAATTCGCTATAAACAAAGATCGCTTAAACCTAACCTTAAAAAAATCTCAATTTTTAAATCCTAAAACTCTTCCCTACTCGCTTAGTCAGGACTTCCATTCCTTAAACTTTCTCATCGACACCTTTTTGAATCTCGACACGGCCGTCAATATCTCGCTCTCTTTCTGAAGATCTTCGTCTGACAGAGCTTCTCCCTCCGAATGCACCTCACGTGACTTCTTGGGACCAATGGCGGTGGAATTGAGATCTTTTTCGGAGTGAAGCTTACTCCGTGAGGGTGGATGGGGTTTTATGGGTGGTTTTGACGTCGTCGGATCGCTCAGCGCCACCTACAGAGGGCCCGTGAAAGAAAATATTGATTTTGAGTTATCAGTTTTATCATGGAGTATCAGAAGTGGGATTATTGAATTAATTTTTGGCGATTTTTAGCACCATCTATAGGATTTTATACGAAGAAGATTTGAACATATTAAGGTTAACATGTTAACTACTAAGGCTATCAATAATGAGATTAAAAATTTAAGGACAAAATTCGTGCCAGCAGTATTCGAAAGATGTCCTCTTTTGCTTCTCAACGTCTATTTTAATTATTTTTTGCATCTAGTTAAAAAATCCGACAAATACATTTTTGAAAAATTCTATTATCTTAAAATAAATACGCCTACCTGTACAGGTACTTTAATACTGTTACTAGCCACATTCCTGGCAACACTCAGTCCTCTACTTATTCTATCCAGCGTTGCTAGTCTTAGACTGGAGGTAATTTTGTTTTTCCTTAATGAGGTCGGGGTAGCATTTGCCCTCTCCTAAAATAAAAGTCCCACGTTACCTAATTTCTTAATGGTTCACTAAACTTTCTACATGTGGCAACACTGTAGGTGTATTTGTCAAGGTGCATTTCTAGAGGGCTTACCTGTAATATAAATCGCCCAATCGTCTGCCAAGACGACTGAGCACTATACACGTTCTCATAATCAGCCAGAGCTCGCTGTTGTATATTATGAGCAGCTCCTCCCCACTCCAGCTCCTCGACTATAACGAAATTCATCGGATCTTCAAGTCTACGCGCTTTGAGTAGCGCCTGAGCCAAAACATCTTGCGCGCAGGCATTTAGAGGTACCTAAAAAAAGACATTGTTACTATTAGTTGATATGGAAATTCCAATCTCATTGACGTTATTACCTTGAGGATGGCGTAAGGAATTTCTGGCGAAACGTTGTAAATACAGACCAGGAAAGTGTCGTTTTCTTCCCAGGCATTGCTCGGAGCACCGTCAGATTTCCTAGCTTCCCTAGCTCTGTTTGCAACACTCCTAATTGATGTAAGCCTACAATGTTACAAATAGTTAAGATCTAAAAACTATTTAGTGCTGGAGACATAGTAAGTAGTATATTGATGTGGGAACCTCCTCTCGTATTAATGTCATTACAAATAAACGCAAATCGTACTCTGGTAAATTGTGTTATTAAATAGTCTGTGAGGGAACGGTATATCATACCATAAAAGGTTATGTTCTGATCTGAACTCACCAAGCTCTACTGCTAGGGTCATTTCCCATCCTTTTAAATATGAATTTTCCTTCTCCCTTCCACTGACTTTGCGCCTGCAACGGTCGTTCATGAAGATCAAGAATTCTTTGGGTAGCTGGTAAGTTATGGTCTTTTTTCTCCCACCCTAATAAACAAAGACACATTTTATAACACTGTTATTGCAGATGTTTTTAAAAGATACCAACCTCGTGCTACCTCCTCCACCAAAATATAATCATTAACTTTTTCCATGGGTATGTTGGCTTTTTGTAGGCAAAGTAGTAAAACATCTTGTGTAGTGGATTCTTGCGTTATTTTCAAAATGGTAGAGGGTTCATCAGGTAATACTCCATATACCATCAGGAAGAACATTTTTCGTTTAACGCATATTGGTGTGCCGGCTGTTGCTGTAGTGAAAAAGTTTTATTAAACACATCAGCTTAATTTAAGTTGGTAAACTAATATTTTTACTTATACTAAAGCATTTAAAAATGTATATTTACCCACGTAGCTATCCGTTTCTTTCGAATCACTCTCAGCTTGCACTGTGTCTTCTCTGTTTTCAGTATTCTCTAAACTTTCCTCTTCTATTCTCGAGTAGATGAACAATGTTGACATGTTAAGGGTTTTATTTTGCGAATTTCTTAATCTATAATTGAAATGAAATTTTTTGAATCAGATGCCTAAGCAAGATCGCAAGAAATACAATTACTATTTTTACATATTATGGATGAATCTAGAGCTACGAACATCTATAAAAAGAGCTATGTACCCACCTTAAGTGGCGATACCCTGGCTTTAGGCATTGAAGAGGTATATTTCTTTGTGCTAGCAAATGATTGTTGGTTGAGTCAATGACAGTGAAGCGAAGAAATGCCAAATCGTGGAACATAATTCTGAAGTGAAACGTCTCGTTCCAAATCGGATTAAGCGCATTTTTGTGGACCTGAAAGAAAGTTAATCTAAGTACAAATTTCTTTTACATGAAAACGTGAACTTACAACTTTGGTTCTTTGTTTATTACAATCGATTTGTATCCCAATAATTTCCACTTCAACGTACACGCTCAAGTTAACATTATTTTGGCTTACGTACTGCCCTGATACTACACTGATCACAAATTGGGATGAGTGAATGCCATCAAATTGCTTATCCCATGGGTTAAACCTGAAGATAATTTAAAAAGTTTGGCTTAATACAAATAAGACAAAAATATTGTTAAATGAAGGTTACCTCCGATACATCACGTGGCTTTTGTCCCACATAACTCTTGGTTTGGTGACGTAACCACATTTGCCGTTGGTTTCAAACAAGGAGGCATTCAACTGTATGGCCGTATCTTCCGTTTGATAGTTTAGAGCTGACATTTGAATACCTAAAAGTTTAAATTGTTTAGATCAGTATTAATGGACGGTTTATTATGCTTACCAAATGACCAGAAGATCACTGGATTAAAGTTGCTAGAATCTATCCTCATGGGCGCTGGATATGTCCTCATTAGCTGCGTTTGGGTGTGCGCTACGAGTGCTAAAGCCTGTTTCCTACAAAGCTTTTTGGCTGTATTTTCGTTTATAGATGAACACTGATAGCATGGATAATTAATATTTGGTCTCTGCGGTTTCTTTTCCTGCAAAAGTTATAGAAAATGGAGGTTAGGAAATCATAATTTCTGATATATAATATTTTTGGAAAGTCCTTCCTTGCCCTTGGAGCATATAACATTTAAAATAATAAGGCTATTCACTTGATAACAAGCTTGCATTCACAGTCATCTAGTGTAGAATTTCGTAGTCGATTCCGATACAAGCGCCGTCAAGTGTTCAAACTGCAATCTAGTGTATATTTGGTTACCTGCACTGTGTTACTTTTATAAATTGGCTTTTATATGTTTTGAGAATGAAAGCATGTAAAGACGGCCGTCTTTTTAATTGCTGTTATAGGAATTTCGTAAAAAGAGCTTAGCTCACCTCGTTCTCGTATAGAGTACTGTCCGATTCGCTACCTATTCCGGACGTAGATATGTTTGAAGCTGAACTACTTCCGGTCGTGACGATAGAACTTCCGGATATTGATACGCATGTTCTTGGTCTCTGCTTCACTGAGCTACTCGGTGATATGGTGTTGAGGCCCCTAAACTTAATAGCCTGCAAGAATAATCAAAATTTAGGGTAAGAATTTGAGTAAAACCACGCAGGGCTGTTTCGCACATAAATATGAATATTGTTATTACATGTAGTACATACCTGAATGTACACAACCAAATCTGATAAGTCTTTCGAGATCTGGCTACCTTTTTTCCTTAATTTGTCGTCGGTCGGTAAAGACCTCTTCGTAGAACTCGTTTTTGACGCTCCATGAGGTCCATATGGCCTGGGCGACTCGTTTGGTCCTAATATTGAATGTAGCGGTTTTTCTAAAAAAAAAAACTCCCATCAAAATCGAGAATCAACATCAAATAGGTGACCTTGTTTACCATCAATGTTGTCTTCGTCGTCCTCATCGTCATACTCATCGTCACTAAAGTCATCATTAAAAGAGCTAGAGCTGGCGTTGCTGATAATAGAGCTGGTTCGTCCAGGCACTGAGTGCCGCAACCCGCTACCAGGTCGCATTGGCGTCGACATCGCCGTAAATGGCGTCGGAATCTCAACTGTCAACTTTTTGTTTTTGATTAGGATTCGGTGTCTTAGTTGTTCTGGGGACGGAAGGCACGGCTCGTCGCTGTAGTCAGCTTCGAACAGGAAATTGGTCACTAAACGTTCTCCAAATATTCTCTGAAAATAAAAAAAATTGGGTCAAGTACTTGCTCAATTAGTGTTCCGTGCCATTGACGAAACACTAAAAAGGATCAGTATGCGGTATTGGGCGTTCAATGCACGGATGAAAACGGAGCATATCTGTATATTGAAAATTAATCAAGTTTAACGTGTGCCTTTTTTATGTACCTGGAAGATATGCGCCATGCGGGTCTGCTGCTGCAAGGAGCAATGATTTTCTATTGACAAAATCACGGGATAGGGTGACACCACAAAAGCGTTTTTGTGTATAGTTTCCACCACTGATGTAAATGGTATTTTGGTGGTAAAGGTATGACCGTGGTATATCATTGGGTAACCATCCTCGCCGTCCCAGCAATCGAGCTCAACGCATCGACAGCCGGAAAGCAACACCTAAAATCAAAGAATAAATAATTTTATTTGAAGGTACCGAAGACGAGTATAATATTGATTGCAAAATATTTGAGTTTAAATTTTGAATTACCTGGCCGTAAAGTTCTACCGAGGACTCTCCTTTCAGCTGGTGACCGGTAAGGTAAGTGTTATGGGAGGAAGCGATATAGTACGTGGACAAGGGTCTTCTCATGTCTTCTTCGATTGGCACTTCGCATTCCGGCACAAACGCAAAATTATCCTTGTCCATGAGATATCTGGCAAACCCTTCGAAGGAAAGACAGTGTTGGGCACGTAAAGAGGGGTCATTCTCATGTCTCTGCAAATAAATAGCCAAAAAACATTGAATTTCTAGTGTTGGCTGCCAAAACAATCAAAAAAGAAATTAAAGAAAAATACTTGTCGCAACGGGCACACAAATAATGAGAATAGTAATAGGACCGACCACGCTGCGTGGTAAAAAGTGGGGTCAAGAGTGGTTTTTCTGTTGTTGCTCTCTTTTAGACTTACATTTATTAAAGCTTTAACTTCGTCTTCGGTTCTCGTCTCCATCTGTCGAGTTTCTAAAAATTTCGTAAAAGTAGATAAAGTTATAACTTGCGAGTTATTAGTATCAATTCCTGCGCAGTTCGTGAAGATACTCGCCGCGGCGATGGCGTCGAAGACCTTTTTCTGAGTATTGATCACTTGGCCTTCGAGTTCTTGCCGACTGTTTCGTGTTAGTAGCCCTAAGGACAAATTTACATTAGATAAGTGCTATCTTCTGCGCTTTTCGACAAAATATCTTGTGTTTTAGTAGAAATAGGAAAGATTAAGGAACACCCTGTATATTATACCTCAACAATATTCGCGAAAATCCATTTAGCTTCTAATGCGCAAGCAGCGCTATTAAAATCTCCCTTTTTTTATGAAAATATTAGATTAATTTATACCGCAAAAGCCGACCGAAAAGTATTAATCCCAAGCTGTTGTTCTTGGTTGTTCGTTGAATAATAAGTTATATTAATTAATATTTTAAAAGGGGTGAAATCTGTAAAGAAAAGGTGCGATAATGGATGTAAATTATTTGTAAGATTTTATATTTTCTTTTTCTCTTCGAAGTTCTGTTCTGGCTTTGTAGCTAAAACGACTGGGCACTTTTGCACATATCAAGATCTAATTGAGCTGTCATGCATTTTGCATAATGATAGAAATGTCTTGAATTATTACTCTTGGAAGATATAGGTGAATGAAAAATAGAACAGTCAACTTCTGAAGTTGTTATCTTTAAAAAAATGAAATATGTTAATCACGCCAGAACCAAAAAGCTTTTATGATCGAAAGTTACTTTAGAAATGGTAGAAGGGTTGATGGCCAGTGGGTTTATTCAACACGGGACGCCATTCAGGATTTTCAAACAGAATTTCTACACATAGTCATGGATTTCGACCAGTTTCGCCACGTTCTGACTAAATCTGTGGCTTTGTTTAGAGAAACAGAAAGTGCAAATAGAAAGGAAGGCAGCGGGAGACCCAAAGTTCGCACTGCACAAAAAGTAGAAGAATTGAGGCAAATTGTTAATGAACACCCACAAACCCCTATTCGGCGTTTATGCCAGCAAGTAAATTGATCCTAGGAACCTGCAATACAATCCTGAAATGTGACCAGCGTATGCATGCTGCAAAGACAAGCCGCAGCGAATGCAATTTTTAGATTAGTTTATGGGTAATTTGCAAACTAATGAAAACATTTAAAATAACCTTTTTACTGAAAAGGCATGGTTTTACCTCGCTGGTTATGCAAATTCTCAAGAAGAGTGAAAATGTGGAGTTCTAAAAATACACATTTCGTTATGGAGAAGCCTCTGCACAGAAAGTTGGCGTGTGGGCGGTCATATCGAAAAAAAGGTTAATTGAACTGATTTTTTTAAGACTCTCAATTCGGCGCGATGGCGTAATGAAAGTTTAGAAACTTTTGTAAACGCATTAGATCATGAAGACATCCAACAAGGCTACTTCCATGAAGACAGCCCACCAATTCACGTAACTCTTGATAATTTACAATTTTGAGGATTTTTCGAAGACCGAATCATTAGAGCTCACCAATATTTTTGATGCTGTAAAAAGAAGAATGATAACATGTTTGGAAGTAGAAGGTGGACACGTCTCTCATTTAGTAAATTTATAATTTTTAGGTTGTTTTTTGTATATGGTTTTTTAAATTCTGTATTATGCAATGACGATGACAATAATGTAATTTTCTTAAAAATAAAAACTTCAGAACTTGACAGTTCCATTTTTCATTCACCTATACCTTTCACTTATGTTACCTTTCAAGAGTAATAATTCAAGACATGCGTGATACTTTGAAGGTGTTTTTTATCTTACGTTAAATTCAATGACAATTCATTAACAATGACAGAACAAATAGAAAACCTAAATTTCAACCATTAAAACTTTTTCGTGAATTGAGCGGATTGACTGAAGCGCCTCCCGTATTTAAACTAGATTCTAGTGTAAATCTGATTGCCTACAGCAGTTCTTGTAATTTTATGTATTTTTTCTTAACTATCTACCTACCGAATTTGGTTGGTTTTTTGGGATGCTGCTGATCCGTCGACTTTGATTTAACTCCATTTAGTTTGGTCGTATTCACAGCCATACTTCTGTAAGATATTGCTAGCTGCTCAAAAAGGTCTCTGAGATCTTTACGAATCAATAAACTGGAACAAAAAGAGAATATAAAAATAGGGTGTAAAAAATTTGGTCAAGTGCAAACTAGACTTGCACCAGGGGCGGCTGGTGAAATTTCAAAGTTGTATATCTCTGTTCCTACTTACAGGACCCGTACCAAATTTACGGGTTTTAATAGTGAGCCCACTGGGAATATTTTAGTAAAGAAAAAAAACATTTTGTAATTTGCGAAAAAAAGTTGAATTTTTGGTGGGCCTCACCTAAGAAAAAAATAAACACGTTTAGATATTTTATTTATTATTTTTTCTAAACAAATTTTACATCATTTTGTCGACATGTTTTAAATTTTGAAAGAAAAAAATGTGTTAGTAGAAAGTTATAGTCATTTGCATTTTGTTAATCCTAAAATATAATTTAAAAAAAAATCAAATGACTATAACTTTCTACTAACACATTTTTTTCTTTCAAAATTTAAAACATGTCGACAAAATGATGTAAAATTTGTTTAGAAAAAATAATAAATAAAATATCTAAACGTGTTTATTTTTTTCTTAGGTGAGGCCCACCAAAATTTCAACCTTTTTTCGCAAATTACAAAATGTTTTTTTTCTTTACTAAAACATTCCCAGTGGGCTCACTATTAAAACCCGTAAATTTGGTACGGGTCCTGTAAGTAGGAACAGAGATATACAACTTTGAAATTTCACCAGCCGCCCCTGACTTGCACAATGCCAGACCCCCACCTAACCTGAGCAAACCTCGGCCTCCCAATCTCCGCCCGTCTGGCGCGTTACGCGCCGCTGGCCCCAATGGCGTACTACATCGCGTATGCGCTGAGCATTGACAAACGTGTAAGGATCAAAATTGTTCCATACATCGTAAGAAATATTTTTTGTCGAAAAAATTTTTCTCTAAAACCAATGGTTTTGCAGTTATAAGGAACTACACAATTAAATTGTTTATATCAATTGATCGCGCCAGAATTTTCCATTCCTGATAATTTTTGTTCAATCTACTCCTAATTCTCAATGCTCATGATTTCTTTTAGATTTTCCTGAGCGATCCTTGTGGTGATAAGGGTGGGGGACAGCAATTGTTAAGCTCTTCCCGAAAAATGTTTTAAAAAAAATTCATCAAAAATACATCATATATATTGTTGAATTCGGGCTTCAATAAGCTTTCACTTGACACCCTATAAGATGCCCTTGTAAATTCTTTTTCCATTTCCCAATTTACCCCCAAAATTAACCCACAGAATCAAAATTGAAGTTTTATATTTTACGTCTATAATTGGGCCATTACATTCTATCTCTGTGCTAAACTTCAACTTTTTACGTCGAATAGTTTCAGAGAAAATCGCGACCGAAGTGATTCCATTTTTACGAAACACTAAAAAAGTCAAAAAATTGAAATTTAATCGGGGATTGTTCAGGTTTGCTGCAAACAACTAAAACCAAAATAAATGCGATTAAACTGAAACGGCAACATCGCTTAAATTTGTTTTGCGGAGCCCATGTCATCTCGTACCGCAGAGATAGACGGCGCATCCGACGTCACGCCGCGCCGGGCTCAAGCATCAGGCAACGTTGCCGGCTTAGCTTGATCAGCGATTAGCGAGCAACAGCGTCTTACATTTAGTTTTCACACGACCGTACATCGCTTTATGGTCCACCTGGTATATATTTTGAAACGCATAGAAGATATCTTTCGAAAATACTGCGAATTTCTAATAAAATGAACTTGTTTTGATCCTCGTTACAAAACTTACCTTCAATTTGTTTTTAAAACACGTAGAAGAGCTTTAAAGCGCGCAATATGAAAACGCATAAATGTTTTGTTACCCGATTTGCTGCAGGTGGTGTTCCAGGAATAAAGAAGCTAATTATGCTGCAGATATTTTATTATCTCGCAGTTTTCTCGTTGATGTTCAGTTTTATGTAGCGAGCCTGGTTTTAAAAATGAAATGAACCGTAGACGGAAATAACGTTTATAATATAAAATTTTCAAAATAATAATCAAAGGTACTTAAAATGTAATGAATTCACACAAACTTTTCTTATATGTGGCAACACTGTATGTATATTTGTCGATGTGCATTTTGAACGGCTTTTACGGAAAAAATGGTCAGGTTAAACAAAGTACTAGCTGTTATCGGATATTCTTTCTTATTTACAACTAACAGAGAAAGATAACAGATCAGAGTTCCAGCAAATAGATTTATGTTGCTTTGTTTAGTTGTTGATTGATCGCTCTTGGGTTTAACAGGGTTTGCAATTCAACGTTTTGGTATTATGACTAACTTTACACAAAATAAATATGCTTATACCAGAATCGCGAAGTACTGGTGGCATTTTTCGAACAGGTTATATGGAACAGTGTTAAATTAGAGTTGATTTAGTGACGTATTATGTTGGATCTACTTACCTAAAAGAACGAAATAACGTTACAAAATCTACAAAATCTAACTGAGTATCGTACAAAATTGAGCCTACTCTGGGATGCCTGCCGTGCCAGAGGTGTTCAGTGGAACCATGTCGATCTCTAAAAAAAAATAGTAAAAGGTAATATTTTTAAGCACTTTTGAAATATTTTTTTTTTGGTTTTTTAAAGGATTTACTTCTTCGGTTGTATTTTCTAACTCGAGGTAAATTCCAGCAAATATTGCTTTATCAGATAGCAAATTTTCTACAGATTCCAAAAATATGTAACTTGTTAATTTTCGTTAAAGATTTAGGTCAGAATTTGGTCTAAACTATACCATAGTTAAAAAATTTAATTTTGTAAACGAATTTTAAAAAAGTTCATGTTCCGATTGCTTTATCAGATAGCACATTTTCTGGAGATTTAACTGACACTATTAGAATCAGTTTTCATACAGTAGCATCATTAACATCAACATTAGGATCAGTAGCAGCAGTTACCTATCAAATTTCGGTTGACTAGACGACGTGTATGCCAATTGGCCCAAACTGTGGTGCCTGGCCACATCGGGCTGGTATTCGGCACCGAAAGTGGTGGGGGTAGATTGCCGGTGATGTGTCGTATTCCGCCAATAGCTGCTTTCCATACACATCGTGGCCGGTTCAACGAAGGAGGATTTTAGGCTTTTATCCTAAAAGAAAGTAGTTTAACATTCACAAAAACAATATTTTTTGTATATTTTTAAATTACATATTTGGATTTGGGTACTATATAACTACAAGAAAGATAGAAAAATTGTTTGGTATACTTACTTTACTCACCTTAAAAGCTTGATTGCTTAAAATCTGCTTCTTTTTGATTTTCATCGAAACTTCCCGTCTTAAACCGGAAGTTTCTCCTGATTGGTTGCTTCCAGGTTTCGTTCCGGCCAGAGACCAGTCTCTGCCTCCAAAAGACTGAAAAAAATTAACTTTGTTTTATTTATCCCAGTAAGAATCTACGCTAGTAGAAAAGAACGTCGCGTAGACACATCCCCACCACTCCGAAATAAATGACGTCATAAATAATACTGGTGAGATTGCTTACCCTTATGGCATCCGCAGCCAACGGTCCGCAACAGTACCCGTCTTCGTGGTACAGTTGCAAATATTGTTCCCGTAACCAAAGCAGTCGTTTATCACAGAGAGAATTAAGTCTAGATATGCCACGTATTAACCAATAAAGTCCACTGTACCAAACCCTGGAAAGAGAATGCATTCAGAAATTCTGAAATGAACCAAATTCCGTACCAATGCGAAACCAATACTGGAGTAATTTATTTTAAAACAAAACAGTGTGTTAGTAAAGCATTATTTTCCCAAGTGCAATTGCTTCTCACTGATGGAAAATTTTCTGGAAATTCAGAAAATATATAATTTGTTAAGGTTCCGGCTAAGATTCTGGGCTGAATTGAGTCAAAACTGTATTATGCTAAAAGATTTAAATTTTTGTAACTTCATATTAAAAAAAAAATTTTAATCGGTAATCTCTGCCAGCCAAATTGCGAATTTCCGCTAATATGGATTTATCCTTTTATACAATAAAACTGAAAAGAGACTGAAAAGTACAAAAGCTTTCAACAATTTTCGGAAATTAGATATGTTATGAGCAAACCACTGTAAGCCTGTAACAAATTCTTTTCTACGCTCTGGAAATTTTCTATCCTAATCTAAACTTTTAAAGGATCGTGTGCATCACTATTTTCCAAACCCGCGAAATGCATTTCGTGATTTGCTTGTTAAACTCTGACAGAACTTGTTTTAAACTCGAAAGTTTAAAAGTTTGGCTTTAGAAATTAAGTTCTATGTTTAAACTAGTTGATAAAAATGCGAAAAAAATTGAAAACTTTTCATAAAGACTTTGTTCGAAATTTGCTGTGTTCGTAAGTTTGAAAATAGTTGAGCGCTGGAGTTGGATAAAGCTGGAAATATTCAAAAGTATTACAAAAGGATTGTGGTAAAAATTGTAGTAAAGCAATACCAAGAACTTAGTCGGTCTGTTTCGCAATTTTCTTATTAAATGCTTTCAAAATTGATCAAAAGCTTTAACTTTTAGGTATTTAACGTCAAAAAGAGTTTCTACGTCAGTAATTTCCAACAGTTGTATTGGTCGCGATCGGGCTTCGATTTGATGATGTAGGGATTTCTTTTATGATTTATTCTAAAATATTTGTATGAAAATATTCATAGATGTTTAAATAAAAATAAAATTTATAGATGAATAGCGTCCCAATACAAGAAACAAAAGCTGTATTGTTTCTTCTTGGGTTTTTTTAGTTTATTTTCAAATTGTATTTATTTAAAATATATATAAATTTGTAAATTTATTTATGAAAATAAACTTATTATTATTATTATATATTACTTAAAAGTTTTACTTTTCTGTATCTCACCTGCATTCGACAGGAGGACAAACAACATACAGCAGTCTATTATCACTAAGGCCGTTGCCGTGCAAAATAGTCAAAGCGCACTCGTTCCCAGGTTCGTGAGCGAGTCCGTAACGCCGCGCCACCGCTGCCAATTCGGCATCTTTTTCCTGGTCTCTGCCTCCGAGATGGACTTCCTTTATTGTCATTAAATCCAGAAATCTGAAGGAGTAAATCAACATTTTAGAATTTGTATAAAACATCACAACCAGACGTAGACATACCCATCATCCAACGTTGTTACGGTACTCTGATCCCCGGTACTCTGCAAGGCCAGCTTGCTTAACAGTCCGGGGGAGAGTGTGTCTTCAGGATTAAAACTCAGGTTAAAATCCTGCGAAAATGGATCGCCGTCGTTTGTGTTTCCTGCTTTGAGAGCTGACCAGCTTGGTCGCACCCATGTGAGCACGGTAGAGGAGCGGTCCAATCGGAGATAGAGGAAGGTACCCTTTATGGTGGAGGGCGTTTGGTTCTCTTGGCCCTCCCAGAGGACTACTGTGCTGCCGTGGTGAAGTATCTAGAAAATAGGGCATACAAATTATATATCATCTAAAAGGGATATTTAGGCATGAGCATCGAAGAAATACTAACCATAACTCACCGAATAAGGTAATTCCAAAATAATTTTTGTGTTTTACTATTAATTCTGTTGTAGTTTATCGTTATATTTATATATGCTTAAACATTCTGGAAAAAGTTTCAAAATAAAATAAAATCCGAAGATTAAAAAATCCGCAAAATATAAACATTCCCTATTGGTACTAAAATAGCTAAATAGGATGGCGGTGTTGCCGTATCCTTAAATTGATTCGCCGCGTTGCCCACTGCGTTCAGTTTTTTTCTGGTATTGAATTTAGTTAAATTTTACACCTCAATATTTTTGTTATTAGCCCTGTCCAACCGAAGCGACGTAACTTTTTGTGTGCATGTTTCGATTGACGGATTATGCAATACTATTAGCATATTTATGGAACACTGTAAATGGCTGAACAACCCCATCATATTAAAAACCCTTGTGTTCATTCTGATCTAAAATTCCATAGAATATTTTAGATAAAAATATAAAATTGCCATTGTAAAATATAGGTCAGTGTTAAACTAAACACAAATGTCCAAGACCATCGGCTAAAGCGGATCCTTAAAGACCCCCCTAATCTCAGAAAACTGGGTCAAGGTCATTCTCTCTGATGCAGAAAATGGAACAGTTTACTGTCTGATGCACAATATAATTTTTCTGCAGCTTATTGGAAAATCCCTTGGAGGATATAAGAAGATTTGACGTTTTTGTAGATTAAAATAATCTTTGGAACGGCACTATAATATAAATTACTATTTCTTTAGAACTAAGGGTTACAAGAAAAATCAGTCGCGCCTTATAGTACAGCAAGCTCCAATGAAAATTTAAGGATCAAGAAGATATTAAACATCTCAAGGTGATATAGGTAAAAATACGCCATTTTGTTTTTCAGTTTCTGTGTTAGTGGTGGAGTAGAAATAGATAGACTGTCACAAAATCCTGCAATATTTCTAATTACCTGAATAACATGTTGATCAATTTTAGTATGTGGCGACGACAGACACACAAAACTGACTCCGTGATCATGCACTAGGGGTTGAACGGGATGATAGTCATCAACATCCACCTCATATTCGCTGTCCGATTCTGAACATCGAGGTGGGCCGGCAGCTAATACTCTGGGTTCACTAACTGTAGATGATCTAAAAAAACATTATTAATTAAAATATATCTTTTTGCAGAACCTCTGCACGTATTCCTAATAAAGACACTTTGATAAATTGGCTCATTTATAAAACTTAAATAAATACTAATAAATGATAAACTGTAATGAAGTAAAAATAAATTTGTAACCGCAATTTACAAAAGATTTTTAATCAATTATATCTGTTAACATGGTTTGTAAACTCACAAATTCCTAAAAACTGAGCATAAAATAAAAAAAAAATTTCCCGCAGAAAACATATGATTCATATGAAATAGTATGCTGTTGCAAAACCTCTGCATGCATTCCTTATAAAAACACTAAAATAAATTCGCTCCGTAATAAAACTTACTTTAAATATTCACTAAGACTAACGGTTGGGCTGAGGCGATTTCTCGTGTGATAATGCTGATGACATAACGAGATATGGTCCATAACCGCTTGCGTGCGGTAAATTTTTTCCAAGTTTATTAGACCACCGGGGCCGATTTTCGTGAAATGGTGGTCCTCTCCGTTGTAATCTGATATGAACTGGAAAGAAAATAAAGGAAATGTTAACTTGGCGTTCTTTCCAGGGAAAAACGTTAAAGTCAAATTATTTCGAAGTTAAATTGCTATCAGGACCAATTTTTTTTATATCTTTATACATAAAAGGCGAAACACGAACGTTTATACAGCGCGTGAAGAAATATCGAGATCTAAAAGAGTTGCGCACGGAAAAACTATTATATTAAATAAATAAAATCTGTTTTAACCCTACGTAGTATTGTTTTTCTCCACGCGTGCGGAAAGTAGCTAATTTCTGCACTTATATGCGTGCTAAAAGTTGCACTTTTCCGGACTAGTGGTGGGATATTCCCAAAAAATAACCATTCAAAAATTATTAATCCACCGAATAATAACAAAGCATTTCTACTTATTTCCAACTTAAAATATTAAAATTTTAAACACCCAGTGTTATGCTAAACCTACATTTTAATTAAATCCTAATAGTATTTTCAGGCAATTACGTTTTCTTTTTTGTTAAGAATGCTGGAAAATCTTAATGAAATTTTGTTTTAGCCAAATACTGTTTGCTTAAAAATTCAACACTTTGAGCTGGAAATCCAAAACACTCTGTGGGATGCTCTAGCAGCGTCAACAATTTGAAATTAAAATTGCATTTTGGTGTAATCTTTTTTTTAACATTTTGCTTTTTAAATGGTTTTAAGTGCAAAGAATCTCGTGGAAAATTTTATCGGTGAGTTTTTGCTACACCCTGTATATTTATTTTTCAAATTTTTGAGGGTTGTTATACTGACGGGAAAATTAATACACGACTCTTTGTAGAACACCATATTTACTATCTCTAGCCATGTAGCTACATCACTTTACATTTTTATTACTCAAGTCTCAAGTTTTCTGATATCCTTTCTGATATCTTTTAGAGACTTTAATAGATATTTTCCAATATCTAGCGTTATAAAGATTTACCAAGATTTCATGTCCGGTATAGCGCAAAGGAAGCAGTCTTTCTTTTGAAACTTTCATCCTCTTGAAACCCCTCGAAACAGTTTTTAATAGCATAAAATGGTTGAGTTCGATTCTATGGAATGTAGTTACATCTGATAAAGGGCTTTGAGAAGAGGTAATGTACGAAATAATTTAACAAACCAATAAATTTGGTTTTACAGATATATACATTTAATTGTACAGGATGTTCTGTTTGTTTTTTTTTTATTTGAGAAAGTCTACGCAGACTGCGAGCCTACAGGGGAAATGTAGCTAACTAACACCGAATTTAAAGAATCGGAGGCAAAGGGAATGCCTCTGCAAGCAATGTGCTAAGCGAAAGAAGTGGGACATTTTGAGTTTTGACTTTTTCTTATTCTATTATGAACAGTTAAGTGGGACAGAGAAAAGCAGATCACCAACAATATGTATTGTATGTTATTTACAGCTAGCCTAGTAGTGTACCCATTATTTTCCCAATTACATTCCTTCTTCCGCACGACCTCAACCCTAAACCGACCGTACTTGACTCCCGACTTCTTTTAAATTACCTAAAGCGTCATGCTCTTTACGAAAAAAGCCCTACTTGAGCCAAATTGAATAAGTCAATTGTATGAAGTTACCCCATGAGTAAATAAATATTGTAAAAGGGAAACAGTAAAAACCAAGAGGAATTATATATTTAATTATTGAAGGGAGACGATATAAGGTTTCGTTAAAGAAACACAATTATCCTCGATTATTTTGGGATGATACACTGAAAGAAAAGGAATTCATGTGATATGCTGGGATATTTGAAGAGTTTGTTTCTACAGCTGCGCGATAATACTCACTTAACCGTCCTTCATTCATTAAATCATTAAAATAACATTGTGTAGGGTAGAAAATTCCTTTTTTAATAAACTACATGTGACACAAACACAGTCTAAATTATTGTCCACACTCACAGAGGATGGCCCCTCCATTGCAAAAATAAGAAACAGAAATACACCCTGAAAAATCCATAAATACACAAAATATGCAAAACTTTCCGAACAAACTCATCCCAACAAACTAAAACTTGAAGGCGGCAGAAAAATCGCCGTCCTGGCTTTAAATTTGCCCTGATTCTCGCGTAGCGCGTGTCGTTGCCTGTAAGCGGGGTCAATAACAACCCACGTGAAGGCGGAATAGGCGAACTACTGCGCTTCTAGGCCCAGGCTACGACGGCAAAGCGAGAAAAACTGGTTGCATTAACGCAGTAAAATTGTTTTGCGTTCACATAAGATATAAGACAAATTATTATAAATTAAATCCATATTTTTAAAAAACTATAGTATATTGTTAAAACTTATCAATTATTAATGATTAAAAATTTATGTTTTATCTCCAAAAAGCTTGCAGAAAAGGTGATTTTCCTGCTGGGTCATAGGTGAATCGAATTTATATCTTTTAGAGTGAATCGAAGATGCTAAGAGTTGAACGAATGTGAAGGCACTCCTTAGATGTAAAAACAATATTCCAGGCTAGTTCATATTTTGGTAAACGTAAAAAGTATAAAAGAAGCTTTTGCATTAGAATTCGTAGTGCTGCGCTCCAATTTAGCTGATGACAAAAAGATGCAGGATACGCAAAATTCTTGTATTCTTTTGCTGAATTTAATTTCAAAATTCTTATATTCTTGTACTGAATTTAAGTTAACGATGTCTAAACAAGGCGCTGACTTTAACTGAAGTAAAAAGTAGCAGGACTCAGTTTTTTAAAAGCGTTTTAATTTATTTTTTACTGCAGGAATAATATATAATATATAATACATTGTTTTCATAATATATTTATTTTCTATAAACAAAATTAAATAATGTGAGTCATATACAAGTACATTGTTACAATAAAAGAAACGGTGAATCAGTAATCCCAGAATTGTGAAAATATGTTTCATAATATTAAATCAACATTAAATTTATTTCACTTGGTAAATTATCAGTTTCCATCTATGGTAGGCGATCTTCACATACTATTAATTAACAATGCCTTAATTAAAGCCCGCGAAAGCAGATTTTTTTTAAAATACAGGGTGTCCTTAAAAATGTGCGCCATCTCTCGGAACTTTACGGTCCAGATCAAGATAATATCATAAGTAATTTTTTACAATACTTAGTCTTTACCATTTTTAACAAACTAAGAAAAGGTAAATTTCTAGGATTAATTTGACGTCATTTAAGTACCCAAAAAATCGTCCACATTCCCTTAAACACCCAGTATGTACAGATATACAAAACAGCTTCAGTTCTCACCTACCACTTGTCTTTGTTGTGCCTGTTCAGCTCTGCTGCTCTTCGAGGATTTCCCTGCAGGATTGGGCAGCTGCTCGGGGGTGCTGCTAGCCAAAATCTCCCTGAGCTCCCGCAGGAATGCTCCGAAAAAGGGTACAACCGGGCATTCGGCCATCGCCAGGGCTCTGCTAAGGGCTCTTTCATATTCGGCCGACAATAGGGCTGCCGAGAGGAAGTTCAGGACGGGTAGAGTGTCTTTTTCGGTGATTGACAGCCAGAAAGGTTTAAGTTTGTTCGATCTGTAAAAAAAATAAAGTAAGTTCTTGGCATACTCTAAAGTATGAATGATATAAAATTAGGCCAATAGTAAAATCAATACTTGTGTTTAATAAACCTAAACAGACGTTATTTATCTATTAGGCATTGGCTTGTGTATGTAGGAAGTATCGATAAAATACCAAAGTTCATGCCATTATTGGACAATATGTGGGTGGTTTTATGATATCTGCACACTATTTACCCACGCATAACTTGCAAATTGCAAACATTTTATAACTGTGTATAAAAATGCAGCGCACAAACTGACTATATACTAAACATATCACATTTCTGCTGTTGGAAATAAACAAAACACATATGCAGCGCATGTACCTTTTTTTTGTGAAACAATGATTTTACGTACGTCCTTGTCAGGTAAAACTGAATTGAAAAATACCTATTAGGATAACAATAAAACCTTAAAATTCTAACATTTAATAAACTGCTGATGAACATGTTTACCCTTCGTTTATTGTGGCTCAGGTTTCTTGAGGTTCCTCCGTCACACTTGAAGATGTTCTGTCAAAAAAGGCAAGTAGTTTCCGCCGGCCTACAACTTTCTAACTGCTGGAGGCCGAAAGAAACCCCTGCCTGTCTAACAGATAAGTACTTCGCCAGTCTCATGGTCTTTTGAACTTTGAAATCTTCTCTCCTAATACAGCTCCACCTTGTGTCTTCATTAGGTAAACTTAAACACTAACCCATTTTTCGCATTGGGATACAAAACATATTTCTCTCCAGTAATTTAAAAAGAAGCAATTGAAATGTGCTTTATTTCTAATTAAATGTAAAGTAATTAGGAACAACAAAAAGCACTCAAAATAGAAGAGGCAAGTTAGATCTGGAGTCGAAGTAGTTGCTAATTTTTTTTATTAACAATTTATTGCAAAAAGTCGTTTTCTTTCAAGTCTTTTTTCGGTTTTCCGTCATTTCTTTTTGCTTATTTCGACTCTCTAGATCTAAATTGCCTCCTCTAAAACACTTTTTTAAAATTTGAAAAACAGAAATGGCATTAACTAATATTATCAGGCATTATTTTATGCGTTTTTAAAATTAAATATATAAAACATCCTGTAACGGCCATGTACAAAACCAAAGATCTCATCTACTACAGAATGCGGAAAAAAGGTCCAATAAAAAGTCCCAAACTGATAAAACGTGGGTTATTCTTTAAACTTTATTTGTTGTTTCGTTTTTTGGAGAGTCCCGCAAAAAGAGAAATCAGATGATAAAAAATTCACGAAAAGTTTGAGACTGGGGAATTCGACATGCTTTTTGTTTTAGGGTTTTGGTTACAGAGATATCGATCTGAATTTGTTTCTTTGAGGCTTTTTACTGAGTGTTATTTAAAGAAGCATTTTATTTAACAATGTAGGCAATAAATTTCTGGTTTTTGTAATAGCATTTTGAGTTTGGTCCATTACATACAAAGTATAATTAGGAGCCTTAAAATTACTATCTTGTGCAATAGTATTTGGGTTTTGTGCACTTGTATGGACCTGTACGAAAGTACACAACGTGAGATTAGACAAACTAAAGGGTGTCCCAATAAGAACGCACATTTTAATTGTGAAATAAAAGTCATCATTTATTTTAAAATAAGTGTTATTTATATTTTAATAGAAAGTTAATACACTGCAATTAAACGTGAAAAATAATATCTGGCAAATGGTGACAGAATCTTATCCTTTTCGAGAAATTTTCAATTACATTTTCACACAATTCTTTCCCAATTTCGCTAATAACGCGTTCAATTTCGTTCTTCAACTGTGGTATTGTTGTGGGGTTATTAGCGTATACGCGTGATTTTAAAAAACCCCACAGAAAGAAATCGCAAGGCGTTAAATCGCACGATCTTGCGGGCCAGTTCTGATCTCCATTATGTGAGATGACACGACCGGGAAACTTTCCTTGCAACAACTGAATTGCTTCGCGTGTAGTGTGACATGTCGCACCATCCTGTTGATACCACATAACTTCCGTATCCATACCATCCAATTGAGGCCATAAAAACTCAGTCAGCATGTTACGATAGCGTTCGCTGTTCACAGTAACTGCATTTTCTGCCTCGTCCTCGAAGAAGTATGGTCCAATCACTCCACCTGCCCAAATTCCGCACCAAACAGTGACTCTTAATGGATGCATTTTCTTCTCGTGAATAACTCTAGGATTTTCTTCACCCCAAATCCGACAATGTTGTTTATTAACAAAGCCGTTAATGTGAAAGTGTGCCTCATCGGTGAACAGAATATTCTTCGAAAAATCGACATTCCTTTGTTGTTCTTGCAATACCCAAGAAGAAAATGTACGGCGTGTCGCATGGTCCAATGGCTTCAATTCTTGCGTCAATTGAATCTTATAAGCATGGAAATGAAGATCTTTTGTGAGAATTCGATGGGTAGTGCTCCTTGTAAGGTGCAACTGTTGTGAACGATGACGGATAGATGTTCTCGGATTCTCGCCAACACTTTCACGCAGTGCGGCAATGTTTTCAACAGAGCGACTAGTACGGAGACGCACTGGTGGTTTCACGTCCACGACAGAACCATTTTGCTCAAATTTGTTAAGTAGTCTTTGAACGGTCGTGTGATTTGGCGCATTGTGTCGACCAAAAATGCCACGCAATTTTCGAACTGTTTCCGCAAAACATTCTCCATATTTGTAGTGTGTTTTAACAATAATAATTCGTTGTTCGACCGTATAGCGTTCCATGGTTACTAATGGCAAAGTGTTTACATTATTCTTATCATTTGTTTGTTGGCCTACTGCGAATAAAATAAGAATGCCGCGCCATTCAAAATGTGCGTTCCTATTGGGACACCCTTTATATGTAGGTACAAAAGCAAAAAGGTTTTTAAATAAGTGCATATTTAAGAACGTTAGAACAGCCTATTCAAGAAAAATAATCTTGATGAAAAACATTTTTCTGCTCCACGGAACTTTTGAAATATTATCTCCATTATTTTTTCTTTCGTGCCGGACTCTGCGGATAGTAACACTCATTTTTTAGAGGTAATAAATGAGAAGCTCCTGTCGAGAACCTGTTATTTCTTCGCTAATCAAGACGCAGCCTTATGGCATGGTGATAAAGCAGGGCCGAATTAAAAGAAATTATCTTGTCGGGCTTTTTATGCTGGAGTATTTTTCTTATTGGATCTTAGGTAACAATATGCAACCTAACAGTCTGTTTCGCAATTTTTTAGTAGGATGCGATTCGTATCAATTACTAGATGGGCCAGCTTGGTAAAGGCACGAGGAAATAATTTAGTGTTCAGTCTTTTATAAATTTTGCCTTAGGATAAGATTAGTGTACGAGTAACAAAAAGTAATAGAACTGTTTATAGTTGTTGAGTCTTACCCTATTTCGGATAACAACTCACAGGAAAAAACCCTAATATAACTCCTTGTCGCTGTTCGTTGTACAGAGTTTCTAATATAACTAAGCACACCCAAAATGTCCCTAAAGTTTTACATATATTTACATACATTATGTAACATAAAACGAGGCACTTAACTTGTCTTACATTCTTAAGATCCTTGTAAATTTCGATTGTAGATTAAAAGCTTTATAGTTTGTCAAAACTATGTATATTTGACAATTCAGCCCTAGGAAAACAGAGAGCTGTTTTGCGCTGTAGCCAAATTCCTCTATTTTCCAAATATCGGAATTTTCTTCTAGGAAGTTTAATTCTTACATTTCTTTAAAATGGCTTTAGATTAACTTAATGCCTATTGGACATAGTTAACTACGTTTTATATCCCTAGACATACTCTATCCTTTCGCTGCATCTGTATATCATATATTTATTATGCACAAACTGCATTGTCTCTACTTTTTGATAAAATAAACAAGCATGATATTTTTCTAAAATTGTTAGTTTTTACATCTTTAAGTATGTATTGGGACATCCTTTACAATGTATGAAATAAAACAAGAGGCAAAATACTGCCGTTAAAAATTACTTTTTATTTTTATTGGGCATGTTTTAATTTCCTATAGTTGACGATAAAAGGACACTTTACAACATGGCCCTTAAGGAAACAAACGAATCCTATAAAGAAACGTATTATAATCAGAAATGGCAAATAAAAATAACATTAATGTCCATTGTAAACGCGAGGTCGAACATAAATCAACGTTTTAGAGTCAAAATTCCAGTTTACAGTTTGCCATAAGGTTTGTAATATCCATCAGTGTTTTCTCGCACTCCATAAAAACTGATAAAACCTGGAACGGTTTCGCATTTTCATCGATTTCCCATTACAAAAAGGGATTTTTCACGCGGTTAAGCGTGACGAGAAAATTCCAAAGTTAAACTTAACTTGTCAAGGAAATTGCTTTTTAAGGCAAGTTGTTTTATCTATATGCGGTATAAGGCGATGTCTAGATTAAGTAATAAAGAGAACGCTTTTCGGGAAACGTACACATTATTAACTTTGAGAAATGGATGCTGCTGTCTTCAAGGCTTAGTGAAAAAGATACAGTTCGAGTAATATTTTTACGAAGCATTAGACGAACTAGGAGCGATGACCGAAATGTCGAATAGGTACCGGATGGGACTAATACAGGCCAATCAAGTTTCTTGTGTCGCCACACGGTGCTTTAAACCAGCCAATGAATAAGTCAAACCTATTATCAACTTTACGGGAGTCTTATAGAAAAACAGTGTCCATATATGACCACTTACTTAAGTCCAGCGATAATTTCCATTGCTCCATTGAAATTTCCGATGTTCCACGAGGAAAGGGCCACTCGCAGGACGCAGGAAACCACTGCCCTTCTTGCATCATGAGTAGGCTGGGATATTATCAGCTGAGTTACCCACGCACTGACCTATAACAAAAAGTAGCGTTAAGGTTGGTAAGAAAAATTCCCCGAGATTAATAATTGAAGAGTTTAAGGCTTAACAAATTTTGACTTATTTTATCATTTCTACAAATTGCTTGGTTTCCAACCTCAAATATTTATTAAGACAAGTCAGAGCTGTCAAACAAAATTTGATGTAATTATAGGTAACGAAGCTCCTATAATAAACTCTATGCGTGCCTCCATTTTGGTAAAGATGTCCGATATGTGTGAAATTCGTAAGAGAATTTCTGACAGAATGTAATTTCCACTGGACGGTATCTATCTCAGCCCCCCAATAATTTTGATAACAAAGCTGCTTTAAAATTGTTTTTTGTGTGTTACAATTGAATGAAAATATTTTTCAAAAAAGTGTTGTTACTTTTCTCTTTAAAAACACTAATTTAAAAGATTTTTTAAACACGTATTTCTCTAAAGACTGTTTGTTTAAAAGAGGCTATTTCGACAATTGGACTATTTTAAAATAAGTTTTGAAATAAAAACTCGTAAATTATAAAATAAAAAATTGCAATTGAAGCACATATCGGCGAATCGTAAACGAAAAATTGTGAAGATCCAATTGAAAACTCATCACTTTGAATCGTGAGTTACGAAATTGTGGCACTTATAGAATTATGAATATTCCAGTAAACCAAAATCTCTATCTGTATGCGCGCCCGTCTTTTCGCAAATAAATCAGGATTATTAGTGGTAGGATCCGGCAACAGACAATCTATTATCCATTTCCACAACGAGTTTCCCTGTGAGTATTCTCCAGTTAAGCTTGCTGTTTTACTTTTAAACGGAGAACGAGAATAACAATATCATGGGATTTAAAATTTAACATCTAGAGTTCTATGGCCCACTTAAAAAAAAGCACTGTATATTTCCAGACATTGTGCTAATATAAAATAATGATTGACGATGTTAAGAAAACTGGGACAATAATAACACTCGAGGGTAATTTAACGACCCAGCACCGAATTTTATGATATAAGTGGTGGAATATTTCTCGTATTAGCTTTTAGTACCGAAAATAACGACCTACCCTTCGACTAAACCTCCAATGAATCACAGATAACCTTCCCCAGTCACCCGTTTTTTCAAATTCTACAATCGGCATTCTAACATCGCTTGCCAATACATTTAAATCGTTGGATTTCGACCCCAAAATGCCTGAGTCTAATAAATGGTCCGCACATTGCGAGACCCGACGGGGTCTAAAAGTAAAACAGGGGAAAGCTCCCATGCTCCCCGGAAAATTCACTGTGGAAATTAGAAAATAAATTGTCGGTTGCCAAATCCGACCACTAATAACCTTGATTTATTCCCGAGAATTAAAAGGGGGCGGACATTTCTGGATTATTGCGTTGTTCATCATTGATTGTCATAATTTCGTACTTGATGATACACCAATATTAATTAAGGCTTTAAAATTCTATAAAGGTGTACTTACTCAAATAATATATCCACCATAACTGGGGAATAGAAGCAGATCTATACCCATCCCTTTCGCGAAATCTCCAATTAATCTTAGACTGAGGTGCCAGAAGCATTGTTCAGTTCAACGCCTCCAAAACCGTATGAAAGTAGTTTGTTGAGGAGTGCGGCATGTTATACCGATCAAAGGCCTTGGAAATATCAATAGCAACAACCTAGGATTTGCCACGAAATTTGGGGGACTTGTTCAAGTTATGTGTGACGAACGTAAGGAGATCAGCTGTGGCTCTTTGGTGACAAAATCCGTACTGTCGGTCATGGATGATCTACGAAGCACAAATAATCTAAACGAACCTGTTCAGGTGTGTTTAAATTTATCCAGGAATTTCTCACGTACCAAACAGGACAGAAAAATACCATCCTTCTCCCTCTCCTCTATATTTAATCGTCGTAAAGGCAATATCATCATTTCAGAAATATACTGCATTTGTATTTAAAACAACAACAGGCATACATTAAATATCAATACAAGGGGAAGAGAAGTTCCATTGTTTTAACACACGTTATGTAGAAATTGTAACAATGTAAATAATTTGCATACAATGCCCAATACTTAACTGACAGCTAACTAACAAATTTGTACGATATTAATTAAGCCAAATTATGCAAAACCAAACAAACTATGTTAATATTCTGACACAACCCTTATATTGAAGCGCTATATGTGTGGTAGCAAATTACCATATTAAAAGGGGCAACAGATCCCATTTGCCCAAAATCCAAGTAGTTGATAAAATTACACTAGATATCAAAATTTTACACAACAAAGACAACTGCCTATAAGTCGTCCTTTTCACTTGCAAAATTAGCTTTCATACTCTGTTAGCTTCTTGTAAAGAAGCAAGTCATTCAAGATGTGCTTAAACTTTATTATCCTGGTAATTTACAAACATTTCGTTACCTTTAACCTTCTCCATGCATGCCTTTGATGTCAGTAGCTTAAGAATTATTAAATAAAACCTGCACGTCTCCCAAAGTTATATCTGCTCTAAATTGTTTCAATAACTTTTCAAATTTGTGAATGTAAGCATAAACTTCGTGTTTTGTAAGTCTTGTTCAAGTTTAAACAAACCAATACATTTTTTATCGGTCGGTCCCACTTCTGATCATGCTTAATCATCATAAAAATTTGTTTTCTAGACAGCAAGGTCTAGTTTTTAAGTAATTTTTGTGCCAAATTATTATTTACAGAATATTTCCAAACAATGGCACTTTCTCTTGTCATTCGTTGATGCTATAAATCTTTTGAAACTCCGCTTAGTCATCTTTTTTCTGAATATACGTAAAGTCGGATTTAGTATCGCTTGCCAATACATTTAAATAGTCGGTCGACCCCCTCGAAATGGTCCCGCCTAACAAATGGCTGCTCCATAGCGAAATCCGTTTAAAAGTGAAACAACGAGCTTAACTGGAGAATTCTCACTGGGAAACTCGTTGTGTAAATGGAAAATAGATTGTCTGTTGCCAAATCCAACCACTAATAACCCTGATTTATTTGCGGAAGGAAGGGCGGGCGTACAGACAAAGATATAGGTTTATTGGAATATTCATCAATTGATAATTCTCACAATTTCGCAGCTCACGATTCGCCGTTATCAGTATTCAATTGTATCTTCACAATTTTTTCGTTTACGATTTTCCGATATTTTTTTCGAATTACAATTTTTTGTTTTAAGATTCACCAATTTTTATTTCAAAAAACACAGGGGGCTTCAAAACTAGGTTTAAGAAAAGTTTTTAGCTTATGGCTGATACAAAAATGTTTTTAAATACAAGAGTTTAAAGAGTCGTCTAACATTTTCCTTGTGGTTTCTCTAACTACAGAGTATGTTGGCGTACAACCCCCGAACATATCAGCATAGAATCCTTATTATCATGTTATGATCCAGATTTATCTACTTTCATCTTCACGGTAAACACATCAGCGAACTATATATACTATATTTAAGTACACAAATCTGAAACTTAGGAATATTCCATTTTACAAGCCTAATGACGATGAATTTATGCATAAATAAACACACTATGTCAACAAATTACAGACTGACTGCGTGTTGCGGTTTTAAACATAAATAAAGCATTTACCGAACTTGAGCTCATAACCGGATTCATGACTTGCTGAGGGAATTCTTGAAGAAACTGAATCCTTTCAATGTTTTTAGAAAACTACTTTATAATTTATTTTAAGAGAAATCGCTAGAATTATTTCCGTATCCCAATAGGTATTTGCGAATTTAGATTTGTTGCCATCTTTAAACAAAACCTATAAATTTTATATTTTGCATGCGTCATCTGGAGATTCGGCAATTTAATAATGGATCTTTTTGCGACATAAGAACGTGTTAGAATTATTCAATCTTACTTTGTTAGAAATAATTCACAATATTGAAATAAAATTATCCTTTCCGACGAAGCTCTCCATCTCGTAGGTGATGTGAACAAGGTATGTGTAGGATTTTTTTTTAAATATTGCTACGATCTGGGCTGAGACTAATAAGTAACTTTGTTCTAGTCCTAATTTACTACATGGCTTAATATCTAAGTGTCAGCCATTGATGTTTTCTTAGCTCAATTCTCTGCAATTATGGCACTTTTTTTCTTACGCACTACACACACAGTACTCTTCTTTTCTACATTACCATTACCAACTCGTAGGGTTTAGCCCTCTTGAGCTTTCTTATTTGGAGGGAGTTATCGAGGAGCTGAATTGCCTCGATATTCTCATGTTGAACCATAACAGTTTCTGCCACTTTCCATAATTTAGGTACATGCTTCAGTAGCGATAGTATTATTTTCGAACTCTGGTTGGTCACATGTGTATAATAGAGAACCGGACCTAAGACGCTGCCGTGTTGCACTCCAGTTTTAATTCGTTTAAGATCAGAGTAGGCATCTTCTTGCTTGATTCTAAAGTGACTATCTATTACATAAGATTGTAGAATATCTGTGTATTGTTTAGTAAGGATGTATGATTGTTTGCGATGTAAGCCCTCATGCCAAAACCTTATCAAACGCCTGCGCAAAGTCCAAACGTACTGCAGACCTGACTCTTTTTCCTTCAAGAGCGTTTTCTACAATATGAGTTATCCTATGGACCTGATCTATAGTGGAGTGCTTATGTCTGAATCCGAATTGGTGACTTGGAATTAAGTTTTTTTCTCTCTTTATAATTGGTTGCATTCTTTTGAGGAGCAGTTTCTCAAAGAGTTTGGACATAATAATGATATTGGCTTGTATGAGGAAGTTACATGTGGAGGTTGGACAGGCTTAGGAACCATAACAATTTCTGCCATAATTTAGGTACATACTAGAGTCTAAATGCAGCGTTGATGAGATTAGTCAGCTTAACAATTACTTTTCTTGGAAGCTGTTTCAAGATTTCTCCTCTAATTAGATCGAATCCAGGACCCTTTTTTGTGTTTATATTATATTTAATTTCTGTCATAACTTCTTCTAGTGTCACTAATGTGATATTTCCGATTTTGTGATGTGTAGGATTTGAGAACCTTTACATCCTCTTCGAGGTGCTGCGCATTGTGGACTGGAGGTGTTACATGTTATTTTAATGACGAATGCTACAGCAATATGTTAAGGAACTTCTATGGCTCCAATTAGATAATATGTGCCTTACCAATATGTTATGTAACAAGATGATGCCACGTGTCACACGGCAAGGGAAAGCTTAGATTTGTTACGGACAAGTTTTCCTAGGCCCGTCATTTCTTGAAATGGTGATATTCAGTGGCCTGCAAGATCATGCGAACTAACGCTTCTTGATTTAACAAATAAATTCTTCACTGGTGGAGATTATTATTCATAAGACCTTTAGATTACTGTGGACATTTAACTTCCATTTACTATTCTGGGCACTCGGCAATAAATAAACATAAACGGAAAATCACTCTGCTGCTACGTAATTTTTATACTGAATTATATATATCAACTAAAATGGGATATATGTAAATCGATTTAGTGCGAGAAGGATCAGAAAATATGTTGTGGACATAATTTTGTTCGGTGGCATTTCGGAGGATTAATGTGAATAGCATTTTATGAAGCACCCACGCGAATGCAGAATAATGTAGGGCATTTTTATATTATACTCGTACCATCCAGTTTTTGTTGTTGTTTTTATAGACTTTTTTTATAGAGATACCGATATCAAACCGTATAGAATTTCTTTCATAAAAATTCCGAAGCCCTTTGTATTGTTAAACAGGTCTCAGCCACTAAGAGTTGTGTGTCTACAGGTGGGGGGGGGGGGGGGTCCAAAAAGTTTGCAATAAATGCGAAATTATTTTTTTTACAACACAAAAAAACTCGAAATGTTCATGAAAATATGGGAGTGAACCTTGGGTAGGCCAGCATTGATAGGATATAAGTCAGATGAATGGCCATCCACTACTATAGATATTAGGGTGTCCGTTATTTACCAAGTTGATTTGTATGCACCCTAAATTTTTAGTTTATCGTCTAAAAAAAATGTCAGACTAAAATAAGCCCTTAATATTCATAATAAACCTTGCCATAAAGACTATACATTTGCCATTTAAATTACATGGGATTTTGCCACTTTTTATAGTTAATTATTTTTTTCTCGGACAAGATGACTTATAGCAATGGGACATACACATTCTTATAGGAAATTGAACGCTCTACAAAAAAGGCCTCTTATAATTTTTCGATTAATTCACTCGTTCAAAAGTTATTCAAGGTAAAATTTGAACTCTATGTAAATTTTCAGATTTTTTTACTTTTACGACAAAGTGATTATTATTTGGATAAAAGTTATTAGTTTATTTCTAAAAATAGATAATTCTGGTGGAATTAGGGTAAAAAAATTTTAAACATGGAAAATAATATACCGCATAACAGGTAGCAGTTTGAATCATTTTTGAGACTATTCATTTATATCACGCAGTCAACTAATTTTTATTGAATTTCATAAATTTTGGTATACTTTCATGAAATTTCACTTCAATACAGTAAGTGACTCAAAATTACACTACAAGCATTCCCGCCAACACACGGATTTTCTATTCAGGCAAGCGCGCTAAGTCGCATTTAGTACCTTGAATAACTTTTGAAGGAGTTAATTAATCGAAAAATTATAAGAGATCTTTTTTATAGAGCGTTCAATTTCCTATATAAAAAAATCTATATCTCATTGCTATAAGTCATCTTGCCCAAGAAAAAAAAAATTATTGTAAAAAGTGGCAAAATCCCATGTAATTTAAATGGGAAATGTATCGTCTTTAGGGCAAGGTTTATTCTGACTACTAAGGGCTTATTTTGGTCTGACATTTTTTTTAGATGATAAACTAAAAATTTAGGGGGCGTCGCAGGAAAAAAAATCAACTTGGTAAATAACGGACACCCTAATAGATATGCTTATGACTTGCTCAGGTTTGCTCAGCATTACCCAAAATACATTATTTTCTAAAAGGTTGGAACTTTCAGTCAACGCAACAATGCATAATTGCAATGGTTGCTTTGGAAAACGCTGATAATTATAATTTTTAAAACAAAACATCGGTATCTCAGCAACGATTCAATCGCTTGGGTCATGTGTAAGAGTCAAATTGAATAGAATAATCTCTCAACCAACGGCATTTCAATCGGTTAATTGCCATTATTGTTTATAATTCATTTATCTTAACACAGCTTAAACTTAGCGAGAATATTCCGAATAGGGTTTGTTTGTCTTGCGTTCGCAAACATTGGGTACGCACAGTATGATATTCGACGTGACAACCAGGGATTTGCTATTGTACAAACCGACTTAAACAAATGCTGGCAAAACAAGTTAATTTGGTAGAGACAGAGTGAGAAGTTCTTCTGAATATTATCTCATTTAGAACATTAAATAAATTATGTTTTAAGGAACTCAAAAACACGCTTTTATGAGTAGCGCACTAAAAAGTTAAAAATAATTATTGTCCTTTTATAGCTGTACAAGTTAACAGAAAACTGGGGGGTGCAGTGCGCGTAGCGTGGATTGGAAGGAGATAGGGTTGAACTAACGGTTAATTTCATGTCCATTACTGTCAAAATAAACCTGCTAAAGACTAACGAATCTATTTATAAGAGTATTTTCACCAGGAATCCCTGGCTTGGATAATAGAAAACGATTAGGAACACTTCTCATAAAAGTAATTTTTTCATGTTACCTTCTATCAACGGCATCTTGTTGACATAACCTTACCCAACCTGTCATATCGCCGATGGTGAAAAAGGATACGCAATAAAAGCGATATCCCTCTTTGCGTCATCATCGTAGTGCTTTTCAGCGGAAAAAGTTATTTTCCGTGAAACTGGATCTCTTTCTACATCCTACATAAAAAATAGCAGTTAGCCAGAGTAAACTTGAGGACATAACATAATAAAATGTAAGTACCTATGCCATATACCAATAATAAAAAAGACATTTTAGATAACATGTACATACAGGGTGGCTCAAAAATAATGGATTCTAAGACGCTTGAATGCTGATCAGAAGCGCATTCGATTGACAACGTCAAAGGAAATCTAAAAAGTGAAGGCATTCTGGTTCTTCACGACCCAAAAAATTCCGTGTTCAAAAATCAACTGACAAGATTCTCGCTTCAGTTTTTAGGGACAAAAATGGGATACTTCTGATAAATTATTTGGAACAGGGTAGAGGTATCACGGGAGCATATTATACTAAGTTGCTAACTTAATTATATAAGAAAATTGTTTAAAAAAAGCCTCGTAAATTTGCTTAAGGTGTGCTCTTTTTGCAAAACAACGCTCTTGCTCACAAGTTGTTGATTTCACTGCAAGGAATTGATGAAATTGGTTTTGAATTGGTTGATGAACCCACCCTATTCCCCGGATGTAGCAGCGTCAGACTATTATTTGCTTCTAAAACCTAAAGAACGTTTGCAAGGTATCTGGGTTATCTTTAAAGATACAGAGCTGGGGTTTTCGCAATACCATGCCACTTTTTCGTGAAACGTATGACGCTACAATCAGAATTTTCATAGTCCAAAATCGGTTATTATTATATAGTTTTTTCCGTAGAATCCAGTGACATACTCATTTTTTTTCTAGAAGGGGCGAATTTAAGACTACGCCACTGGATTCTACGCAAAAGAACTATATAATAATGAGTTTTTACCTTACCGATAAGTTAAAAGGTAACGGAGATTGCTTGACAATGACACATTTTCCATCAATTTTCTACGCCCTGCATCTCCGAAACGAAGGTTGCTATGAAAATTCTGTTTATAGCGTCATACGTTTCATGAAAAAGTAGCACAGTATTCACAGTATCTTTAAAGATAACCAAGCAAAGGGCTGGTGAAATCCCTACGGATGTTTCCAGCTCTGGATGTGCGAGTCGATTCCCCAGTACACCCACGGTACATAGTACTTAGACTTCGGTCTTCTTGGGCTATCAGAAGATAAAAACAAAAAAAGATACACTGCACAGGTGTGCAGGACACCCTGTACAGGAATTTGTTATGTATTTTAGATATTATGTGAATAAATTCAACCTTTTTAAAATCTGTACTTTTCACAAAGCTGCAAAATCGTAATTTCATACATTCTGACCACTCTATATCTGTCTAAATAACCGGCTTTTTCATAAAAACGAAAAAGAAAAACAAAACGCCGTCTGGTTCGAAGCAAAAGTGTTTACTATTTGAGGTGTAAACAAAATATCCGAAGGAAAAAGGCGAAATATGTGAAAATTTATTTTTCCAGTTTTCCTTCTGTTGTTTTTACAGTTCAACTGCTTAACGTTATATTTAGTCCCTTGGGACTTTCCCGAATTGGTCCAAAATTAAATTTGCGCAATTTGGTGTTTCAGTCTTTTTTTTTATTACTTATGAGTTTGTTTTATACAGGGCAGTGCAAAACGCCACCGGGTGAGTTTTACGGGCAATTTTGTGACAAAAAATAAGTAAAAAGTTACTAATAACGTCGGTCTGGGCCCTTTCCGAGATACAGGGTAATAAACATTTTACAGACCGCTCGGAGGATGACATTGTAACATTCTTAATATCTTGTCTCGGAAACGGTTCGAATCGAAACGTTCAAGCTTTCTGGGTTAATAGAGGGATAGCGAAACTTGCTTCGGTAGCAAACTGAATTATACAGGGTGTTTAGTTTCGAAGCTATTAAACGTCAATGTCGCGATTTCTATTGAAATCGGGTACAGATCGTAAAAGTGGATTAATTCGATTTAAATTTTTGGATCTTGTGTAGAATATTATGTAGATTCAACAGATTTTGGAATACCTGTATTTTCCTTCTAGCCATTCAAACGTCCACGTCACCGTTAGGGGCCCTAAATTATTTACCAAGAAAACAATACAATACAATGCTTTTTAGGTACAATAATTTGTATTGATATTAGCACGAAAATGTCGGAAGCTACATTAAACTTTCAGTTTCTTGAATAGTTTATGAGATATTGGATTTGTTATCAGAGGTATTTTGTTAAATATATATTAATGGTATTCATGAAGCTGTTGCCGTGTTGCTAGATTTTTGTGTTTGGTGTTGTGGGTATTTGACAGAGAAGGAATTATTTAATCGACTGTTGTGGGCTCAAAATCGACCAAGTCGAATTGCATTAGCACTTTCCGCGATTTTCCGACATTCAACGGGAAAATCCAGGCATAAATGAGTTTTCACAATGATTCTACAACTACAAAAGATGAAAAATTTAGATGGAATTCAGATTGGAGGGAAAATAATCGATTTTTTGGGGACCTGTCGAACATAGCTCTAGAAAATCGAAGTTTTCGGAAAAATCGCCATTTTCACCGCCTTAACTCTGCAAAAATCAAATTTTACGTAAAATTACCCAACGACATGGTCATTTTTGAGAACGTATCTTACCTCGTTAAAGCGCTTAATCAGAGTAGCAACTGATGACCTTGAAGTTGAAGCGGTGTTGCCAGGTAGACTTGCTTCCGACGTGCCAGTGGCTCCGCTTAGATCGGCTGTCACCTGACGAAGATAGTCGATAGGGGGAACCTGCAATCGAAAAAGTTTTTTTTTAATTGAGATCTACGGCAATTCAAAATCTCAAAATAAAACCGAAAATGTATTATAATTTTTTAATTCAAAAAAGACACAGTTTAATATCTTTGGCCTGTTATTTACAATTTTATATACTTTATATATCACTTTTTGATTTTAACAATAAATTGAACCTAAATTGTTTTATTGTTGAGATGTTTATTGTGGAAGTTTAATTTAGGCTTTTAGTTATTCAATATCCTAGTAATAAACTGAATGATTAAATACCCAATGCAAATTGTGAAGTAACTGTTCATTGGATTGGTAGTGGTGTATATCTATAATTCAGCATCACTGGTCGGCAGAGAATTTGGCCAAATACAATAATTATTACAGTATCTCGGTATCAAAATAAAACCGTACTTTTACCAACCCTTTGATATCAAACTGTTTCCTTGTTTTATTTTTATACGCGACACAGTTACAATAAACTTGTCACTTTTCCTCCTCAAAAGAAAACAGTTCTCGAAATTGTCGAGATTCAAGACGAAAACCCGTCCAATTTGTTTTCGGGTTACTTTCTGCTACCTCAGGCAGACGTAATGAGCTTTTTCGTTAAAAAGAGAAAGGTTGATTCAAGAAATTTGAATGGGGATTTTTTTGCCTTGAGACTGGATAAACCGCGAAGGGAAACGGAAATCTTTGAACTGGAGTTTGTTAGCAAATAAATAAATAATTACTTAAAGAAAACGTGGACCGTGAGAGTAAAAACATGTTGAAATCCTTTAGGTCATATTTTTTTATTACGTTATAGCCTTGTTCGGAAATATTCATAGTTATCAAGACTATATGCTAATGTTACTCTATCTGACAGGAAATTTACCGGAGGCTCCTCAAATATATAACATGTTGAAGTATCATGAACAGGGAATTCAGTTCAGAAATTTTAAAAAAGAGAATTGAGGTAAGAAATTTTAATTTTCAAAACCCAATTTTAATAAAAGCTTTTATGTAATCAAAAGTGTTGGCTATACCATACCGAATTCGTGCCAATATTACTCTACCTGGTAGAAAATTTTCTTGAGATTCCGAAAATCTGTAACTTGTTAATAAAACACCAAATCTCAGTCAGAAATTTCATGTTGCTATCAATATTCTCGTGGCACAGCAAAAAACACTATAGTATATTGAATTGGATATCCATTCACTCAACGACACACTCTATTCCGTATTGCACAATACAAATTCGGTTTATTTCAATGAATAGTTGATCATTGTTAACCACTAGTTTATAAGATTGTTTGAAATATAAGGTTTCATTGGTTGTTAATGGACCGTTCAAATATATCAATTATTTGATGCCAATACTACCCTATTCTAAATTCAATACAAACTATCATTGGTTTCACTAGAAGTTTATTTTTAAGAATATGCACCTAATTTGCTGCAAAATAGCTGTTATTGTCTCAGTTACAACAGTAATTAATTTAATGTAACTTCTAATAGAAAGAAATCATTTTTGTTTAAATTAAATCATATATATGTTTTGAACAACAATTATTACTCTTATTTAATATAATGAAGAATTTCTATTACATCAATATTATACTTATATTTCAAACAAGTGAAACAAGCTTTATTATATTAAAATAATTTTTATTTAATATTATTAAACATACATTGCTTAGACATTCTGTACACATTTAAATATAAAAAATCACTTTTTATATTTATTTCACTCCAAATATAGGATCTGCTTCCTTGCAAAACTGTCTGCTTTTGGCTTGTATGGGTACAGGACGCAAGATGCAACCAATTTGGTTCATAACACTGCATTCAAATCTCCTAAATTTACAGCTAGATTTGGTGGAAACCATGTCTAAAAAATACAAATTCAACAATAAACTTGCGATCATATATTAATGTTAATAGTTTTTTAACAATAGGTCTGAGTAAACAGTCTTATAATAGACTAGCAAAGATAGACTTATAAATAAAAAACAAACTTATTCTTGCAAAACGTTTAGATTTGTTTTACTTACCATAAAACACTGAAATGGGTTGCCCAGTCCAAGAGATGAATTATTTTTAGCGTATAACGCAATCAACAAACAGGCTGCAAGCTTAAACGACGATTGAATGAACAAATACCAACAGAACAATTTTAACCCCTCCCTCCGCGAGCAATAGAACTCATATTTCAGCCAACAATAGGACCCATTGAATAAATATTTTTGATTATTTCTCTAGTACCTACCTTATACATTTTATAACAGTGTTTATTTTAATTGAAATGATATAAGGATAATTCACTTCATTTTTAGATTTGTTTCCAAAAGTATTTTTGTAATTGAAAAAACGGTAATATAGTTTTCAAACAAGTAAGACTACTTGTGAACTCTAATAATAAGTCTATATTTAAAGCAATGTTTTATTTTGTTATTTCAATGGTGTTTTGTTGAGACGATATTAACTTTAATATAACTAATATGCCAGTGGTCAAGAACATACTATCATTGAAAATAGCATAGCAGTTTTTTCTGTGTACATTCAAAGCTCAGAACATTTGCTTTGTCTTTATTTAGCGCCGGAATATCCAGAAAAGCAATGTCAGTTAAAAATTTGTTATTACAACCGAACTTACTTTCGTATGTTATTTGCCCATTGTTTTGTTTTTCTTTTAGCGAAAAACTGGGATACATAAGCACCCTGAGGCCAAAAGGTGGGATCTAACGCTGCTTCTAAATTCCTGGCATTCAATGTTATTCTGAAAGAAGAGTATATCTCGGCGTATTTGGAAACTACTTCTTCACATGTGGCTCCCGAAAATTTTTCCTAATGTGTTTTAATAGTGTATCTTCGAATGTGCCTGGATCATTTCAATATGTGCAATAAAACAATACATGGATATTCCCTATCCACCGGTTCTTTCCGCGCTATGCAAACGAATTGCTCCAGAGGTGGCTGACACAAAATAAACTTTCAACGACAAGAATACTTATGACCTGTAATAAAATTAGGTCAATAACCAAACTTCAGCGAGTTTGACCTAGATACCACCCCTCCATCCCTTCTCCATAAATATAACAAAAGTCAAATCCAATTTGAAGAGTTACACTAACACCGACGTACACCCTAAAGCTTTCACACAGTGCAATAAACGAATTCGGAACGCGGGATAACGGATAGAAGTTTACACTTTTACTTTTATCTTGCGAGACCACGTTCGGGACATGATTAATCACTCCCCGAACAGGTTTTCGGGATGTTTCCAAATAATCCTGAAAATTAAGAGGGAAGCGCTGGCTTATCGTCTTGTAGATTAACTGAACCTTTGTTGGTGTAGCCTAGACAAGTATAAGTACTCTCAAACAAAAGATAAACAAGAACTAACCTAAAAACTTAAAAGAAAAATACTTTTAGCCATCATTTCAGTGTGTTAGTGTATGTGATAGGACATTTTCTGGAGATTCCAAAAATATATAACTTGTTAAGGTTTCGTAAAGGATTCAATGCGGAAATTCGTAAAAACTGAATACTACTCGTTATAAAATGTTTTTTCCAGACTTATCAAAACAATACCTAAATTTGTATTCTTTGTATCGCAAACAAAAAAGGGACCCGACCAATTGAATTTAGTCGGACTACCCCCATGGTTTATAATGAGTTCTTAACTGGCCGAATCGGAAAGCCGTTTTAAGCAAAGAGAATAAAAATACGACTTTTAAAAGCTTCAGCTCCAAAGCACAAATAAGATAAAAGGCTTTGTTATCTGAAATAAGAATGCGGATTACGGAAACGTTTTTTGTCTAGGGACCAGAATGGTAAATCTTGTTTTTTTTTCGGGTAGGAATTATTTTTTTGATTTATTATGAGCTATTTATTGTATTTTCCTTTTCGTCCCGCGCAATTATTTATTCTTGGCTATATTTCATGTTGCAAGATGTTATCTGGAATTTTGTTTAAGAACCAGGTATTTTGTGTTTTGTATTGATGATGTTTGCCGACAAGAATATTAGGCGTGTGGAGAACGCCCCCAAGTAAAAATTTGGTGAAATCGTTGATACGGAGGTTTAGAGAAACATCGTCAGTTGTAAATGTGAAACCCCGTGGTGGTTCAAAGACTGCAACTGCTCCTAAGAATGTTGAAGCTGTGCGTACCGCGATTGTTCGAAATCCAAGTGGATCAATATCGAATTCCAAGTGGATTCTCGCTAAAGCGAGACTTCGAGAATCATGCCGGCCCTTCTTTATTAACCTACATATCCTAACTAGTGCATGTTTGTACATCTTACAGACTGTCTCGCTCGTCGCGATAGGTTCACTTTCAATGACTCAGCACATGTTACCCGACAGCACTCAAATCTACGTCTGCCCATCTCGGCTTCCAGTCTCAGAAGAACTCAATTATATATGAGGGCCTAAAGTTATACAACCACCTTCCAAGCAATATAAAGTCCTTGAATAGTCTAAGGATATTCAAGCGGAGAGTTATTTGCCGACTGACAGGGCTTATTTCTGTTGCTGAACTTTATGATTATCATTTTAAATGTTTTTACACCTAGTTTGACAATGAATGATTTCCATTGATAATTCAAAATAGGGAACTAATGTCGTCTCGGGGTTTTTTGTTATTGAGAAAGTCAAAAATATCGCTTAAAATCACTAACCTGATAGAAGAGTTGGTATTCGGTGTCGGCCAATCGCAGAGCGACTTCTTCGGGGAAGTGGAGCAATTCTTGCAGCTCCTCCAGCTCTGCGCAGTGAAACGCCTGCGCTGTGAGAGGAATCCTCTTCTCCAGCTCTAAAACAATACAACAATAACGATATAAACACCTTCCATGCCATACAAAATAAATAATCATAACCCAATCCCCACCTGGACTAAAAAGAGAAAAAAATCAGCTTTAAAAAAATTATATTAATTTTTCACTTGCGCAAAATACATCCGTACGCAAAAGAATCCATTTAATTTATTCCTCACAATGGAATGCTCGAAATTAAGCTAAAAAATAACTTCGGCTCGACTTCATTTCCACCAATTAGAAGATCATTAAAGGGTCTTAATTTTCGCAAATTAAAAATAAAAGTTATTTCGCCTCCCGCTTTTTTGTTTTCAGTGAAAAAAGGTTGAAGAAAATCGAGAAAGTGATAATTTTAAGCCATTTTCACAAATTTGTTTTTTATACAGTACATATTTGAATATACCAAAGGGTCGGTAATAGTCAAATTCAAAGACTTTGCAGTACCTTCAGTACAATAAGTAGTACCATATTCGTACTGGTCTTTCTCAGAAACTATAAAAAGTGACTTGAGCACTTTTCGCATTGGACCCCTCAATTCTTCCCCCATAGTCAAATTAATATAAATAAACCTATCTCCTTTCTAAACGGATCGAAATGTATACCTCCACTCTCTCCAGATCTAAACTGTATTACACACGTATGGGACATGCTTGGAAAAGCAGTAATTGGTCGTCAACCGCCTCTCCGTGACGTAAGGACACCAATGCAAGTTCTTCCGGATTTATAAGACGCCTTGGACTAAGATGAGGTAAATCACTCAATTCTAAGATTGCGTCGATGAGTCCAAGCTGTTATAGACAACGGAGGTGGACTTACTCGCTGTTAAATAATTTTCAATTTTTAAAAATATTTTCTGTTTCGTTACATATCAGAAAACCTATGGTTAAATTCTGATACTAAACACTTTTAAGTTGAAAAAGTGTGGTTTATTTATAGAAATGATGAGGGAATATGGACGTCTGTCAACTTTTTTCCTGAACTTTTGTTTCTCAAAGAAACCACAATATATCATTTCGCGATCAGTTTAATTAGACTAGCACTGTTCGCCAGATACCCGATAAGTTCTAAATGAAAATTAAACTTTATAAAAGCGAAACTATCGTACTTTTAACGTGTAACGAGTGCATTGTTTGGAAATCTATTACCAAATACCCTTTCAAAAATCAGAAAGGCGAGAACTTTCTATGGAAGCAATAAATGTTGTAATCATACCCACTGAGTTTTTATTTCTTAGCAGGTAGAATGTGGTGGAATGGAGGCCAATGTAAAAAGGCAAAAGCTAGACAGTTTTTGTCCGCGTGAAAATAGGGATCTTCTTAACTGGGATAATCCACTTCTACTTCAAACTTAAGTACAACGTTACCATGAGCATTTAAAGAGAAGGGGAATGCATTCTGTTGATACTTGATTTACGGGAAACCTGCATAGCAATTTGTTTATTAATCTGGGGACTCTCGTTCGGGGTTTTGTAGCTAGGCAGTAAAGGCAGTAAGGGCTATGTAAATATGTTTTAGGATAAAATAGAAAATCTATGCTTAGTTTATCCTAAAATGATTTTACCTTCTAGTAATAAGAGTTACCAATATAGAACTAAGACAACAACATTTCGTAAAACAGAACTAGTCAAGAGAAATTAACATATAATACAACGGAGCGCGTGTATGTTGGAAATTAATTAGGCAAATTACTCAAGATGGAAATCTAATTTGACATAAAACGTTTAAATGTATTTGTACCTAGTTACAGACATATCATAATATAGCCCAAGGTAAAGCTGTTTCTTACTGTAAATAATGTTATTTTAAAAAGTAGATTATAATTTAAAATGGCTTACTTTATGCGTATCATACTTTCACGAATTGTGAGCAATACAGACGGACGCATATCGTATTTCTAATAATTGCGAAAACCATTACTGAAATCGATTAGGTTTCGATAATGTCATTAAACCCAAAGCATTCTTTACTTTCTTAAAAGAATGATAATATAAGTGAGCGTGATTTGTGTTCAAAGAAATGCTAGAAGAGAATAATTGAGTTAAATAATTAAAATTGAATTTATTGAGCTTTCAAAACATACTTAGAAGAAGCTTGTAGCTTTAAGAATCAATAGGTAATAACCGCTTTTGTTAATTAGCGATAGTGCCGCCTGTCGGAAAGGTGGCTTCCGCAATTTATTGTTTTGCCCTTTTTCATTTATTTTCTCTACCTTTTTTTATCGTCTGACAGCCAACGAAGATAGAAGTCTAAGTACTATATACCGTGGGTGTACTGGGGAAATCCCACTCATACAGCCAGAGCTGGTTGTGTTCACTCGAAGATTTTCACTTCCCCAAATCCTACAATTTTGCTTGTTCACATACAATCCGAGGTGGAATTGAGCTTCGTGGGAAAAGATAATTTTGCACGCGTGCAAGGCCAGATCTTTTGTCAAAATTCGATGCAGAGAGCTTTTTGTTATATTCAAATGTTGAGATCCACGATGAACTGAGGTTCTGGAATTTTTGGCAACATTGTAGCGGGTTAATTTTCCCGTTACATAAGAATGTAGTAAATTCCACCTTTCGCCCGATTATGAACGCGCTTAAATTGGAAATTGGACCAATATTTGCTGTCTTTTGGCTATGCGCGTTTCATTAACGCGTGATTATGGTCTGGAGTGGTGTACTCTAGAACAGGTTCTGTAAGTGTGCTTTATTACTGGGGCAATGTTTTTGGAGTAAGCACTGTAGACACTCCTGTGGCTGTGTACGATCGTGGAGCTCTAGAAACTCCAGAAAGAAAGTGAAAGTGACATATAGAGATTGGAAATATTAATCGATAAATAAATTGAGGTATATTTTATAGGGAGAATTTTTGTTGTGTGAATTATCAGAATGGCAAGGAGGCTTTTCTGGAGTGTTTAAAGTGCAGAATTGTTTTGTTGAAGAGAAAATTTAGAGTTTGATTCGGTGTACGTGGTAGCAGACTTGACTTCTGATTGGCTAGAAGTCTGTATGCGAAAATAAAAAGAATATGCAATTTATAAACCAGAGGGTGAGGTCCTTTTTCTTTTGAGACCTTTGGAAGGGTAGCTTCGTAGAACTATGCTGGTAGAGTTATAGTGAATATTAAAAAAAGTTGTTAAGCTAGAAGCTCTAAAACATCTCCAGGTAAATTTCAATATGTTATGTATTTAAATAATATACTCTATATTCGAAATAAGGAGTCAGAGTGCTTTTATTATCAGGATCAAAAAATAAGTGTGTGGCAGAGTTAATCGGGGTTCTTTGTTTCAGCTCTACATGCTACCCAAGTAAACCAAGCTGACTCAGCTAAAGAGTCAAGTATGCTATGCTAAAGATTGCCAAGTTGCTATGCTCAAGATAACAAGATTAGTTTGTTCAGCTAAAGAGTAAAGCTGGCTGAGCTAATGAGTCAAGTTTGGTAAGCTAATCTGTTTCAACAGCGTTAAGGTATCAAAGTAATGCATGTAATCTGGGACGTGGCGTCATAGTCTAGACGGACGGTCGGCAACTCGCGAACTGCGGTACGGGATTCGGACCGCGGAAGTTAGAAAACTAAACCGCCAAAATATTATTTTAAGAGTAAAAATTACAAACTGAGTGAGTTTATGACTTGGAAATTATGAATTTTCCGTCTTTTGTCTGATGTCACTCTGACCGCTGGGTGGTCGTTTGGCTTTTTTTTGAAAAAAACTAAACTGAATAATAGTTTCATTCCCCCTGATTGTACAGATGATCCTTTGTTAGGGACTCTAAAGGGATTATTTTTATATATTCTGTATGACCATGTTTTCTAACCTATAATTTTATGAAACGATAATTTTCAGGGACAAGTTCCTTAGAGAAAAGAAGGTTACAACATGTTCACCTACTCTGGCGATATTTTCATTGGATCGAGCGCTACGTGGACGCCTTTAAATCAACAACCGATCCGAAAACCTCAAATTTAAATGATGTCTTAAAAAAAATTATAAAGAGTCGGATATATTTTCAACCGATATTATCACAAATTGGTTTTACAATAAGTTTTAGAAACATTATAATTCGTTCGCAGACTGTATCCCGTTACCCTCAACCAAATTCCCAAATATCTTTTTTGGTTTTGTTTTCTAATTTACGAAATTCTCCCGGTACGTTCGCCCAAAGCGAAATAAGGGCAATTCAGGCGAACACCGAGTAATTCGATATTTAAATGTAAGCGCGAGGCAGTTCGGGATTTTGTTTTAGGAAGGTTTAAACCAGTTTAAAGGAAAATTGAAGTAAAGTGTGATATAAGGTTGCACAAATACCGGAAAAGAAGTTTACGGTTTAAATAAGATTTGTATTTCGCTTTTCATGCTGTGAGAGAATGCCTTCTCTTCTACCAAGTGTATTTTACGTATATATCTAAATTTTTACTAACCTAAATGGGTTATTTTACTAAATATTATAATTTTAATACCGATAATTTAAATAAAGTGATATTATAAAGGTTGTCCCAATAAAACCAATTTTAGAAAAATAACATGTTTGTTTATTTGATCTTAAAGTAGATACACGACAGTTACGTTTTAGAAATAATATTCTCCAAATATAAATAAATGAAATAAAATAAAAATAGGTTTATTTTCGTAGACATCACAAAAAATGTATGAAAAACGTCAGATAATAGACGATATACGATATATAATAAATTACATGAGATATTTAAGAGTGTAGCTATACAACAATAATTACATAAAGTCATTAAAATATTCTTCTAGACTATAAAATGACTTTGATAGCAGGTAGAGTTTTATTGTCTTTTAAATACAAATAAATTAACAGGCGAGCTTAAATCAGTCGAAAGCTTGTTGAACACAGCAGGACCAAAAGAGGTCGGTGAAGCTTAACCTATCATTAGTCGGCCTTAAGAATCTAGTATGTCTTGTATTATATTCACATATATCTCCAACAATAATGAATTTATTTTTGTTCCTAAACACATGAAGGCACTATTCAAAAAGGTATCAGCAAATTATGGTTAAAATGTTTTGCTGTTTAAAAAGCGCTCTGTAAGAGTAAATGCTCGGGACACCGACTAACGTTCTTAGTATTCGTTTTTGTTGTATAAATAAATCTTTTACTAAAGAGAATGATCCCCAGAAGATTATCCCGTAGCGTAAACGAGAGTCAACCTGTGCATTATAAACCCTAAGGAGCCCTTTGGCTGAAACTGCTGATTTTAAAGTTCTAATAAGGTAACAGCATGTACCTAGTTTAGATTTAATCATTTCGGAGTGATTTTTCCAAGTCAAACAGTCGATTTGCACTCCCAGAAATTTGATAGTGGTAGTTATTGATATTTCTTGGTTATTAATATGTAATGATATAGCCAGATCTCTACGATCTTGATAATCATGAAAACGGGTGTATTTTGTTTTGGTACTGTTTATGAAGAGTGAATTATGGAAAACTCATTTAAGTAAATTATTTATTGCTATTACATTTCTGCTATCAAATATATTACTGTCATTGTAAGAGAATAGGTGAGAGGAGTCGCCAGGATACAGGCAGAGACGCAATCCCTATCCAAAAAACCACTAATATCATTAACGTAGATATTAAAGAGGAGTGGTGCAAGGACAATTCCTTGCGGTACTCCCATGGAAATTGACATACAGTCTGATAAGGCTTCCCTGCGTTCCGAACCACTATTGTCATCAACATATACTGTTTTCTCCCCCTCAAAAGCTGAAACTTCTCAAGAACAAGATCAATGTTGACACAGTCGAACGCCCTGCTTAGGTCACAGAAGACTCCAACAGGACGCTTGCCGCGCTCGAGCCCACAAACTATCCTCCCATAAAAATAATTTATGGCATCATCCGTTGAACAGCCATGCCGAAAACCAAACTGGTTTTCAATTGCAATGGGCCCATGGATTTTCATAAGATTATTTATCAGATGATTTATTTAGTTTTAGAGCATCCGGGAAGCATCTCTTTTGAAAGGAAAAGTTAATAAGGTAAGTAAGAGTTTCAGCAATTTGATCCATAACCCTTCTTAGGGGGTACCCAGGTACATTATCGGGTCCACTCGATTTTTCTATTTTCTTGTACACCAGTTATTTAATTTCCTGTGTAATATAGGGCTTTAAAAAAAGACTGCAAGGTATGGGGGTAAAATTATGAATATTAACATCTGAAAAAATTGTGGCAAGTTTGTAATTACCTCTTTGGGAGCGTTAACGAAATATTCATTAAATTGATTGGCAATTTCCCCCGGATCAACCACCGTATTATGACCACGAGGAATTGACCTTACTGGCGACTTCTCACACTCATATTCCGCACTTTTTACAAGGTTGTCAGACGAGGCTATAAATCTATTATAAAATGATCTCGTAGTATTGGCTACCTGAAGAGAGTGCGCCCTTTTTGCCTCTTTATATTGCTGAGTAAGCTGTTGATAATTATTTTTAAATTGAAACAGGAATTTTAGCTCTTCACTGGATATCCTAACATCCGTTGATAGCTAGCTTTTTGCTTATTAGTAGCTGTGAGTACCTTTCTAAGGCAAAATTCTCATTGAAATTAAATAGAAAGAGAAAGGCGCAAAAATCTACATTCTATCGGACAGCCAGGCAGCTATTAAGGCACTAGCTTCATGTACCTTCTACTCCAAACTGGCATGGGACTGCCGACAACCCCTCAACCAACTGGCAAAAAACAATAGTATAACTCTAATGTGGGTGCCGGGCCACAAAGGTGTGGAAGGCAATGAAATTGCTGACCAACGTGCTAAAGAAGGAGCACAGGCAACTTTTTACGGACCTGAACCCTTCTGCGGCATCACTAGAGGTCACCGTACGGAAAGCCTCAGGGAATGGGAAAAAGAACAGAAAACAGCCCACTGGAGGAACGCTCCAGGACAAAGACAGGCAAAGAGAATGATTAATTATCGGCCTGACTACACAAAAAAGCTCCTCGAGCTTCAAAAGAATGAACTTAGACTTACTGGACACGGCCCTTGGAGGTATCACCTCAAAAAAATGGGAAAGACTGGTGAAGAACACACAGATTCTGTAGCGAAGCAGATGAAACTGCTGAACACTTGCTCTGTGAATGCAGAGTAATAACTCGTCAAAGGCTGCAATATCTTGAGGGAGCGTTTCTCACGCCCGAAGATATATTAAAATGCGCCCCCAGAAACATCCTAAACTTCGCGAAAAGTTTGGGAATTGATGGGTAAATAATGTAGGGTATTCACAAAAGATCTAACCTGGTCGAAGTGATGTAGGGCTACCAGAGCCGAACGACCCCATTTAATACAATACAATACAATACAAATAGAAAGTATTTTAGAATATGTTAAAAGCCGTATTATAGTCGTCTGTGTTATACATTTCTGTCCAAGACTCACTCAGCAATCTGCCTTTGAAGTTTTCGATATTTTGATAAGATTGCAGTGTTTTATAATTTGTATGTGACACCTAATAGTCAGAAAAGTGAATAGACCAGATAGAGAGAAAAAGAAAAGTGGCTTACTACTTTTACAACCACAAAAGTGTCAAACAAATTTTCCAATAGAGAAATAGGAACGTGTGAAAAGCCCAATGAATCTACAATATCACAAACTCACATTATCTATTTAGTAGTATCCATAAGAAATCTGCCTTAAACCGTTCAAAGAAGAAACCTGTAGCAATTAATCATCACCTGTCGTGAAATTTTAAATCGAGTGTGTTCCTTAATTAAATAATAGTAATTTCATCATATTCGTCCTTAGCCCGAAACCTTCTCGTTCCCACAGGGTTACATAATTTATTCCATATATGCGGCCCTAAATATTTATGAAATTTCCTGCTATTAAGTCACCCCTGACACCATTCCCGAGTCTTCCCCAGTCGGAGCGCCTGCATTTTTTAGTACAAATTAACTTCGCTGGCAAGGTCTCGATAGTATAGTACTCAGCATTTATATTGCTATTTTAATTAATTTTAATAAGCTATTTCTTTATTTTTCGAATTAAAAAATACCCAAGCGGGCAGCACAAAAAGAAATAGACGGCTTTGAAATTGTTTCCCTGTATTTGAAGGCTGCTGTAACGGAAATGATATAAATAACCAATATTTAAGAGAAAAATCGATTTTCCTTCATTGGAAAAACTAAACAGGAAGATTTGTGGTGCCAACCATTTTTAAAAATTCTCGTCGGGACCGAAATTGTCAATGCAATAAAATCTCAACCTTAACAAAATCAACTGAAGCACAGGCGAACTAATTTAATCAAATCATAAGTTTTGCAAGTTCCTGCGAACAAAATTTAAGGCATTTTCTAATTCGGCGGCAAATTTTATTCAAGGCTACGTTTCTGTTAATTGCTGTTTGTTTTACATCGTTTAGTAATTTCAGTTTTTGTTAGAGAATCAAGCTCAAGGGAGTCTAATTAGAACCGGACTAATTTGATTATATTAAAAACCCTAAGATGGACGAAACCTAATTGTTTTTTCGATAGCTTGCTTATAAAGAGGTTCGGCAAAGAATGGCACAAAAAGCTCAAACGTCCCCTAAAAGAAAATGTTTTAAAAACACGCGTATCATATTTTCAGGAATTGTAAAAACTAGAATGAAATGCGAATCATATTCTTAAAAATTGTGAATACTGTCTTTTGTGCCAAGAGATTATGGAACTTCTTTCATGCAAAGGATTTATTTCAACTTTCACTAAGTCTTCAATATACTTAACTCCAGACACGTTAACTTATTATTTAAGAAGCGCTCGTTAGTTGCTACCCACACTGCTTCATTTATTATTATCATTTAAAATCTGTAAAGAATACCTATAATTCTGATCGTATAAGTTCCCTTTTTAGCTCTAGCAACCCGAAACATTAAAAAGCAGCATCTCGCTCACAATTCGCCACAGCCTCTTCGAAACTCCCATAATTATTCTGAATAATTTAATGCCATTATGCTGGCGACCAACAAATTGCCGGCGCGAATATTGTGCTCCGCTTGTAATTTCTTGTTCAAGTCAACCCTAATTAAGAGTAAGAATCTCGGCCTTATTTTCATACAAATTTCATGTTTATATATAGAGCAAAATTATTCGAGAACGTGGGACATCAATAACGTATGATTATCTAATTCAAAAATCGAGACGGGACATGATTAGGGTCTTTATAAATGAAAACTTTATTCGAGACGCCTGCGATTTTGTTTAGAGTTTGTGATAGAGCATGAGGTTTGATTTCTGTGCTACTTAGGGCACATTCCGTTAAAATACATTAGGAGAATGTCCTAACGGACATCATGCATCATTAGCCACAACAAGGCACTATCAGAAAGGACATCCTAACAAGTATATTTTTGAAATCTCTAAAAAGTTTGCAATTAGATAAAGTAACATTGCTTTAAATTAGAAGCTACAGTTGATTAACAAACTTTTTAGTAATAGGATTTGTATACAGGGTGTAATTTTTTACGTTACACATTTTTAAAATTCTACCCAAAAATTATGATATCGCGGAGTTTTTTTCACAGAAAAGTATTGTTGTAAAAAACATCTACGTTAATAGTTTAGGAGAAAAATCGATTTATTTAAATCATTTCATAAACTAAACTGGGCAACAAAAACATCGGCAAAGAAATTTTCACTTGACTTTTTAAACTGCTATAATTTTTAAAAAACTTAACTTTTTTGAGAGCGATTTTCGGATATCGATAGCTCGTCTTACCCAGATTAAGCATCAAGAAGTGATATTGCAATGGAAGCGACATTTTCATACTATGTAGATTAATTACTACGGTAATGTAAAACTACTAAAAGTTTAGGTGTGTGCCATATTGCCAATAAATTTTTTTGGTTGTGCCAACCCAGCACATTAGTAAGCTGATATCAGTATCTCCAGACGTGTCCGCGAGAATTTCGATTAATGACTTTTGGCGGAAAATACAGAAGGAAACAGAAAAGCACACAAATTTTAGTAGCGTCCTTTTTAAAACATTGTAGCTCGAAAACTAATTCATTTACTTCGTCGGAGTTTTTAGATACAGAAAGTCCTTTTTTAAATTTCTACGTTAGCCACGGCATCTACCCAGGAGCTCGTCACTATTAGCTACAGCTTGAAGTAGACCTATTCAATTTTCAAATAGTATAGTAGTCCTGCGTCCACCCGTCGCCAAACACCAGAAAATCCATCCCTTTACCCTCACATTTAGGAATTATAAATTTTCTAAATTAGCCTGTTGAAACCGATAATTCCACCTTTAATATAGATATTAAATAAAATCCTTTATCCTAGGGATGTACCCTTCCTGCAATTCTCAATGCGGATTAAGGCTTTCTTTACAATCCTAAATCGATAATAAGCTTTCACCTTAAGGTCGCGCTTTCTCGAGTAGAAAATTTGATTTTAGACAAACTAAAATAGCAGCCGCCTGAATAAAAATATCTTGCTTCGATCGATGAATGCTTTAGAGGCAAACTCGCATTATTCAAATCACTGCACCAATATCAGTCACACACGAACGGTTTTAATGAAACTGAGAAGCCCATAGCTTTTCGTTTTGTTTTATTTTGTACCCTTAGGGTAAAATTAGTAAATACGGAAGGGACATGACAACGTAACGGGCAGACAAATAATAAGAATAGCAATATGGCTAACCACGCTGCGCAAGTACAATTTAAAACGGCGAAAATACCTAGAATTCTTTATAATCTTTTTCCCTTTTTCTCTCGATCTTTTTCTACCATCGAATGACCAACCTATACCAATTCTTTTCTTTTGGCGTAACTTAATTTCATATCCAGGATCACCGGACAGATGTGACAAAGCCGGTGATCCTCGCATATTTGAATTTTGTTATTCAGACTTTCGCAATTTAATATGATTTATGCAAATCGCTAAGTTTCCGTCGATATTCGGTTTTGATTCTGCTTAAAGATAAATTTTAAATCTTCCACAATTTGTAAATTTCATTTTTTACAATTTTTAGGATTTGATCAGGTTTCTGTCATTCTTAGTCAATATTTTCTCAAGTAAATATGTACTAAATCTCAATGTAACGTATATCCCATAAATTTTAAGAAGAATTTTCGTTGTTGAGCCTTATAAAAATAATGCTTTTTGTCAAAAGTGTGCGATACCTATAGAAAATTTTTGGGCCCTACTCTTCCGTATCCAATTTATTTTGAGAATGATGACAGAAACCCAGTTTACAACGGAGAGATCAATTATGTCTCTCTCTAATTTTTTTCTCTCTCGTCTTCTTTCTCTCTCATATTCGTAAAATTTTTACAGCTGGTAGAAAGTTAGGTTATGAGAAAGACAAACATGACGTATTATTTGAAGCCTGTCTCATAATATATAAGTTGTTTTTGCGGGTAGTCTGCTGAAATTTAAAAACGTTTGGTTTTGGCAATTATAGATCTGGGTAAAGTGTTTATCGATTTAATCCGACAGGTCTAAAAATGAATTATTTAGGTTTTATTGTACAATTATGTTATCTGTTATAATTTCAGATTTATGAAGGAGAACATAATGAATGCAATGTGATTTTTAAAATTTTCCAACGTCAGCGTTGCAACAAAAGGAAAAAATGGATAATGATGAAATTAAACGTAACTGTCAACCATACATTATTAATAACTTTGTAAGATCCTTCACAAATAAGACTTTCCACTGGGTTACTGCCTTTACTGACTGTTGATAACTCAATATTTTAAAATGCTTAATTTAAAAGAAAACCATGTAGAACTCTTTCTATAACTTTTTGGCTGAATCTGGGACTGACTAACAACTATTGAAATATTACGCAAGGAACATATTTGTTCTCCTTTACATTACAGGAATGCCGACCCGATATAAAGTTGAGAATAGTGGGCATTACAGGAGATTTTTTTAGTTATTGAGAAAGTAGTGAAAATTGCACCCTAGAAACGTTTGGTTTCAGTTTAAAGCTGAAGTCACAGTGCCATTACAAAGTGTATCTATCCTTCTGGAACTAAGACTCAACACATACAGTTAAAAATTGTGAAACTACTTGGTATATTCGATTAAAGAATTTTTATTGCATCTTTAACTTACACAACTGTTTGCAGGCTGTAGTATAGATCCATTTTCATTATCGGAGAATAGGGAATATTTTTTAACCTTATTATAAATTGTCTATCTTAATTAATTGTTATTTACTCATTTTTGCTATTTTTTCTTTATTTATTTAAAAACTCTTCCTCCGATTCTTCTATTGCAAATTATTGATTAGAGGCAGTATGCATGTTACTTGGGTAGGAAACAATTTTTAGTATAAAATAAGAAGGTTAATGTGCCGATGCTGACACTATTTTTGCTTAATAAAAACGAGATTTTTGCAAATGCTCTTTGTATTCAGTAAAAACAAAGATCTTTTACTACAAAATCATGAAGCTCACGTAAGTATTTTGTCAGGTTAGAAATTTATTTTTTATGACAATTCAGAGTAAACTTTCACAGTAGACAACAAGAAATACTTGCACGAACAAAGCCGACAGTGATAAAATGTTGGATTATTCTTTTTATTGGCAACAACATCGTTGTTATTTGCCTTTTACTAATGCCCCTTTTGCTAACAAGAGTAGAAAGAAATCGGATTCCGTTGGGAACTTTATCGAAAAAAAAAGAATTTTGCGATGACTAATCGTTCGAAGTATATAACCAGCACTACTTCCCCAAGCAAGAAAGGTACGATAAAAATTTGAACAAATTCTTTGTTTTTGTCTTTGTCTAATGCACTTTCGCCAACACGGATAGAAAGAAATCTGATTCCTCCGTGATTATCAGAAAAGAAAAAATGAATATTTTGATCACTAAAATATATTATGGTGTAAACTCTCCATGGAACTGACCAATCGGGTGAATTCTTGTTCAATTGTTTTTTCTGTCATCATTCTCACATAAAATTGGATACAGTATAGCTAGAAGAGTTTACGATAATGGCTGGGAAGCCCAAAACGTAGAATAGTTAACGTCGCTGGATAAACCAAAAAATTCGAGAAATCGACATTGATGCCGTCCAAAATGGCACAAATTAGGCTTAAGTTGCGTGCTATTGAAGAACATGGACCCTTATCCGTAGATTAAAAGTATAGTTGTAATAACAATAAATGGCGAAGTAAGGACTTATAATTTAATATAATAAACAATTAAAAGAAAACAAAATATGAGTATTAATCTTGTTTTCACAAAACAAATGGGACATACGTTAGTACCTACTATTTACATAACTTAATTTTGACCCAGTTTATGATTGTGATTTTCGATTTGCTTTAAATAATGTTAATGATAATCATTCTCAGACATCTAATAATCAAACGCTAATAAAACAACATGGCGGAAAAGCTTTCAAATTGCCTGCAAAATACCTAACGAACCTAATTATGTTCTGTTTGCCAAACACTTTTATAACAACAAATTAGCTATTTCAGCCATACCCTAGATAATATTGTTTCTGAATGTTTTGCCTTTATTTGCTTTTGATAATAATATACCAATATAGCTCAACATTAAGTAATTGATCACAAAATTTATTGCTGATTGCTTTGGTCACCTATTTTTATAATATGACGCAATAAAATTAATCTTAGACTGAGGTGCTAAACAGGGGGCAACTTTGTTAGTTTTCTAATGAAATATTCTTAAGCTTTTAAGCCAAATACTTAATAACTTGACGCCCCAATACCGGTGCTAAAAACTGTGTCTAGTGCAATGCTTATAAAACCCACTGTCAGTCAAAAAATTCAATAACAATTATCCCATCCACATGAGCAGCAAAGCCACTCAGAATAAAAAGTTTGATCTTGTTTCACTTTCGACATGGCCTCAGCTGGCACAAACACATTATTTCAATAGCCACATCGGCAGCTAAAAAGCTTGGTTTTCTCTTGCGAACAACAACATATTTCTTCTGTTACATATTCTCTGGGGAGCGGTGTCAACTACAACACTGAACATTCTGGATACTATCCAAAGGATAGGTTAGCGGTACAACATAACCTGTTTAGTTCTGGTTACAATTTCAACCGATTAAACGAGTGGTCCATATTTTCCCATATTAAGTAAAGCAATTGCTGCCTATTCAATTAAAATACACATTTTTGGTAAAATGCGCCTGTGGAATTAAAAATACTTTGGATTATTTTCGGTTTTCACTATAGCTGTTAAAAAAATGAGATGCCACAATAATATTTAAGTTTGGCAATGCCCCGGCGGATCATTGGTTTTTTCTTTATAATATTAGAGCTTGTGACGTCAGAAGCGTCGAATAAGGGCCCGGTATTAGGGCATTTCTTAAGATAAAAAATGTGCGATTTGAAGGAAAAAAAGTACAGGGTATGTCTGTAGACTACCCCAGGAGTCACCCATTGAAATATATGCAGTGAATTTTATAACAACCTGTATATAAAAATTTATTTTTTATCTCTAAAAAGTTAAGGCAAGCAGTGCTTCCCCGCTTCCATGGACCACATGCCCCTGCTTTCTTGTGTAGAGTTCTGGGCACTGGATAACTCTAGAGTGTTCGATTTATTAAGTTCTATATCTAACGGCCAGTTTTTGGTGTAAGAGCTAGCATACAAAACTTGATCCAATAGGTTGACTGTAACATACCCTTAAAATCCATTAAAAAACTGTATTATATACAAAAGTTGCTTATATAAACGCCTATTGCTTCGTTACACTATAATAACTATTACATCGCTGATATGGGACACAGATGTCCCCATACAATTTCTCACAAAAGCGGGATTTCCGAATTCTCTTTCGGGCCAGATGGTGCACCTTTTTCGTTCCGCCATTCGCTTCCAATATTATTTATTTGAAATCTCTATATGAAATGTTTTACTCACATTTCAAATAAAAACGACCAGTATTCGAACGCTCTCGGCCCTGATGTCTGATAGAAAGAAGAACCGTTTTTCGTCTGGTCCATTTGTGAAATTGGCTTATTTGTATGGCATATATGTATTTGCGATGAATTTGCGTATAATCCTAATAAACCTGAAATATTTCAATTCTCTACATAAATTAAACACTTATGTTTTTATCCAATTATTTTAGTTTATTAACAAAAAACAAAGATTCTCTATTAAGGTAAATATATCTTTACTGGATTGGGGGAGCAACAAAAAAGGCTGATATGCATGATTATCGCATAATATTATTCTGATTGATTTAAATCAACAATTAAAACTTGTCTTTGTAGTGTTAGAATGTGTATTTTGATATAAATGAAATTCTCCCAGTAATTTCCTTCATAGTAGCCTCTTTGGGTTTGTAATGACTGGCTTGAACAATGTATGCATGTTCCATATTTAAATTCATAGAAGCTGGATTAAGTAAATAAAATTAACAAAAAGATACTTATGTAAAGGTGAGGAATGTTGGTTCTCACCAACCGATAAAAGTCAGGATATTTTTGCGACTTACCGTCAGAGTGAGGCAGAGGGTGCACATGAATGTAGGGACCGTCTCTCTGGAAGTACTTCCGCAGCTGGGGGCAAACTAGCTCACGCATTTCCCCAGCAGAGGGCGGGGGGGAACTGTTCTGGGGCCCGTGATCATGTGCCCCTAGGCCCCTGCTCTCTAGGGCTCCGTTGTTACAAGTTTATCTGGAAAAAAATAGGAGCTGGTAAAAAAAACAAGATTATTCTTAAAAATAACCTTTTCAATTATTAAAAATGTTATTTTTTAATTTTAATATGCTTCCCTCTTGATAAACTTTTTTTGCAGTTCAGCTTTATTCTTTCACCACGAGTTGTTGAGCGAGACTTGGGCACGTAAAGTACGGCAAATATTAAATTTCATAAAAGAGTTCATTTAATTTAACACGGAATCGCGTCGAGTTCATTTCAGCGAATGATTTACCGCCCTGTTCTTGTTTTAAATAAAAATAATAGAGGGTACATGACCAAAAAATCACAATTGGAATTTTTTAAATTTCATTTGTGGTTTGGGGCGGTCACGTGTCTCTCTTCAACAGATATTTTTATGGCTTGTGCTTTCAGATAAAGCAATATTTGCGAGTATTCGGCATAACGTCGGAGATACAGTTGCTTAAATAAAAGTTTTCTTAAAATTTGCTGTATCGCTGACTCGGTGTATTTTGAAATGGCGAGTAAAATTGCACGGTGAAGCATGTCAAATGCTTTTGTATAGTCTAAGAGAATAAGAACAGTTGCTTCGTCGATCTCCAACGCTGGACATGACAATGGTGAAACCAAGGGTGTCTATATTTTTTCGTTTTGATGCGTAAGTCTATATTTTTTCGTTTTGGGGTGAGGGAGTAATTTGTGTGGGTTGGACAGGTCCTTATTTTAGCATAAAAAACTGACGGGGAAAGGTGTCTCTGTCTAGCAGATCGTCTTGGGGGGGGGGGGTAATGTAATTCCGCAGACGGTTTATGACCTGAAGCAAAACAGCTGGGCAAGCCATAGCGACTGCGCGTAAAGTCGAATATTGAGCCACCGACCGTGATTTAGCGTTCCCCCTCTCCTCTTTGTTTCTCCGACATAATGTATAAAACAAAACAAAAGACTAGCTATGAACAAATGGTGTCGGTTTCTCGTGCTGAAAGTCAATGCTTTTCTCCGACCCACGTGCCTTAAAATAATCAGAAAACCTGTTATATACCTTTAACATATTTTATTTTAACCAGCCCCAAGAAGACTCTCGTAAACTCTCTTGCATAATAGAAAATAGACCATCCGAGCAAAAATCTCATCTTCTTTTGTAAGAGTTGAATGACTGTATGCAGTTTTATTCTGGCTTGAAAAAGCTATCGTTAGTTACTTGCTTTCAACATAGTCCTTTTGGCTGTCTAGTCCCAAGCTACATTTTCTAGGTTTTCCATTAATAAAGACGTATGTAGTGGGTAAATATTTGATGTAAAAATGCTTATTAATTTGGAACAAACGTTTTATAGCGGTTTTGCTTGAATTCTTTTGGGCTTTGAAGATGCATTGTTGAGTACGGAGATAGTTTAGAGTGGAAGGATAAGCGTATAACAAAATTATCACGGGAAGAGTGATTTTAAGACCATAACATCTTTGTATAAAGTGCATTTACCTTAAAGTGGACAATGTTAAAACTTCAACCCGTTCTGTTAGAACTATAAAGGCAAAATTTGACATACGCAGGTAAATTTCAGTGTCCTCGAATTATGTTAGTTAACCAAGTATGCGAAAAAAGCTGCAAAAAACACCTAAAAAGTGCTTTTAAAATTGTGACAACGATGTTTTAGATGTCAGAAAATATGTGTCACCTATACTTGGTCTGAAAATGTCCAAAGGCGTAACAAAGGCGTAACAAGAGGTGTGAAAAATTAATGTGCCTTAAAAAATACCAATATGAAGATAATATAGCAATTTCTTAGGACAAATATGGTTAGAGAAATGGGGTCTCACTTTTAAAGAAAGAGTTCTTGGAATCATTTTGAAGATTTACTTATTTTAAGGTGTTTAACTTAAGATATTCCTTTTTACAGTGTAATACGGAACTTAAAAATATGGCTTTCCTTCTTTAAAAACGAATAAAAACACTAAATTTTCACATTGTTCTCTTAAGAGTTAAGTACAGACACAGACGAGCAACAAGAGGAAATAACAGATATACAGGAAGTAGATTTCATAAGGGAGGAAGAAGTGGTCGAGGATAATAAGATGATATAATAAGCAGGGTAAAGCAGCAGAAAGAGATAACGTAATACCAGAAATGATTAAATATGTGTGAAAGGAAGGAGCAAGGCTGTTAAATGAATTAATGAATATGCTTATGGAAAGTGGGAGAGTACCAAAGGAACTGTACTTCCAATATATAGAAAAGGAGATAAAAGGGAGTGCAACTATAGAGGCAAACCCCTGTCTAGGGTCCCAGGAAAGTTACGGCTAGAATAATTCAGAAGAGGATAAGAAATATAATTGAACCAACCATGGAGGAATCTCAATGTGGATCTAGAGGAGGGCGGAGTACACAGGGCCTAATATCCATAATAAGACAAGTCAGCGAAAGACTCATAAACAAAAATAGAGACATTCATATGTGTTTTGTAGACCTTGAAAAGGCTTTCGATCGAATACAAAGAACGAATAAATGAAGAGTATTGGAAAAGAGAAAAGTGGACATTAATTTAATCACAATAGTAAAGGTTATGTATAAAGACAATATCAATATAGCAAGAACAAACAACGAGGAGTCAAGAGAATTAAAATAACAAAAATGAGAGTAAAGCAAGGATTCGGGCTGAGCTCACTACTGTTCTCGGTGCCACTGGATGAGGCAATAAAAGTATGAAAGAAAGAAATGAAAAGCTTAAAATTGGGACATTGTAAAATGAAGCAGACACAAATAATAGAGCTGATGTTTGCAGACAACATGATACTCCTGACAGATACGGAAAAGGACCTGCAACACAACCTAGAGATATTGGACAGAGAAATGAGTAAAATAGATATGAAGATAAATATAGCATAGACGAAAATAATGATAATTGCATGAACAGATAGAGCACATAACATAAAAATACACGGAAAAGCAATAGAACAAGTGGACAAGGTATAGTAATAGAAAATGACGGAAGGGTGGATGGAGAAATCAACGAAAGAATAGGAAAGACAGGAAAAATTTACCATAGCCTGAAGACATAGTTTTTGGGAAAAAAATACCCCAAGAAATTAAAACAGAAGTAATAAGAAGGGTTGTTAGACCGATAATTACCTATGGAAGCGACATATGGACTTTAACAGAAAAACACTAATCGCGAATAAATGATATAGATATAGGATTTCTTAGAAACATAGATGAAAAAACCAAGAAAGATAGAATAAGGAACGAAGTGTACAGACAAAAGTTAAATGTGAAACCAATAAACGATATAATAAGTGTACGACAGTTGAGATGGTTTGGCCATGTGGCAAAGAAAAGGAGGATGGAATGGAAAGACGTAAAAAAACTCATACAGGACTGGAAAGGATGGAGAGAGAAATGCAGAACTCAACTCTATCTACCCGCCTTACACCTAACGCATAATATAAATAAATGCATAGGATTAAAAGGAAAAATAAAAAGTACGTTATTTTTTACCCTTTATTTGTCTTTAAAACGCCTATTCTCTCTAACATCCTCAAAACACACTCTCTGATCAAATAAGTAAGCCACTGCTACTTCCATAAAGTAAGTCGCATATACAGAACAAGGAACTGACAGATTTTCAATGAAAACGCCAACTTATACAAGAAAAGAAAATGGGATTTTCTTCTTAAGGTTTGTTTTCTATATAAAACCGAGCTTGGGAAAATTTACTTTTAGATTATTTTTAAGTTAAAGGTCAACGTTTAAGAGCCCTTTAACGTCAATACCTATATCTACTAGTTTTACATCATTACATTACTTTGATTATAAATATATGTTATTGTCAAAGTCACAGTAGTGTCTTGAAAATGAGAAAATTCATATACCCATTTTAACATTTTATACTACTTCACTAGTAAACATGGATATTAAAAAAACTGTTATTTATTCAACTATAATATGCCGAAATTTCGCGACTATTACCATATCTGATCTGTGTCTTCTAACGCAAAGCGCATTTTCGCGATTATTGCTTTATAATAGCGGGATCAGGAGAACACTGTTGAACATTACTATTTGTAGAGGTATTAGTATTTAATAACTCTGTAGGGCATTCTTCTGATTCTTTATATTCTAATTCTTGAAAACAAATGCTAGTTTCTTGAAGAAGCGAATTATAATCATGAGGAGGGTTGTTAATAAATTTTGGTGGACGTGGACTGGGAATAGGTTTCGAGTGTTTTTGTGGCAACCAGCAATGTTTAAAAAATGATGCATTTCTTTGAATAATTTTTCCTTCCCTCTTAGTAACAATTGCTTCCTAAACCATTTTTTACAGTATACGTAGTGGGATTATAAAAAGGTGTAAGACAATTTCTATTTCGTTGTTTGCACATAACAATATCGCCAACAGAGGAATTGTGCATGCAACTTCGTCTTTTGTTATCTGCAAAAAGTTTTTGTTTTTCTTGTCTTATTTTATCGGTTTCTTTAAAATCATCCCCTTGTTTATTCTCTTGAAAAACTCATGACAAGCAGTTTCTAACTCTCCGATTAAAACCTAAACTCATATGGAGATTTTAAAGTAGTTGAATGTGATGCGCTTCGATAACCCATAAGAAATTCTTGTAATTGGGAATCAAATAATTTTATTTTGCACACACAAGTTTGCACACACAAGAGACTTCTTCAAAGTTTTGATAAATCGCTCTACCATGCCATTAGTTTCCGGCCAATATGGTGTAAATTTTATATGCAGAATTTTAAAACTATTTAAGAATTCGTTGAACCAATGTCCACTGAAAGGTGATCCATTGTCTGACTTTATCTTTGTAGGTAATCCAAAAATAAAAAAAAATCAGTATGGGTTTAATTGATTCAAAACTGGTAAACCTTACAACTTCAACCACTGGATATCGAGAATATTTATATATATATATATATATATATATATATATATATATATATATATATATATATATATATATATATATATATATATATATATATATATATATGTATATATATAATATATATATATATATATATATATATATATATATATATATATATATATATATATATATATATATATATATTTAATATATATGTATATTTCCCATTCGGAAACGGACCTGCGAAATATATATCAAATTGTTTAAATGGCGATGTTGATAAAGGTGAACTTTGAATGGGACATCTAGTTTCACTGGGCGTAACTGCTTGACATGCTAAACAGTTTTTCACAAACTCTTCTACCATGATATGTATGTTGGCAAACTAGAATTTAATTTTAATTAGTTTGGTTTTCACAATACCCAAATGTCCTTTTGAGCTAATTTGATAGCTTTATGCTGTAAACCTATTGGTAAAAAAATGTTCGTTCTCCTGAGAATTACTCCTTCATACAAAGTAAACTCATGTCGTAACAACTTAAAAACGGATAAACATTGATCAGTCTATAAGTTTTGGTTAGAAGTTCTTAAAGCTTTTACAAGTTGGTTTAGTATTTCAAATTTCAGTCGAGTACCATTTAAATTCAAAGTGACTGATGGAAATTGTTGACAAAGATAGTATATGAATTTTCCGAATCTGTGGAGTTGTCCCCTTTAGAGTTAAAGTTAACTGAACTACGTTTGCTATTTTAAGATGTTAAGACTTAATAGAATTAACGACAATGGTAGTGCACAAGATATCTACTTAACGTTGATTTGAAAAGGAACCACATTTTTCATTCATATTAATTTATCTCCTCCTCCTTCCGAAATCCTGTTCTCGAGGGAGCCGTGACACTGTCCCAACTGTAGCTCGTTTATGAAAATTAATGATATTCTTCGTTATGGGATTGTATAAACATTCCGATTGCACGAAAAGTTTCATTTAAATTAAAAGTCGCCTTGAGCCAAATTCCAGTCTCATTGTTTTGACATTTTGTGTACTTTAAAAGAAAATTAATTATTGCCCTCTCATTGCCGTATATTTAAAATGACAAAACTTTACTTGCTTCATGTATTTATCCAAGAATATAAATAGAGTTAATAAGAATAATAAACGTCTTCATTTCGTACATCCTGTTAAAATAAATAATAATTCGCAAAAAATATTTATGGAATTAATTTCATTGATTTTTTTTTATCTGACACAGACTTGTTCCAGATGGTTGAGATAAAGGTAAGATTATCAGCTGTGGATTGATGACCAAATCATCTTGGATGAGTTTTTCTAGTTATTTAAGAATTTGACAATTGATGACTTTATCCATAACTTTACTGATTTGACACGCAAAAAATATCACAACTTTTCCACTAAAATGGGTTACTAAAAATTCTGTTATAAATTAATAAAAACTGAATTAGAATAGAAAACTCCGAGTTTTATGACCCCATTGCATTGTCAAAAATTTTGCAGAAATTTATAAAAACTGAATTAAAGTTTTTTCACAATGTATATTAATATGCATTGTGCCATTGTTAAAGTCGGATCTATTTAGTCAAACGTATTTTCCACAAAGATTGCTCCACAACGTAAAAGAGTTGGTGGAATTGCGTGGGAGTAACTTCTGATATATTACGTGAGCGCGGCTAAACGCCGTGCTCTAGCTATCTCGCAGCTGCATTTTGCAGGAAAAGGGAGCATTTTGCAGGATATTTTCTGGTCGCCTCAAGAAACTAGGTAAAGCTTTATTTTATTTTTTTGCTTTGCCATTTTAAAATTTTAAGTGGGTGCTCAGGAGTTTATAGTTTTTGTTGTACCTATTGTGGAAGGATCTTGCAGGAATATATTTTAGCTTTATTTGGTTGTATGAAAGTTTTGAATATGCTTATGCTTTAGGTACTATGTAAACCTTTATCCAAGAAGTCAAACCCATATACAGCGTGTCCCATGGGTGCCATATGGGAAACTTTTCTACTGAAAGTTGAAAAAAAAATCACTTAAGTAAGGAAAAGACGAAATCAAGTAAAGAGAAGAAGAAAAAGACGAAATGGTAGCTGCTCCTTTTGCCACCAACTTTAGAAGTAGTAGCAGAGTTCTACATCTATACGTTTATTTTCAATACTTTGCACCTGTATTATCTCTAGCTTTCCAATTTTAGTTACACAACAAAATATTTACACTGTGGACCGTCCATTAGGGGTGCTTTATGTATACTTAGTTTAAATGTTATTCAAATTAACATTGAGAACAGGAGCGGTATTTGGTTACCAATGCAACACAGGGCATTAAACAGCATAGCCAGCACACAACTTAGTTTAAACTATTTCATTATGGATAATTTAAACATACAGATCGCTTTAGAGCCTCTAAAGCCCTTATAAACTTTGATTTTATGGATGTTGAGGTAAATGAAGTAGATATGTGTTCAAGTTCTATATTTTATAGCATTTTTTACATTACACAACGAATTTTCCCTTACCGGTCTTTTCTGTGGTCAGCAAATAATGCCCTGCGCAAAACTTAAGCACCAAAAATTTTCTATTACTGTATTTTACGAAAAAAATGCTTTTAAACAACATTTAAAATAGATATTTTTCCGCTTTATTATTGTAACCTTCACAATCCTAGGAAACTTAACAGACAACTTATTTTTAGATAAGTTCAGCACATTTCGTTTTATGAATGAAACTTTTATTTCGCCAGACTGTGCCAACATAACATTTTGTAACTTTGTCAGTTTTTCGAGTATTTTCGTATCAATTATAATACTTGCCAAAGGAAAAGTAACAAGGTGTTTACATTGAACATATTATTATTTTGTTCAGATTTTTGTTGTTTACTGTCGTAGATTATCAAAGGGACCAAAAATCAGTAGAAAGAACACTTAGTGTAGAGAGTTTCATGGGGAAGAGACAGCAGAAATAGGGATGAAGGAAGTCAAGCCTAATAAAGTATTTTAACTTGACCTATCTTCCCATTGCAGATTTTTAGGGGGGTGGATATGACGACTTAGGGGATAATTCTACCACAATGAAAATACCATAATTTTACTTTCCCCCTCATACTACGAGAACGGTTTTAAGCGTTTTGAAAATTCTTTCTTGGTTCTAAATTTATAGCCCATTGATCTTTTCAAATTGTCACCCTGTAAATGCAGCGAAAACATTTCTAATAAAGATCAGCACATCAACGAGGTTGCATTTAACAGAAATACCTGTGTTTAGATGGATATATTCTAACACTCAATTTTCTGATAACTAAAACAGACTATTTTTTTCTTGGGCAGTGTAATTTTTAATAAATTCCAGATGACATATCGACCTTTTTATATCGAAAACTTATTATTAATGTAACCCAAAAGAAAAATGGTTGTTTGTTCGACGAACGACTGGCGTGTGCTATTAAAAGTTTGTCCGAAAGGAAAAACTCGATTAAGAAGAAATGTTACCTTACCGCGTTGACATGTTTCCTTTAAAACGATTTAGTAAAAAGAATTTGTACTGTTTCGTGTTAAAATTAGCAAAATGGAATACTTATGGAATCATTTCGGTGTCTCTCTGTCCGTCCGTCCGTCTATCGCAGCCGATTTTCTCTGAAACTATTCGACGTAAATATATGAAATTTAGCACAGAGATAGAGTGTGGTGGCCCAATCGTGAAGTATAAAAGTTGAATTTTGTTTCTGGGGGTTAATTTCAGGGGGTAAATTGGGAAATGGAAAAAAAATTCAAGGTCATCTTATAGGGTGTCCAATGAAAGCGTATTGAAGCACAAATTCAACAATATACCTATACGATTTATATATTTTTGTATGCATTTTTAAAAAATTTTCGGGAAAAACGCTTAAAAATTGCTGTGCCTCATCCTCATCACCAAAAGGATCGCTCAGAAAAATCTGAAAAATATCATGAACATTAAGAATTAGGTGTAGATTGAGCTACAATTATCAAGAACAAAAAAATTCTAGCGCAATCAATTTTTATAAACAATTTAATTGTTTATCTCCTTATAACTGCTGAACCATTAGTTTTAGAGAAAAAGTTTTTGAAGAAAAAATATTTCTCATCATGTAACGAACAACTTTTGTCCTATCATGTTTTTCAAAATTTGGCTCAGTCAAAACGCTCCCAGGGTTTGCTCAGGTACAGGATGTTTAGTAAAGAATGGGTCATAGGTGCTTACTTATTTTTGGGGCCTGTTTGCAACTCTATGTTTAATCTGAATGATAGATTAATTGAGATTAACATTTTTATTACAGCTTCCAGCTACAGGTTACCACATTTTAAACGTATTAGATTGTTCACATAAATACTCCTTTAACACATACATTTACTTTCAAACGCTAGACCATTATTTATGTTGGTATTATATTTACATAAAAATATATGTTTACAATTGTTTTAAAGTTTACACTAGGAATATTATAAAAACATCAAGTTTATTACTCTATTTACTACTAAAGTCTGAGAAAAATATACGGTATGCGATAAGTCGTATGTTCGACCTTTGCAATGTACTCGTATTTTGTTTAATGTTGTGGTTTTTTATTATGGTCGACGATTTAGATTTGCCTGCTTTCTAAAACCAATTAAAAGTCAAAACTTTTACGAAACTGACAGGATAATGCAGCATTTTGAGATAAACGTTAACCTAAAAATTTTATTTTAAAATGTCTAGTTTTTTCTATTCTCGACAATTTGTAACTGAATTAAATAGGGGGCAAATGGATCCTGTATAGCTGCATTACCTTATCAATAAATTAATATTTCGCTAATAATTTACACAATTCCTGTCATTTCTGATCAAATCAGACAGAGTTACGGAAATATATGGCTGTAAATAAGCCCATTTAGCTTAATATATTTTGGTTTGATAACGACATATGTACACAATAAATACTAATCTAGACGGTGAATAAAGTTTAATTCAGTTTTATAAAATTTCAGGACATAATCTTTAATGAAACCTTAAACAGTTATATATCTTTGGACAGAAAATTCTCAATCATTCGCGAAAATTCGCTTTAGAGTAGAAGCTCCAGTTAATTAAATAAAAACTTTTGAAAATGAGGGTCATATATTTCTTTACCTTAATTTAGTTTTTATTAGTTTCTGAAGCTTTGAAGAAACCCCAATAAGTTATACATTTTTGGAATATCGAGAAAGTAACTATCGGATAAAAGAATACTTTCAAAAATTATCTTTGGATTAGAAGATACAGTTGATTAAATATAAACTTTTTTAAATAAAATTCATAATAGCTATTTACCTATCAAGTGCGGAAAAGACACTTTCACAATTTAAAATTCAAACTTACATTATTTTAATTTGCTAATAACAATATTAATGATACAAGAACAGGTACATTTATTCGTTAAATTTATAGCTGAAACGAACTGGCTGCCTATATCCAAATAATAGATTTTAACATTGATTACCTTGACCATAACATAGATGGTTTGCAAGTTTTTGAAATGTCGGAAAAGTATACTAGAATTACCTCTTCTTTCTTGAAATTGTTTATTTTATTTTTTGCACACCATTTACTAAATGGGTCCAATTCTTTGGCATAACGGTATATCGATTTTTCTGGTAACATTTCGAAGTTCACATTCTTGGTTTCTTCGAGCACGTCTTCCGGTATTCTATCAATCATATTCTCTTTAATTTCTTCCTCGATCTCCATTTTATTCTCAAAAGTTTTATAAAAGTCGAATAACCTTTGTATTTTCACTTTGACGTCTATACTGACAATTAACAAGGTAAATAACACAAACTTAACTGCATAGCAACGATGCAACGATATAATTAGAAAGGTCCTGTAATAATTTTGCGGTGGATTCATAATTTTTAGATGGTTATTTTATGGGTATTTCTCGTCAATATTTTACAAAATATATTAAGTTGGACCTCTTCGATCCGAGTCTACGAGACGTTAACAGGGATCATAAAATTTGAATTTTTTCACCTTAAATTAGTTTTTATTAGTTCTTGGGTTTGTAACGATACCCCAAAGAGTTGTACATTTTTGGAATCTTAAGAATATTCTCTAGCGGATAAAGTTATACTCGCGGAAATCCGTTTTAGATTAGAAGATACATTTGACTGAATAAAAACGTTTTGATACAAAAAAAAAATTCTTTTACCTTAATTCAGTTTTTGTTAGCTTCTGGACAGAATCTTTAACGAAATTTCAATAAGTTATATATTTTTGAAATTTCCATATTATTTTCTATCGGATAATATTCGCGGAAAGTCGCTTCAGATTGGATTATAGTTAAATAAAAATTCCAAGGTCTCATTAATTGAAATATTTCACCTCAAATAAGCAAATTTTTGAGCACACCCCCATCGTGCCGCGATGTAAAAGGCTAACAAATTAATTCTAGTAATGAATTCTGAGCTACAAGGGTTAAAATACGGGTCCAATTATCATAATTTATAATAAAATCATCGGTTGCGTGCGTGCGTGAGAATAGGCTATTTTGAATTAATAATTTTAAAAAGTAATTTTTACAATGACCTCTTTAGTGCCTATACCTTATTGTGTGTGTCCTGTTTTGCTTCATTTTTGCCAAGATCGGAAAATGGGCACCAGGGATCGACAAAACCACTTGCGGATCCCTGTTTTTGTTCTTTCTGATCGTGTATGTAAACTATACTATTCATACTATATGATTTATATAATATATATAATATTATATAATATTTTAAATAATAATAAAAGCTTTTCTTGCACAAGTAAATTTCTTTAGTCAGAGGCGTAGTATAACTAATTTCAAATACAATTTTTTGGGCATGTATATCTAATAACAAGTGGCAAAATGGTCTTGAGAACTTCAAAACCCTGCTTTAACTAAGTTTGTGTCTATAAAGAGTAAGTAAAGCCAATAAACATTTGAATGCAAACATACTACGTGTAAAAAATATTATTCTTTTACCTTAAACATTGAATCTCATATATATATATATATATATATATATATATATATATATATATATATATATATATATATATATATATATATATATATATATATATTATTCCGACTGAACACGAAGACCGAAGTCTAGGTACTATGTACCGTGGGTATACTGGGCAAATCCGACTCACACATCCAGAACTGGAAACATCCGTAGGGACTTCACCAGCCCTTTTAAGAGGATGTGTGGGGTGGTACAACCTCGGTCGAGGAAGAAATCCTCTACCACCTTAAGTTTCTACGATTTGCTCCTTCAGTGAAGTTCGAAGTGCGAATAGATGTTTTTATACATAGAAAACAACCGTTCTGCATCTAATAATGTAAGGTTAGAAAACAGGAAACGTTTCAACCAATCGTTTAAGGCTTTATTTTTGTGATACTGTATGTGAATGTCCTGTAATATTAAATCGGTATTTTCTTCAAAAATGTGCGTTAACCTTTTACAATTTTGTATGCCAATGCTGCCCCTTAGCGCTTGTAGCCTAGAATGTACAATATTGACAATATTTAGAGATTCGGCTAACGACAAGTCGCATAATTTGTGTTAATAATACTTAAACCAGGGTATACTTGAGTACTCAGGCGACCTGAAGGATTTCATTAAAAACAAAGTTTATTCAGCAAGCAAAATCCTAGCAGGATTGCTCCCAACAGAAAATGTTCGCCAAATCAATTTCGTTAGCACCACGACCAATAATATGGCAATTCCCGGCATTTCAGACATCGTCCTTGTAAATATTTAACTTTCGCAATTGTACATTTAACATACATATTACGAAATAATAGTTAGGTATTGTTATTTGTAGTTGAATCTAGTATTTTTTAGGAAATTTATTAGAAACTACTCTCCTGTCATATAACATAACGTAAATTACTATTTTGAGTTTGAAAATTCGAAAAATTTGACAAGTAAATAAAAAAATTACTACTTCAGTTATTTGTACAAACAAAGGCACGTAATAGTAATAAAAGAACAATCATATTCTGTTTTAAATGTGTATTTTTCCGGATATGGGCATTCGTGATATTTTTTAAAAATTGCAGATACTCAAGCGCAATATAAAACGTGAGTTCGAAGCAAATTGTTAAAAAATGTTTCAAAAATTGTAAATATTTACTTTCAATAATTTCAAATTGAACAGTTAAAAAGCTCTTGCTGGCCATGAAAATTATAATTTTGTACCGTATTTCAGTTTTTATTAATTTCCAGACGAAATCTTCAATAAAGACTTAATAGACTAGGTCACAAAAGTATTCGTACACCAAAGCAAACAATATTTTAATTTCTGTATTCTAAATAAAAGAAATATATTATAATTTTCTCTCTGCGTAGTGACCTTCATGATATGAGCTACAAATAACCAATTTGTTGATGGTACAATACATCACACCGGATAAATCTAAATGCGCAAGAGTTCGCTTTTGATTTGAAGCTACAGTTCATTAAATATAGACTGTTTGATAAGAGGGTCACAAAAATTTGAATTTTTTACCTTTTTTCAGTTTTTACTAATTTTTAGAAGAAATCTACAATAAAACCTTAATAAGCTTACATTTTTGAAATCTCCAGCAAATTTGCCATCGGAAAAGCTACTATTCCTAACAGAACAACAAGAAGTGCGTTACATCTGCATCCCTTTACTGTCCAGCTACAAAAAAAAACAGAACTTAGACTTCTCTGGATCTACGGTCGCAAGATTATGGGACAAATTGCCTGCAGAAGTTTTTCCCTGCTAACTTTCAACCTATACCTATATTATTACTAAGGTTTTAGGGCTACGTGGATTGTCCCTGGTACAAAAAAACTGAAAAAAAAAATATTTCCAAAATGTAAAAGTTAATGAAGACCTACTTTCAATAGTTTAGCTAATAGTTCTCGAGTAAAAATAATGCCCGAAAACTTTCAAATAGAAAATACTCAGCTGCGTTTATAGACCTTTTAGTTAAATTGTTTATAATTGTAGGGTATAATGCCCCAAATTGTAAAAATAGAAATAATCAGGATTAAAATAAGGACCGGTTTTCCTGTAAAGGACAAAAAGGACAATCCCATTACATGCGGGTTTGAGCGTCGGCCTACATCATTATACTCCCTTTTATTGTCCACACCAAGTTGTCTGTAAATACACCGGCACAGCAAAAGCTTCTAGTGGTAAAAGCTAGAGAAATTTATTGTGCATAGAGGGTTGTTTGCAGCAGCTTCGTAATACGAGGGTAAAATGCTGGTAATAACCCTTTTGTGCAGGTGTGCACGTTCTTGCTTATTTTCAAGAGCTAATTATAGAATTAAGTCATTTATTATGAATTTTGGGACAGAATCTTTAACGAAATCTTATTAGGTTATAAATTTTTGAAATCTCCACAAAATTTGCTATCGGATAAAGCTAAATTCGTGAAAATTCGCATTGGAGTTGAAGATAAATTTGATTAAACATAAACTGTTTGACGAGAGCGTCATTAAAATTTTAATTTTTTACCCTAATTCAGTTTCTTTATTTTCTGTACAGAATTTTTAACAAAATCTTGACAAATTGCATGTTTTTAGATTCTCCAGAAAATTTTCTATCGAATGAAGCTAAATTAGTGAGAATTTCTGTTAAATTGGAAGCTACAGTTGGTTAAATAACATCTTTTTTTATATTATGGAAAGAAGTTATATAATCTGGAAGAAATGCAAATTTGACAGAGACAGATTATCAACAGCACGTCCATGAGAAAGTCAGTTTAACTTTTTTTTTATTTTATCAAAAAATAATAGATTACCCAAATTTGAGGCGTTGTTGATTTGAAAAACGACATAAGTCTAAAAAATTTAAATTTGTGTTAATTGCGCCCATGGATACCTTATGTTCTCTTTTATTATAAACGACAGTCGTTTGCGCTAAACATGCTGCAAGATATAGACAATAAAAAAATTTCCGATTCCGCTAAAATCTGCTTTTGTCCTGGACTTATGTTTTTGTTAAAGGAAATGAGGCTTTAAGTAATGAACTGTACCTGAAAATTGTATAGAAACGTTACTTGTTTGCTAAAAGTTTGATAGTAATTTTTGATGGAAAATACTGCAAGCTTTTTATCTGAAATGGATAAAGATCAAGCTGGCGCATCAAAAAATATCACAATTCAAATCTGGCTAAGTTACGACAACTATGCAGAAACATGGATAACTTTTATACTTATGAATAAAACAAAAATACCAGACGAACAACAACTGAAATCAAGCCTGAGTTCGATGAGGATCATAACAGTAGTGGACGTGAAGTAAAAAAAAAATTAACGGCCCTTAAGAGTTACTGCAAGCTGTATTTTTTTAGAATTTTGTATCAATAAAAGTTACTGTTACTGAAGTTGGGCATTTCTAGTGTTCCGTAAAACGGAACACTTATAGAATCACTTCGGTGTCTGTCTGTCCGTCCGTCTGTCACATGCAATTTTCTCTAAAACTATTCGACGTAGAAGTGTGAAATTTAGCACAGAGATAGAGTGTGGTGGTTATAGATGTGATAGTTACAAGGTTGAATTTTGATTCTGGGGGTTAATTTTAGGGGAAAATTGGGAAATGGAAAAAAATTCAATGGGATCGTGTACGGTGTCAAATGAAAGCTTATTGAAGCACGAACTCAAGAATATATACTTATATGATGTATTTTGTATGCATTTTAAAAAATATTTTTCGGGAAAAAACGTGTAAAAATTGCTCTCCCCAACCTTATCACCAAAAAGATCGCTCAGAAAAATCTGGAAAAAATCATGAACTTTGAGAATTAGGTGCAGTCTGAACCAAAAATTATTAGGATTGAAAAATTCTAGCGCGCTGAATTGATATAAACAATTTAATTGTTTATTTCCTTATAACTGGTGAACCATTGGTTTTAGAGAAAATGTGTTTAAACAAAAAATATTTCTCATGATGTAAGAAACAACTTTAGTTCTTAAACGTTTTCAATGCTCCACTCATAGTCGATGTGTTACGGCGGTGCACTTGACCGATTTTGTTATTGAATATAGAAGGTTTTTAAACAATAATTCCACTTAAAATGGAATATTTCCAACAGCTTTTTGTATTTTTTTGTATTACCTCTGATTAATTATTTATTGGTTCTAACGGTTTTAAAACTAATTAGAGTACTCTATTATTAAAAGGAGTTGTTATCTCAGCTCTTGAATTTTTAAAGATATTATGTTTTTATCGATTATCTCAAAAGTCCCCTTTTGGACATAATATGTCGTTTTTCATATCAACGCCTCATTTGTTTACGATGCCTAGCTATCTAAAATCACTTGAATTATCCATATTAATTACGGTATCTTGTTTCCGTTTAGATTAGGGGGATTTTCGCTTATCAAAAAATAAGTGCAAATATTACTGTAATTTTTAGCTTTGCCGTGCGTTTTCACAGATTTCGATCAGTTCAGAAGCGCATGACTTTTTATATCCTAATATTCTTCGAAATTGTACCAACAAAAATAACTTTGTAGTTCTTACCCATAACTGTTGTGGTCCACCTTTTGTACTTTTGTGATTAATTTTCTTTTTTTTTTGGACATGCTTAAGAGTTGTTAATTGTTAATAGTGTACCCCGGTTTAATTTTTGTTTTTGTCTTTTCTTACTTTGTACTTTGTACCTTGTATTTTGTCTTGTAATGTTCTAATCCATTTTTCTATTCTGCAATATTTTACATGTCTATGTATAACTATATTAGTATCTGTACTTTAAGTTATAATTATCTGTTGTACCCATTTGTTAATTGGTTTCAAACTGTTAAATGGGTGTAAATAAATAAATAAATAAAATAAATAAATAAAATTATAATTCCACATTTTGTTTCAGGAGCTTCACGGCCCTATTGAAGTTCTAATTACTTGTCTTGCGTCTGGCAAAGATTACTTTGAATTATATCAAGGATAAGACTTATTTATTTTGAAGTTATTTTATTTCGTGTGGAATATCTCTTCCAAGTCCCTGGCAGCTAAAATCATGTTAGCAAATTATCCAGCTTCATCTCGAACATTGCCCACCCTCAAGCCATACAAGAAATTAATTCTTACTCACCCTGACACTGATAATTGAATATTATAGGTCGTGTCGCGATGTATCAGGTACAAGCACTAATCCTCACTTCGCAGCATGTTCCGGATCTAATGGACTCTGTTCTATGGGCGGAAACCCCCAGGGAAAGACAAGGCAATTACGGGTCTTACTTGAAGCTGCCCAGAGGCTAAAGACTAGTCGCAGGAAATAGCAGGATAACACAATTGGGCAAATCGCTTTGTGGAGGGTTGTTTACATACAACATAGACTTCTTTAAAAATCTAAAAAATTAGATTTCGTATTTTCGCCTTTTTTGGACACAGTGGTTTAGAACAGACGCTTAATTAAAAAACTTTTTAGAAATAGGGCCATTGAAATTTAAATTTTGGTTTTTAGTTCAGTTCTAATTCATTTCTGGGTAGAATTGTTAGCGAAACCTTAACAACTTATATATTTTTAAATCTCCAGAAAATTTGCTATCAGATAAAGAAATAGTAGCGGAAATTCACCTTAATTTAGGAGATATAGAGGTCTAAATATTTTTTTTAAATATAGCCTCAGAAATTAAAGTTTTTGACCTCGGTTCGGTTTTTGTTAATTTCGTGAGGGAATTGTTAGAGAAAAGTCAACAAGTTATATGTTTTTGAAATTTCCATAAAATTTGGTGTCGGATTAAGCAATAGTCGCGGGAATTCGCCTTAGTTTTGGAGATATAGAGGTCTAAACGTAAACTTTCTTAAAGCACAGCCTTAGAAATTAAAGTTTTTGACCCTGGTTCAGTTTATGTTAATTTCGGGAGGGAATTGTTAGTGAAACCTTAGCAAGTTACATATTTTTACAAATCTCCAGAAAATTTGCCACGAGATAAAGGAATAGTCGCGGGAATTCGCCTTAGTTTAGGAGATATAGAGGTTTAAATGGAAACTGTCTTAAAGCAGAGCCCCCAAAACTAAAGGTTTTGACCTTGGTTAGGTTTATATTAATTTCGGGAGGGAATTGTAAATAAAACCTCAACAAGTTACATGTTTTTGAAATCTCCAGAAAATTTGCTACCAGATAAAGGAACAGCCTCGGAAATTCGCCTTAGTTTAGCAAATGTAGAGGTCTAAACAAAAACTTTTTTAAAATAGAGCCTCAGAAATTAAAGTTTTTGACCACGGTTCAGTTTTTATTAAGTTCAGGAGGGAATCGCTAGCAGAACCTCTATAAGTTATATAGTTTTGATTTCTCTAGAAAATTTGCTCAGGTTGGGTTATAAAGGAACAGTCGCGGGAATTCGCCTTAGTTTACGAGATATATAGGTCTAAACAAAAACTTTTTGAAAATAGAGCCACAGAATTTAAAGTTTCTGACCTCGGTTTCTTGGGAGGAAATTGTTAGCGAAATCTCAACAAGTTAATATTTTTGAGATCTCCAGAAAATTCTCTATCGGATAAAGGAATAATCGCGAAAATTCGCCTTAGTTTAGGAGATATATGTAGATAAAAATATGCATAAACTAAAGTTCAAAATTTAAATGTTTTATTATATTCATTAAAATTCAACGAAAAAAATGCATTTCTATTTTAAATTTAAATTATAAATAGAAATAATAAAACAAACTAATACTATTTGCAACTTTGTCGTTCTATCTCCATGCTGACGCTCGAGGGAAATTTAAAGTTCAATCTTTTTATACGGAATTTAGATTTGTTTTTACGTTAGTGACAAAAATCGCACGATTAGACCACCTAGGGCCGTAATTAACAAAGTTTTTCTAAACTTTTCTCATTTCCAGTGCGAAATTTTTGAACGCGTCGGGAATATAAATCACGAAAAGAGTTTTCAATTGGGTATCTTAAATTATAGTCTTTGTTGCTGCTAGGATTAAGCCACTTACCAGGTAAGTTAATAGATTCAGAACAAAAATATTTTTTCGGTGGATATTTTAGTTAATTATTCTATGAAGATTTTTTCTCTAAAATAATTCCACCCTATCTAAGTTAGGAAGTTAATTAGAAGTAATTTCTGTCCGTTTATCGTTATCTTACTCCCATTTAGGCGTGTACCTTGTAGGCTTATAAAGCAATTTCAACCTCAATCAGCAGCCTAGTTTCCTTAACTTTTCGCAAAGTTATCTTGCTTAAGCTGTAAATCCTCTCTCTCTCCCTCTCTCTCTCTCTCTCTCTCTCTCTCTTTCTCTAAAAATATACTAATTATTGCATATCAAATAAATAGTACATGCAAGGTAAATATATTCAATTCTTTTTCAGCAAATGTTCAAAATGCCACGAGTTCATTTTTAGCAGTTTATTTTTTCATTAGTTATTCCTGTATTATTTTCACTTGATGTTTGCTTGGGCTTAATTTATTTCTTTTAACTCTATAAGTCCTTGCAAGTTCGAGCAGTGATCCTGTAGTTACACAGGACACCAGATACTCTCATTAAGACCTCCGTGAATTGTCCAAACCTCAGAGCGTATGGTTACAAGATATACAATTAATAAACATATTTAGAATGTAATATCATCTTTCGCCAACAACCCCTTCATAAAACCACAACAACGTAACAAATCCCTTAAGATATATTAACTCCGACCATTATAACTTTTAAAAGACAAAGAGTTCTTAGCAGAAACTTAAACAAACTTCTTTAATTGAGTGCAATGGAGTATACAGCAGTCAGAAAGTACCTACGCAAACGTGCAAAATTAATGAAAAACGACAAGAGACGTTTCTCAGTTAACAACTTTGATAACTCACTTAGTCGTTCTCGTTGAATCTTTTAATTAGAAAACCCTTGTTGAAGAATTTGTAAACAGTTATTACTCGAAAGGTCTAAACGAGTTGGCAATATTTTCTAACAAAATGATTATTGCCATTGTCGGCGGTTTAATTAAGGATATTTTGACACCGTTCAGGGTTGTGTTGGTTTATCTCACCGCCTATGGCTTCACAAAATTCTTTTTTCATCTAGGACTGCTCTCCATATGTGGAACAGTATTCTAGTTAGGTGTCCAAAAAAGTCTGGAATATTGAAAATATTTCAAAAACCACTAAATATACGTTTTTTGAAAATTGGCACGTCTATATAGTTAAATAAATACGGCACACCTTGGCAGGGTAACCTTTTCTGTTACTATACCGGGTTAGTCGGAAAGAATACTAATTTTTTTATTTTAAATGGAACGTCCTGAATATTTTTGAAGATTCAAATAGTCCCTTAAAAGACAAATTCAATAATATAGGGTTTAATTGATTTACTTTTAAAATGACATAGAAACACTAATTTTCAATAAATGAACAAGAACACAATGACAATAAGAGATACCTAAAAATTTAACATTTATAAGATGTTCAAAATGTCTGTCACTGTTAGCTAGGCAATAGCCAAGCCTGTCTCTAAATTCCCGTAAGGCGTTGTCAAAAGTATCAAATCGAACTTCATGTATTTGATTTCTAATACGAGCATTTAAATCTTCAATATTAATCGGCTTATTTTTGTAAACCTTATTCTTTAAATCATTCCACAAATAAAAGTCCAAAGAGAGGTCTGGGGATTTGGCAGGCTAATTAATTTCGCCTTTCCTTCCTATCCACTGATTTAATAACATTTGGTGTAAAAATTGACCCAATTCAAAATCAAAATGGATGGATCTTGTAAGGGCGAATCTTTTCCCTTTCAAATAAATTTTCAACTGACTGATGACACATATTGTTGGCTAAGCCAATCTGTCGAAGTGATCGATTTGGATTATCTTGCAGATCAATTAAAATATTCAGAGCCTTATCACCACTAGTAGCTATTTTTGGTCTGCCTGACCTATGTTTGTCTTTCACACTTCCCATTTCATTGAATTTCTTCATCAGTGTGCTTAGACATGACTGGGTTATTGCAGGCCGATTACGATAGGTCTGCATGAATAACTCACATACTTCCTGTGGTATTCTCCTGCGGTCACCATATCCAACGATCATTAAAATCTCAATTTTTTCTCTTCAATTAAAGCTACCATCCTAATTTCTAGTTTTTGAATGCTTACGAATGAATGAATTATAGCTGTCTCTTTGTCATTTGACAATACCTAGCTGATTCCAAAGGTGTTTTCTCAACTTTCTATTTTCAAAAAATTAATATAATTTATTGTTTTTACATAAATCTATTATTTTGACAAATAAATCAATTAAACCCTACATCATGGAATGTTTCTGTTAAGGGACTATTTGAATCTTAAAAAATATACAGGACTTCCCATTTACAATAAAAAATTAGTATTCCTACTACGGTTTTATCCTTCCAAGGTGTGCCGTTTTTAACTATATAGACGTTTCAAAAATATATTTTCAGTAGTTTTTGAAATATTTGCAATATTCCAGACTTTCTTGGACCCTGTATATTATTTACTTGTTTGTTTTGTAGGTATCCAGGTATTTCTAAGTTCTGGGATTTTGGAAAAATAAAATTTAATTCATTACAAAGTAAAAGAAATTAAAATATTTATTGCCACAGCAATTTTTTTTATAATTTTGTAATTTGTGGGAGGGGTAATTATCCCTTCACCCCCTCCCTCGTAAATCCGCCCTTGGAGGGAGAGCGTAAGGTACATGTTTTGAGCAAAAGCTCATAACTCATCATTCAAGGAGACTGGCCAAGAGTTCAAGAGCACTTGTTGTAGAAGTTGGTCAGTAATCTCATTACCTTTAACTTCTTCCGGTCGTGGTACACATATTAAAGTAACTCTATCATTTCTTGCCAGATCAGTCGATTGAAACCTTTAATAAATTGAATATTTTTAGAATCCTCAAAAAATCTGCCGAGACCGGCGGCACCTCAAACACATCCTTCCTTTTTACAGAACAAGAAAGTCTTTAGAATAATATACGGCTAATGCCAGTCCTTTGATATATTAGATCCGTGAACGTATATATAACTGATCAAAAAAATCCGCTCAAATATAAAAGCCGACTGTATAAATGCGATGAAAAAACTTCAGACCGGTTTAAGTCGGAAAAGGTTTTAAAGGTTTTCAAGTTTCTGTAAAAAATGTCGGGACCCGTGTCTTGAAGCTGTTGTTTTAAATTTATTTTGTTCCGCGAAAGTAACATTTTGCAGTGAATTTATGATGGAAGGTGAAAATTGTTTACAAGGGGGTTTTAAAAAATTCCGATTGAGAGAAATTGGGATATACATATATACAAACAGCAGACATTTAGAAAGAGCAAGTTAGTCAAAACATCAGTAGAAGCACTTTTCCTTCCCTGATCTCTAACAGCGAAATTATTTCCACCTCTGAAGGGAAAGCGGAACTATTTGCTAAACAATTCGTTACAGGATGTCTCAGCTGGCACAAATACATTATTTCGGTAGCCACATCGGCAGGTTAAAATTTAAGCGAAACAATGCATAATATGCTTTTTTGCATCGTGTTTTGTTACCCGAATATCTGACTCCCTTAAGGGTTGGTATCCGGTGCTGTCGACACCTGAAGGTATCGAGTACAGAGTGCTGTAACGGATGTGAAGTGTGCGTGTTAGCCATTACAGTTTTAAATCCATTTAACAATGGTATTCTGAGGCGTAACTGCATCGACAGCCAAATAACCAACCAAACGTAAGGTATGCAAAAAAAACCAGAAGAAATATTTGGGGTGGCACCCCAGATTCACAAAGTCCCCGTAAGGAATGTCCACCTTCACTGCCTTCAGCTAACCGCGTTGTGATTTGCGTTGTTACGTGTCAGATGACTAATTACGCCCAAAAATTAAATGAAGTTTACGAACTGTTTTCACACAAGAACGGGAATTTAGTAAATTTGAACAATTCCAATACGTACTTCCGTCGTACAACGATACATAATTAAATTGTCGGGTCCCTAGATGATACATCCAAAACATAAAATTTTTAGGTTAAGTTGTTAAAAAATGGCGCCAAATTTAAATCCCAAAGTACCTATTGAGACAACATCTATAGGGGTTTCATCTGATCTTTAGAAACATTCCTGGTATGTTCCTGCGAGAAATCCACTTAAGAAAAAATTTATGGCGAAAAATAAAAAAATATTTATTGTTGTTCCTGCATCGTTAAACAAAAAAGATGGCAAGAGGCTTCGTAGGATGAAAGAATATTAAAAATTTGATTTATGTAGAGACAAGAAACATATTCAGAGACGGCAACAAAATGTAAACTTTCTTAATATTTTTCCGAGAAAATGCCCTTAAGAAAAGTTTGAATTCAAAGGAAAAAACTCATTTAAGTATCGCAAAGTTTTTGTTAAAATACAGAACGAACTGCAAAAAAATTAAAGAAAGATCCGGTTATTGCTAAACAGAAATTATTTTGTGGTAAACATCAACGAATGCAAAAAATTTTCCTTGTGTTTTCGCATGGAAAGTTTTTCTTAAATTACGTAAAAATACCGCAATTCGAATAAAAATCAATCCCAATCAAACCCAATCAAAACAAAGCATCTTATCAAAAACAAGGCACGTCAAGAGGATATTCTGTAACATTTTATTATCTTTACTGCAAAATTATTGCCTGTACCATTAACTTCACGTCTATTTAGATAGGTACATAACTTTTAGACCCGTTCTAATAACTTGATGGCTGAAGTTTGTTTAGCTGCGCCTTTAGGCTTGAGGTCCTTTAACTTTATAACAGGGCCCGGAACATCTAAGGAGAAATGAAAGCTTTGGATAAACTTATCAGGAAAGTCATTTTGCGGTTTCCTCAGGTTTGTTCCTGCATAACTCTTCTTATATTACGAAAAATGGACGAGGGCAGAGAAGGTTTCGTTATATTATGGTATTATATCAATTTACCCCTTTTCCTGAATGTACGGGGTGACCAGATTTAGACACTTTTGAAGGGAATCTCGGTTGTCTTTAAAGAATCGAACGAAAATTCGCATGATGCCGCCGAATTATTTTGTGGCCTCATCTCGTTGCTTTCTATCTTTGTAACACGAAAGTTTTTGATTCCACAAACAAGGATACTCTTCGTAGGCTTCCAAAAACTTTATAACAGATTCTATGGGCCATTTTTTTTTATTTTTTCAACGTATCTTTAGAACTTTTTGCCACCAAAGTGGCGCCAGTTGACTGAGGCCAGTAAACTAAGCCTATGGAAACCTACCTCTAGATTCTAACACATTACGAATAATCATACTTTTAGTACAACCCCTATTGAGGAGACGTATCAAAACGAGAAGCCGCTAACAATCAGACTAAAACACATAGGAAAGCAATACTAAAAGTCATAAATATCTAGAGTAGCAATGTTCAATATACTACAGTACCTCATTTATGTTTTTTGCGGTATTTATTTGTAGGTAAATAATTTCTCAGCCAAACTAGGCACATTATTAAAAAAACCTTCTTTAATTAAAAAAGTGTATTTTGCTTGTTGCGTTAGTATCACTAGCCCACCAAATTTTGACACACCCGTAAAAAAACTTCCGAGCCGCGCCTGCCTTTAGGTCGGCCAGGGCGTATAGCGTTTTTTACGTTTCCAGTTTGACGAAATTTTTTTAAAACCTAACTTACAGTACTTATATTTAGTTAATGGATTTCTGTCAGGCTATTTGTCATTAAAAATATTACAAACTTGTAGCGTTCGCATTCTGTCCGTATAACCCAGGATTATTAAAATTTCAATTCTTTGAGTTTCTGTTGTAAATAAACGAGACTGACAATGTCAGACATTTCAGGTAAACTTTCGTGTACAGGTATTTTAAGGTAAAATACAATAAAATAACTATTTTCGACCACCATTCTCTCAAAAACTGTTAACTTTAGGATAAAATGTTCCCAACAAGAAGTATTCGGAATTCAAAAATCGTATAAAATATAGAGCGTTCCATAAAAAAAAAATGATAAACTTGACACCAATTCGGAATATTTCATAAAAATCGGCAGAACGGTTTACAAGATATTTCGAGGTTTCCATATTTTTGTTACACACTGTATATTAATGTTCCTTGAATGACCCCCCCCCCCAAAAAGAGAGAGGTTCTGAATCCGTGCCTGAAAGTACTATCGTCAGCGTAGCTCTAGATCGAATTGGCGGTTGAAGAGCGTAGGTCATTATCGTGAAGAAGAAATAGGGTTGATGTCAGGACTGAACCTCGAGGTACTCTTGCTTTGATAGAATGGAAGTTAGATAGCATATTTCTATATACAATTATACCAAACTTTTAGGCAGACACTGTGTATATGTTAGTCTCGTAGTGCTGGGACTATAGATTATTATATCAAATAAAACTTTAATGACCCAATTTCTAGTTCCCGTGCTTTATTGATCATGGAGGGTTATTCCCGTAGGATATCTAAAAATGAAAGCGACGAATGAATAATAAATATGTATATAAAAAGATTGACATGAGGGGTTTGTATATACATATTAGGTATATACAAGCCCTAAGTTGGTCTAAAGAACAGGAATACCACCTGAGATATGTTTAGCAGTTTTTGACCACAAGAAGACGGCATTGCAAGAGTGTTTTGATCGAAATGTAAGGCACCTCGACAATATATTTTTATAACATAAAATCCTCGTATATTGTATTTATTTTATTTATATCACTGCAAAACCAATAAATGAAAGGGTAATGCTACTGGAAATACTTGAATTTGCACAGTTCCAGTTATGAAATAAAAGCTAGTTTTTATAAACCTACCGTTTGCCCTCAAAGGCATTATAAACTAATTAAGTCACACCAGTCTACATTTCAGATAGAAATAGTATTTCTTTCGAAATAAACGTCTCGATACTTTTCCATCGCCGCCCGATCGATTTCCCGTCATCCAAGTCTTTCCACTGGCAGCTATTCAGTTTAAATAAAATCTATTGAAATCATTCTCGCCCAATATATGTATATCGGAAAATAAAGTTCTTCTCCTCTGTTAATGTAAGCAGTTCTTTCCGTTTTTCTCTCCAGGATAAAATAAAGCTTTCCGCTTTTCTGGTCGCGTTTAGGTGATGTTTTCATGAGAGTATTTTGGTAAGTTTGAGCCGAATGAGGCTGGTAAAGCAGAAGGAAAATTTGATTTGGTGCTGATTATATTATAATAATTACTTATTTAATATGGTTATGCAAAATGGGTGAGGTAGCTTATATTTAATCCATGAGAAAATATTCAATCTTGTCCTGGATGTAATATCCCAAGACCTAAGAGATGAGGGTTTGTTAAAATTGTGCCATGTTAATTTTTTTTAGTCTAATTGAGTTTTTACTAATTTTCAAACTGAATGGTTTACGAAATCTTAACAAGTCATACAATTTTATAATCTCCAGAAAATTTGCTGTCGGATAAAAATTCGTCGTCTATCTGGACCTCTGGATATTTAATCCATGAGAAAATATTCAATCTTGTCCTGGATGTAATATCCCAAGACCTAAGAGATGAGGGTTTGTTAAAATTGTGCCATGTTAATTTTTTTTAGTCTAATTGAGTTTTTACTAATTTTCAAACTGAATGGTTTACGAAATCTTAACAAGTCATACAATTTTATAATCTCCAGAAAATTTGCTGTCGGATAAAAATTCGTCGTCTATCTGGACCTCACCATCCCTACCCCTCTTTGTAAAAAGAATGGATCGAGTTTTACTTAATTTTCAGAAAAAATACGGCTCTATAAAATAATAACAGGCGTTATTTATTATTCCGTCGTTCGAGATTTCTCTTACGCGCTGTCTACAAGGAACTCAAAACTTACTGTATTTATTGTACTGCTGCAAAAATAATTTCTCAGTTCATTCGCTCTTTCAGAATTTATTTCTGCGGAATTTTTTGTTTGGATAAGGGCGGAGACGTGTTTGAAGTAACCGTACAAATAAATTTTACCATAATTTTAAATTATAAAGAAGGCGCACCAGCTCGGCTACATTTCATAGGCGTCGATTTTATGAGCATTCAACTGGTTGTGGAATTATTTATAATTTACATGATATAGTAAACTTTTTCTTAGATCTTGCAATATGGTGGCAAAGTCACTCATCATTTATGGCACCCTGTTGAAGTCTGGTCCATTTTACATTTAGAGGTTGGCTAACAGACAGGACCGGACTTGCACTGTCACTGATCATCTTAAATAATAAACACCAAGAAAATCTAGTCTGTGAAATCTATAAAGTTCAAAAGTACAATGTTTAAAACACACTATACAAAACACACCCACAGAAACACCAACATCACACACAAAACACCAAAATCAAACGAAAATAAAAGGACGCGACCTGTCGTGTCAGCTTGATAGGACCCACTCTAACCTACTACTGATCTAGGGACTTTTAATGTGTGGTCATATATACAAGTCACACGGCGTGAGATCGCAGGAATGTCGTGCCACCTAACTGGCATATTACGACTACTGATTCGGTCTTCGACAAATTCTTCCATAAAAAAATAATTATCGAGAGCTACGTGAATTGGTGCGCCGTCCTGCTGGAAGTAGCCTTGACACATCTCTTCATCGTCTAATGCGTTTACCAAATTTTTTTAAATTTCTTTACGGTATCGCGCCTAATTATCGAGGGTCCTTTCAATAAAAATCTGTCCAATTAACCTTCTTTTCGATATGTTCGCACACACGGCAACTTTCCGTGAATGCACAGGCTTGTCTATAAAGAAATGTGGATTTTCAGAACTCCACATTCTCATTTGTTGAGAGTTTACATAATCAGAGAGGAGATAGGTAAGGTATAACCATGCCTCGTCAGTAAAAAATACGTTTTCATTGTCATGCAAATTACCCATAAACCACTCTGGAAATTGCGTTCGCCGGAGCTTGTCGTTTGGTAACAATTCTTGGACTGAGCGTAGACGAGAAGCGTGCAGATTCAGGTCACTTTTTAGGATTGTATTGCAGGTTCCGTAGGATATATATATATATATATATATATATATATATATATATATATATATATATATATATATATATATATATATATATATATATATATATATATACTTGCTGGCTTAAACGCCGAATAGGTGGTTGTGGGTATTCATTACCAATTTACGTCAATTCTTCTACTTTTTGTGCAGTGCAAACTTTAGGTCTCCCACTGCCTTTCTTTTTATGCATACTTCCTGTTTGTCTAAATAAAGCCTCAGATCTAGTCAAAATTTCGCAAAACTGGTCAAAGTTCATGACTATGTGTGGAAATTCTGTCTGAAAATCCTGAATGGCGTCCCGTGTTGAAGAAAACCCACTGGCCATCAACCATTCTGCCATTTCTAAAGTAACTTTTGATCATAAAATCTTTTTGTTGTGGTTACCGTATTTAATTTTCTTAAAAATCAAAACTCAGAACTTGACAGTTCTATTTTTCATTCACCCGTACTTTTACGTATGTTACCTTTCAAGAGTAACAATCCAAGATATGCGTAATTGACTTCACTGCATACTTTAAGGAGTTTTTTTTTATCTTACGTTACGTTTGTATGTTGCACTCCTAGGTTAAGCTTTACCTTGACATGTAGATTGACACTCTTACTTTTGCTTAGCTCCTGACATCGCCACTTGATACCGAAGGCAAAATGGCTGCTATTATAATTGTAATAAACTATACTGAAAAGTAAAAATTTATTTTTAATTAAATTATACTAGTAATTATCTTCAAAATAATATTTTTGGGTTTGTAATGATTTCCTTAAACGATTTATGCGTTAAAAAAATACAGGCATATTCCTCATCGTGTCAGTCCTATGAAAAGCAGTTTCGTTCAAATCGGATCATATGAATTGTTCATTTTAAAACGATATGCGACATAATAACAAATTATCAAACTAGCATCGAACTTCAATAATGGCCTAATTAATTTATAAAGTGTATACACTGGGGCATAATGCGATAATTTGGTTATTATGCGCTAAGTTACCTTCTATCGAAACTCTAATAATTGGATTTTCAGTAAATGGAGTAAATTAAAGTAAGTGGATCGATAATTAAGATGGTATACGGGAATTTTTGCCCCATTTCAATTTTTTTTGCCTGTTCTTGTTCAATCGGGTTCTCCGAAAGAAAGTCGGTACGCGTTTGTTGAATTTTTGCTTAAGTAGGTTTGCTTAAAGAAATAGCAAGAATGAGAAAGAGAGAGAGACAAAGAGACATAACTAAACTGTCATATTATCATACGGAATTAGTTCGAAGCGCCTCATATTTAAGTTCCCGATTGAACTTTATTTTTCGCGAACCTCATCGTTTGCGACGAATTTTTCATTTTTTTTAAATTGAACTTTGACGCTTAGGTTTTCACAACATCGCAATCAGCTAGAACCAAACGGCAATTTGGCGTTTCTTTCTCTGTGAAATAAAATTTAATTTTTATTGAATTTCTCCGAATTATGCCAAGCCGGTTGCGGAAATAACATTTTAGGGAATAATGAAATATTTCCATTAAAAATCCAATATTGATTGTGATATTCATCGCATAATAGTATATTGTAAAGCAAGTTTTGAAAATGATGGGATATTCTGCACATTTTAAAAATATTTTGAATTATACAGGGTGCGTTGAAAAAGTAGGGTGTCACAAAGTTAGATTTTTTAAACGGGACATCCTGTATTTGAATGAATTTTTAAATTCTACAGGTAATTTCATAACTTTTTTATAATTGGTTTAATCAACGAAAAAGTTGTAGTTTTCAAAATAATTCGACTTGTAGAACCTAACTGATCACCTATAGAAGATTTGATCTTAGATCAGTACTCAGTCTTAACGTTTCATAAAAAATTCCGAGGTTTTTCTTTTAAGTTCAGCATTAGAGCGTAACAATATCTTTCAACGCACCCTTTTAATCTTAACTTAACTGCAAGAAGAGGACACAATCCAGTTACGCAACAAATAAAATAACAACAATTAATTTAATAATTAAAGTTTATATATATCAAAGTTTTAAAGAGTTTACAAAGTTTCCGCAATTTTAGACGGAAACTTTGCTAATTCTTTTGTGTCAAATTAACATTTAGATTGCCCGGATTACCATCTCTGGTGATTTTAAGTAAACATTGAATTTTTGCGCTGTATAGATGGAACCCTTTTGTCATTTATATCCTTTTAAATGCGAAAAGAACTTTTGAAAGTAATTAAAAGGGATTTTGATTAAGTCTAAAAATAAGTGTTATTATAAGTAACTTTGCTAATAAATTTATTTGGCGGCAATTCAGTTTAGTCAGATAAATTTTTTAAAATATAAAACGCTCGCTCGGAAAAGATTTTATTTAATGGTCGGTATCTCCTAATCTAACGCGAATTCTGCGAGATTCGTTAAAAATTCTATTCAGAAACTAATAAAAACTGAATTTAGGTAAAAGTCTTAAATTTTTATTACCTTTTTATCTCCTAAAATAAAGAAATTCTCGCGAGTATTGCTTCATCAGATAGCAAATTTTCTGGAGATTCCAAAAACATATAACTTATTAAGGTTTAGTTAAAAATTCTATCCAGAAATTAATTAAAACTGGAAAAAAATTAAAATTTTATAAAACTCTTTGTAAAAAGCTTATTTATAATCAACTGTATCTAATAATTTTCTGTAAATTCTAAAAATATATAACTTGTTAGGATTTCGTAAAAGATTCCATCCAGAAACTAATTAAAACTGGATTTAGGGAAAAAACAAAATTTTTAGGACCATCTTTTATAGTTTATATTTAATCAACTGTATCTCCTAAAACAAAAAAGAATTCTGGCGAGTATTGCTTTATTAGATTTTCTGGAGATTCCAAAAACATGTAACTTATTAAGGTTTGCTAAAATATTCTGTCTAAAAACTAATACAACTGAATTAAAGCAGAAAAATTTACAATTTTATAATCCTATTTTTATAAAGTTTATATTTAATCAACTGCATCTTCTAATCTAACGCGAATTCCCGCGAATATTACTTTATCCGATAGCAGATTTTCTGGAGAGGCCAAAAATATAAACAGATAAAGGTTTTATGAAAGACTCCATAAAGTACTTTCTGCCGCTTGATTTTGAGTTTTTGGAAGTGTACCATTTCGAAATATTCTTACCATTTATTAACCTGTGCAAATCCAAGCAAACCCAAGTAAATTCCAAATATTTTTACCATTTTTCAAATGTCCAACGTATTGTTCTAATCTAACTAATAACATTTTATCTGATAAGAACTATAAAACAGGAATTTATCGCGTCCCATCATTTTTTTATCCGCGTCCTTTCCATCAATGAACAGATAAAAGTCTGGCTTACCTCCATTACGATAAACTAATTAAAAAATATGGCTGGGGAGCCGGCTATCTACATTTCGTGATATAAAGGTACCTTTTTGATGTAAACAAGATAGTCTGCACGCGTTCATTAGTAATGTAAGCCTATAGTGAGTAAACCCTTTTTCCCATTTTTGGTTTAACCAATATAAAAACTACTTAGCAAGCAAAATGTATAAAAATTGTTACTAATGTTATTGTTACAAAACAGGTTATGGCAGTCTGAAGAGCGTTAGTGATCATGTAACAGCCGTCTTTGCCCAGTTAGCTTGGGTTTGCTCGATCCTCTATACCTTACCCTTTATTTTTTGCGATATTTTTCTGAAAATTTACAGTCCTAACATGTACTTTACATATTACTTTTAAATAATTCTTAAAGCTTTCTCGTGTAACGTAAAATGATAAAAATAAGTACATTAATACAATTAAAATCGATCCAAATTTAATACTCTTTACACTGTTCGTCTTTATATTTGGAACAATGTCGCTATATAAGACGATATTTCTGATTTAATTACGTTTAGTTCCATTAAAACCAACGGAAACATTGTTTTCCTTTATTTTTCGTTTTTCATTTCGTGGACAAAACGGAAAATAAAAATGGAAGAAAATTTAAATTAATTAAATCTACTTTGCTGTAATTTAAAACTGTACGAAATGGCTTTATTTGTCTTATTTATCAGAATGCGAACAGTTTTGATTGGGGATTGAAAGTTTGATGGTTTTCAGACTTGTTGATGTTTATTAGCACCCGTCAGACTGCCATTTCCATGTATGTTTAAGGCACAAGAATAAATAAATATCCAGAAGGATTACTCTCGAGCGGCACGTTTGTTTAAAGCATCTAACGCCGAGGGACCTTGAGTCAGTGTTTATATAAAATTTTATTCCAGAGAAATAATACGTTATACGTGTCAAAATGTTATTGACAATTTTACAGAAGGAATCTGCAGAAACAGTGACATTTGGACCGGAGCATGTTATTTTTTCTAAAATTGTTGGTATTATTTCAAAAATAAATCCCTTATAACAATAATCTCTCGTCAAATTACAGTCGGTAACACATAATTTCAAAAGACAAACCCCCACAATCGCGTTACCGATTCGAACTTAACGAGTCCCTGTCTATATTTGCCAAATTTATCTAATTTGGGGTCCATCTGGGGCATTAGCAATCTGTCTAATTGTTGCACAAATAACGCTGGGTTAACTAAAACCAAATCTCGCTCTTGGATAACCTAATTTGCCTCGAACTTCAGGGTTAAACCGATTTAGAATAGTCTGGAGAATGTCTCCTTGTGATTTCTCGAAGTCCGGCCGCAAACTGCTGAGACAGTTTCTTAAATTTTTAGGTAAATTTAAAACTACTAAGATATAGCCTTTGTTTAAACGACACATTACTGGGCATCACGTAAAACTGTTTAAAATTGGGTTGCAAAAATTAAAATTTTAGCTCAATATCGTTCTTATCAAATTCTGGACAGAATTTTTACCGAAACCTTAACAAGTCATATATTTTTGAAATCTCCAGAAAATTTGCAGATAAGGCAATAGTCGCAGGAATTCGCCTTAGGTTAAAAACAAATATCTTCGGATAATTTTTGCAGATTTGGCACAAATGCGCAGTGTTCAAAACAGCATCAGGAGAGATTGAACAACCACATAAAAAAAGGTATTTTAGATGAAAAGAAGAAGGGCTGCAACAAAATACCTTAGAACCAGATAGGGCTTCAGTGTTATCCTATGCGGTTTACAAATAGTTTACAAATCATTTCTTCATTATACGCATACAATCAGTTATATTCTATGAGTCATTTAACCCGCTTAATGCCAATATGAAAACCACGAAAGTGGAAAATAAAGGCCCTAACAGTCATGTCTCGACGCGAGACCATTAGTCTGCAGCATGTGTTCCGATAATTAGTTTTCACAATCTTCCACGGTGATCGAGAACATCGAATAATTTTCCACCAGGGGGAAAATCCGGTACAGACGCCATAGTCGTTAATTGCATACTAATTTTATTGAAAAGAGGGAGATTCGGCGGGAAAATTCAGGCAATTTTGGATGTTATTGGAGGTGATACATTGTTTTCTGGAAATGGTAAGGTGGAAAGGCTTCGCGTGAGTTCGTAGTTTTAAGTAGGAAGGGTTTAGGAGGACGTTTTTAGGTGATACTTGGTCTTACGACGTCATTTACCCAGCTGTCAGTTGCTTAACAGTAGCGATTTTGTGAGAAAAACTCCTCCTCGGTCTCTTCCTGCGGCGCTCATTATTATTAATTATTTTTGTTCGTCGCTTATTTTTCTGACTTACCTCCTCCTCCTCTCACAATTTTATTGTATCTTCGTCTTTGTTTGCGCCTTGGACTAGAACGTGGGTTTTAAGGCCCAATATGAAAGTAAAAGCGAGGTTAAAGCTCACTCTAAAGAGCTAAATTAATTAGAAAGCATTGATGGAGAAAGTTGTCCGATCAAATCACTATGGATGCACGTAATCCAGTAATTGACACGTATCAGGGAGCCTATGGCTGCAGAATTACTAACTGATTAAATCGACGTGTTATTCGATCCTGGGCTACGCAGACGACCTGGTCATAACGACTCAAGTAAAATTCAACACAACCGTGAGGGACTGCATGAGGAGCGCCCTCGCCGTAGTGGAAAAATGGGTAGGACAGGAAGGACTTAATGTAAGCCGACACAAGACTTGCGACGCACTTTGTTCAAAAAAAGTGTTTGATTAAAAACCGTCAAAGATACTATGATGAGTATCATTGACCAAGTACTTACCGCTTAACTTGAAAACATTACAATCACTCTTAAAGGTACTCTAGAGAGAAACACAGGAACAACAGGGTGTTCTGAGGGAAGCAGGTGTAGTAGAGCGCGTTGCAAATTAGCCCTCAGCTCAGTTAGGCTGGGTAGGTTCTATTGGACGCCACCAGTTTTTTACACCGACGCAAACTGGAAGTCGCCTAGTTGGTCTAGGGACCTGCTTCTCACACAACAAACCTGCTATTCATACTTAAAAATTAAACAGAGGGCGCAGTGAGCTGGATAAAAACAACTTAATAAGTTTACCCTATATACATTTATTTGTACACTGAAAAAAAAAAGGTTACAAGTGGTGACAAATAAGGTTGGGCGATTTTGCCCTCGCAAAAATAAATAAATTAAATTAAACCAAAACTTCGTGAGGAAGTTTGTCCTCACATACAAAAATTCATAGGGTGGCTTCTTAGCACCCGCCAAACAGAAATAGGGATGGTTCGTATCCTCTACCAAAACAACTAAGAGGGACGCTTTGTAGCCCCTATGGAAGAAGTAGGGAGGTTCGTGGCCCCTACCAAAGACCCTCCTAACAACTAGGGTTCGAATTCCAACTTCCACAGGCAGCAAAAGGGCACCACACAGCAAGGTTACCACAGGGTTTGGACCTCCAAACTGTTGCCGATGTTCGTGGCTATCATCGAAGTCGCCCAAAAATATCCTGCGTCTTGCAGAAACAAATTCTTCAAGAATTTAAACGCGGTCCCTGACTTTTTAATCCAAAAAAAAAACTAGAATTTCCAAATTGAAATTTTCAGATGGGGACCATGGAACAATTGCTTCGAAGGATAGAGTGGAAGTGACCCGCCTATGCCTCGTGTCGGAAGCATCATATGACACTTCCTCCCACCACAGACACATGACAAAATGGTTCTTACATTAGCTTTTGCGCCAGCGCCAAAAAAGGACCCACAGAACACGGAAGATGATCGGGTCGAAAGCAACTACACTGACCGGAATGACAGTAATTGATAGTCTAAAGATGGCGCCACGGCATACCGGCAAGAACTACGAAATCCAAACCAAAACCAAGCATGGACCAGAAGCTGCTCCCTCAAAGGACCCCGAATGCAGAATGGCACAAGTCTCCGACCCCAAACGGAGAAACAAACGCAAAAAAACACCGAAACTTAGAACTCCAATCGTCGCCGCGCCACCAAACAAGGGTACTGAAATCATACAGAGGCCTCTTGCGTGAAACAATAAAGTTACGGAAATACAGAAAGTTATACCTACGCCGGCACTGATCGAGACGCACTATTTCAGTACGATGCATCCAAATACTAACAGCTGAAACCCCGAATGTCGAAACTACAGAAAGGAAGACGATGACGTAGTGCTACTAAATTCCAACCTTCCCACACTCGAAAATGCTACTGCACCAGCCGTGTTCATAAATCGACGGCTCCCAAAAGCGCTTTGGGGCTGTGCGTGTATGCGAACAGGTCAGTCGGTTCCCACCCCGAAGCACCATCTATACACGCCTTAAAGTTCCGTCCGACGAAAACCCACACACCCCATTCCTAACAACTCAATTAAATGTTTACAAAATTCAAAAAAAAGATCTTGGAAAGGAAAAGAGAAGGAAATCTCGGACTTTAATTAATAGAGAACGCTAGATTCAGAAATCCAGGACAGTGAAGGCAGTGGAAAACACCGGGATTAAATCTCATTCAAAATGTAGGTAGTCTTTTAAAATTTATTCTCTAAAAATATGTTATCATAAATAGACTAAAGGCGACTGTCTGTACACACAGGAAGGCCTTAAGCAAGGCGAAAATTCAGGCCCAAGCCAGAAAGAAAGATTTTAAAGCAGACTACAACAGATGGACAAGCTCATGTTAAGCCGATTTGGACCAGATAAAAGGGCAATCAACACCCCCAGGGGGTAGCCTGGACAGCAAGGGAAGGGGGACACATAGCGGAAGAACGAAAATAGATCTTCTGAATCAAGGTAAATAACTAAGAAAACAGGCGTTCGTGAATAAACTAATTATTAGAACAAATCTAATTCGGTGACAAAAATGACCTGTCACAACTCCCCCTCTCCTACGAAAGGAGGGAAATTTTCCAATGAAAATTAACCGACGATAAGGATCAGAGGCTCTCTGTATGATACAAGAAAATCGAAAAAGAAAACAAATTACCTGCGCTATGCTGGCGCCAATAAAAAAAACATAAGTGAAGATACGTGGGAACCCAAGGTAGTACCATATAACTAATACTAACTAACAAGACTGATAACTCAATCTTAAAATAACTAAATACTCAAAGAAATCTTTGGTCCCTTTGCCACTAGTCACCCAGCGGCCTCCTCCAGGAAGATTCGGTGTGGAACGTAAACCCTAAGTTGGTAAGGGAGCTAGCATTGCGTTACACCCAAAAATATTGTGGGGAACCTCGTTTACTAGCCTCATACCGTAGAATCGTCCCGAATTAAATCACCAATTGACATGCGTCAAACCAACCAAAGGGTGGACAACTAAAAAGGAAAAGATAAATATAATACAACATAAGTAAAATGATAAGAAAAGAGGGATAGCCCAGATGATCCACCATACAAAAGGGAGTGGATTGTAGCATCCACCAAGCTGAAAGATGTACCAAATGGGAAGCACATCGGTCCCTGTATAAAACAAGAAAAATTAATCAGGGTGTTCTGAGCGGTGGCACTGCCACCGGCCTGTCGCAACCTAATAGGCCGACTTGAGCTCAGGCCGAACAAAGTAGCTTGGTCCTCCCCTGGCCCGCCGAACAATTTCGAGGGGCAAACTGTTACCCCAGGGGTCAGACTTCCGCCCCCCCTGAACAGCCCTTCCAGTCGGTCTGCTCTCCGAAGGATCCATGATCTAACAAAGAGCGTCGAAGCGACATCCGGTAGCACCCAACACCGTGCAGCCTGTAAAACGAGATAGGGACAAATGTCTAAATCGATAAAGCCAAAATAAGGTAAAGACGCAATCGGGAGAGTTTTATCTTGTCTAAATGGAGAATAGACAAAATATATCAGTAAGGATCTAGGCGCAAAACCAGTGAAACTGAAATGGCCGGAGACTAACATATAGTCCTACCAAAACCTAGACCTAAGACAAATCCAAATAAATAAAATACCAAAGGTATTAAAGTAAATTAAAGCCAATCAAAGGCCAATCACGATAAGGTAAGTAAATCAAAATAAAGGTAAGTAAATCAAAATACAAGGTAATCGAAATAAACCAACGTAAATGTAATCGAAATTACGCAACGGTAAGCAAATAAACGCAAAGATAAGTAAATTACCGAAAGGTAAGCAAATTATCGCAACGGTAAGTAAATTATCGCAACGGTAAGCAAATTATCGCAAAGGAAAGCAAATTATCGCAAAGGTAAGTAAATTATCGCAAATATATAAAAAAAGGTAATCAACCAAAAGTAAATGAAACAAGTAAATCAAACTAAAGGTTCGCAAATCGAGATAAAGAAAATTGGGTTACTTGCCAACAACTAGCAGTGACTCCCACCATAAGTGGTATTCTCAACGTCACAAAATCAGCAAGAGAGAAAGAAAATTGTGTTTCTACTCTAAATCCCCAAAGGAAAGACACAGTCGTTCTCGAGCAAAAACACATACTAGTTCAAGTAACCGAAATTTCCAGACACAAGTAGGGAATAATAAATAAATCAAGTCAAGGTAGAGAAAATTAAGCCAAATCAAAGTAAAAGGTCACATCTAGGTAAATACGTCAAATCAGGGTAATAAAAAAAAGGTCCAATCAAGATAATAAATAAAGACTTTTGGCCCTAGTCTATATAAAAAAAAACAATTAATAGTGAATGCAGATAAAAAAAACGATAAAGAAAATTAGTTCCAAAATTAATTAATCACCGCCTTCTAACCAAGTAATCAAACTTAAATTACCATGTGACACACCGACCCTCATCTCGTCTCGCGCCGAGATGGGTATCTGCGTGAGACTGATAAACGCAAAAAGGTAAGCTACAGTAAATGACCATAAACGTTACTATACGTTACTATACTATAAACCAAGTGACGATAAGGTAAAGATAATCAGGTAATGACAGATAAAAGATAACGAGGCGTAAGGCGGTGTTGGCAAGTGAAAGTAGTAAGGCAGCTGAGGGCTTACCTACTACAAACAATAGAAGCAAGGCAGCTGAAGGCTTACCTTGCCACGGCTTTCAGGGGACTCCTACCCCACCTAGTAAACCCAGTGCAGCGCTATTCTAAGTGACAGTGTCCAAATCCATCAAGTCTCGCGCCCAGATGGATCCAAACACAATCACGCCCACACTGCAGAGCATCAAAATTGCTCACGACTGAGCAAGGAAAGTAAAAAAAAACAAGAATTTAAACTGGGCCAAAAGTCAAAATTAACGCAACGATAAAAGAAAACTCACTAAAGCCATTATTACCGAAAGAAGAAGGGAAAAAAATTAAATGTAATTAACCAAATTGAAGCTATGGACTCGAAAGTTAATAAATTCAGAAATCAATAGATTGATAAATAAATTGAAGCAAAATGACACGTAAAACGTAATATTAAATTAATGACAGTAAAATCAACGGAATGTAATAAAGTAAATAATGACTTTGAGTTGCCTAACAATTTATTCACTCCTACGGACCACCAAATGCAGTTTCGGCATATACCGGTTTAAGGTCTTGTACATGCCAAATGCCCTTACTAACACCGTGTTCGTCTTCAAGCTCATACGTACACGTGCCGGTCTTTTCTACGATCTTAAACGGACCTACAAATTCCGGAGCCAACTTTGCGCTATAATATTTCGCTGCATCGGATATACTTTTATTCTTACGCCAGACTTCTTGACCAGGAACAAAGCTTACTGGGCGTCGGCGCAAATTATAGTTATGTCGATTTTTAACACGAGAAGCTTCGATTTTAGTGTGAACTTTTCTAAATAATTGTTTGAAAGCTTCTATTCGTTCCCGAATGTAATTTTGACGCTCAGTTTCTACTTGAGGAACACCCTCAGCATAGTCCGAACCGAATAGCTTGTGTTCCCTGCCAAAATTAACGCAGTATGGGGTGAAGCCCGTAGTTTCGTGTCGCGAAGTGCGAATGGCGCAACCGATAGCAGTTAAATTGTCTTCCCAAGTTCGATGGTTATTTTGTTGAACGTAAGAGCGCAACATCGTTTTAATAACTCTATTAACGCGTTCAGTATGATCTGCTCTAGGATAATAATTGGCAGTGTAAAATATTCTAACCTTATATTTATCGCAAAGGGCTTGAAATTCTTTGGATTTCATTTGAGTTCCGTTGTCGCACGTTAAGAATTGAGGAGCTCCGTAAACTAAGAAGATGCCGTCTTCGACACACTTTACCAACGATTTTGCTGTTGCCGATCGACACGGGAATAACACGACGTACTTGCTAAAATAATCGGTGACCACCAAAATATGAGTGTTACCCTGTTTAGAACGAGGTAAAGGACCTATGTAGTCTAGGCTGATGGCTTGCCAAGGCTCTTTTATGTCTGGGCGGTTACCCATTAGACCAGCTGGACGTTTCTGCTCTACTTTGTTCTGAGCACAAGTTCTACAAGCACGGACATAACTAGCAACGTCAGATCTCATTTTCGGCCAATAATATCTCTCGGCGACTTTCCAAAATGTCTTAAAAACACCCACGTGCCCTGCTGCTGGATTATCATGGCATCGAAGGAATATCTCTTTTCGTTTATCCTTTGGTACTACTATTTTCCAGTAAGTGGAATGATCTGGAAAACTTGGATTGTTTGTCTTGACATATTTAAAGAGATTGCCATTCTCGACTCGCCAGCAAGGATATTTATCAGGACGTTCTTCTAGTTTCTGCATCATGCCTTTGTACCATTTGTCTGAGGTGTCAGAAAATGATGACGGTGGTTCGTCAACGGCTGCGACAGAATCAGTAGTCACTGGCACTGACCTAGAAAGAAAATCTGGCACGACGTGATCTCGGCCTTTACGGTGGATCAATTCAAGGTCGTAAGGTTGTAAACGGAGAGCCCATCGAGCGAGACGTCCTTGTGGATCTTTTAGATTATGAAGCCATAACAAAGAATGGTGATCGGTTATGACTTTAAAGTGTACACCCTCCAGATAGTGACGAAGCTTTTCCACACTCCAAATTACTGCAAGGCACTCTTTTTCTGTGACGGTTAATTTCATCTCTTGTTTGGTGAGAGAACGTGAAAGATAGGAAATAACCTTTTCTCCGTCATCAAATTGCTGAGTCAGAACTGCTCCTAAGCCATAAAATGACGCATCAGTCTGCAAAGTAAATGTGCGGTTGAAATCTGGACATGTAAGCACAGGAGCTGTGATAAGAGCTTCTTTAATCGAGTTGAATGACTGATGGCACTCGGAAGTCCATTCCCATTTGACATTTTTCCTGGTAAGCCGAGTAATTGGGGCTATAATAGCTGAAAAGTTCGGCACAAAACGCCGGTACCAAGAAGCGGTGCCAATAAAACGTCGAATTTCGGTGATATTTCGTGGAGGTGCTATATTCACAATGGCCTGCACTTTCTCAGGATCAGGTCTTAAACCTTGGGCGTCTACGATGTAGCCCAGGTATCGTAATTCAGGCTTACAAAAGTGACATTTCTCCTCGGAAACTATGAGTCCTGCACCTTTCAAACGGTCAAAAACTAGGCCCAGAATTCTGAGGTGTTCAGGAAAGGTTCTGGAGATGATAATTATATCATCAAGATACACCATCACGTGATTTTCCAAATCAACGCCTAATACACGGTCCACTATACGTTGCCAGGTGGCTGGCGCATTGGTCAAGCCGAAGGGCATGCGCAGAAAATGATAAAGATTCCTACCTGGAACAGTGAAAGCAGTTAATTCACGTGAGGACTCACTAAGAGGTACCTGCCAGAACGCTGATTTTATGTCGATGGAGCTAATGTAGCGGGCGTCTCTGAGGCGATCCAAAATGGCGGAGATATAAGGTATAGGATATGCGTCTTTCTTAGTTTTTGTATTAAGCTTTCTAAAATCTATGCAAAACCTATAGCTGTCATCTTTCTTGCGTACCAAACACACTGGACTGGACCAAGGACTTTTAGAAGGTTCAATCACGCCAAGTTTCAACATCTCGTCGATTTCCTCGTCCATAATCCTTTGCTTGTATGGAGAAACTGGGTAGTAACGCTGTTTAATTGGTCTAGCGCCGGGTTCAAGCTCAATGACGTGTTCTGCTACCTTGCAGCAGCCCAGACCAGTACCCATTTCCGATATTTTCTCCTTAACTAGTGCATTTAAACACGCTCGGTCGGTTTCAGATAAAGAGTTGCCATCTATCACGCTACAAATTTCCGTAGGATGATCATCAGTGGAAAAATGCCAGACGTCCTGCTTCAAGTCGGGGATCACTTCCATGGTTCTCCAAAAGTCAATGCCTAATATTAATTGGTGGGACAGTTCGGGAAGGACTAAAATATCTATCACCCGAGTTTTATTTAATAAAGTTACAGGAGCCTGAAAATAGCCCAAACTGGAGCAAGTTTGGCCATTCGCGACAGTACAATCAGTCTGTTGCCTAATAAGTTTTAATCCCAGACTTTCCAAAATTCGGAAACCGGGTTGACCTACAATAGTGCGTGATGCTCCAGAATCTAATAAGCCTAATATTTTGTAACCTAAAATCGAAATTTCTAAATAGGGGCGCTGGTCGCCATGCGCATGAGCTATGATAGGATCTAATAGTTTTTTATTTGGAAAAGGGTTATTAGCATGTGAATGATTTTTGCTGGAAAGAGAGTTATTGGTCGACGAAAGGTTTTCATCAGAAAGAAAGTTGTTGGTTGGCGAAAGATTTTTGTTGGGGGCAGAATTGTTAGGGGGGGAATGGTTTTTGTTAGAACGAAAGATGTTGCTCGGTAAAAGGTTTTCGTCGGAAAGAATGTTGTTGGTCGGTAAAAGGTTTTCGTTAGGAACAGAGTTGTTGTTAATGGCAGCGTTTTTATCGGAAGGAAAGTTGTTGGTCGGTGAAGTGAGAATAAGGGGAGCAGTCTCGCGACGTATCGGCTCTTCTGAGAATCGTTTCTCTGGCGGCGAACACTTAGGGCAGTTTTTACTGGTCACACTTGGTGCACCACAGCGGTAACAATGGATTCTGCGCTGTTCAGTGCACTGGCTATTTCGATGACCTGGCTTATTACAGTTCCAGCACAAGATTGATCTAGAGATTTTTAGAGATGGTGGACGTGTCTCTCTGGGTAACTGTCTCACGTCTCGAGAAGTTGATGGTGCCGGAGATGATTCGGTCACCACGTCAACGATTGGCAACTCTTCATCATCTTTGAAGCCTGATGTTTCAGCAGCAATGAACGCAAAGTCTGGCTCTACAAAATTATAACTTTTTCTAGGAGGTGGTACATAGTTCTCGGCGCGATATTTCTTTAACTCCAACTTGAGACATTCTCCTTCTAATTCTTCTAACTTGCTGACTACCGGAAGTTGGGTAGTATAAAAAGGTGACAAGTTGCGTATAATGATGTCAAGTTGAACGTCCTCTGAGATGGAGCCATGTCTTCTAAATAACGCACTCATATTAGAAAGATAATCGACTATACTCTCAGTCGAATCCTGAGTCCTATCCAGAATTTCCTTAAATAACCGATGACGATAATCTGGCGGTTCGAAATGTTTACAGAGAAGGTCAGACAAACCAGACCAGTCCGAAAAGCGATGACGATTTGCGCGAAACCACTTCAATGCTTTACCAGTAAATAAATCGATAGCAGATACAAATAGTTCACTTTCAGAAAAACCTCGAGCTTCGCGTAGTTCCGAAACTCGCTCCAAGAAATTATGCACGGACATCTGTCCAGCCTCGCCGGTAAATTTAATACCCCACTTTTCAACACGATGCGCTTTGCTACACGAATGATGGCAAACGGAAGCGGCAGCAGCTGTTACATTGGGACTAACCACGGTTGGAGTGACTTTGGGCGACGAGCGTGTGTGACGCAAGCGACTGTTGGACGCATTGCTATTTCTCGACGCATCCGAATCCGACGCATCCGAATCCGAACCGTCCGAATGAACTCGAGCGAGCAAGGTGCTTAAATTCGGATCTTGTCTTAAGAGACTGTCCAAACAGTTTAATTTGCCTAAAATTTTGAGCAACAAGTCAGAACGGGTTTGCGATTCCGCGGCACTAAGGTTCGCAACCGGAATACGATGAACGCGGGTAAATAAGTGAACAAGTTGAGATTGTAAACGTTCAAATTTTTCTTTAGCGGATTCACCGGTGACATTTTTAATCGCGCTATCAATATTATGCAAGGTTCTAGTTATATAGTTACATTCATCGACAAAAACACAAGTATAGGCCAGACGAGCAAAAACTTTACCCTTCCTTTCCATTTCTAAAATTGGACGTAACGCTACTAGAAGTTCTTTTACCGTATTGGCATAACTAGCCGGTACTCCACGAATCGTAAGTTCATAAATTAGCATTTCTTTCCTAAGATGGTTAACCTGCATATTATAATCCATTTTGGAGTGAACAAAAACAACAGCAACTCAAAAGTCAACGTAAAAAGTCAACGTAAAAAGTCAAATCTAGGTACAATCGCGTAAATCGAATAAATTTAGCAAAACTACACCAATAGTATAGTCAAATATAGCAAATAAAGGTAATTAAATCAGCGAAAATAGCAAGAAATAATAAAAAGGTAAATCATGTAAACCAGCAATCATAATTCAGTACGCAAAGATAATCAAAGTCACGTAAATGAATAAAATAAAATCGATAAGAAATCGCAATATCAAAAAAATCAAAGTTACGTAATAGGTAAAATAAAATCGGTAATAACCCACAAATTCAAAGACAATCAAAGTTACGTAATACGCAAAATAAAATCGGTAATATACCACAAATTCAAAGACAATCAAAGTTACGCAAACAAGTAAATTAAAATCGGTAATAAATCGCCAAATCAAAGAAAATCAAAGTTACGTAATAAGCAAAATAAAATCGATAATAAATCGCCAAAATCAAATGCAGTAATACAGGGCTAGTACAGTTAGAGTTAAAATTGATGGAAATTTTCAAAGTTCCATCCAGCTCACTAGACGCACAAGAGTAAAATTAGGAAAAAAAAAGCGGTAATTTTTTTAAATATGCCCCACGTTGGGCGCCAAAAATTTGCGACGCACTTTGTTCAAAAAAAGTGTTTGATTAAAAACCGTCAAAGATACTATGATGAGTATCATTGACCAAGTACTTACCGCTTAACTTGAAAACATTACAATCACTCTTAAAGGTACTCTAGAGAGAAACACAGGAACAACAGGGTGTTCTGAGGGAAGCAGGTGTAGTAGAGCGCGTTGCAAATTAGCCCTCAGCTCAGTTAGGCTGGGTAGGTTCTATTGGACGCCACCAGTTTTTTACACCGACGCAAACTGGAAGTCGCCTAGTTGGTCTAGGGACCTGCTTCTCACACAACAAACCTGCTATTCATACTTAAAAATTAAACAGAGGGCGCAGTGAGCTGGATAAAAACAACTTAATAAGTTTACCCTATATACATTTATTTGTACACTGAAAAAAAAAAGGTTACAAGTGGTGACAAATAAGGTTGGGCGATTTTGCCCTCGCAAAAATAAATAAATTAAATTAAACCAAAACTTCGTGAGGAAGTTTGTCCTCACATACAAAAATTCATAGGGTGGCTTCTTAGCACCCGCCAAACAGAAATAGGGATGGTTCGTATCCTCTACCAAAACAACTAAGAGGGACGCTTTGTAGCCCCTATGGAAGAAGTAGGGAGGTTCGTGGCCCCTACCAAAGACCCTCCTAACAACTAGGGTTCGAATTCCAACTTCCACAGGCAGCAAAAGGGCACCACACAGCAAGGTTACCACAGGGTTTGGACCTCCAAACTGTTGCCGATGTTCGTGGCTATCATCGAAGTCGCCCAAAAATATCCTGCGTCTTGCAGAAACAAATTCTTCAAGAATTTAAACGCGGTCCCTGACTTTTTAATCCAAAAAAAAAAACTAGAATTTCCAAATTGAAATTTTCAGATGGGGACCATGGAACAATTGCTTCGAAGGATAGAGTGGAAGTGACCCGCCTATGCCTCGTGTCGGAAGCATCATATGACACTTCCTCCCACCACAGACACATGACAAAATGGTTCTTACATTAGCTTTTGCGCCAGCGCCAAAAAAGGACCCACAGAACACGGAAGATGATCGGGTCGAAAGCAACTACACTGACCGGAATGACAGTAATTGATAGTCTAAAGATGGCGCCACGGCATACCGGCAAGAACTACGAAATCCAAACCAAAACCAAGCATGGACCAGAAGCTGCTCCCTCAAAGGACCCCGAATGCAGAATGGCACAAGTCTCCGACCCCAAACGGAGAAACAAACGCAAAAAAACACCGAAACTTAGAACTCCAATCGTCGCCGCGCCACCAAACAAGGGTACTGAAATCATACAGAGGCCTCTTGCGTGAAACAATAAAGTTACGGAAATACAGAAAGTTATACCTACGCCGGCACTGATCGAGACGCACTATTTCAGTACGATGCATCCAAATACTAACAGCTGAAACCCCGAATGTCGAAACTACAGAAAGGAAGACGATGACGTAGTGCTACTAAATTCCAACCTTCCCACACTCGAAAATGCTACTGCACCAGCCGTGTTCATAAATCGACGGCTCCCAAAAGCGCTTTGGGGCTGTGCGTGTATGCGAACAGGTCAGTCGGTTCCCACCCCGAAGCACCATCTATACACGCCTTAAAGTTCCGTCCGACGAAAACCCACACACCCCATTCCTAACAACTCAATTAAATGTTTACAAAATTCAAAAAAAAGATCTTGGAAAGGAAAAGAGAAGGAAATCTCGGACTTTAATTAATAGAGAACGCTAGATTCAGAAATCCAGGACAGTGAAGGCAGTGGAAAACACCGGGATTAAATCTCATTCAAAATGTAGGTAGTCTTTTAAAATTTATTCTCTAAAAATATGTTATCATAAATAGACTAAAGGCGACTGTCTGTACACACAGGAAGGCCTTAAGCAAGGCGAAAATTCAGGCCCAAGCCAGAAAGAAAGATTTTAAAGCAGACTACAACAGATGGACAAGCTCATGTTAAGCCGATTTGGACCAGATAAAAGGGCAATCAACACCCCCAGGGGGTAGCCTGGACAGCAAGGGAAGGGGGACACATAGCGGAAGAACGAAAATAGATCTTCTGAATCAAGGTAAATAACTAAGAAAACAGGCGTTCGTGAATAAACTAATTATTAGAACAAATCTAATTCGGTGACAAAAATGACCTGTCACAGACTGTCATCGTCCCGTTCACTAACCGCAGGAAAAAGGAGGGGATCGGTCCTCTAACCCTGCGAGGAGTCACAATTCCACTGCAGGAAGAGGTAAAGTATTTGGGGGTAACACTGGACTCAAAATTTACCTGGAACAAGCATGTGGACAAAACCATACGAAAAGCGGAAATCACCCTTGCGGTGGTCAGGCGAACGTATGGGAAAACATGGGGTCTCTCACCAAGGATGGTGCACTGGCTGTACACCAGAGTGGTGAAACCCGCAATAACATATGCAGCCTTGGTCTGGGGGACCAAGGCAACGCAGAAAACAATAATGCTCAGGCTCAGCAGTCTGCAAAGGCTAGCCTGTCTGGGCATTACAGGGGCAATGAGATCGACCCCCACCTCAGCGATGGAGAATCTCCTAGACCTTCCTCCCTTGCACCTGGTCATCCAGGGAGAGGCGAGGATGGGTCTCTATCGACTACAAAACACTCTGCCCGCTTCATTGCGGAAAAGGGCGGGATATGTATTCTTAAGAGAGAAGATTGGAGGGCCCGATTTAGAAATGAGATCGGACTACATGACACCAAAATTCCAATACAACATCCCCTACGAGGTAGTAATAGCGGATCGCAGGGAATGGACTTCGACAAACCCAGAGTTTCCTCCGGGGCAATTATATGGTACACCGACGGATCAAAAACCGAAGCGGGAACCGGAGCAGGAGTACATGGGGTCGGACCAAGGAGGGACATGTCTTTCTCCTTGGGGAAGTACCCCACGGTATTCCAAGCAGAAACTTACGCCATCTTACAATGTGCGCTGGAAAACAATAGGAGGGCTTATTCAAATAAGCGGATCTATATCTGTTCAGACAGTCAGGCCGCTTTGAGGGCACTCTCATGCCACAGAGTCACTTCGGGACTGGTATGGGAGTGCATAAACGATCTTGGCGCGCTCGCTGCCAGAAACTCAGTCAAGCTCATGTGGGTACGGGGACACAAGGGCATCACTGGTAATGAAAAAGCCGACGAACTTGCTAGACAGGGATCGGCTGCACCATTTATTGGCCCAGAACCATCTCTCGGGGTGCCAAAGTGCACGGCACGAGAGGCGGTAAACAGATGGATCAAACACCAACACAAAGTCCACTGGAATAGAGTACAGGGACTGGACCACAGCAAGGCCGCTATAGGAAATCCCAATCCTAGACTCACTAGGCAACTGCTAAATCTGAGCAGGATCCAGTTGAGGACAATCGTAGGGGTACTAACAGGACACATGGCTGTAAAGGACCACCTCGACAAAATGAAACTGTACCAGGGAGACCTTAGCTGCAGACTATGCGGTAGGGACAGGGAAACAGTTCAGCACATAATCTATAATTGCGAGTCACTAGATCGCAAGCGCCACCAACTATTCGGGCAACCAAAGTTAGAACCAGAGGAATTGATCACCCACTCCCTTGTGGACCTGTACAGGCTTGTGCAGGAAACTGGGATAACAGAGTGGGTGTAACAAAAGTTATTGGGTAGGCACAATAGGCCTCTAGTGGCCGCAGTGCTTCCGGTCTCGGACGGAGCCCAAGGGAGAAAAAAAAAATCGACGTGTTCGAGGGTTTTTAAGTTCACTTTTTGGTTTTCAAGATATTGAATTTATTCCTTAATTTATCACAGCCCTGTAGATGTGCATATTTTGGATAAATTTAGATGGATCTAGATTAGTATTACACATTTATAGACAAAATCCTAATCGAAACACTAATAAGTTATATATTTTTGGAATCTACAAAAATTTGTCTATCGAATACAGAAATATCCGCGGAAATTCGCCCTGATTTATAGAATATATCAACAAACTTTTGCAAGCAAAAACCTTTTTTAAATTAATTCAAGATTCAGAGTGTAAATTCGTTTTAACAAAAATTGCTCCGTCACCCTTGCTAAAATCGATGCGTGAGCAAAAAATATTTAAGGAAAACCGCCCCCAAATTTCCTATGTTTTTATTATGAACTACCTACGGAGTAAGTTAACCCCAGAGAAATATTATAAGGGAGGTTTTCCCTCCTTTTTTAATAAAGGAAACGTTGTTTCATTATTATATTTCCACGAAACGGGAGTGTGTTAATTTAATTGTCGCTCAGCTCTCGATTCTTTTTAATTTTATTTCTAACAAATGGTCGGGAAAACGTCGCGTGGAAAAAAATTATTTACGTTTCGCTTGCTGTGGAAAAACATATTTTTTTTTGTTATGTCTTATTTTCAATTATTTTTTCGATTTGCTGACTTCATACAAACATAATAAAAAAAATGAATTTTAAAGGTAAGTTTACCTTTTATGGATTTTATATTCCGAAATCCCACTTCTGATGTATGTGTATAATAAGGACAGATCTCCATTCTTCCTCCAAATGATGATATTCCCTTGCTGACTGTGATCTTTGGTGCATATGAACCCGGGTAAGTGGAACCCGCCTCAGCAGGCGCCGCGTGACCTCAAATTTACCTCGTTTAATCTCCTTCTTATCGTCTCGATTGAAACCCGGATACCCGTGGCAATTAAAAACCGGCCAGACAAACTCCGGCAATTTGACAACGGTCTCTTCTGGCATTTAACGTTATGTTCCCGTCTTGTACTTGATTGTACTCTGATGAATGTTTTTTTTCCTGTATCTTTTTCTAAGTCCTATTTCATTTGGAAAGCAAAAACTGACCCTTATCAATAAAGTTTTAATTGAAGAGGCGACCCATGGAACCACAAATCGATTTTTAATCGAAATTATAACTAATGAAATCCGGGAATCGTATTTAATGATTTGGAAATCCTGAAAAGTGCTTTCGAAGGAGAAAATTCATTATTTTGTAAAAGTAAAAGCAGATGTAGGTATTTTATTAAACCAAGGTATTTGAGGTAAAGCTCTACCTATAATGCTCCGGTATACGTTATGGTTAGAAAAAATGCCTCAATTTTATCGAAATTACTATATATAAAAAAAGTTAATTTTAGAGTTGTTACAGAATTGTCCGAAGAATGTAAACCGCTGCAAAAACCGCCAATCTCGCTTTGTGGCTTTTAAAAGCTTTTGGAAATTTGTTCTTTATGCTATAAAATGTTGCGAAATTTTCTTTTTGCCAATTATTGTCGATTTAATTCTGGTCCTTTGACAACACGCAATCCGATTTAGCAGCTTTCGAATTTACAGCGACGTTTTTATATAACAAAATAATTAATAATGTCGAAGCACAATGTTTACGTGACGCGCTAGAAAGGAATAAAAAATAATTGAAAATGTTGGAAATAGAGGAACGACTGCAACTGTGAAATAAAGAAGACAGTGTTCATTTTGTGATGCTTTTACGTGGATGTAACTACAAAAAATTGTTTTAGTTCTATGCAAATTATTATATTATTAAAAATAAAATCTTATGTAAAAAATATTTTTTAAAAACAAGCTTTTATTGTTTACCTATATGTACTAAAACTAAAAAAATAGGTATAGTCTTTTCATTGTGGCAATCTAAGATGAGTGGCAATGCTGACTGCTATTTATAGGTGGACGTAGTACGCGTGGGTGGATCCTAATAAAAGTGGTATCAAAGTTATCACAGGAACAGATATAATATATTATGTTAAATTTATTGTCTTAAAAAATTGTCGCGTGAATCGACAAGAAAAAAAATACATACTTAGGTGCTTACCTACAATATCTGCCAAAAAAATTAATGCCTCTATGAACTCTGCTGGCGCGACAAGCTTTTAAGACAATAGATTTAACATAGTATAGATGTACCTGTTTCAGTGATAGATAACTTTTATACTACTTTTATTAAGATCCACCCACGCGAGCTACGTCTACTTATAAATAGCATTCAGCATTGCCACAATGAAAAAACTATACTAATGTTTTTCATTTTAGTACATCTAAATAATAAAAGCTTGTCTTTAAAAAATGTTTTGTTACATAAGGTTTCGTTAAATTTTAGTAACGAATTTTTGCTGCAGCCAAGTTAAAAATAATTTTTCACGTCCTTATAAGCATAATTTTTCGTGTTAATCTTCCATAAACAAAACAACCTCCAGAGACACATTTAGCAGGAAGGTTTGTCCGAGTATTTTAATAAAGAGAAGACGGCCATGCTATTTTTCTGCCGCAAAAAACTGACAGCGGCGGTTAATTTAATCATTTTTAGTCCGTCGTTTAGGGTAATTTTGTTCCTACAAAGCGTAGGTTAACGTACTGTGAAAAAACTCTTTATTCACCTTGCTTGTTAACGGAGCCAGCTTTTTTTATTTTTTTAATAAACGGACGTTTTCCTGGCATGTAGTTCAAAGCTAAACATGACTTGGGGCAAAGGACTTGTATTTTTGTGACACCATTTCAAAAGGCAATTTGCTTAATGAACTGTTTCTTATAATCTAAAACGAATATCTGAGGACTGCTTTATCCGATAGCAAATATTCTGCAGATCCCGAAAATATAGAGTTTATTCGGGTTTCGACAAAGATTTTGTTTACAGTTTGGCTAAAACTATAGTAAAGTAAAAGATTTTAATTTACGTAACCCCATTTTGAAAAAGAATTTTTAATAAGTTATATCTTCCAGCATCAGGCGAATTCCCGCGAATATTGCTTTTTCCGATAGAAAATTTTCTGCAGATTCCGAAAATATATAACTTGTTGAGGTTTCGTTAAAGATTCTGTCTACAATTTGGCAGAAACTGTACTAAGGTAAAAAAAAATAATTTATGAATCCCTTTTTAAAAAGATTTTTTAATGAGTTATATCTTCTAACATAGATAGATAGAAAAATTTATAACTTGTTAAGGTTCAATTAAAGATTCTATTCAACTTGGCAAAAACTGTAGGTACTGGATTTTTGACACCACCACCAGCAAGAATGCTGTTGCTTAAGTGGATTTCAACTTAGTCAAGTTACTTGACTTCAAGTTGCTTAAAGTCAAGTAACTTGAATTCGGGTTTGTCTTCATATACAATGTGGTCCATTAAGTGTGCAACAAATGGAAATTTTTTGTATTAGTTGCACAACCGAAATATAAATACCGCCAAAAGTTGGTGCATTTCTGATAACCATATCAGGTGCACTTACATACAATGGCTTCAAGTCAAACAGCATACAGGACAGGCAAAAACATAACAATGGTTCAAGAGTAAAGTACACCTACTTCGAAAAATACAGAAGAACGTTATTAAATGTGGCCATGTCTTTTAATTCTAAACAACTTTTCTTCATAACGTTTTTCTATATTTTTCGAAATAAGGGTACTTTACTCTTGAACGATATTTTTATTAATAAATACGTAAAATTGAGAATAATTTCTCTAAATCACCTGAAGATACCTTATACTATACGGGTTTGAACAAATCATGGTAAAACAGCTATTCTCCGGGCTATATGCCCCTCCGAGCGCTGGATTACATACCAAAATTTGCCGTATTTTGACTAACACTGTTAGACAACAAAATACTTGGTTTGACTGCAAGAAACTACCAGGAAGAAGGAAGCTTTTTCTTTAGTTAGGATGTCGCTACCTGCATACCGGTTTCGAACTCTTAGTTCTCATCAGTACAGGATAAACGAACATACCTACCTTCCGAAACAGCATATCCTTAAAGCAGTCAAACCAAGTATTTTGTTGTCTAACAGTGTTAGTCAAAATACGCCAAATTTTGGTGTATAATCCAGCGCTCGGAGGGGCATATAGCCCGGAGAATAGCTGTTTTACCATGATTTGTTCAAACCCTTATAGTATAAAGTATCTTCAGGTGGTTTAGAGAAATTATTCTCCATTTTACAAATTTATTTATATGTACCCCTGACAAGTAGACTTCTTTCATTGCTTTAATAATTTTACCTCACGGTAAATTCTACTGCGATTGCTTGAAACTGCTAATGGATGGCGCTGCCTGTGTTATACTGCTTATGCAGTTCGACAGAGTTAGCTTTAAGGATATGCTGTTTCGGAAGGTAGGTATGTTCGTTTATCCTGTACTGATGAGAACTAAGAGTTCGAAACCGGTATGCAGGTAGCGACATCCTAACTAAAGAAAAAGCTTCCTTCTTCCTGGTAGTGTCTTGCAGTCAAACCAAGTATTTTGTTGTCTAACAGTGTTAGTTAAAATACGGCAAATTTTGGTATGTAATCCAGCGCTCGGAGGGGCATATAGCACGGAGAATAGCTGTTTTACCATGATTTGTTCAAACCCTTATAGTATAAGGTATCTTCAGGTGGTTTAGAGAAATTATTCTCAATTTTACGTATTTATTTATATGTACCCCTGACAAGTAGACTTCTTTCATTGCTTTGATATTTTTATTTTTTGGCCTGCCCTCTACGCTGTTTGACTTGAAGCCATTCTAAGTGCGTTATGGTTATCGGACTTGCACAAACTTTTGGCGGTATTTATATTTCAGTTGTGCAACTAATACAAAAAATTTCCATTTGTTGCACACTTAATGGACCACATCGTATATGAAGACAATCCCGAATTCAAGTTACTTTTATTATATTACTAATTTTTCATAGGTATGGCATGACCATAACAAGATAACCTCACTTTTAAAATTTAAGACGTGCTTGTTTGAGCTAGCCAGTCACGTTCACACTAGCCAAGTTGTATTCCAGGCAAGTAAAAGTTGATAGAAACTCTGCTCCACTTAAAACTTAAAGCAAACTTGAAAGGATGATGATTCAAATGCAGTATATAACAGGTTACTCGAATCAAGCACTTGAAGTCAAGTAACTTGACTAATGTGAACTCCGCTTTAACGGCGAGCTTTTCCTTTCCTTGCAGAACGTTGTAAACTGCTTCCATGTGGAATTTTTCGTTTTTACTGTGTTCTGGGAGTGTGGGGGATAGATTTTTCAATAACTTTATCGATTTCGCAGTTGAGGCGAATTTTCTCAAATATTGCTCCAGCCGATGGTAAATTTTCTGCAGATTCCGAAAATATATAACTGGTTGGGATTTCGATAAAAATTTTGTCCAGAAATGCATAAAAATTGAAGTAGGATAAAAAAAAATAGTTTTTGTGCCACCACCGTTTAAGAAAAATTGTTTAATTAACAATATCTTCTTAATTCAACGATTTCTGCGAATATTCCTGCAAAAGATCCCTGCCACTTGCAGGAATTACCAATTTCTTATATTACGTATGTTAAATGTTATCTATTGTAATCGACATTTTGCCAATAATTTGAATAACAGTTTTTTAACAAACGTACTGCGTAAATTCTTTACTCACCTTCTTCTGGTGGGACGGATTTTTAATTTTACTAAAACTCTTATCAAAAGGGTCTCAAGTTTCACTATTAATGACTGAAACTAGAGGATAAAATTTTAATGATCTTTTCTTCGACCTTTTATAAAGACATGACCCAAGCAAATCCCTAATCTAAAGCAAAATATTTTGAAGTTTCAGAGTAATTTTAGACTCGGATGCCACAAACCTTTTTCAGTTAGAGGCCTCCAAACCCAATCTTGCTCCCTGTCCCGCAAAAAATCTAGGGACACTTATGTGTATATATATATATATATATATATATATATATATATATATATATATATATATATATATATATATATATATATATATATATAGAAATTAAAAACAGAACAGTTTGTTAATCATAAGGTCCATATTTTCACACTGGGAGAAAATTACAACCCTAAGAAAATAATTTATATTCTCGGAAACTTAGAAACAGAGTGAAACTTAATGGTGTGAAAATAAGGGAAGTGTGTCTCCTTAAAGTAAGTATATATGTATTTTAGATATAACCACTTAAACTTGTGTTTATACTTTCGTTTTAGGGGGATTATCTTGGAGATACAAAATCTGGTAGAGACAATTTTGTTAATGTCATACATGTTTCTGTCTAATTTTCGAGAGGCTACAGCAACAGAATCAGGCCCTGAATATGGTTATGAAGTTTTTTTACACCAATTTTATTTTTACCTAATTCTGGATAGAATTTCCTGTTCAATAAAGCAATACTAGCGGAATTCGTATTACTCTGAAAGATATAACTGATTAAATATATCCATTTTGAAAATTGGGCTACAAAAACTGAAATTTTTGACCTTATGATAGTTTTCGTCAAATTCTGGACAGAATCTTTAACGAAACTTTAACAAATTATATATTTTTGGAATCTCCGGAAAATTTTGCTATCGGAGAAATCAAAACTCCCGGAAATTCGCCTCAGGCTGGGAGATATAACCGATTAAATATAAACCTTTTCGAAATTGGGCTGCAAAAATTACCATTTTTCACCTTAATACAGTTTTCGTCAAATTCTGGACAGAACCATTAACGAAACCTTAACAAGCTATATATTTTTGGAATCTCCAGAAAATGTACTATCGGAAAAAGCAGAACTCGCGGGAATTCATCTTCGGCTGAGGAATATAACCTTATCTTAATACAGTTTTTTCCAAATTTTATGCATAAGCTTTAACGAAACCCTAACAAGCTAAGAGACTAGCTAATAGACTAGGTAATATTACATTTAGATAAAAACAAATACACAATGGGAAAAAATCATTTTGTGAATAACAAAAAACCGTGACCCACAATCCACTGACATTGGCCAATGTGAAGTTAAATTTATATTAAATAACTGTCTAAAAAAGGCGGATGATAGCATCATGTAAAGGGCTCCGGTGATTGTTTAAAGGATTATTAATTAAGTTTATTATTGAAACAGCAAAAACATTCTCACGTAGCAAAAACCCTTTCAGGAGGCTTTTGGTCAGAAATGCTTCCCTTTGTGGTTGACTCGTCTGTTTTATTTGCTGTAAAATGTGGAATAATGTTTAGGAAATATATTTAAATGACCATACAGATACTCGGATTTAGCAGATTATCCCAAGTTATACAACAAATACGGGGATTTAATTCCCTTGCTCTATAGTAATATAGTAAGTGCAAGGTTCTGCTTGCGAATATTCTGCCTTTATAGGAGAAGCTCTTAAATATCACGAGGCTATTGATTTTATACTGAACTCCTGAAATATGCCTTTAAAAAAATATATACTGGCCAACTAAAAAATCGGCAAAAGTGATTTTTACTAGACTCTTCAGACTGCTATAACTTTTTAAAAACTTAATTTTTTTAGAGGTTTTCGGATATCGATAGCTCGTCTTTTTCAGATTAAGCATCAAGAAGTGATTGTGCAAAGGAAGCGACATTTTCATGCTATAAAGGGTAATTAATAAGGTACTGTAAAACTACTAAAAGTTTAGGTGTGCGCCATATTGCCAATAGTGCCAAATTGCCAAAAGTGTTATTTATTCCAAATTACACTACCCCACGAAAAAAAAACAAAGTCATGTCCACTGGACTAGATCCCCATGTCTATATGTTTTCGAGGTCGCTGAATCGGAATCCGACATCCGTTTCACCCCATCAGGTCACTGGAAACCGTAAACCATCCCCTTAATTTCTAGGGTTGCTCAGCATCTGGCTCGGGTGTCCTCTGCTCTTCTTCTTTGTTCATTCCAAAGTGAGAGGTGAGGAGGGTAGAGGGTTAACATCTGATCCGGGACGCACCCCTGAGGGGGTGAAAACCACCCTTTCAGGGGGTGAAACCAGTTTTTTTCTGTTTTCGAAGGATTTTTATCAGAATCACGACGGAGGAGGGGTTTGTATATACATATACATGTACAAATATGAATTTATATATACATTATATATACACATATTTACGGGGTGTTGGAAAAAGGCCGGTACTCCCAAAAATTTCCCAGGGGGGATGTTTATTTAAGGCCGCCTCACTCGTATAGCATGGGAAATTTTCCGGGGAATCGAATAACGTTTTCAGATTTGGTCCCGATAAGGGCCTGGGCCCTGTGAGGCCTAAGTTTGAGTTTTCATATGGGACCCCCGTTTTTTGCAGATTCGGATTCAGCCGAAAATTTTGCGTTCAGATACTTGGATCTCAAATTTTTATGGGCCATATCGGGCCTAATACTAGCCTTCGCCTTTAGAGAGCCATTTTGGTAGGCCTGTGACATCATCATGGGACCGTCAGATGGAAGGAATTTGAGATGGAGGTGAGCAGTGCGTGGCAATTTAAACACGCAATCATGCTTATCTATAGAGATTGGCTGTTTGTGGCTACAATCAGCAATAAGTATGGTTACAGCTCCCACAATTTTCGGCTGAATCCGAATCTGCAAAAAACGGGGGTCCCCATATGAAAACTGAAACTTAGGCCTCACAGGGCCCAGGCCCTTATCGGGACCAAATCTGACAACGTTATTCGATTCCCCGGAAAATTTCCTATGCTATACGAGTGAGACGGCCTTAAATAAACACCCCCCCCCCCCTGGGAAATTTTTGGGAGTACCGGCCTTTTTCCAACACCCTGTATATATGTGCATATATAATGTATATATAAATTCATATTTGTACATGTATATTATATGTATATACAAACCCCTCCTCCGTCGTGCTTCTGACAAAAATCCTTCGAAAACAGAAAAAAACTGGTTTCACCCCCTGAAAGGGTGGTTTCACCCCCTCAGGGGGTACGTTCCGGATCGGATGTTAACCCTCTACCCTCCCCACCTCTCACTTTGGAATAAACAAAGAAGAAGAGCAGAGGACACCCGAGCCAGATGCTGAGCAACCCTAGAAATTAAGGGGGTGTTTTACGGTGTCCAATGACCTGATGGGGTGAAACGGATGTCGGATTCGGATTCAGCGACCTCGAAAACATATAGACATGGGGATCTAGTCCAGTGGACATGACTTTGTTTTTTTTTTCGTGGGGTAAAATAATGAAGCCACTTTCCAATTTCAGAATTTTTGTCTCTGTGTTCCTGTGTTAAATCTAGATTGTGAATTGTTCTGTATAAAATATATTTCTGGCGTTTAACTTAAAACAACAACATTTTGGAACAACGCAAATCGAAAGCTATATAAAATGAGCATGATGTGAATAGTTTATGACAAAATTAGTTGTAAATTTCGCAAAAATCCATCAGTGTCGGTTTTTTTTAATGTTCTACTTTATTTTTATCCAAGCTATGCATCCTACAAAGAAAGTTTTTGTTTCAATAATATTCATTTTAGATATATCTGATTTAGACGAATCACATTCTTTTTATTTTTTAGCATTTTGTATATATTTTTGATTCTGTGATAATGTTTGAAACATTTTTTTGGGTCCAAGAACTATTAACAAGAATTCTCAAAATTTTCTGAAAAATATGAAATTATTTTTTTTTCATATGTCGCGAACTTCGTAAATACCGCTATACATAAAAAATAATAAATAATTAATCCACATAATCATTGAATGGTTAATTTTTGCAATTATTACTTAATCCAATAATTATTTAATTAAAAAGCCTTGTTTAAAACGCCTACGCCACTGGTATATCGATTTCCAGCAACTAAGCCAGGAATATTCTAAAACGAGACAGAACACGCGTGATGTCTTCATGCCTATGACGCTAGTGGCTTACTTTTAATAATGCCGTATGACTAACATCGTTCTAGTAAAAATTAAATCCTCAAAGATCGCTTTCGTAAAAAAATATGTGCATCATCGATTTATCCAAATTGCACCACGTACAATACATATCGTTTGCCTTCCATCAAATACTAAACTCGTGAAAATATTTCACTGGCGGAGGCCTACATTGTTGGCATATTAATACCATTGTAAGCTATTTCAGACTAGGCTCAATAACAGACTGGAATTAGTTCTGCATATTTAATACATGTAAGAACAGCAGCTGCCAATATGCCTTAATATAGTGCGTACAATAGAAACCGTGAAACAGTGTCTGTACATTAAAAAATTACAACTTGTCCTCTTTGTTCTGACAGAGGTTAGCGACTCACTAATGAAATTTTTAAATTACTAAAGCAAAATTAATTTTTAGGACATCATTTTGTTTAAACAGTTATGTCTTCTAATTTACGACGAATCTGCGCGGATATTCCTTCTTCAGATATAAAATTTTCAGGAGATTCAAAAATTGTATACCTTGTTAAGATTTTGTGAACGATTTAGGGCGGCCATAACCAAGTGCTGGCAAAGTTATCAGCAAGATAAAAGACAATGATGCCACCAGAAATAGAATAAATAAATATTAACTTGTTAAGGTTTCGTTGAAAATTCTATCTACAATTTAGAAAAACTGTATTAAGGTTAAGGGAGAAGTATTCAACATTTACGCTTAAGAGCATCCTCAATCTGGATATAGTTTTATGAAAAAATGCCTTTTATTCAAAAATATCATACTTCTGCTACTGCTTTATTGCAAAAAACTAACATCTTAAGTGTCCCCATTTTGCAACAACTTGAAAAATACAACTCATACATCCTCGTCACAACCAAACAGATTCAAATGAGATGTATTCTATCTTCAACCGGCATTGCTTCCGGGTTTCAACAAAAGCAGTATGATTTGAACGATTTTTCTTGTTCTATGTATCGTTAACCTCCTTTGGGATGGTATTACAAAAGCCATTTTTCTTGGGAAACACTTAAGATCTGCCGCATACTATCCCGCTATAGTATTTTAAACAGTCATTTATTTTAGATAACGATGTACTTTCTTGCGAAAGCTTTAAGTTGGTGAATAACAAAGAAACATTTTTTAAGGAGAATATTAATGAAACGTTTAGGCGGAGTCTAAAAATGAGAGAATGCTGTAACAAAAACGGCCTATTACAGCTATTTTGGGATATACAGACCGCTTTAGAGAGCGGTCTATCTCTGTGCTAAATTTCAAATCTTTACGTCGAATAGTTTCAGAGAATATCGCCTGTGAGACGGATAGACACCGAAGTGATTTCATAAGTATACCGTTTGGCTAGGAACACTAAAAGTATCAAAACAATAGCAATGAACGCGGAATGCGCATCTTAAAAGTAGCCATGATCAGTAATTTATCAGAAATTACACCTAGATTAACTTTTTTTCGTTCTGCCTGGATTTGCGTTTAAATTTCTTTTGCGATGCTTCAGAATTCGTGGAATATCCTAAACGAAATGAACTCAATTAGACAAAAAAATTTAAGTCCCCTGAGCAAAGGGACTGAAATGCTGCCCAGGACAATTACGAAAAAAAATCAAAGAGACAGTCACGGTATAGCTGAAAAGTCAGCAACTAAAGGTCATGAAGTTGTGGAAAACTTTTTTGGTGTTATTTTCTTTGATGACATCTTGCCGTCAAATTCACTATTATTAAGACCGGCTTACTGTGATTATTAGGGATATAAATTAGTAAGTGCAATAGCAATGCATCTAGGTTTTGTGCTAGAAAGTTATTTGTTTTTTGTGCAAATTTAAAAAGGAGAGTGTGTATGGTGCACAATAATTTTTCTCATCCGCGTCATAAAATATTTCTCCTTTTCCAACTTATACAAGGTGTCCATAAATGGATCTACCTTTTCACTCGATTATCTTGGCAACCGTGTAACGTAGCGAGGTCGAGTAAAATAAAATATTAAACACCCTGTATCTCGAGAAAGAAGCGTTTGAGGATACATGTTTATATAAACTTATTTTCTTATTTTTAGATATAGAATCTGCCCTTAAAATTTCTTAAAAACTTTTTGTAACACCCTGTATATATGACTCTCAAGAACAGTTTATACAAACACCATAAACTTCAGTTTTGGGTTCATAAAGCAATTGCGAGACTAACGATATGCAATTGTAGCACATAGAGTGCTTTCCGAAATATAAAATAAATAATATGATACAAAATGTATGGGAATTTAAAAAAAAAAATACGAAAAATTTGCTAGGTATTATGAAAAATTAATTAAAAAATAATTTAAAAAAAAAATTATTTTGTGTTATAAAATAAGTATTGTATTTTCCCAAAAAAATATCTTAAAGTCAAAAAAATTATTATGATTTTTTTAACGCGAATCTGTGGTATGGGGGGATATATCCCCCTTATCCCCCCGTAGGTACGCCCACAAATATAATTTCGATTTGGATCCATTTTGACTTGTAGAAACCGTAAAAAATTCGGGCCAAAAATCGCAATTTTCAGTTTTTCCGAAATTATCCCAATTTCCAATGGATTTAGGTATGGAAATATGCATTACAAAAAAAAATATTTTGAGAGATTCTAAAGTTTGACGTGCCAAACCGTTTCTTGATCCGACATACCGTTTTTAAGTAATTAAGTATCAAAAATGGGTATACAACCGGCATTTTTGGACCTAAAAAAATTTAAAACAATAATTACCTAAATTTGTCGATCCTCGCCGATAACAACAGGGTTCTGTAGTCCCGGGTTCTCTACGACCTCGCCTGATAATGAAACAAATTGCATGCAGAGGTTTTCCCTTCCCCTTCTAACTTTTAATCATTTAAATCTCGTGTCAATAATTGCATTTTCCTTCCCTATAGACGCCCACGATATTTAAGTACTTAGATTTTAATTCAGCGTGGGCTGTCGCTAACAAAAAAAACTCTTCTGCCTCACTCTGTCTAAAATATACATAATCATAATTAACTATGAGTAATTTTTCTCCTTCCTTGCTGAACAAACATTTAATAAATCTAAAATACATCTTCTTTAACCGGCATATTTATCCAATCGACTGGCCAAATAAATTAAATAAAATTGATTGAACATTTCCAACGATTTTTAAATGTGTTTTATCTGTGCATTTGGTTTACTACAAGCAGGGACGTGCTGTTCGTGAAAGTGGGAAAAGTACCGATTCCCTATAATTTTTGGAGTTAAAAAAAATATTTTTGAATTGCGTCGGCCTGTACTTGATGGAAATCCATTATTCATATAATGAGAGACAATTTAGCCAAATTTCCACTTTTATTTAATACTTAATAACATGACGCATTTCGCTACACTGTACCTTCATCGGATGTTTGTTACAGACTATATCTTAAACTAAAAGTTCACAAAGGTGTCATGAAACACAACACTCTAATTGATCATTAAGTAATATGTCGGTATTTGTCAACCTCTTTATCTCAAGATTTTCAAGTAAATTCAATTTTTTACCTTTATTTTCTACATGTAGTATTTTAAAATTGTTATCAAATGTATGTCGATTCTGTGAAAGATGGTTTGAAAATGTAGAATTATTTTTATTATTAATAAAACTTCTTTTATGTTCTGTTATACGTGTTAAAAAAGATCTGCCTGTTTGGCCTATGTATCTTGTCGGACATGATCCACGTGTTAACTGATATACACCTGATTTATTATTTTTATTGGTTTTACTTTTTGAATTTTTGAGAAATTTTCCTAGTGAATTATTCGTTTTAAATGCTTCTTTTACATTTTTTTCTGATTGATAATTTTTTTCATTTTTTCTGCTGGTTTCCCTTAATAAGTAATTGCTTTAAAAGTATTAGGTTTTTCTTTTATCTTAGGGTAGACTGTAGGAATAGCTTTATTATTAAGTTTTTTGACTAAATTCTATCAATAATTGATGGGCAATAGCCGTTATGTATTGCAACTTGTTTAATTAAATTTAATTCGTAACTGAAATTTTCCGGGGATAAAGGGACACTTACTAACTTATGTACCAAGGTTGTGACAAGGTTTTTGGCACCCCAATCTAAGAAGATCTTGCGAAAGGAATTAGTGTGCATAGATTTGCGTCTATTACCCAGATCTTGACGAGACTTGTTCAGAAAAAAGAATATATCGGCAGTGTAACTGTGGATGGTATTGGTAGTTGAAAAGAAGAAAAATCTGTAAAAACCTGAACAAAACCTTTCTTAGATTTGTTTAGCTTTGTCAAACAATGAAGAACCCTCAACGAAACTTTTATATGCATTTAAAAACGAATTTTACCAAAGTAAAACATGAAACTTACAAATTTAGATTTATTACAGTTTTGTATGCAGATAGTCTACTTTTTATTGGTTAACTGACTGAAAATCTTTTACTCCAATTCCGTTTATTCCATGGGGATTACACGTGGACGATAAATCTGAAGTTGCACAACTTTACGAGGCGTGTTAGTGATAGCGGACATAAAGTTTTTAAGTGCTTTTTATCTCGGTAACATTTCGTAGTATTGTTAAAATTGTCTTTTTATTAAACCTTTTTATCAACGTTATATTAAAAAAAAATAACTGTTATTCCATCTACATGGATGGTCAAACGCTGGAGAATAAAGAAGGACTCAACGTTGTTGGCATCGCTTTCGAACATGCTCTCAGCTGGCACGATTTGGACATACAAATTTTTATTTGGCTTCGTTGTAAGTAAAAGGAGCATACTCGTTAATAGGCTAACCACCTCCGACATCTCTTTATCTCATTTTAAATGTCCAACCAACGATACTACTGAAAGAGATGGGTGCGTTTTGCGACCAGTCCAACAATTTAATTATTTTACCACTCTACTTCCCTGGCTGGCCGGTCTGGAAGCTAAAGTGGACTCGGCCACAATTTCTTTTGATTGGCTAAGTAAAAATTGCTGCTGGTCATTTTTAGTTTTGGTGTAACTTGTTATTTAATTATAGCATTCTAACAAGAAGATGGAATATTTTTTTTCTTCCAGGTCAGTAATTAAATATATTTTGTTTGTAATATGGGATACTTTTATTAAAATACCATTGTTTTTCAAAAGAAATGCTATGAAATGTATTATCATGACTAATTTTAGAAGGAAAGGAAGTGATGAAATTTTTCATTTATAAGCAAATAATAGGTAGGTATTCGAATATTGCATCAATGATGGCGTGTGTTGCCAATTGAGTGGCCGACAAGGCTGTCAGTAGAATTTTCAAAGTAGTGTTTCAGTGAAATCTTTTAAATAGATTACTCAATCAATCAATTTTTGTGTTTCAGTTCTAGTGCATTAACGTCACGTTTAGGTTTTACAGCTTTCAAAATTTTAAAAATTATTGCAAATATTCTTTTGACAAAAACTCCAATTACAGATTCATAGGAAACTATCAGACTGTTTGAGAGCAAACGTGAAAAATATTATAATGTATTGTAAAAACCTGAAATCCTTTTTTCTTTTTCATGTCATACGAGGAGTCCAAAAACACAGACTACCCAATCGAAGTCTAACTTATTAGGTTGGGCATTATCAGGACAAGTTATATCTATTTTTTGTGTGACAAACACACGGGCGGACATCGAAGTGATTTTATAAGTATTCCGTTTCACGGAACACTAAAATTGACTATAATATAGGAGTTTAGGCCGAGTATCCCTCTTACATACTAAATCTAGAAATCCTGCGGCTCACCAACAAAACTTTAATTATTTCTAACGATGACCTATTCCATTTACCTGCAGGAAATGGGAACCGATTTTATTACAATGCGCGCTGTTGTGTCCACATTTCCAATCAGGAATTATGTATCAACAAGAGGGATGCGACCGAATAGCCGGAGACAATGGCTACCAATATGGAAGCCACATTGCACTGGGACAATGTCAGTGCAGCTATAAATCCTGAAATACTGCCGCTTGGAAATATAACGTGATTTTTAGAATTAATTGCAGGTGCTAATTTTTGGTCGTTGTTTGTGTTTCTTTTGGCTAGACAGGAATTCCGAATGGAGAAGCAAATCTGAGCAAACTTGCTTTAGAAATGAACCTCTCCCAGTGTGTGATAGCTGCTCAGGTCTAAAACTATGCCCTTCCGCAACTCTCTCAATGGTAACCTTGCATTTTAAGCCTCGTTTGCTACTGAAGGAATAAAAGAAGAGTTGCAAACATAACGACAGACATTTACGCCTCTACCCCGACAACATTAATCACTTCGGCATAAACCAACATTCTGCTGGATTTTTTTAATGATCAAATGCAAATTTTCCATTGCTGTTTAAAACAACAAGAGCCGCATATTTTCCTGCCATAACAGCCGCTAAAACATATCTACCATTAACCCCCTGTAGCGTTATAAATTGATCACTTAAGCTAATGGGCCTAGCTCGGCAAACAAAGAAATCCTGCAAAATTAGAATTGTTAAATATTAAGAGGAATAAATCTTCTGCGCCGCCCCAAACGGCTATGGGTTGTTTATTTTCCTGATGAGGGCTCGTTATTCAAAGCTATCAAATGGAAACGTTACTTGTAGGGCGCTAAAATCATGAAAAACATTTCCACTTGTTTTGTTTCAGACTACAGTGTATAAATAATTATTTTTAAACAATTTTGCAATTACTTAACTTCTCTTTGGTAGATAATTATGTCAACTTATCAGAGTTTTTTATGCTCGGTTTTATTTAAAAACTATACATTTCGTGTGCCTGCCCGTGGGAATCATTATCACGCAAAACACACACGCAACACACTTTGTTAATAACTTCACACATTTTCAACACTCAGCTATTTTCAATTGTAAATTCCGAATCGTTCCAAACTCCAGCTGGCGGATAAATTATGCTTTTCATACATCATTCGAAAAATCGAATATTGTGTTAAAAAAGACCGTTTTGTAGATTGCAGTCCAATAAAAAAGGATAAAAGTTAAAATTATCGGAAACAACAAAAATAATTCCTATTTTTTTCAACTTTACATGAAAAAATAATAATTTTCTCTGATTGACGTATTATTGTGCAGTAAACAATGAAATGAAAAACTCGTTGTAATTTGTTTCGCACATTTTCGTTCAGTTTTTGGTAATTTTGGTAAAATGTTTCTGGCCTGGTTGGGTTGGGTTTGCTTGGGTTTTATTGTTATTATCAATTCCCCCCAAAAATTCAAAAAATCCAAACTGGCCATCCAACCCACCTATCTTTAGTAAAATTTTCCGCTGAATCCGAAAATAATAAAAAAAATTCTGACGTATGGATTACCCCATACACCCTCAATTCCCCCAAAAATTCAAAAAATCCAAACTGGTCATCCAACCAACCTATCTTTAGTAAAATTCTGTTCTAAAAATGATTAAACAGCGATCTCCATTACCGTTCCGCATTTAAAACCGACATCCAGTTGATTTTCAAACAATGCATCCATCAATTTCAAATCCACAAATGCAGTATGCATTTCAACCTATTTTCCTGATTGGTACAGATTTGCCAGATATCTATCTATTAGTTTTGCTGGATTTTACTTTAATAATTCTCCAACGAGATGGATTTTAATATTATTATGAGACATTAGAGCAACTTATCACCATCATCTTGCCACCAAACTATCTTTCATAAAAACAGACAACGCTGTTGGCCTTTTCGCGTCACATTCCATAGTCTAAACACATTTAATACGCCACATATTCTCTGGTATAACAGAAGTTCAGGACGGATAATGGTCAAATTACACAAGCAATTCGAAACTATTCCTTTTGCACTTAAATCAACACAACAAAAGCAGCGAACAAACACTGTTACTCAACGTTATTTGTGTACTCTAGCTTGCGCCCCATTTCCAGAAACAAGTCTTTCGATTTTCCCTTTCTATTTTCAGTCGTCTAATTGGGTTAAAAACATCTTGCAAGTAAACTTGCACCCTTAATTCGTGAGAGCCCGAACAATGTTTGCAACCCCCTCGAGATGTTTGTCACTGAACGTGAACAGTGAACGAGGGCACTACTGAAAGCTTTATTTTTACTTAAGGGATGTTGATAGAATATAGTCTATTATTTTTCCAGATAATTAGAAAAATACAGCTTAATGTCACGTTACTGGCAACCGCTCGGTGTTTAAAATGTTACGTTTCGGTCAAGATTCATTGGATAAAATAGAAAGAGCTCTAAAAAAATGGATTCTGTTAATACCGTAAAGACGACGAATCCTATATGGCATCAATTTATGACTATTATGACCTTTCGGTATGAAATAAATTATCGGTTGCTAGTAACCACACCAATATCCGTACTTGCAAAATACTTGAAGATTGGGCATGTTACATAAAAATAAAGGGTGGAGAGGATTATAAGAAGAACTGTGTTAAATTTATTTAGAATTGTACCGTAAAAATGCTGCAGGAAAAGTAGTTTAGTGAGTTTAGTATTTCTTTTGACCCATTTAGCGACATACGTTTTAAAAAAGGTCGAGATGCGCGGAACGCTAAAAGAAAAATGCTACAGAAAAAGTCAGATAGACGAAATGAGAGTGCCACAGCTTGGATGGGATTCAGTTGGGATGAGGATTGTCCAGATGAGCTGCAGAGGAAGCTCCATCATATATGCGCCTTTGAACTGGCATGTAGAGGTAATGAATCCGCTTACTGCAAGACCAAGTAGGTATTTTAAAGATGAAGTGGACATACAGAGAAACTTTATAGGAAGAATAGAATATAACCCTGTGTTTTCTAAAACTACACCAAGATCCTTTTGCATTTGTGTAAGAACAAAAGTACGTATTGACGAACAAAAAAAACACAAAATATAAAGAATAGATGACGCTAAATGAAAACTGGCATTTTAGAATACTTTTGCTACGTAATTATTCCACTGGGTGTTTTAAAATTAGGCAGAATAAAACAACATTTCGATTATCTTTGTATAATATGTCAGAAACGCAATTTCACTTACAATTTGTACAAACATATTAAAATTCATAATTAAATCTACGGTTTTTTTATTAAAATTTTAAGATGCCCGTTTTTTCGCACGTCAGTGTATATGAAAAAATCTTTTACATAAATTTTCGTAGAGCATCAATTTACCTGGTTTGTAGGTATACCCGTACACCCGTCAATATTTGATTGACTGAGCCGTCGAAATAAAATTGTTTTTGTGTATAGACTTCTTTATTAACTGCCAAGAAAAATAAAATTTGCGACACGCACCCAACACGGGCGAAACAAATAAAAAAAGTAAATTTAGTATATCCTTGAACTTGTCTTGACAACGCAAAAATATTGCTTTCCCGTTTTTATTAACTAAAGTTGTTTTATGGACCAATAAATTTCAGGAAATGGTCCGGTCAACCATCGCGTAGCAGTAGTCGTAAGACCCATATTTTTCTTCGTATCAATAATGCATATTTGGGCAGTTCTTTGAAATCTGATAAATTTCTGGTCGGCGAAAAATTCTCTGTCAGAGTATGTTTTTTTTTATCTCGGACACTTAGAACAGATGACCGTAAAACTAAAGGCTGTCCAAAGAGGTTCTTAAGCTAGAAATTTTATATTTTGCATGTGCCATCTTGTCATCTAGAGATGCCACAAGAACGCATGCGCAGTTGAAAGGTTATAGGACTATGTTAGTCTTAATATTTATGTATGTCAACATGTTTATGGAAGTTTTAGTAAATTTTTAGCTTTACCCAATGTCTATGTAGAAATATTTATTTTATTCGGTTGAAAAGTTAAAGGCTAAAAAATAGTTTTCATAAAGATATGGATGTTAGCCACATAAATTAAAACTATATGAGTCTATGGATCCGGCAATCGCAAAGCGAAATAAAGGTTGCTTGAAAATCTCCATCAGAGAAAAGTGCGAAATATCGCCAAGAACCCTTTTACGGTCTCAATAAAGTAAATATTATGTTTACGCGAAATACTGCGTACAGATTTCTTCACCACACCATCATGACATTTATTACATTCGACGAGCCGTCCAAGATGAGACTGACTGACAAAAACAAATAGCTAGAGAGACGTTAAGACCAGACTGGCGCTATTGCCAGATTAAATTTTAAGAAATCCTTAAATTTACCTGTCATTTCCCCCTATTTGTAGTTTTAGGTTTTGTTATTTGAGGATTGAGAATATAATAATAAAAGTCTAAATTTATATAAATACTTTAATACCATCTTATGGTAAAATAAACAACACAAAACAAACTAAGAACTAGCCTTAGAAATAGTGAATCAACGTAAACAAAAAACATAATAGGTTTCTTGTCATAGGAACATTGTTTTATTAATTTTCGTATAAAGCTCATTATCAACTGTAAAATTGTAACTGGCTTTATTTTTTAATAATTGTTTTGTGTGCATAATTCCTTCTGATGTTTTAGGTGATAACCTATTTCGATATTTTGTTTTATTTATTATAACTGTAATAAGTGTAAACAGTAGCTATTATATTATTTTTATATAATAATGTTTAAAATTATTGCTCTTATAACTGACAAAAATACCTAGATTAAAGACAATCTCCTGAAGAAAATCCCTTGCGATCCAAATGCCTTAAAAATCCCTAGATTCGGGATAAATCCCTAGACATAGCGACACTGCTAACCGTAGGAAGCAGACAAAGAATGGACTTCGGCGGCTGCTTCGGCTCTGACTCAGGTATTGTGTGTTGCATACGGTTGTTGCAATACAGTTGTGTTGATTAGAATTCACCGACGGACGCACCATTAAGCCATTGGGACGCACCCGTCTCATGGTTAAGAATGCTATGCTTTTTTAACTATGTTATGTAAACAAGGAGACTACGCTGACCGATTGGAATCAGTTTGTCGTTGATGACTTCGGAAAAAGCTATTCGTATACTGCGCACGCGTTCCTGTGGCACATATTCATTGACGTACAGCTTAATTTTCGCCCATAGTGGAGTTAAACTGTTGTGCGCAACCTGTGCGTTTATAAATGGAACTTCAAATATTATCAGTCCATTTTAATCTGTGAGTCATTGGGCACACTAGACAACAGAAAATGTTTATGGTAGCTCCACATCTAACAAACTACGGTTTTAGGACTTTTATTGATCGCCTGACAATCGCGTTACAATTTATATTTTTTTAGGTGTGGAAATTTTTTTGCATACCTTAGGTCATTTAAAACGGTCTTTTAGATAGGAATTTAATTTAGGTATAGTTTAGTGAACTATTTGGAATTTTGTCTGTAATGTACATGTAGATGAATAAATAGATAAATAAATAAATAAAAGATTGCCGCCTACTTGATTTCGAAACTTTTGTTCAAGATTGTATGGAAGATAGGTCTGGTGAATGATTGGTTGCACAATAACTTCTCCTTGCAGCGTGCGTAAGCGTTATCGCATGGCATGTGTAAACGTTTTCGCACTCTGTTTGTAATTATTAATTTTTAGTTGGAGTTAGTCGTGCGTTTTCAGGTATTTTCAAAGCAGCTGTAAAAAAGAATTTCTTTTTCATTTAAATATTTCGAAGCAAATAAGCAAATATTTAAATAAGTTAATTTCACCTACAGATCGTCCACTTTCTGCAAAAACAAAGGAAAAGAAACTTTTTTTAATTCCAGAGAAAAGGTCACTGATTTGACCCTAATGGGACTTGGGAATCTATTACGAATTCATTGAATTCCGGAGGATTTTCCAAGAAATCAAGTTGGCTTTGGGGCTTAGTGCCGCGGGTAATCCAATTTGACAGGACAAGGAAGTTTGTTACGTAATTACTCTTGGCATTTAAAAATCTATTAGGTGCTAATATAGCACTTATAGTTTGGTCTACACAAAGTACTTTCATTTTAATACGAGCCACTCTCAATAAACCTCGATTTAAAGTATTTAAATCCGCTCTAAATACTTATTTTATTTTACATTTGACTCCCCTCACCTCCGGTCAGTGATGTTAACCTTTCAAAAACAATTTTCCTACCTTCAACTATCCAATTTCGCTACATTTCCCTACCACAGTGTAACGGATTTGATATTTCGTCGACATACTATCGAATTTTAATTTTTTTTCGTCTCTAGATTCTTCGTTAAATGTCTGAAGTTCAGTCATTTACCAGTTTTTTTCAAATGTATTACCGTAAAGTACTTCCTTTTTAAGCAAAAACTTGACTTTTCTGAGAGCGATAAAAATCATGCGAAAATAAGTCCAACTTAAAAAAATTTATAATACGTGTTCTATAAAAGATTTGGAAGCAATTTTTGTTGTAGCTATAGTATGCTAACTACTCTTGATATTTTCAAATTTTAGTGGAAATATTTGTAAAGTTACTTACATATGGAATTTTAAAGAACCGTGTTCCTAGTCGAAGAAAAAACCAAGTTTGGTGTAACTTTAAAAAAATCCCTAAGTATGCCTAAGTTGTCACATACATTAGAGGATTACGCAACACTTATATATTAGGAATATACGAAAATCTCATCCCATTTTGTCCAATTATTGAGAAAAAATTATATTTCTTTAGTATGTCGCACATGCAGGAATACAAAGTTGCTTACTTTTTAATTTTCCAGGTATGGTATTAATTATATTAAATTAAATTATAAGTAATTTAACTTTTACTAAGAAAAGTGGCTAGAATAATATTAAATAAACTATTCATGAATCTAAGTACCTACCTACATAGTTTTAAAAATTCGCATAATAATAGACTAACCTACATTATTTTTTGAATCACAGCATTCAAGAGGTAGTAGAACCTATGTTTGACATGCCGTCTTTATTTAGGAATCGCATTTAAAAAGAGTTATCTTTACTCCTTACTGAGTTACGGTGTAAAAATTGTAAGACACAGGCACAATTACAAATAATTTGTTTTCAGTAATACGACAATTTTTATCTGCTCAAAATGTGTTCATGATTGGCTGGACTATAGATTAATATTGAACTCTAGTAGGTCGTTCCAATATGACGAAGCCCCTCCCACATTTGGCACGCACGAGAACGGTTGAATGAAAGATTTTCCAGAAAGTGGATTGACCGGTGAGATCTCCAGATATGACACCGCTTGATTTATCGGTTGATTAAAATCGGTTAAAATTTTAAATCTTTTTAGAGAATTTTTAGAGATTCTTATGATCCACTACTGGAATATCTGACTATGGGTTCCTAATTGTCTTTCAGGGAAACGTGTTGAAAAACAGACGTATATTCGTTGAAGTGTATGCAATAAACAATTATAAATAATGTCAGCACATTCTAATTAGCGGATCGTAGTCAATTCGAACTATATCTTTTTCAAATAAACGTAAATTAGGTTTGTTAATTCAAAACGAAATTACCGAAAAGTTATTTTAGTTTTGGCACCATTAATGCTTTAAATAAACCAAATTATTGCTTTATCTCATGAAAAATAGATCGTTAGGAAGGTTTTCGTTTGGTTAGTAATATAATTTTAATAACGATTTTCTTTGAATTGTAATTGTTACTTGTATAATAAAAATACTATAAAATATCTATGTTATAGACTTAGTGATTATAACGGGCAATATACATGGTGGCAGGTAATTATAAATAATGCTAAATGCAGTTTAATAAATTTCATGTTGTGTTTTCTTAAATGTTTACTCCATTACAAACTTTGAACCCCCATCTTACCCCCTTAAGTGTTGATTTATTAAAAATTGTAAAGCACGTGTTTAAACATTTATTTTTTAGAGTACTTCGATGAAGTTTCGCTACAATAAGACCATTTCATATTTTTTCTCCATACAAAGTTTCAACACCTGTTTCATCCCCTAGGGGTTTAATCTATCTAAAAAAACATTGCTTGGTATATATATATATATATATATATATATATATATATATATATATATATATATATATATATATATATATATATATGACTTAGAAAATATGGATATCACGAATTTCTACGCACTCTTTTCGATGATAGAATTTTGATGTGAATCCATTTTAACAACTAAAAAAATTGGAAACCGTGAAAAATTTGGGTAATTTTCATTAAAATTCAGTAGTTTTCGAAAAAAAATGTAACATTATTTCTTCAAAATATCCACTATTTCATACGTTAAAAAAACTACAACATAATACCGCCTTAATAAAATAGGAATAATTTTTTACCAAAGTTAAAAACATGATGAAATGTTATCCCTGCATGTAAAGACAAAAATACACCACAACTATTTTAAAATAATTCTATAATTGAAACAATAATTAGCCTATACATAACAATTAACCCAATATCAGCTTGATATAAATTTAACCGAAACCCAATTAAATAGAGTTAACAATTGCTTTTCATTTCATGAAAATTAGTTTTTGTTGACAAAGATTTAAATCATAATATTGTAGGCTAAATACATAACGCGTCACCTGAAAAATAATTTTCTTGTTATTACAAAGAGAATCGATGTTTTCTTATTAGTAATGAACTATATTTATTTGGAGGTGTAGATGGTAGAGTAGGGATAAGAACTTTTGTTCTTCACCTTCAATGTCCAATGTTACCGTTATGTATAGTTTTATTATATAGCAGCAAAGAAAAAATAATTTTGCTTACATCCACCTACTCCATTTTACAAAAGTTACTTAATGTTCGTAGATACGCAATTGCCAGGATACGAATCTGACTAGCACATGACCGGTTTTGGCTCAACAAATACAAAACAGAGTTCCAGTAAAATGCTTTTTCTAGAGCCTCTTTCAGGGTCTAATGAATATTCTGTAAGAATCCTCTTTTCAACTTCAAAATGGCGACCACAATAACGATGTCCACGAGATAGATGATCTATTTCTAAAATAACAATTTTTAAAAATGAATTGTCACTCTTTGTGGGCCGAAAAACAGCAAACCCAATTTATTAAAAACGTATGGTCCCTATTGTCTCTAAATACGAGTTTCGTTTTTGATGAGCCTAAAAAACAAATTATTGAGATGTCGCGTATGTAAAATAGGTAACAAGTTTTAATATGTAGTCATCAAAATGGCGTCACCAAAGTGATATAATTTACAAATGTTTTTTTCTGTATCCGAAACACTGGCTGGAAATCTTGTTTTTAAGAAGCCAGTTTGGCGTAATGAAATTACACCAAAATCTGATATTCCATCTGTTCGATGACCAAAAGTGTGTCCTCTAGACCAACTTCAAGAATTGCCATTATTTTTTTCTGGCATTTTTTGAAGATTCAAAACAGTTACACCCAGTTTATCCATATCATTAAAAATATATATTTGTTATATTTATATTTTCCGTCTAATGATTTTTCTTTTTAAAACAGGGTAAATCGCCATTACTTATGCAAACATACTATAAACAAACAACACTAAACAACTATGTAAAACTTACAAATTTCTAGGAAAACCACTCACTGTAGCTTCAAGAGAATTATGAGTTAACAACCACCAAAAAATCCAAATTTCGTTTCTCCAAAATCATTTTCGATCTACAGACAGACGCGCAAAGAAAAGTTTGCTTTTGTCAACAACAAGAACGAGCAAATCAATTTTTTTTAAATACGAAGCACTTTTATAACAAATCAATTATTATAATAGATGTAAAATTGGATTATGCCATTAGCGCGCCTGTGATGATTATGCCAAAGTTCAAGTTTGGTCACCCTATATAACACGACGCTGACGCCGCGACGCTCGGGAAAACCTACGCGCGTCTTGACGGATTTTCCGAAACTAAACCGAGACTTTCCGTGCGCGTTTCTATCATACGTTACCCCCACCAGAGATTTCCCTCTAGTCCCCACCACTGGACGAGGGGTCGCTATGGAAACGACGTCGACGTCCTTTGTTTCTTTTGAAGTTTGCGGAGGCGTCGATGTGTAAAGCACAGAGGATTGTAAATCGGTGAGGTACGAGTTGGTCATGAAGAGGAAGGACTGGACACATCAAAGGTTTTTTTTGTGTGGATGTAAGTAGGGCGAATTCTGGGTTTTTTAGTTGTAAATAAAAATACAGAGGAAAAACTTTTTTAGGTCGAAAAATGCCATTTGCAGGCCCATTTTTGGTAGTTAAGAACTCGAAGACGGTAGGTCGAATCGAAGAACGGTTTAGCTACTCCAGAAGCCAGGGGCGGCCCGTGAAATTTTAAAATTGTATATCTCTGTTGCTACTTATGGGACCCACGCCAAGTTCAGGTTTTTTAATAGTCAGCCTACTAGGAATGTTTTGGTAAAGAAAAAAATATTTGGTAATTTGCGAAAAAAAAATGAATTTTTGAATTGACACGTCTGGGAAAAAAAATTAATAAATAGGTATTTTATTTATTATTTTGTCTAAGCAAATTTTGCATCATTTTGTCGACAATTCTTAAATTTTAAGAGAAAAAATGTATTGGTAGAAAGTTATAGTCATTTGAATTTTTTAAACCTAAAATATAATTTAAGAAAAATCAAATAAGTATAACTTTCTACTAACACATTTTTTTCTGATCAAATTTAAGAATTGTCGACAAAATGATGTAAAATTTGTTTAGAAAAAACAATAAATAAAATACCTAAGCTTGTTAATTTTTCCCCAGGTGGGTCAATTCAAAAATTCAACTTTTTTTCGCAAATTACAAAATATTTTTCCTTTGTCAAAACATTTCTAGTAGGCTCACTATTAAAAACCCTGAACTACGCATGGGTCTCATAAGTAGCAACGGAGATATACAACTTTAAAATTTCACGGGCCGTGCCTGCCAGGTTCTACAAGCATATTTTAAATGTACATTTTCTCGATAATTTTTTTTTCGAAAATCGAAAAAAAACTGTACGACCGAAAAATGTTTTTGGAAAGATTTGTCCCTAAAAACAAGTATTCTCGAAAAATTGTATTTAGAAAACAAAATACCACTGTGCTGTACTGTCAAAAACGCATTTCTTGACAGGAGAATTCGTGGATCCGTTAGTCCTTCCCAGTTTTGATGAACAAAACGCCCCAATCTGCATATGTTTTATCCGATTATCTCTTGTACACATAAAAAGCGTGTGCACGTGACCCATTTTCCATATTTTACATATATGTTAGAGCGGAATCCACTTCATTACTCAGGTTTGAAACGCACGTGTCAACACAATGAGGATCCCGACAGTGGTTGAAAATGTAAAATCCACGATCAAAATCAGTATATTTATATTTATAATCGATGAGAGTCTATAAGGATAGCAAACAACAATTAATTATACTTTCAATCGTGTCCCATGTGAATTTAAAAGGTATATATAGTTATCCAAAACTTTGATTTTAAAACTGAAAATCCAGCAGCAGCATTTTTTTCTATTAAGAGCGCAGTACAGTCATACTTCCATTATTATTATTTTACCTTTTCGATATTTTCTTTGACTGTGTTTGGTCATTAGTCGAAACAAATATCAAAAATATCTTTGTTTCACTGATTACTGCAACTCAAGAGACAAAGTCGGATGTCTGTTATTTCTCATGTTTATTTTTGATCTTTTTTAAAGATTTCAGACCACAGTGCGTCAGTTATGAGCGAAAGCTTGAGAGCTTTTAGTTAGACGGGTGCAAAATCTAATAATTTTTGTTCCAATAATATGTAACAGCATGTAAGGCGTAGAACCCCTGGATCTAAGGTGAAATAACCATATTATACAAAAAATTCTTTCTATTTCAAATAATTTTTTGATAATATTACCCAGACAGAAAGACTGAGAGTTTATAGCAATCGAAGACGAATTGTTTAAATTTTTTTGACAAAAAAAAAACAACTTTTTATATAGTGTGTCCCCAACTATAGTTGTAAGCTTTCTTATTTTGCATTTTGGAAGAAAACGTCATTATTTATAAAAAGTTTTGCTTATTCTAAATGCCCATAACCATATCCAAATTTCGGCTTAACATACAGGGTCGTAAGAAATCGAGAAAAAATTAGAATAAGTCAAGAATAAAGTACCTGTTTAAAGAAAGGTAAAAATGTTACAGGGAATAGATATTTGTAATATCAATAAAAATTCATATATCAAATTCGAACCCTGTATCTCATGCAAAGTTGATTTTTTGCCTTTATTAAATTAGATTGAGTAATAATTATACTTTAGCCGTAGTGATTATTGCAGTTATCCAAAACAAGAATAAAATCAGTTGACATTTAACCCAAATTAGGTAATAGAATAATGTCGACTCTAGTCATAGGCGAAATATCCTATCGCTTTGCAATTGAACTGTTTAATAGAAAGTATCTGGGTTTACGTTTCTGTAAACTGTGTTCGGGAGTTAGTAAGAATTGATAGAACTGTTCCGTCACGAATTCGTTTTTGTTTCTTCTGTTACAACACCTGTTACAGGTGTTGTAACAGAAAAAGCAAAAACGCATTCGTGACGAAAATGATGCCGCTACATTGCTTGGTATGGATTCGGTAAATTTCCCCAAGAAATCAGTAAGGAAAAGGACACTGGATCTACCTTTTGGTAAAAGCCACTTACAGAGAATTCTATCAGAAAACAATATGTATCCTTACGACCCGGTGAGAATTCATAAACTGGAAAGAGGCCATGATACGCTTCGTTTAGAATTTTGTTTGTTGGTGGGAGAACGAATCATGATGGAAAGTTATTTCTACAGAAACATTGTTTTCTCTGACGAAGCAACATTCACCACGAATGAAGTCGTTAGCAGCCAAAATTCTAGATATTGGTCGAAAAAAATGAAAATTTCCGAGTTATAACAGTCAGCGTATAAAAAAGTTAATGTTTAGTGTGCAATAATGTATAATATAAGGAAGTTGCAGTGTCAACCTAGTACTGTAGAAACTGTAAATTCACAGTACGAATCTGAGCTGATTTTTAAATTAGAGTTCAAAACTCAATTTTCAAAAAAATGTATTTTCGAAACAGATCCGTAATTTTAATTTTTTTAATCGAATTCTTTCATAGAACCTTCACTTAAACTTAAATCTACATATCAAATACAAGCAAAATCCAATAAATACATTTATTTCTTCTAATTACCGTAATAGCAGTTAGTTAATTTTATAAAAACAAGTTAACCTAAGGATAAAAACGGTAATGATTAACAACTTGAGCTTCTTGACATTAATAGATAATTCGTTTGGGTTATTATAATGTATAATAATACCGAGTTGTATATTGAGTAATTTTTTTTATACATAGTAAGAATAGCTTGCATACCAGTCAGTAAAATATGAAGTTTTAGAACCTTGTATGAATTCAGCTGAATCTTCTACACGATGGCTAATTTTCGCAAATATTATCATGTCTGGATTGGATATTCCAAAAATCTATATCAGTATTAAGGATTCGTAAACGATTCAGTCGAGAAATTATTAAAAACTGAATTGGGAGAAAATCATTTAATTTTTATAACCCAATTTTTACAGAATCCTTTATTTTATAAGCTGTATCTCCTATACCATACCAAATTTCCGCGAGTATTTCTTCATCTACTCCCAAATGTTTTGGAGATTTCAAAAATATATATAACTTGTTAAAGTTTTTTAAACCATTCGGTTCACAAATTTGTATAAACTGAATTAAGTTAAAATTTTTAAATTTTAATGGCCCAATTTTTACAGAATTTTTTATTTAAAATCACCTTTATCTCCTATACCACGCAAAATTCACCCAAATAATACTTATCTGATAGAAAATTTTCAAGAAATTTCAAAAATATATAACTTGTTCGGGTTTGCTTGGGTTTGATCGGTTCACAAATTTGTGAAAACTGAATTAAGTTGCCAATTTTAATTTGCAAAACCAAAGTTTTACAGATTTTCTTTATTTAATCAGCTGTATCTCCTATCCTATACCATGCCGAATTCCCGCAAATTTTGCCTTATCTGATTTTGAATTTTCTGGAGATTTAAAAAAAATATATATAACTTGTTAAGGTTTCTTATACGATTCGGTTCACAAAGTTGTAAAATCCGAATTATGATAAAAACTTTCACAACCTAACTTTTACAGATTATTTTAACCGAATGTATGTCCTATACCATACCGAAATCTTATATAAAAAAATAAATAATAACTATTTTCGCACTCACTTTTATTTATTAAACAGTTAATGACATCGCTAGAGGAAATTAGAAGGTTATAAAGCCTAGGACGATCTCTATCACTACTAACGGGACTCCATTAAAGTTTTCCTTAGGCAAATAATTGAGAATGTCATTAGGCGAAGCGGCGCCGAATTGACAGCTCTATGCAGCTTATTAGTTCCCGTGGAAAACAGGATGCATTACTGGCCTAGAAACTGTAATCAAGGGCAGGCATTTAACTCAATATTTTCTTATCTACATGAAGAAATAAATGACATGTACACTATTGGACAAAAGTAAAGGAACAAAATGGTTTATTTTTTAAATTTCACTAATTTTTTGTATAAGCCTGTGTCTGTTATTTAAATTTAATTAAAACAAACACTGCCGTGCAACGAAAAGCGGGTCTCCCTTGAGATATTTGGTGGGTTTACTGGTTTATGGTTTAAAAGTTTGTTTGTCTACCATTATATAAATATGTATACTATGTATCTACATGTATATATATATATATATATATATATATATATATATATATATATATATATATATATATATATAATGGTGGACAAACAAACTTTTAAACCCTAAACCGGTAAACCCACCAAATGTTTCAAGGGAGACCGGCATTTCGGTGTATTCGAGTATCTGTCTATATCCTTTATAGTTTGGTATTATCTTATATATAATCTGCTACATTTGGAACGCCATTTAAAGGGACAAATATTTACATATTTACAAAAATTAGAGAGCATCATGTTAATAATTAATAGAATATCCATTATTACTTATAATTTGCTAACAACGTCGATGCATTGGGGCAATCAAATTTTGAATTACATTTTTAGGAAGATTTCTCCTAACCTCATTGATTTTGCCCACCAACGATTGTTATTTGGAAACAATTGTATGCGAATACGACGTTCTATTTCTTCCCACAAATTTTCGATGGGGTTTAGGTCTGGCGATTGTACCGGCCACTGCAAAACTTAAACCAGTCTTGAACAAGTCCTGCCATGGGTGCTTTGGATTTCCCAAAACGATCCTTGGACAACGTACGGGTATGCTTTCCACAAGCTTCTCAGCATACTCACTAGGCAAAGACCTCCATATCTGGTGAATGAGGCTTCAGTGTTTTAAGTCATCCAGCAAGCAGTATTATCTCCATACCACCTTTTAGCAGATTTTTGGATACGTTATTGAATGACGAAAAATCTCGGGAAATTCCTATGCATACTAACCATCTAACCCAAAAATGAGCCTTTGCTCCCTCCCACTCTCATACTTTATAACTTCCCGACATTTTTACAGTGTAAACTTTAAAACCGTTTTTCTCCATTATCAACTTACCACGTACGTACATATAAAATGCGTGCTCTTCCTAATGGATAACCGTATACAAATTTATCGGAACGTGCCGGAAGGCAAAAAGCAGACACAAAATAAGCACAAAGTTCCGAAGTTAGGAAAAGTCTTTATCATATCGCCAACTGTGAAATTGTATTTATACAACATACACATTCGTATTTTGCGAATAAAAACGAACATGGAATCAAACATATACGGGAAGGACAGGAGGAGGAGAAGAGGAGGGCGTCGGGATGCTCCAGGAGCAGGCTGAATACGAAATTAGCCGGACTGGAAACGAGAGATGAAAAGAGGTGCAGCGGAGCAAACTGAAGGATTTCTTTCTGGGATATTAATAAAGCTAATGCAGCTACTTTTTGTTGTGTCATAATGATCACAGACCTAGTAGTCTTTATGGATGTTCCGAAACTATTATCCAAAAGCCGACTTACCTCCTAAGGGGTGTTCTTCGGTACTTCGCTTAAGTATGATTTAAAAATTATATTCTTCAAATTTTCTTCTTCGGTTGTTCCTACAGGTGACCATTATTTGCGCAAGATTTTCAATAACATTTAGGCACAATTGCATTTCAATTTCACTAATAATTTAATGAATGTTTTGCTTCAGGTCAGCTCCACAAGAAAAAATTGAAGGGAGTGAGATCGCATGATCTTTCAGGCCTCTGAATATCACCATTTAGAGGAATAACGCGACCAGGAAAACGTGTCCGTAACATATCTAAAGTTTTCCTCTCCATCTTGTTGAAATAACATATTGTAAAAGGGGCCCTATAAGGGTATGGTCTGAAAGTATGTTGTTCAGTAATGTTGTTTGCACAAACCAATATTTTGCACAAATTCTTCTCCCTTTGTTTGCTTGGGTTTGGGCTTGGTCGTTTAGCTATGTTGTCACTAATTCATCTAAGGAAAAAAAAGAAATAATAAATTGCAGAAAAAAATACTCCAAGGTCTCGTCTATCAGTTGATTTACCCTGCAGATTTAGAAACAAGCATGAGATATTATTATTCGGCTCAAAATATCCATGAGCTTAATGTCAACATTATCACAAATCAATTTCTATTACTTACTGAATGAAAAAAAATTTTGAAAGCACAATAACGTAATCTTTTATGGTATTATTTCTAACATTACGTTCCATATTAATGACTTTCGTCAGAAGCAGTGCAAAAGTCCATTAAGTATACCCACACAAACTTTGATTAAAAAGTTGGGAAGTTCCTCGACTAACAAGTTATGTGTTTATTAGCGTAACCATCTCATAACCGAGTGTATACTGGCTTCAAAGCTTGTAAATTACCTGTAGCAAATGAGTTGAGTTTTACAGGAAGACTGTAATTGAGATGAATGTGTCTATAATTTTTCTACATGCAACACAAATGCTTCCTATTTTTATATATTTATTTTATTTATTTTTATATTATTTAATACATTTAATTATTATGTAATAATAATATTCGAGTTTTATTATTTTCCCTTGATGTTTGCACTTTCTTAATAGAAAGGTTAATATTTTGGTGAATTTTTATTACCTATTTATTCTGTCCAATTCAAAATAAATACATTTTTCTCAAAAACAACACCGTTTGTGAAATATCGCCTTGTACCACTTGAAAAAACTCACCCTGTATAAGGAGGGCGGTATGTTCTCGATCATCAGTCCGATAGAGTGATATATTTCTTAGGCATGACCGGCGTCGACCTGAAAGGCCCCTCCGTCGGGGGGAGGTCGATTGGGCGGTCTACCCCCTGGTTATATATTACTTATCTGTCAAATGATGCTAGTTTAAAATATATTAAAACATTTTAGGGTGAAGAAATATATTATTTCCAAATTTTAACTTGAACCGGATTATTTACAACGTTGAAAAAAAAATCCCAAGAGTACAAACTACTTAACGTGATAAATTATTTCGAGGATTTCGAGTTTCTCGAAATTTGGAAACGACTGGCCAAAGTTTGATAAATTATTCTGTCTGCCTAAATGCGGTGTAGGTTTGAGACGGAGCATTTAGCTTTTTATTTAAATGCCACAGAGTGGTTTCATTGCAACAATGATTTATAAGAGACATCGGCTTGGAAGTTTCTAACAAATATTTAAAAGTTTATATGCGGAAAAGGGGACAATTTTCTTGTATGCAAGCGTTTTGAGGAAAAAAATTATTATGTAGGTAACACTTAACAGTTGACATTTGCACCATCAGACAATTCCTATAATGAGTTATTTGACTTTCTTTCGGTAAAAATTTACCACTTTATCTCTGAATTTTCTTCCGCTGAAGTTATCGTCCTAGGCGACTTCAACGTCCATGGCAAGAAATAGCTAGGATCCACAAAAACCGACTCAGAAGGCCGGAGCGACATAAAACTTCGCAAATAGCAACTTGGTCACCAATCTAATCAGAGAACCAACATACTTTTCCCGTTCCTACCCGTAATCCAAACCCACCAGATATTTTTCCCGCGAGTACCGTTTTCACAATTTTATCAAATATGATACTCCGCCTTTCCACGGAACTGACCATATTCCCCACAATTAATGTTTAAACTCAAGTAACTCCTACGAAAGCATCTTTTCGTTTGTTAATTCTTGGGCATTCTCCACTCTAGAGGTTTAAGCTTATTACGTTATTAATAACTCTTATTGGGATGATGAATTTCGTGTAGTGGGTGTTTCTTTAGTAATATAACGAAGACAGAAACAGCTTAAAAAGGAAACTTTAATTATTGCTTTATGTACTTCTGTTCTTTGTTTGTTTTTCGCATTTAAATGCTTTTTTATCAAACCCGTAAATTGTTGCAATAATACCAACTGTCCAAACTGGTCGATATTTTTATATAAAAAAAAACCTTCGATTCTAACACAGTTGTGTAGTGTAATATCCACGTTACAACAGACTTTTAGTTGCGTTACTCTGAATATACATGACGATATTATTGTAATTTTCCGTTTTGCTATACCTTTATCTCATTTTGCGTAGCTTATCAGATTTGCCGGTTTAGTCCTTATGGAAAATGGTGTTTGTCAAATGTGTTTTTGTAATATTAAAGCATTTACCCAGACATTTTACATTATTACAATTATTGGGGTGTCCCGGTACGTACTTCGCGATTTGCTTTTTAAATAAAGCCAACAATTTGTAGAAAAATAACATGATTGTTTATTTTATCAAAAAAGAGAGCCATGGCTGTTATGTTTTAAAAATAATATTCTGCAAATCTCTGCCTCAGCTGTTTCTTGTTAGAATAAACTTTGTCCTTGAGGAAGCCCCACAAGAAAAAATCAAAGGAGGTTAGATCGCATGATCTTGCAGGCCACTGAATTCACCGTCATTTCGAGAAATGACGCGGCTGTGTAAATCAGAGTACTGCTGGACAAACTTGAAATTTACGACTTTAGAGGTGCTGCTTTGGCCTGGATGAAATCTTATTTATCAGGGCGCTACCAGTCGGTCGTTTTTAATAATAACGAATCCTTATAACAAGAAATCACTTCTGGTGTCCCACAGGGGGTATATTCTCGTCCCACCTATGAGATGCCCAATACTTTTTCCCTCAAATCGCACACCTTTTTTATTTTAAAAAATACACTAAACCACCCCCGTATCCGAAACAAAGGATCCAGCCGGGGCATTGCCAAACTTAAATATTATCGTGACATCTCATTTTTTTATCACCAAAAGTAATCCAAAGTGTTTTTAATTCCACGGACGCATTTTAACAAAAATGTTGTTAAGTTGATATTTTGATTTAGTAGCAATTTCTTTACTTAATATGGGAAAATATGGACCACTTGCGAAATTAGGTTGACATTATAAGCAGAATGAAGCAGGCAATGTTATACGGTAACACAAATAATTAATTATGACTTACCTGTTACATTAAGAATGAGATGGGCATTATTCCTACTAGCCTAAACTTTCTGCCTTTAAAAAATGGTTAGAAATTATAACACAAACACTTTCCCGCCGAGCTTCTCGTTAATAATAATTTACTAACATATTCAGACGGTACCTAGTCACAACAATGGTTTCGCACAATTTACTATCACACTAATTGACCCTGTATTACAAAATTATAACCAAATTCTTTGATTACAGAAGGAAATTTGGTCAAAAAAAATTTATTCTGTTTAAATACATAATAATATTATGTAGCCGAAGCCACACTGAAGGGTTGTTGACCTCATTCCGCTATCGTAACTCAGGCGCCTACCTGATTGGGTGATTCCGACCTTCCTGATTGGTCTGCCGAACTCGTGCGTCAGCTTCAGCTGTGTGATATAAGGGATATGGATGCATATTGACAAGTTTAATAATACCGTGTACATTATTTTTGCTTTTTCTTAAATTATGAAAGAAAAAGTTAAAGCCGTTTAATATTAACAAAATATCGTACGCGCTTAGCGATGTGCATTTTAAAATAGTCCTGAGTATTTAGTTGAAGTTGACATATTTATTTGTTGGTTTAAACAGCTTTTCTCTGGAGCGTTTTATTAAATTTTTGTTATAGGCAGTAGTTTAACTTTTTTAAATTGAAAAGAAGAGTTGGTAGGATTTCTTTCTTTAAAGAACGTATTAAAATATTATTTCTTCAAGCTTGTTAGCTACATAGAAACATTGTTAAGATACCTGGCAACACAACAACATAGCTCACTGTTCTCTTGTTCTTTATATGGCCAAGTGTTTTATTATCAGTGGTGTACAGTGATTAAAAACATTTCTTTGAGAGGCGACACCAAGCTTATTATTGCGAAGCACCATTTATGACTATTTTTGCTCAATCTGGATTCAAAACACGATTTACCGCTTTCAATATATTATGCAGTAAATTTCATAATACCCTGTATTGGGCTGATTCTTTTTTGATTGGTGTCTGTATGTTTTAAGTTTTACTATCTACCTTTTTATCTTGTTTATATGTTTGTTGTCTATTTTGATATTATATGATTTGTTTTTCTTTTTTATTTCATGACTTTTTGATATTGTTGTAAATGTTTGCATCCTTATTGATTTAAATTTGGGTAGTTAGTCTTTAGGATGCTTTTTTTACAAGATATTTACAATAAATAATAATCTATCTCTCCGACTAGCTGTTCCATCGGGGTTTTAGCAATAAGCCTTTATTAATAAAACAAAACGACCATAAGCTAATAAACTCTTCGGAGCAAAGGGCCAAAAGCTTACCTGAAGCGAAAATCTGCAAAGGCTTCCAAAGGAAACAAAGTATTTTGGTAAAATAAGCCTGAAATTCTATATAGCGAAAAGCTTTCTTCCGCTTAACCTAAAAACAACTAAATCAGGTTCACCTCATCGAACGCAAAACAACCTTTCCGAAGCTCCTCAAACTGTGAAATTCTCAAAAGTACATTAAAATTATGTTCGCACTTGCGAACAGGCTCTATGTATATATGTATACACACTCTGCTGCCGGATCCTTTGACCAATGAGATTTAACAGTGATCAGGCAATTCGTGAGACAAAATTGACCAAAGACGGTGAAATTCTTTGATGTAAAATACGGAATATGACGGATATAGACATCCCTTTGATTAGTCACATGTGGCTAAACGTAAACATTTTTTACACGGTCAAAAAAGCAGATTTTCTCGTTCGTCTGATCATTCACAGAGGGAAATTCTATAATCCCATCGATTCCAGTTCGGTAATCAGCTGCTCGATATCGATAACTCACAGCGTATAGAGCATTTCACACCTCGTATGGTGTCGTGTGCAAATTTAAAATTAGATATGGGATGTGTTAGATCTGAAATGCGTCGCTTCAGGTTGAGTATGTAAAGGTAGAATTAACTACGCTCGTTTGATGGTAGGCGGTATGATAAAGACATCAAAAGGGGGAATTTCCGGTTCACCGACGGCTTGGGAGAGGTTTTAGGTGTGCTCATAGAAGTAGAAAGTGGGTTAACCAGGTTTGCAGAGAAAGATACCGGGGTTTTAGCAAATGTTTTAATATTCAAAGAATATGTGCTCTACTTGGTGTCAATGGTATAAAATTTTTCCTTCTATTCGGCATAGTTTACAAGATATAGTTGATTAAATAAAAGCCTCTGTTAAAATTGGGCCTTGGAAATTATTTTTTTTTACCTAAATTCTGTTTATACGAATTTTTGGCTGGAATCGTTAACGAAACCTTAACAGGTTATACATTTTTGTAATCTCCATAAGATTTGCTGTTAGACGAAGTAATATTCGCGGAATTTCTATAAGTTATAGAAGATACAGTTGATTAAATATAAAGGTCTTTAGCTTAATCTTGACCTTAACAAGTTATACGTTTAGAATCTCTAGATTCTCTAGCAGATAATTGTTTCAATAGAAACAGAGTGTCTTTTGCCAAATTTGCATAAGTGTAGGTACGTCAATAGTCAAAAGGCAAAATGCTTTAACTCGAGGGAACTCCTTTACCTACACTTTATAAGCATCCGCATTCCGCATCCACACTAGCTAAAATATTGATTAACACAACTTTCTCTATTTACAATAATAACAGGAAGTGCACCAAATTTAGGGCAAGTAAATTGTCCTAGTTTCTCTTCCCCTTCTCCCTTGTACGTTTCGTTATCTGTCCTCCATCAAAATGCATGTCAGTCATCAACAGTGTCATTTGTAACTCTGTGCGCTGAAACTGGCACATAGAATCGAGACGGAAAGAATTCCATTTTATTATTTTCGATAGCCTCGTTTTGCAGTGGAGCATTGACTTGCATTTAAATTGATTGTGCTATATATAGGGCGGCCTAAAAAGTATTTTTATCAACTTCTGATCCCTGTACAAACGGACCACTGATTGTTACTCCTACAGGAGGAATTAAACGAGCTAGCTCTTCATTATAATATGGTTTGAGTAACCTTCCCCTACAGCTTTATATGGAGACAGGTTTGTTAATGCTTGCTCAGGTCAGATATCCAATTGAATATTCCTACACTCAGCATTCCGAAAGTCAATTTTCTTGGCTCCTAATAATCCCATTTATACATACACACAAACATTAAAATTAAATTCCAGAGAATTCTCTATCAGATAAAGACATATTCGTAAAAATTCGGCATAAGATAGAAGATAGAGTGCTAAAATAAAAGCTTCGGGTAAAATTGGGACATGAAAACTAAAATTTGTATCTTAATTCAGTTTTTACGAATTTTTTGATTGAATTGTTTATGAAACCTTAAAGAGTTATACATTTTCGGAATCCAAAAAAATTTCTACCTAACCAAACCTAAGCAATATCGTTAAAATTCAGCATAGGATAGGTGATATAGCTGCTAAAATAAATGCTTCTGTGAAAATAGGGGTATGAAAATTAAAATTTCTACCGTAATTCAATTTTTACGATTTTTTGGACTGAGTTGTTAACTAAATCTTCACAAATTATATTTTATCGGAATCTCAAGAAAATTCAGATAAAGCAAGACTCATGGAAATTTGGCATAAGATAGGAGATACAGCTACTAATAAGATAGGAGATGCAGCTACTACAATAAAAGCTTCTGTTAAAATTGGGGCATGAAAATTAAAATTCCTACCTTAATTCAGTTTTTACGAATTTCTGGACTGAATCGTCTATGAACCCCTTAAAATGTTATAATCTTTTTCTTTATCTGAAACCGAAAAAAAAAACGTAACGTAATCCTAATCGCCAGATAGTAATATATCCACCAAACGAATCAATTTGGAATTTGGTACACTCAACTGTTTCCGAAAAAATAATGTGTATCTACAGAAAGGAAAAAGGTCCGATATATTGAATTTTATAGCAATATAAAAGGATAACCTCGGGGTGATTTATTTGATTATCGGTCCTTTATACGTAGGAAAGAAAGGGAAATGTTTTGATAGATTTTTAGAAGGAAGTGTTTCGGGTAAAATTAACTTTGGCTTCTTTGTAACCCTATCAATTTCCTTTCCACTAATATATCACTGTCACTTGTGAGCTAGATCAGGAACTGACACTTTATTTGTGCTATAAAATTAAATATACAGGTGAACAAGACTTGTAGGAAAAAATTTTGCAGGTGATCATGAGGTTTTTAAATATTTTTACCCCCTGATTACTCTCCTGAATGTCCCAATGAGTATTTATTTTTAAGCTTGATTATCCCTTTATACGGCGTTTCTCAAACTGTGTTCCGTGCAACCCTGGGGTCCCATGGAGACCACTCAAGGTTTCCAAGAAACTAAGTGCTCTTTTTTTCATAACATTCAAAAAAGTAACCTAAGACAATAAAAATTAATGCCTCTAAAATAAAAAAACTAGAAATCCGAACTGAGAAACTGCTGTGGAGATGGTAAAATATATATTATTATATTTTTGTGGCAAATGGTCGCAAATAGTCCATTGACAGAAAACACTTGGTTGCATTAAAACCATATTTTCTATTGAAACAGACCAGGGGTTCCACGTTAAAAGTGAACACTAAAAAGGGTTCGACTTATCAAAAATATTGAGAAACGCTGCATCAGATAACGCTAAAAATATTGAAAAAATAATCAATGTGCATAAGCTGAATTTTTTTACCGAAGCTAGATTCAATATTCCATTATTAATCCTAAAAGTTTGAGCGTTTGGACTCTAACAGTTTCCGAGAAAAACAATTGAGAATGTGAACTGTCGACAGTGACTGCAACAACATCCGACAAAATGCGACACTTTTATGGTGCTCAATGCATTCCATACACTATCCTAAACGTTTAAAGCTACTTAAGAAATAATCAAAAGTTAAAACCGAATCGGCATAATCAAAACAACCCTAATTTAAAAGCTCTTTGTTTCTTTATTGTTCCGAACCACGTCACCGTCGCGTTTTAGCTGTCTGAACCAGTCGACAACGATCGGCAAACTTTATAGTTCTTTCAACCCATTTTAAGAGGCGACGTCCTCTTTATTAATTTCCTTTTCTTTGTGTTTGGAGGAAAGTTTTCTTTTTTTAGTCTAAGTGGACAACACATTGGAGTTAAGCCAGCACAAAAAGTTAATCTAGACTTGAGAAGTTGTGAAAAGCCTAACCATAAATTGATTCTTTACAAGTAATATCGTAACCTTTTTGGATTGAATATTGGGATGAATATTCAGGTTTCGTAATTAATCTAAAAAATATCCCTAGAGTATAAAGTTCTTACAATAGAAGTTTTTATAAAGTATATATTGTTGTCTTCTATTGCGCTTTCTCGTTGATTTATTATATCAAATTCTAAAGGACTTTATCAAAGTCAAAAGTGTGTCATACTATTCCAAATTGTGAAAGAAATTATCAATGCCAAAATGCGTGTCATACTTTTCTAAATTTTGAGAGACTTGATCGCAGTCAAAAAGTGTGTCATACATTTCAAAATTGTGAACTACCCATACCATATTCAAAATGTGTGTCGTACTTTTCAAAATTATGAAAAATATACACAAATTCAAAAAATGTGTTATAGTCATAAAATTGTGAATGTCATTAAACATTTTAAAAAATTGCGTTAATTGCAAGCTATACTTGCACAACTAATGTTCCGTGCCATCAGCTCCCCTCTTAACCTGAGCACACCGCCTATCTGCCGCACTACCGGCCACCGAAGGAGCCAAATAAAAAAATTTTAAAAACCTGTAAGGACAAAAAGTGTTCCTGCATCGTGAGAAAAAAAACTTTTGTCGAAAATTTTGTCATTTTCACCTCAAATCGCTAACAAGGTTAAAATCTTTTACGGTTTCAAAATTAGAGATTTTAATCAATTATATTTTAATCATATTGACATCCTTGAATTTGAAATGACCCAAAACCCAAACTGTGACCAAAATATTTTAGTATTTTTCTGGTCTATAAACTACCCTTTGCTAAGGGTGAAAATACCATATCCTGAAAATATTTGGAAGGGAAGTTGATTTAGTTAGTTGAGACGAAATGTAAATCTACATTTCACAAATTTCTTGGTTATTACCCTAGTGTCACAAAAAAGATTGAAATATGTATTTTATAGTTTCCCTTTCAGTCCCTACTTGCCCTTTCTACAGTTAAATAATATAACGCCATCGATCTGCAACATAATCATTTATTTACTCAGGCGAAGAAAAGTGGAGAAACTTGATCAATACAATAATATTTTCTAGGCATGTCTTGATGGTTATTAAATAGTAGTCCATCACGCACTTTATAAACTATGTTCAATAAAATTCTGACTTTTAGAGAGATAAAGTAAGCCCATAAAACTACGTCACAGAAAATCTGACAGTCAATAATCACACTCTCCAAAAATATGGTATTACTGAAGAAACTTCGACGCCAAACATGCGAATATTTTTTGTTATACCTCTGAATTTTATTTACTCAACTATATCTCATATACTATGCTTTGTCCGAGAAGAGTTTTTTTAAAGATTTCAAATATGTATAACTTGTTAAGGTTTTATCGAAGATTGAGTCCAGACATTGGTAAAAATTATATTAAGGTAAAAATTTTAATTTTTATACCTCAATTTTAACGAAACTTCCACTTAGTCAACTGTATCTCCTATACCATAACGAATTTCCGCCTTTTTGTAGTTGAACGTTGCTGAGATGCACAGAATGATATGTGTAAATTATAAAACAGCGTTTTCTTGTAGGAACCGGGTCGTTGATGTCTGTAGCCTCCAAATATCGCCAATTATTTTCTCATATCGAAAAAAATGTATCTCAACAAAGTCATATAAGAACGCTAAACGTGCCGCGAATGACAAACTATGAAAATCTCATTTTTACCCATTTTCTTTTTCCAATTTTCGCTTGCGAATCACTTTCGGTTAAACCTTTGTTATTTATAGGTACCCTTTAATGTAAAAAAGGAAACGAACGTCTTCCAGTTATAAATTATATAACAAGAGGCGCTTAGGTACGCACTTCTGAAAGGAGCAGTGGCGTATATAAGGGGGGGCCTGGCCACCCCCGAAGCTTCCACTCTTTAGATTGCTCTGTAGTCTCTGGGTCATAATGATGGACCTACGTTTTGTCCATAATAAAAGTTGGAGGAATCTTCTTCAAGATTGCGGCAGTTTCCTTCGACGTCAATCGAACGCGCTTCTGATTAGCATTCAAGCAAACATCTCGGAATCTATTTGGCCAAAAGCTTTCTTATACCCAAGTCGTGATGAACAATGTAAAGCACACCTTCTTAGGAAATGTGAACTACTTCTGCTATACGTTTGAACCCAATTTGTCGATCTTCTAAAATCATAAAAATGGACAAAATCAATGTTTTCTGGAGTGGTCACAGAAAGTGGTAATCTTTGACACCTGATCATACTCTTTTAAATTCCGCAACCTTAGCAACGGTATTCAATTTTTTCTACTAGAAACTTTCCAGGCTAGATAGATATCAACACCCCCTCGTATTTTAAAAATATTATAAAGAAAAGCGATTATTATTTAACGGACGGTTGGGTTTGATGAAAGCCATTATCTTTAAAGATAAGGTGTAAGTTGGTATAGTTTTTCTAGACTATTCAATCAGAGTTTGCAAGATATATTTGCTTTAAGTGACCCTAAAATCTCCCTAAAGATAGATATTTCACGTTAATCCTGAGATTTATATCTTTGATCAAAGCAAATGAATTTTATAACATTATCCTTTAAACCCATCTACGAAGTATCCTTAGGTAGAATAGTCAAAGGTCAGAGATAGGGACAGTAGCTTTATCCTGGTTATTGCATAAGGCTTAAAGGAAATGTTTTACCTGCGTTAAAATATTCATATAGCAATTTGTAAAGACTAAATTAAGGTAAAACATATTAATTTTTATAAACTAATTTTAACAAAAGCGTTTATTTAATCGACTGTATCTTGAAACTGAGTTAAAATAAAGAAATTTTATATTTATGGCCCATATTAACAAGAGATAATATTGTATTAATTGTATTCATGCTGAATTTCCGCGAATATTGCTTTATCTTGACACAAAATTTTCTGTATGATCCAAAAATGTACAACCTGTGATGGTCTTACAAAAGATGCAATCCAGAAACGTTATAGCACCACACAGGGTTTGATTACACTTCATTCCTGGTAAGATGCAAATCCAGTCAGGTCCATATTAAGCCTATCAGATCATAATCGAACCGTGATCGACAATTTAACATGGTTTGAGCCCTTCTAAAAAATAAGGTCGTAGAAAATAGCCTAAAAATATTTGTATAAATCCATTTTTGTAATCTTATAAGGCACACTGAACAAAAACACCACATTATCTACAATGACAATAGCATTTTTTTAAATTAATAAAATATTTATGTGCAGCATTTCGGTCATCAACGTTTGTTGACGGACTGAAAAGGTCAATATTTAGCAGTATGTGTATTTTGCAAACATGGGCACAGATTGCTTTGGGCCGCACAATATTATGTCATGCATCCGTTTGATGTTTGTGTATCCCTTATGTTAAACAAATATAAAAGATAATATGTCCACACAATAACTAAAATATTTCTTTTAATATTGAAAAGAAACGTTCTCTATTGTTTGTTATTTATTCACAATGAGAGGTATAAATATAATACCATAAAAAGCTATAAGTCAACATCTCAATGTTTCGTATAACAAAATATTTTTTGCTTATCAAACAATACAAAACGACACCCAATAACCTTATTACAAAAAGACGTGATACCAATGTAAACATAAAAATTTTATTTTTCGGGTTTTATCTCTTTTTTTATTTTTGTTAGCGGACCGTTTTGGAATTCATGGTTATTATTTACTCTAGCTGAAAGAAAGATACGAACAGTGTATTATATCGCCAAAGATTGTGACATATTTGAACATTTTTCAAGTCATTATGAATAAATCGTGATTAAAACTTCTAATTGACTTTTATCTTTTTTATCTTTGGTTTATTAAAATTTAATTCGGTGATCCTATTCTAAAAGTGATAATTTAAGCTTCTGTTTCTCCTACGCCAAAGCGAATTCCCGCAAAATATCTCTTTATATGATAGTAAATTTTCTGGAAATTCGAAAAATATTGAACTTGTTAAGGTTTTACTATCAATTCCGTCCAGACAATTATAATAACTAAACTAGGGTAAAAAAAATGTATCCCTATTTTAAAAACGTTTTTATTTAAGCCTGTGTATCTCCTAAGCCAAGGCGAATTTCCGCGAGAGGTCCTTTATCGTGAGATTCACAAATAACTTGTTAAGGTTTTATTAACGATTCGGTCCAGAAATTAATCAGAATTAATCAGAACTATACTAAGGTAAAAATTTTAATGTCCGCAGCCCAATTGTAAAAAGTTTATAATAAAGCCCTTAAATCTCCCAAACTCTTATTCCCACCACAACTTTCCATTTCCTGCTAAAACTTATTTCTTCTTCATTAGTTATAAGTATAATTAAATATCTGAACTAATTCCGGAGGCTGAGATGAAGTTAATATAAAAGAAGATGGATATTTCGATGACCCACTTTTATTGAGACTTCCGAAATATCGAGCTGCTTTGTATTCTATGAAAGTACTGATTAGAAAATAAATTGCTTTTGTTTTCGTCTTTCTTTAATTAAGATCATCTGTGAACATTTTAATATTTAAAAAAAAAACATGAGACAACCCTATAATAAGGTTCAGGAGCAGTTCTCAGCCACTTATATATTACGGCTATTTTAATATTGCTCCCATTCAGTTGGTTTAGGACACTCCAAAATTCAACTTTATAAGAAAATAATGCCCGGCTACATGTGGGAAGAGTAACATTGGACTACTTTGAGCATGCCGAAATTGATCTATTGCCGTGGCCTCCAAGATATGCAGATTTGTCTCCAATCGAACACGTGTGGGTACGACAGTACTAAATTCACAACAATTCCCTCAAACTTTGGCAGCACTTCGACAAGAGGTTGAAGTAGCCTGGAATGTTAACCACCTCATCAGAAGCATGTCTATACGCATTAATTTGGCCGTGGCGCTTCAACACATTATAAAGGTAATAATTAAAGTTCGGTTATCTTCATCAGATTGGATTGCAATTTTGCCTACCTCCTAAATATGTATGCAAAATATTATTGAAATAAATCATTTTTACTGGGTGTTCGGATTTCTATGTCACTTAGTATATATGTCATTTTTTAGATGTTTACACCGAAAAATCATTAGATTTTATTGGAAATAATTAGGCACCTTCAAAATTACCAGAGATAATGACAAAATCATCAATATTTTCAACAAAAGTAAAATAAATTTACTGACTTTTCAGGTCTAACAAAACAGAGTACATTAAGCTAAAAATACCAGAAATACGCATTAATATTACATAACTTTACTGAATTAGTTTTTGTTCTGTTACGCCTATCAGGTAAAATAATACTCCGTTATTAAAAATAGATTAGTACGTTTTTTATTTCTTTGTATTGTTTTATGCTTTAGGTCTGACATAAAAGTAAATTTATTTTCGTCGGCAATACTTGCTTTATCTGGTCTGAAAATTCTTTGGAGATTCTAACTATATATATATACATAATTTGTTAAGGTTTCGTCAACGATTCGGTCCAGAGATTCGAAAAATCTGAATTAAGATCAAAAATTTTACCCAATTTTAACGGAAGCTTTTATTTAATCAACTGTATCTCATGTACTATGCCGAATTTCGGGGAATATTGCATTATCTTATAAAAATTTTCTGGAGATTCCAAAAATGTAAATTTATTAATGTGAAAATTTGTACACATATTATGGTAACTTTTAACTGTATTATAAGATTTTTTTATTTGTAAAAATAATAATTTTGAAAGCTGCTATAGCTGATTTCCAGGAGTTCCTCAAAAAAAGGCATCTTGCGGTGATAACGATATCTCTGGACTGGATCATCGAAAATGAAAAAACCAAACGGATTTCGTTAAAGTAATGTATAGTCTTCTCATTAGTCGAAGGAATAAGCAAATTAAAATTTTTTGACAAAATGGCGGCTTCTCAAAAAAAAATCGATTTGTGACCAAAATTTTGGCCTTAAATTGTTTATATAAAAAAAAAATTTATCGATGAGAAAAAACCTTCGATTAATTAGTAAAAAATATACTTAAGAAGCTTGTGTTAAAATTTGAGACTGATCGGTTCAGCCGTTTCCGAGAAATCTTCGTGACCGACATTAAAAACACAGTTTTGAGAAAAACGCGTTTAAAGTTTCAAAGCACTTTACATAGCGTACAATCGCTGTGACACGCCTTTACAAAAATAATCGCCGGATTGCCTTGAAATTTTCTGTGCGTGTACTGGAATATATGTACATTACGAAAATGAAATTAAAAAAACGATTTTTTGAAAATTCTAACTGTATATAACCCCTTAACGATTCGGTCAAAAAATTGGTAAAAACTGAATTAAGGCAAAAATTTTAATATTCATTACCCAATTTTGACTGAAGCTTTTACGTTACTAACTGTATCTTCTACATTGTGCCGAATTTTCGCGAATATTCTTTTGTCTGATAGAAAATTTTCTGCAGAAGCCCTAAATATATAACTTGTTAGGGTTTCATTAACAATTCAGTCAAGAAATTCGTAAAAACTGAATTAAGGTAAAAATATGAATGAAGTCTACTTGTCAGGGGTACATATAAATACGCAAATAGCGGTAAAAATTTTAATTTTCTTGACCCAATTTGAACGGAAGCTTTTATTTAATCAACTGTATCTTACATATTATGCCGAATTTGGCGAATATTGCTTCATCTCATCGAAAATTTTCTAGAATTTCCAAAAATGTATAACTTGTTAAGGTTTCGTCAACGATTTAGTCTAGAAATTCGTAAAAACGGAATTAAGTTAAAAAAATTTAATTCTTTTTACCCAATTTGAACTGAAGCTTTTATTTTGTAACCGTATCTCCCATGCTATGCCGAATTTCAGCGAATATTGATTTATCTGGAGATTGTAAAAATGTATAACTAGTTGATGTTTCATCAACAGTTTAATACAAAAATTCGTAAAAACTGAATTAGGGTAAAAAATTATGTTTACCTAGTTTTAATAAAGTTTGTAATACCTTGTAAAATATACCCAATTAGTTCTGACAACCCATAACCAAAAATTTTTACTGTAATTTCATTTCATAATTTTTTTTTTCAGTATACCCTTATTGTGCCCCAAAAAATAACACTACCAGTAGTCAAAAAGGGACAGACAAGATAACGTTGAAAACATCCAACAAGTTGACGTGATTCTATATTATAATTCAACCAAAAGAGATAAAATTAATTTGTACATTTCCTTGTCTAAATACACTGTGGGAATTAATTTGCCCTGGAAGACACTTGGGCGATTACACAAAAATTTGCATGAGGTTGACAGAGAAAGCCTGATCATTCTTATAAGTGAAAGAAGGAAGAATATATCTTCGGTTTACAGGTGCCTATTAAAAAGTATTATGTTAATTTACTCTTTGAGATGTCCTAAGGAAATTTTGTTAATATCAGCGCAATGTTTCTCTATCTACCAAAGGATAATATACATAAAAGAAAAATCTTAAACTAGACAGGGTGTGTGTATATGTGGTTTGTGAACTGTCAAAGTCAGATTTGTATTAAAAAGAGGCTACTTTACTAAAAAATCATGGGCTTCAAATTGGCTAATAACGCTATTTTATTTTTATTTATGAAAATTTATATCATAATAAATAGTATTATGAAACATATCGAGGACATTTAATTTGAATATTAGTGTATGGAAGTAGAAAAATGTATGTAACGCTAGTTTATGGGCTCCACATCATACTAAAAATATCAGCCAGGTTAAATTTTTTAAACAGCAAATAAAATATAAAAACTATGAAAATCTTACTAAAATTTTTCCTCGGTTAAAGTGGATTTTCCTGTAAAACCAGAATTATAATTTATTTTAAATTTTATAAGCGGCACCTTCAACCATTTTTCGGAAGAAGTGAGACTTGCCGGAGGGGCGGGATGCAAATTTTAGATCGTTTGAAAAGAAGCTTTTTAAATCCAATTTAATGGAGAAAGCAGGTGACCCAATTTTAGCAATTTTTTATCATAAAGTTTCGAATATATTTTAGGCTAGACAATAAAAAAACGATAATTTATCAGAGAATGTTGAGAATAGCCAAGAGAGAAAAATTAATCTACAAGAGTAGTTCAAAAAAGTGTTTTTTCGGGACACAATATTTTTTTTTCAACAACAAAAAATTACCGTCTTTTTCCAAAAGGCTTTTTGCAAATATACATTTTGTGGATAGGCGCTTTTGTAAAAACATAATTTTTCGAAAATGCATTATTACAGACCGCTCCGGACAGTGGTTTGAATGTGAAAATTATGATTTTTGACCTGTGGAGGTACGAAATTTCAAAATAGAATTGTTTAAAAAATGCTGATATGATAAAAAGGATAAACAAAAATTTTCTTTAAATTGTTAAGTGTTTAAGGTACTGGCACTTCTCTGGGACGTGCAACTACTATTTAGGTTAGATCACCTTTAGCAACAAGAAAGCAGATTGCAACTATGGTGTAGACCGCTCAATCAATGAATATGTTTCGACGAGCTCTTTCCGATAATGTATATGGGATTTTCGAGAAAACAAAATTGAGAATATGAAAATACCGAAAATGATAACCAACGCACATTTTCTCACCAACAGGCGCTCTATAAAAACTAGAATATTGTCGAAAAAAATGCACTTTCTTGTATGATTTCTCTAAAAATCGCATCGGATGGGACGCATCATCCTGTATAACACAGTTTTACGACACGTAAACAGCCAGATAATTTTTTCTTTACAAACTTGCTCGTAAAACCTTTTTTACAGCAGGTTTTCTTAAAAGACGCCCTTAGGTACTATTTTTATTACTTTTCTAATCCAACGAGACCCGTAAAAAAAGAAAAGTGTTTTTTTATGTTGCATTTAGGGTAATTACTATTTACATTTTTATTTTCGTCTTTATATCCCTTAAAATAAAGAGAAAAGATCAGTCACGTGATGCCCTGGGAATTCTACATTCTAAACGCACTGATGATTATAAATCATCACATCTAAAATTACACAATTTTTAAAAAATTTATTGTTTAAATCTTAACTTTTATTTAAATAATGAAAAGGTATTCAATAAAAGAATTATTATTGGTAATAAAATAATATTTTTGCACTCCCGGGACCAAAGTAGTTCCTTTAATCCCTCCAAACAGGGACTGAAGTGTATCCTAGCAACGCATAATTAAAAAATGTCATGCTTATTTGACAAAATTTTATTTACTTGTTGATTATTTAAATGGATGTTTACATTAGTACAATTTACAATATTAAATAATCGTTTTATTTCATCGACATTATGCTCGATGTAGAAGTACATGCGACAGCTTCAGAAAATAGCCTAAAAGCTTGTCTGGAAGTGTCTCCAAAAGGTCCAACTGGCTCCTGCGACGCCAGAAATAAGTGCTACCTAAAAATAATTATATTTATGAATATTATAAAACATAAAATATTTACTACAAACGGTAACCTTTGTCATTAAAAACTAAGGTAATTATTGATATTACTGTAAACAGCGAATTTTTTCATGAAATTTTGCACAGACCCTAATTTTGGGTCGTAGAACACGAATCCGAAGTCAGCTTTTGGCGGTCTCGTATGGTTTTTCCAAAAAAAAATTGTTTTTGGAAAACTTTTAGGTTAACTTTTAGGTTACCTTTTTGTTATAGATTCCTTTAAGTTTCGACACTTTCACTTCAACATATCTGTAAACTTATAATTTTTATTAGTTTTCGTCACACAAAACACCACATTTAGGCAAAAATAGCTAAGAAAATTGCTGTTTTCTATAGAAAATTCCATTTTATCGCTCTAGACGTCATTATTTTGCCAGCTGTCAATTTTCCGGCGTTGCCACGTTTACAAAACATTTTTCTCGCAAATTTTAACAATTTCCGGCCATAAATAAATCCAAAAAAAGAGATGGCAATATGAGAGTAAAATAAGACAGATAGCATTTTATTTTCCCTAAAAGGGCAAAAAGATGACCCCAACCAACACCCTGGGGCACCGATCCCTCTTCGCCTGCGAGGAAAGAGACTGGTCAGGGCCCCTAACCAGGTGCTAACCCTGCTCCGACCTTAGGGTGCCCTCCGATCCACCGTTATACCACCGTTATATCGAAAATATTAGATCTGTCACCTAATTCACCGACTTAGAAAAGTTTTTGATACGAACGGTGGATCGGAGGGCACCCTAAGGTCGGAACAGGGTTAGCACCTGGTTAGGGGCCCTGACCAGTCTCTTTCCTCGCAGGCGAAGAGGGATCGGTGCCCCAGGGTGTTGGTTGGGGTCATCTTTTTGCCCTTTTGGTTAAATTTGGTTCATTTTCGCATTTTCCCGCCAACTTTTTATTATTCCTAATTTACAACTTTGTCTTGAAAAATAAGTAAACCTGGCAACGCCGGACATTTGACAGCTGGGAACGTAATGGCGTCTACTACCAAATACAATGGAATTTTATATAGGAAAAAGCAATTTTCTTAACTATTTTTGGCTAAATGTGGTGTTTTGTGTGACGAAATAAAATAAAAATTATAAGTTTACAGATATGTTTAAGTGAAAGTGTCGAAACTTAAAGGAATCTATAAAAAAAGGTAACCTAAAAGTTAAAAAAATTTTTTGCGGAAAAACCATTCGAGACCGCCAAAAGCTGACTTCGGATTCGTGTTCTACGACCCAAAATTAGGGTCTGTGCAAAATTTCATGAAAAAATTCGCTGTTTACAGTAATATCAATAATTACCAAAACTAATTATGGGGCTTCCGATAAAAATTTATCAATCTGGTCTGGTCTCCTGTTAGTGCCTTTGCTTTTTTCGATTTATATCCTACAGTTCTTCTTTTTAGCAAGGCAGCTAATTTGTGAAATTTGCTGATATCAGCATGGAATAATGGGCCCAAAGTTTTGAAGCTAAAAGAGTCCTGAATTTCTCTGTGAAAAACACAAGCAAAGCATATTCGCTGAAATTTTCCACTTTTCGTTCACAGCGCCATTTTACAAATGTCTAAAACTGCGCTTCGTATACCTATGTATTTTCCTTGATTTTGTCTGCAAAATACCATCTAGCGCCTCTTTGGCAGCTTCTTTTAAGTCTTTTTAAGTCTTCCATTTCGAAAATTGTGATCATGAAACTGATGACACTGACAACTTGTTGATTTTTACCGTAGCTTAGTGACTTTTTATTTCAAAACACACTAGTAAAATAATCAACTGATTCTTGTCTAAATAAATTGTCACAATGGCAGGTGTTTTTAAATTTAAAACTACAGGTTACCTAATTATAGTAATAATTTACCCGAAAGTGAAAAAAAGAGTATATAATAACGCGGGACTAAAGCGACTTAATCCCTTGAGTGGCTGTTGCCCTCGGGCAACAAACTCCACTCGCGGGATTAAATGGGGCACATGATATATAATATACCTACTCTTGTCTGTGTACCACCGAGAAGTTCTTAATATAGAAATAAAAAGAACTAAAACTACTAATTTTTACCTAATTCTCTGAATTACCTACCCTATGTAACCTTTCTTAACCCCAAAATAATTAGTTCCAATGTTAATTAGTCAGTTTCGTCGCCTCTAAAAGTGGCACGTCACCGAAAGGAAGTGTTCTAAATTCCAGTTAGTTTCCGCCATAATGCCTTAAATGGCTGAATGTAAATCTTCAAAATGTCGCTTTTCTCAGTTTTGCTACATAGCCATTTATACGAATTAATTTATTTAATTTTATCATAATGTAAAGTGGCATATGTCACGTACACCGTACACCCTTACAGCATTATGTTGACAATAGAAATTCTCTTAGTACTTATAAAAGGTGTCTAAATAAATAAGAACAACAATTTTAGAACAATGACATGCTTGTTTATTTTATTAAAAATTAATAGTAGTAGACTACAAAAACATAATAACGCCAGAATTGTATTTTATACATGGAGAAACTTTTTCAAAAATAGAATTTCCTTATTTTCATAAAAAGGTTTACTATTATAGTGCCAACTAGACTAATTTATCATATTGCATTACATATAATCGACCCGGAGGGAGCTGCCCTCCTTGCCCCCCCCCTCTGGGCGCCCATGCCTGCAGCCTCTGACTATTCTAAAATGTAAATAATGCTATCTACTACTTGTTTCTAAATCTCCGGTCTGGAAATAGATGTAATGCCTAACTATCTCGTATAAATTTTCGGGAAATAAAATTAATGTTTTGTAAAAGCCAAAGTTCAACATCAACTTTGTGTTAATGAGAAACGAAAGTTGCCCTAAAGTGTAGCTTTCTCTCTTAATGGTTTTTCGTGTTTGGAAAGTTTGAATGCGATTTTTGGGTAATTAATTAATTTGTTGTGGTTTCAAATTATAATTTTATACAACGTTTTATAGTAAATAAGTCAATCAAAAAGGTAAAGTTGTTGAAATTAGTAAAAAGTAAACAAAAGGATTCTTCTTTTGGTTCTATAAGTATTCTTCAAAGTCGATCGGAATTATGTCGATATTTAGAGAGAAATACTTAGCGTATCTTTTACCAGGTATTATTAGACCTGGTAAAAAAAATTGGAAAACCTTCTGCATGTTTCCAAATAAAAATATCTCCAAAAATATTTCAAAAAATCTTTACCATATACGAGGGAAAGTCTAAAATTTAATTAGGGCTTAGGAAAAACTACCTTTATGGTCCATTTTTTGAGAAATTTAAGCTGATTCTTTTTAAATAGGAGTTACGTTTGTTAACAAATTTTGAAACAATTTCGTTTTCAGGGTGTCTAAAAAAGTTTTTTTAAAACTTATTTTAATTTTTTTTTCTTTTTTTTTTGAAAAACTTAAGTAAGTTAGCAACTATAGATGGTTGGGGAGACGTTCAGCAACACCTTGGCCAGCGCGCTTTTCAGATCTTTCACCACTGGACTATTATCTTTGGGGCTATTTAAAGGAAAAAGTTTAGAACGGATAATAAGTAAGTGTGTCAGAGAAATTTCCACGCATTCAATAAAAAATGCTTGAAAAACTTTTTGAGACACCCTGCACATGAAATTGTTTCAAAATTTGTTAACAGCCTTAATTTTTATTTAAGAACAAACTCTGCTTAAATTTTCCAAAAAATTGACGATAAAGGTAGTTTATTCTTAAGCCCTATTTTCATTTTAGACTTTCCCTGGTATATGGTAAAGATTTTTTGAAATCTTATTGGTGATGTTTTAGTTTGGGAATATGCGGACGATTTCCGAGAAAAAACATTTACCAGGTCTAATAATAATAAAAAAAACATATGGGAAGAACTTTATGGAACACGCTGTACTAAGACTGTACTACGGGACAACCTAAACGTACCCTACAATATACGTTTCTTTTTGGTATGCTCTATACAAACGTATTCCTCAATGAATAAAAAATGCATTAATCCAAATAAATCCTTTGATCCGAAGTTAACATTCATTTCGCTGCAGGTCGGATTGACTTTATTCCAATTTTCATCCTTGCCGGCTTCGTTTCTCGCAAAATGTTCTGAATGTAAACATAGTCATCGAGAAATTATGTGACTGGCAGCTTGATATGCACACGTCGGGTCGTTATCAGATCGCCACCGAATTGTCGAGATAATTGAGTTCTCTGGTCGAGATTTGAATTTAGATTTGCCATAAGCATATTCGACGGTTGTATTTACACCGGATTCTGTTAGTGTTTTGCTTATATAGTGCGGCTTATTTTTTGAATCGGCAAACGTAATAATTTACAATTTAGTAAACTGCAATACCAATATAAATAAAGTAAGAATCAAGCAAGAAGAAGCCAAGAGCGCCTTTGGCACGAAGACATCACGCGTGCTCTGTCTCGTTTTAGAATATTCTTAACTTTTTTATTTTCATAATAATAGGTTACATGTCATTTATACATTTAATATAAGCTTACCCACTTCCATTTTAAGACACTTAGTTAATTACTGATAATAATTGTAACTGTGCCTATAAATCATTTAAAATATACAGTAATTACGACTTTGACAATAACTTGGCAACGCTGCATCAGACCCGTCTATCAATTTAAAGAGTTAGGCATGCGCTCTAGTTTAGTCGATGTGTCAAAATTCTTGCATACACAACCACAAAATACAGGCAGAATAGTAAAAATTTTAAAAATTAAGACTCGTTGAATTCTCAACCTTTGAATATGTGATACATATCCTTAGCGATGACTATAAGATATTTTTGGTGTTGTGTGTCGTCCGTCTACATGTAAAAATCCGTGCTGTGCTACGTGCCAAATATTCATTTTTTTTTCGGCATTTGTATCTGCAGTACACTGTATAGAAAATTATATGCAAGAAACGCCAACCTAATGTAGAAAAACGAAAAAGTGAAGGAAACTAGGTCATTGGGTCGTCGTCGTCGTCGTCGCCGTCGTGCCACTGCATCCATCCACTCCACTTTAAAAGTGGTCTCAGCTTGAAAACTTTCCCGAGGAGGGTGAGCAGGTAGTCGAACGACAACACCGCTAAACAAATTATCCATTGGTGGCAGCCGGAGACTCCGCATGATTCCGGTTTTATTATTCCGGGGAGATCGGGAATCAAGTGTTTGAATTTAAATCGCTACGGAAGCGAAGCCTGAAATAATTTAAAACCGTTGATTGAGAAACACGGAGGAGATACCAGTATTTACATTTTAAGGCAATCAGAGATTTACGGTTACTTTTAATCTGGTCGACTGCATGGTCACATGTAACATGCAACATTGATAGTAAAAAATAAAAATGCCACGTCAGTTATCTGAAATTGAAAAGGCTCAAATAGTGATCAAGCGAAGAAGGATGGGAAATTCGCGATGTAGCATAGTTCTATAATAATGATAAGAAAACTAAATAACGGTGGGACCAAGAGGGATCAGTAAAAAGAAAAGTTTGTTCAGGTTGTCCCAAACTTTCCAACCCTGAACAGACAGTCTGTAACAAACATCCGATGAAGCTATAGTGTAGCGAAACGCGTCATGTTACAAAATATTAAATAAAAGTGGAAATTTGGCTAAAACTGTCTATCAAAGGCCGGCACCATTCAAAATTAATTTTCATATTTTTAGATGTAGAATTTGCCATTAAAATTTCTTAACATATTTTTGTAACAGACTGTATAAAGATAATACAGTCAATGCCAAATAGATTGACTCAAGTAATTGTAAAACAGGGTTATATGACCAAGTATTACATTTTATTTTAAGTGTTCTCGTTATCGTTCTTGTTTGATTTTTCAAATAGTAAAAAAAAATTTCTATTCGATGCAATGTTTTTTGAATTATTTTTATAGGATTTCTTCCCCCTTTATAATTGCCACTGCATACCACGGCTAGATACAAATGACTTGTGTCGTCTGCTATTGCTGAAGGTCAGTTTAAAACCAATTTTTCAAAAAAAAAATATTTAGAAAGAGCATTTTCGTCAAAAATTTATTACTTCCACTTAAACCGGATATTCTATGCGCTTCGACCCCAGATAAATTTATTGCAGCCTGGTCTCCGTTCCTTAATTTTTAACCTCCATTCTTATTCGAGAAGCGTAACAAAGAACAGTCTGAATTCAGGTTAAGGCGTAACACTGACATACTTTCCGGACGTACGGGATTACTTCTCTCACCGGAAAAAATACGATTCCTTTGGGACGGCCAGGATTATTATGTTGTGTTTCATAAATTAAAACGAATAGGTGTTTCACAATTCTGTGAAAACCTTTATTCCTGCCTCTTCTAAGTATTTTAGCATTTCAGGTATAATTTCGTCTATTTCTGCGGTTTTCCCTGTTTTTAACTCTTTGATGGCTTCGTTAACTTCTTCTTCAGTGATTGTGGTTATTTTTATTCTTCCTTCTACTCTTTCCTCTTTCGTATCTCCGGCTGAGTTTTCTGTGTCGGTTACTTCCTGAAAATGTTCCCTCTAATCTGCATTATTTTACCTTCCTCCATTATTATGTTTCCATCCTTGTCTTTCATATTTCTTATACTATATACTTTTTTCTGTCTCAGTTGTTTCAACGTACCATAAAACAGTTTTTGGATTTCTCTGAAGTTTTCATTCATGTTTTGTCCGAATTTTCTCCACGCTTCTTGTTTTGCTTCCTTTACTGTACTGAGGTATTTTTCCACAGTTTTTTCTCCTCTTTAATGACTTTTGGTACCTCTGTTGACCGCCCTTCCGTTCCCTTTTTTTTTTGGTCCCTGTTTTTGCTACTCCACAACTTTTTTCTGCTGCCATTAGTGTTGCCTTTTTGAATTTCTCTTCTATATTAGTTTCTTCTTCCTCTTAAGCTTCTAGGTTTATATTAAAGTTTTCTTGGTATTTTGTTCTTTGTGTCGCTTTTTTGAGTTTATAGCTTTTTATATTCGCCTTTATCTTATTACTTTTTATGTCTTCCCTCTCTTTTTGTTTTGTTCTTATTTTCATCTTTAATAGGTAGTGGTCGCTGCCGATCTCTTGATACTTTTACATCTTTTACATATTTCTGGTATTTATTCCGTACCAGGAAATAATCAATTATTGACTTTTTATGTCTCCCTGGTTCTTCCCTTGTGATTTTGTGTATTTCTTTATGTTTGTACTTTGTTTTTGTTATTATTAGGTCGTTTTCCATACACATTTCAATAATTATTTCTCCGTTGTTGTTCTTTGATATTCCTTCTTTTCCTATTTTTCTTTCATATTCCTTGTCGTTCTTTCCCACTCTTGCGTTTAAATTTTGGGCTGAGGATAGTTGTATTTTGAAAGTGTTGCATTTATGGTATTTTAGCTATGGAGAACGTTAATACAGGCATGGTATGTTAACCTTATAAAAATATTATACTTACATGATTATTTGATACCTGATAGGCTACCAACCTATTGTATTTTAGAATAGTGTAAAATTTTATTCTTAGTGATTCTTTAAATCTTCTGTAAGCTTTTAAAAAAAAAGTATATAAAAGTACGTTTGTTGCTATTTTGTAGCAAAACATCTTACCACAAATATTAAACAATACATTGCGTTTACAGAAGACACTGATCCTTTGTCAGCATATAATATCACGACTACTCTTGAAGATAGCCAAGCAGGTGAAAATGACTTAGGCGCAGAATAAGAAACATAACTTATATACTTGTTGTTCCTTGAATTAGGCTCCTATATATTCTTTTCATTAACTATACCAGTTGATAATATTATTTATTTTAACTATATACTGTTAACATGTTATTCTAAATTTATGATAAATTATATAGATAATATTAAATTTTTTCCAAGTTCTGATTTTTGCCCCAATTCCCAATAAGATCGCTGCACTGTGCGTCATCTAATTTTTCTTTAAATTTGTCAGCATGAAACAAAGAAAAACTCCGCCCCTAACAAATAATCCCGATTCTCATATGAGAACAATCAAGTCAGCCTTGGCCGGCAGAATAAAATCGAACGCCCACCACCGACTGCAGTCCTTCGCTTCTCCCTGAATTTTAATTACGTCGACCGGACGTTGAAGATCTGTGGGACGGGATCACTAGTGTCCTTTGTTGTCAGCTAATCAACTTTATCAACTCTCGTTTTCATTGTCGTCCAAGGATTGGAGGACTTTGATCACTTTGCGATTATTTCCAAAACGAAAATATTTACAATGGTTATTTCTGTAACAGGCGCGACTCGTGAGTTTTTTTTACAGGTGGGTCAAAATTTTGTGGGCAACTAGTGATATCAACGCAACAAGCAAAATACACTTTTCTAATTAAGGAGGGTTTTTTAATAATGTGCCTAGTTTTGCCAAGAAATTATTTACCTACAAATAAACACCGCAAAAATCATAAAATAGGTACTGTAATATATTGAACATTGCTACTCTAGATGTTTATGACTTTTTTCTATGTGTTTTAGTACTCTAGATTGTTAGCGGCTTCCCGTTTTGATACGTTTAGCGTCTCGTCAACAGAGGTCGCGTCTTGTACTAAAAGCCCAGAATAAATGGATGGTGACTGTTTATTCTGAGCTAAAAGTATGATTATTCGTAAAATAAAATTAGGAACGCTGCCGAAACTCAGTTTTCTTTAATAAATACAATACTGGCGACTAGACATAGTAATACGATCTTTGTCTACGCATGTGCAGGCTACCAGCTGCATTAGACATGAGATTGCCGATAATTTTTAAAATATTTTATCTAGGAACAAGTGCTAACTTGTTGCTAATACACCTTTTAGAGCCGATCTAATTTTTTAAATAACAAAAATCTAAAAAAAGTCTACCCCAACACAGCCTCGAACTCACGACCTCTTGGTCAACTCGCTGATTTTCTATCTCTGGACTACGCTGGTAATGTAAGAAAACCGGTCCGACGCCGTTATATTTGACGACTAGCGCTGGTGTGGCTAAGATCGTATTTATAAATTTTTATGTTTAACAGCTAATTAACAATGCAAATACAATGCGCATTTTAGCTACCAAATTAGTATTTCTTTTTCCAAACCAAATGTTTTGAAAGAGTATATTTTACGGGGCGATTTGAGTGAATTCCCATAATGGGAGTGACCCGATATTGGTGGGCCGTCGACAAATTGTGTCTCTTTTTAGCTTCCTAAAGCGCGCATGTCTGTTTCTCTCTTAGTTTTAATGAATTCATATCGTCCATTTAAACCTATGAGGCCAATTTAAAATACGACCCAGCCCGGAGCAAGCTTGAATATGTTTCGATGATGGCTCGGCTTGATTCTTTCTTGGGGAATTTTCGCATGGAACTTGCGCTTTTTTGAAACATAAGATTATTTTTTGGTTTTAAAAAATTTAAAAAAAATAAATTATTAGGTAGATCATTGAAAATTTTAGGTGAGTCATTGACCAAATGGCCCTATGGACGGGCCGCGCCTGTTCTGTAAAACCTAAAATGTTGTTACAAAATCTGGGGAGCAGCATCACCGTCGACGCTCGGCATCCTCGATTATATCGAAAAAATTCTGCCACATTGTTGTCTGATTTTTTGATAATCTAAGATCTGCCCTCTTTTGACTGACAATTTTGTGCAAAATCCCTCAAATAATTTATAATTCCTTTAAAATCCTAGCTACTAAACGTATAATAAGCCATTTATAATGTGGTCTGCAAAATTTAAAATGCTCCTGCTTTTACTAATTGACCCAGTTGCTTTTTTTTCGTACGCAATTTCATTACGTTTTAAGCCCTGTAGCGTATGGTGGTCTGCTTTTGTTGGGCTATGTGGGACGAGTTTGATCTGTTTTTAATTTTTAATGTAATATTTTAAAAGCTCGCATACTGGGGGTGTGTAGCCGTGTGTATTTGTACTAAATTTAGTACATCTTTTCTTTAATACATAGTATTTAGTACCAAATTTTTTACCGATAAACCACTAGTTTTTCATAGAATGCTCCTGCATCTTAGTAAACTGTCCACTGTGCAGTTCAGATTTATCCCCTCGTCATTTTTGGATTGGAGGCTTTTCTAAAGCTAAATAATTATATATTGCAACCCGAAAAGCGGGCCACCTTTATCGCAACTCTAGTATACTTCCCTTCAAACTTTTCTTCCCCTTTTCCAAAAATAAACTACCCTAAATCCTACAACTGACAAGTTTCCTCGAGTAGCGTTGATAATTATTTTGGAGTTCGTCAAAAATATGTCTAATATTTATCAAGTCTAAGGCAGGAGGACGTGAAACTTGCCAGAATATTGTTTTAATGATCTTAAGGGATGAAACGTCACTGGTTAAGGTTGAGCTTAACACGCGAAAATTAATAAACTTGCAATAAATTATTATATTTGCGATAATTATTAAAATCATGAAAACAAAAGATAGCTGACAACGTTTCTTTTTTCATCTCTTTCTTCCGTATAGATATGGAATTAGATATAAATTTTTATAAGGAGTTTGATTGATTGAATTGATTTTAGGTATTTCAGACACCAACAGTCAGACAGAAGGGCAACCTTGATAACGTTGAAATTTTTTCCTTGCTTTGGGTTTAAACATGACCTTAAACCTTAAGTAATACTAATTATTACATAAGTTTTCGTTGTTATACGCCACTGTGGTGGCTCGGTTGCCACGATGTCCAACAGCGATAAAGTGATTTGTGGCGAGAACCACCGGCACAGGTAAAAGAATGGAAGGTGGTACCGAGTCGTTGTTTTTTAGAGAACCAAATCGCCGCGGTTTCGGATATAATATGTTTAAGAAGGCTGAGAGACGATGTGGTTCGCATTTCAGAGGCTTGTAGACACGAGATATACAGCGGAGAGAAAAAAAGGACAACATGAAAAACGGTTGAGGAATTTTGGGATGGGATATTTTAGCGCCGAAAAAGCGGATCTGTTTATGGTCGAGTGGAACCCTTGTAAAAATGTATGGTTAAAAATGTTTTTTATGAATATCCCAGCGAAACAAACAGATATAAAGTACAGGGATATCCAAATAAAAGTGAACAGGCCTATTAAATATTAATAAAATATTAAATTTTTGAATTTTCAAGGTTTATTTTGACCGCGTGAAATAGATACAAAAAGTTAATGAATTGTTCAGAAAATATACGTACTGACATGAAATTCTATGTAGAATTCGATTTTGATATCATCTGAGTGGGAAAGTGACTGGTTGGATCGGTATAACCAGATTTATTGGTCGGTGTCGGTCAGGATCTTGAAAAAAAATTCTTTAATATGCACCTTATAATAGTAAAGAGTTATAGAACGCATATAGTAAATATATATAAAACTCACATTGGTGAAAATAATGAGGTAATACGAACGCGAATGTGATAATATAAAAAAATCACTAAAAAATCCATCAAATTCACGACGGTGTAACTTTTTTGGTGGCGGAGATATCGATATAAATTTGAAATATGGTTATAGAACGTACTTTTCTCTATAGACTACCACCTCATTTGAAGGGTGATGAATCTCGGTTAATTTTTGTGATTTTTTTCCCGAACTCTTGCACGAGATCATTTAGCGATGGCTAAAAATAGAAGAAGAAATATTTCCCGTATAGATATGGAAAAACTGATCGATTTTTCGTGTTTTACGTGGTCGAATTAGTGTCAAAAAAAAGATTTTTATCGATATCTGAGATGAAAATTTCTTCGATTTTTATAAATAATCTTTTTATCGAAAAATTTTCAAGGTTTATTTTGATCGCGGGAAATAGATACAAAGAGTCGAAGAATTATTCTGAAAATGTACATACTGACGTAAAATTATACGTAGAATTCGATTTTGATATCGTCTGAGTGGATAGAATTCGTTTTCAAGCAAAGCCCACCCTTAAGCGCACAAGGGCGAAAACTCCAGCATTTCTCTTTAAGTGTCTTTACAATCAGCCCTTGCATGTAAGGCTGAGATTATTAGATAAATTTGACATTCCTCTCGCGTTGGTTTTGTATTACCAGGGGTGGCAATTTCGCAGAAGCAGCTTTTACTACTTGGGAAAAGTGAAATTATGGAAAGTGTACTAATTTGTAAGGGTTGGTAAATAGGTGACCCTAGACGATTTTGGGAGGATTTAAGTAGGACTCAGGTCAAGGTTCTACAGGATAAGTCTTGAGAAACGCACAAAATTCTAGGAGTGTATTCTGCACGTAAATATAAGTGAAAAAACCCAAAAGATGTAATCCGATTTTTGTTTGTTTTCAAATTACATCGTCTTAAAATATGATAAAGATGCTTTATTTTCATTTTTTGTTGGTTGAATAACGCATAATTTTTACCAGTACTCTGCCATTGTTATGAACATAACGTAAGATAAAAAAACGACCTCAAAGTATGTCGTAGAATCAATCACGGACTCTTTAAAGATAACGTAGGTCATAGGTAAGAGGAATATGTTGTATAACGCATATTTTTTACCAGTAGTCTGTTATCAGAGGAGCAACTAGGGGGGGCTAGGGGGGCTCAAACTCGATGTTAGCCCCCCCCCCCCTAGACCGATTGGTGTTCCATAAAAATAAAAAAAAATCAAATCAACTTTACCTTAATTTATCCTTATCTTAGAAGATTTATTTAAAATATTGTAAATATAAATTTATGTAGGTAAGGTATTTTTCAAAACGTCGTAATTTGAAAACAAATAAAAATCGGATTACAACTTTAGAAATGCAAGCCCTGTATATTTAATTTTCTTACCATTACTAAGATAACACGACTTCAAGCTTACCAAGGTTTAAGTTAAACACAACTCAGATTTATCATCTAAAACAACGAAGTTAGGTAGATTATAAATTAGATTACCAGCATCATTTATAATGCCGAACAAAGTTTAATTTCAGCGAGCACGACGGCAAACCCGATAAGTTTGTTTCTCTTTATAGTGGGCTTAAATTCCTGATCCTTAGGTACCTACGGACCCCTTAGCAAAGGAGAAGCAATACGAATAGATGATCAATAAGTGACGCACCTTAATAATCATGTAAATTATGTTGGATTAAAGGCGAGTGATGGAAAGGACACGTGAATTTCCTGTAAAAAGGGGCGCACTTAAGCTTTAGGGTGTAAAAATGAACTTTTGGGCCCTAGAATAAAAGAAATTATACAGTTTATGCGTACAAAAACTATACAATCTCTTTCTATAATTGGTAATACCCAAAAACAAGAACTGAACCACCAGGGCAAAATTTTATATTTGTCCCTTTTGTGTCGAGCAGTGTATTTAGGTTAATTCCTCGATTTTTGTACAGTTTTCTGACAGAAAATTTTCGCATTATTTACGCTCCACCAAAGCAATATAAGAAAAACTTACCCACCTTATAATTGTTGCTCGCACGCCATCTCCCTATTAGGCCTCATCTCAACGAAATCTTTTCAATTCATTTTTCGAAACGATCGAGATAAAAGAGCCAAATTACACTTTTCCACCTCTCACTCACTTTTATTATAATTATGTAATTATTCTTGTTCCATTATTACCGTTGTAGTCCTTTTATTTCACAGCAAAAATAATTTATTCTAAATGGCGTTAAAGTAGGATGTTGTTAGATAGTGCCAACACAAAAATAGTATATTCTGTAACAAGATTAGAATGAAAAAACTCGATTCGAGTGGAAAATTCCGAACGCGAGCGTTAGCGAGCGTGAGGAACCACGAGTATCGAGTTTTTTCATTCTAACCGAGTAACAGACTATATTTTCTCCACGACCAGAAAGTATGAGTACTGTCAAATTCTATATCTGATTCATTCGATTTTTCACTCATTATTTCATTTAAATTGAAGCTTTTCTGACAAAAATTATGACGCCGCCACAATTTGCATCTGTCACTGACAATTTTGAAATCCACGGCAATCTATGTCGTTTGGTTCGATTACAGAATATTCATACCGTACCTTGTTATGGAATGAAAATACATGCGAAACACATAAGAAGTAAGTGTTTCAGAATAAATATTCTAACTCAAGAGTAAGAATGTATATGTTCTATTATTAAAAATGATTTCGGAATTTCTACATTCTTTAATGGTTGTGGAGAATAGTATATTATGCAACAAGTGTTGAAAACAGGCCATTCTACAACTGTATCTGTGATGGAGCCAAAAGCGTTTCATATCCACCCTTCAACATGACCCTTGTATTTTTTATTTCGGCTCCTAAAATCCACACTAACGATCAGATTCACTATTGGTAAGACCTCGAAGAGACGCTAAAACCGACAAGTGTAAGAATAACAGAACTAAGATTTCCAGACCGAATCGTTTATGAAACTTTAACAAGATAAATTTTTGGAATCTCCAGAAAGTTTCCCATCGAATACACGGGATAGGACATTAAAAAAAACTTCTGTCCAATATTAATAACCTAAATCATATATTTATATATAAATATACAATAGTATTAGTACAGATATATTTTACTTTTCTTAAGTGCACAAATATGAATTTATATAAAATCAATTAACGAGACCTTAAGATTATACAACATAAAAAATTATTACCATCGGTTAACGGGGGGCATTTTAAAAATAACGTCACACGCCAGTTGCGATAATTCCTGTAGAAAATTAAAGAAATTGTAGATATTGTGATAAAAAAAATTACGCAATTTTTTTTCAAAATTTTTCAGAATTTTTCTGTGCAAATCTAAAAGTTATTGTAATTTTTTTAAATTTAATTATGATTTATTAAGAGCATTCCATCCCTATTATTTCGTTTTTTTAGCATTGGTTTTGCTTAACTCTTTGCTATTAAAAATAAACAGTGCAGACAGATAAAAAAGACATATAATTCGTCAAAGAAATCAAAATCCAATTTTGTACTTTTCCTTTAAAACTGAGCGCCGCAAAAAATCGACAGACAGACCTTGACTCAGACCGAGACTGGAAGGATTAAAAAAGTGCTAAGAAAACACCAAAAAATTTTTATTCCAGACCATTATCGACAAATAATAATCATAACATCCGCAAGTACTAAAAATAGTTTGTGCCTAAACATGGAACAGTATTTTTTCAGGAGCTTCTAGCCAGACTTCATCTTTATAAAAAAGTTAACAATACCAATAACGAAAAAGTCAAGCGTTAAATGGGTTAGAGTAGACAATTTTAAATTAAATTCATACAAAACTAGTATAGACTCTTATACCTACCCGATTTTTACAAGTCGATTTGTGCAAAAAAGTGCAAGAAAAATTCAAGGTGGCCAAACTACTCTAAGTGTGTTACCGAAATGTGAGGGTCTGACAGCGGAAAAAATGTTCAACTTAAGGGAGCAACTAAAGTATATCGATGCTGACTATAGATGGTTCTATGATGAAGTTTATCTAATTTACTGGAAACTTTCAAAATGCGAAAAGACACCTTTATCCACTCCTGTTCTCAACTGTAATTTGATTCCGTCAGGCAGTGTTTTTTTACTTGTCTATCGCTGATGATACGTCACTTTTTATTCATTAAAAAATATTTGAAAATATTATTTAAGTAGAAAAAAAATGCCGGACCATTTTCAATATTTTAAAAAGTGCACCTGCTAGTAGATGTACACAGCGGATTCTACGCCTCTTCAAAATGACGTCACAGTCGATAAATATTGAAAATTTAAGGCGCGCGGTTTTGAAGGGTAAGTACAAGATAAAATTTTATTTTGTACTCCTTTTAAACCGCTTCCCTCAAATCGATTTTTTAAAGCGCACGGTTTTGACAGAAAAGTCCAAGATAAAGTTTTATTTTGTACTTTTAATTTTAAACCCTTTTTAAACATTTCAATTTTAAAAGGAAAAGTATAACAAAAAAATAATAAATGATTTTTTAATACATTATTATTTGTCGTTCTTATGTTCCAATATCAAATTATTAAGCAACAACACCATGTTAAAGAAAACAAAGACAGTAATAGATACTAAATACCCTAAAAAAAACTCGTGAAAAGATACACTGAAGATGGGCTCGGCAATCGCTGACGAAACGTCTAGAATTTCTAAAATGCCCCGAAAAATTAGTCTGCCACGTGAGGCAAACAAATTCTCATCTCTAAACATGTACTAATAATAACAATCTAAAATGTATATACAAGGTTTCTCAAGAACCTGCCTATAATATACAAAATAATAACATTGTTGTAATTACATCCAACAAAGAATTTAAAAAAAAAATAGTAAAAACTATTTGAAAAAAATACGTTAGGGCATATTAAAATTTTCAAAAAAGTTTAACAATGGATAGATTTTTTAAAGAATCGTATGGAAACATTTTTTTTTAATAATCATAGGGTTTTAATCTGAATGGTTTTGTTTAGTGGAAGCCAAAGATAGGTACGTAAATGTTTAAAATAAATTAAAATATTAACACGGACAGTACCCCGGGTGTATCAAACTGATTTCTTGCATTCCGTGATGTGTTACGGTACATTAAAAAATATTATACACGTATTTTTTAAACAAAATAAGATAGAAAATCACCCCCGAGTGGCTACTATTTTTTGAAAGGGCGGATTTACGAGAGGATAAAGGGGGGTAATTACTCCTCCCATGAATTCCAAAATTATAAAAAAATTGCTGCCGATATAAATATTTTAGTTTCTTACTTTTTTAATTTTTCCAAAATTCCAGAACTTGGATACCTACAAAACAAACGTAAATAATCTCTAGGGTATCATGTGGAGTTCTGTCACTATACAGGGTTAGTCAGAAAGAGTACTAATATTTTAAATAGAAAGTCCTGTATATTTTTGAAGATTCAAGTACTACCTTAAAAGACAAATTCAATGATATAGGGTTTAATTCATTTATTTGTCAAAATAATAGATTTATGTAAAAAAAATTAAACTATTCATTAATTTTTTGAAAATATAATGAGAAAACATCTTGGGATTCATTCAACGAAACGGCAAGTGTGACAGACCAAAAATAGCTACTGGTGGTGATAAGGCTCTGGATATTTCAATTGACCTACAAGATAATCCAAATCGAGCACCTCGACGGTTTGGCTTAGACCACACTGTGTCACCAGTCAATTGAAAATTTATTAGAAAGGGAAAAGATTCGCCCTTACAAGATCCATCCATTTTGGTTTAGAAGTGGGTCAATTCTTACACCAAATGTTTCTAAATCAGTGGATATGAAAGAGAGGCGAAATTAAGTAGCCTGCCAGATCCCCAGACCTTACCCCTTTGGACTTTTATTTGTGGGGTGATTTAAAGAATAAGGTTTACAAAATAGGCCGGTTAATATTGAAGATTTAAAGGCTCGGATTAGAAATCAAATACGTGAAATTCGATGGGATATTTTTGACACCGTCTTACGGAAAATTAGCGACAGGCTTGGCTATTGTCTAGCTAACAGTGACAGACATTTTGAATCTTATAAAGTAGTTTTTGTTAAATTTCTTGTTTTCATTGCGTTCTTGTTAATTTATTTAAAATTAGTGTTCATACATCATTTTAACAAATAAATCAATTGAACCCTACATCATTGAATTTGTTTTTAAGGGACTATTTGAATCTTCAAAAATATACAGGACGTTTTGTTTAAAATAAAATTAGTATTCTTGCTGACTAACCGTATATAGCGACAAAAACGGATTATCCTGCCAAGGTGTACCGCTTTTAACTACATAGACGTGGCAATTTCAAAAAAAATATATTCAGTGGTTTTTGAAATATTTCCAGACTTTTGACACCCTGTACATCTAGCTCTTTACGATTTAATGAAAATACGCTTGATACGGAAACAGATGTAATTACTGTAACAGATTTATTTACTGAATAGATTCAAACATCTTACTGATCCCAGAATTTACCAAACGACAATCCACCCTTGATTTTTAATGTACTACAACATATCGCGGAATAAAAGAAATCGATAATGTGCGCCTAGGGTACTGTCCTTGTTCGAATGCACCCGACGACTGTAAAGGTCTGACTGCATTTAAAACCCGCTCAGGTTTGAAATTTTCCGTATTACGAAAAAAAGCTTTAACTCAAGTAACTCTAAGAACTGCTTATTCTTATTTATAAGTAATACTTAAATCGCTACGATTCTTGCATCGTATGCAAAATTTATTTTACGTCTTGTTTTTTGTTTTTGTCAGGCAGTGTTTCTTTTACTTGTCCATCGCTGATGATACGGCACTTTTTATTCACGAAAAATATTGGAAAATATTATTTAAGTAGAAAAAATAGCCGGACCATTTTCAATATTTTAAAAAGTGCGCCTGCTAGTAGATGTATACAGTGGATTCTACGCCACCTCAAAATGACGTCACAGCCGAACCTGTTTTAGCAGCTATAGGCCGTGGTTCGAAGGCCGCGTTAAACTGTAAGTGGAAGGTAATTTTCACTTTTCCTTAGAGCTGATTAGGTTCAAGCGTCCTAGAAAAGTCCCTAAATAAAAAATGACATACCATATAAAAAACGTGTCATATTTTAATTTCGATTCGTTCCACCATTCTAAACGTTATTTTCCCAAATTTGACATTTTTAACAAATAAAACACTTTTTGGAAAGAAATTCCAATAATCCTTGTTTACTTTAGTTGCTGCACGTCGTTTTTTTTCAGTATTATAATTATTATAATTGATATAGGGCAGGTACTGTATGTACATTACAATCGTCACCTTCATGAATACAGTGTAGCGGGTAAGGTTAGGACAGTAAAGTATTTGACCGGCGCTGGTATATTACCGCTACTTCTTTGACTCGCCCTGTATACCGTGTAGGTTTTATTTTAAAGCCGTACTGCGTAATACCGCGTAATGAGAGCCAGGTTTCATACAACATTGTGATGCGGCACTCGGTCGCATTCGTAACCACGCCTCATGAGGCGGGTCCAAGGATGGCGCGCATAACAAATTCTATTGGTCCGTTTCTTCCTCAGATTAAATATTTTTAACAAAAATATACAACACGATCACAGAAAACGTCCGTGAAATGGAATACTGGATATATTATTTACTATCCCACGATGATTCATTGGTTAAACTTCTTAAGCAGTTCCCACAAGCGACCCGATGATTTCCGATGCGATTGCGAATTTTGCCGAGCGGCCATTACCGATGGGTTTGTTGCCTTTTCAGAGCCTCCCTACCGCGAACTTTCGTTAATATTCGGGATAAAAATCACCGTTTTAAGGTACTGACCTTACCCACTATCGTTAAAAACGTTTAACCTAAGGCCTAAGGTGTTATGCGTTCCAGTTTGCGTATGCTGATTATTACCAATGATTTCTACAAAACTTACCTGGTAGTATATATATATATATATATATATATATATATATATATATATATATATATATATATATATATATATATATATATATATATATATATATATATATATTATATATATTATATATATATAATTATATATATATATATATATATATATATATATATATATATATATATATATATTATAAACACTTGGCGACGATAAACCACTCTTTGCGGTACACAAGCCTTAAGGCTTAGACAGCACAGGCCTTAAGGCCTTACCTCGACAACACACTGTATAAATGCCGTCTGTACGCCTAATAGGCGGTATCCTGCGTCACGACCACATATTGTTCATAATCTATTCAAAATATAAAAAGGAGTTTCACTAAGTTAGACATATACACTTCATAATCCTGTATAAAAAAATCCCCCAAAATAAAACTAAAAATAAAATCATATTTTTTTAAAGCAAGTCAATAAATAATGAAGCAAACTTGCGCGACCAAGTCGGAATTTAAACAAAAATATACATGAATCAAAGGATCAATAAAAATATGTATTTTTTAAAAAATAAAGCTTTTTCTGTGCCAGGTATTTTCAGAAAAAAATATAAAAAAGTGAGTGCCATTTTTCTCAAGTCCTTCAGAGTTCTATAAACGAGAAACTATTAAAATCGTCTCATTTTCGATAAATCATATACAGGGTAAATCACGGTTTATTTTTGATTTCGACTTTTTAGGCCTCTTCAGGGACAACAGTATGGGTAGCAAAATGAAACTTGGGTGCATAATGGAAAGCTAGAAAAATTAACAATTATTTAAAAAACGACTAAACCTATTGGCTCATAAAAAGCCTTAAAAAACCGTGCATCTGCTAGGCTCCTATTGTAAGCCGATTAATTCCATCGTTTTCGAAATAATTGTTCGAAGTAAAGCGCCAAAATTATTACTCAGGTGCGTTCAATAACTCCTAAAGGCAATAACCGACAATCAATCTTCTCCTTTCCTCCCGCACTCACAATTACCAACCAGACAAGGACAAAAAATGCTTTCACTGATTCTTGGGTGACGTCGTTGCTGATTTGTTCTCTTCCGAGTCACTCGCGTCAGTCTTTTTCTCCTGCAAGCTTTTGCGCAGCTCGTCCACCTGCGGTCCGCTGTACAGCCGCTTGATGCCCCTCGGCAGGGCCCTGCAGGACTGCAGGTTTATCGAATATAGGTTGGGGCACTTTGTGAGCACCGCTTTGACGGGATCGAGCGAGACTGACGAGCCGCAGAGGTTCAGTATCCTGGAAAAAACGAAAGCAATGACAGAAAAATTAAAAGACCACAATACGGGCAAAAATACGTTTTTATAATAAACTCTTGCGTGAAATACCACAATACAACTTACCTCAGTTTGGACTCTGGTCCTTTTTCGGCCAAGGCCAAAACGGCTGCGTCCAAGGACGTGGTAGCTGTTGACCACGCCAAGTCCACCTCAAGAAGACTATGGCTCCATTTTTGGATTATTAGCTCAAGGCCTGAGTTTTGCAGCCTTGTAATGTAGCAGGCTACAAAGTTATAAAAAATGTTTTTTAATAATACATAATTTAAATGTAATATTTAAAATTATACGCATTTTATTTAATTTTCTTGCTTTGATTTTAATTACCATGAATAGACATTCAGCACATTCGCTTCTGTAGTATTTTAAGATTTTTTAAGTCGTGCTCTAGATGACACCGAGTAGTGTTGAAATGTCAAGGTCAAGGTCACGAGTAGGGGGAGATTCAGTACCGGCGTTTGACCACTACTGGCGAAATCGATTTCGTTAAAGCTTCAAGGTCAGAAGTGGTGGGAGCTCCAGCCTCAGTATTCGCACTTCAATACTACTACATTGAAAGACACCCGACAAAAACCGAACTTTAGCAAAATTGATTTAGTTTTATCTTCAAGGTCAAAGCCGGGGGGTGAAGGGTGCTCCAATATTCGCATTTCAACACTACATTGAAAGACACCCGACAAGCTCCTCCAAACATTAGCGAAATCAATTTCGTTCTAGCTTCAAGGTCAAGGCCAGGAGTGGGGGGAGCCAACGAACCCTCATTTCAACACTACTACATTGAAAGACACCCGACAAGTTCCGAGCTTTAGCGAAGTCGACTGCGTTACAGCCTCGGCAATGGTCGGCGTTCATCAGACGCTACATACAACCTGAAATGGATTAAGTAGAAATACCGGAAACGCCCGAACGTTCAAAACCTAATAAGCACCCGAACTATGGACGGGTTGTAATGATTTCTTTACAGATTTAAGGCGCATAATAATATTATTAACACTTTGTGAAACTTACCACTTAAAAACAAGTGTTCAAGGTCCCAAGCCGGCACCTTAACCAAACCAGAATCGGTAAGTTTGCTGCAACCTCGCACGTCCAAAAGACGCAGTTTATGACTGGTTTTTAGGAGCCTTTCTATGCCCTCATCATCGACAGACCTACAACAAACATAGAAGCAATGACGTTCGATTTTCCAAATGAATCGAATGATTTTGGCCGCCCGGATAACCCGACCTAATACCGTTTGATTTTTGATGCCCTATGCTTACCTTGACGTAGTCGTTTGGTCCTCCTCTAGACCAGCTAGGGAGAGCTCTTCAAGCATCGGGAACCCTGGCGATGCAACCTTGAACAAATTATCAAATAAAATGTCGTAATAATTTTTTAAGGTTAGAAACAAGTACCTGTTCGGTAAGCGTGACGGGAGCTAACCAAATCTGGCTGTTGGTTATCCTCAGTACCCTTAACTTGGGACAGCCGATCTGTAGTTTCTCCACGTGCAGTAAAGCTGTAGTATGGGCGAACGTTTTTATATTTGAGATGTCCAGAAGCTGAAGATTTGGACAGTGGGCCTAAAAGTTATAATAAATGTTTCGTAAAAGGTTTTGTCCACAAATTTATAAAAACCTAAACTTTTGTGACCCTCTTTTCAATAACTTTGTATCAACTGTGACTAAAAGTTTTATCTAAGCCTCTGTATCTCCTAAACTAAGGTAAATTCCCGCGAATATTGCTTTATCCGATAGCAAATTTTCTGGAGATTCCAAAAATGTATAATTTATTAAGGTTCCACTAAAGATTCCGTTCACAAACTAATAAGAAACGAATCAAGGTAGAAAATAATAAAAAAAAATCTCTCACCGCTATTCCAGAGATGATCTGCATGAACCCAGCCATTTTATTATGAGCCAGCACTAAGTGCGTCAAACGCGTGTTCATAGTTTGACTTAAAGACACTAAGGGCTGTGCGTTTATGGCAGACGTTGACTGAAAAAAATTAATAAATATATACAGTATGTATGAAATAAATATACGCACGCGGCTAGTCAAATCTATCTATACAATTCCCTAACTTACATTTATGGACGACAAGTCCAACCTTTCCAAGGTTTTACACTCCGTCGTCAAATATTTGAGGTTATCCGAATTGAGGCCTTTCCATCCACTCAAATTGAGGCCCTTCAATTTGGTACAATGTTCGCAAATTGCTTCTAGCACTAACTGTATGTTTCTCACTTTCCATTCGCCTAATAAAAAGTAGACATTATATACATATATATATATATATATATATATATATATACATATATATATATATATATATATATATATATATATATATATATATATATATATATATATATATATATATATACAAATGCTAGAAACTAGCGCGGATCGATTCTCCTCTCTTTTATATATATATATATATATATATATATATATATATATATATATATATATATATATATATATATATATATATATATATATATATATATATGTCCGGCAAAAAGTTGGCCACCGTTGACCGATTTCTCAGAAAATTTTATTCATGATAAAAGTTGATGCATTAAGAGAAATCAATTTTGACAACTTCAAATTTTAGGTTGAGCATATACAAAAATATTGGTTTAGAAAGATAAAAATCTAGGAATTTCAAAAAGATTTTGGTATTTTTTGAGCACCCTGTATACTCTACCTAAAATTTGAAGTTGTCAAAATTAATTCTTCTTAATACACCAACTTTTGTCATGAATACAATTTTTTGAGAAATCAATAATAAAAAAGTTTTCCGTATGTGACCAACTTTTTGCCAGACACTGTATATTAAAACATTCTTGATAAAACTCGAAATTTTTGAAACACCCTGTATATCCTTACCCATACTAAGATCCTCACATTCTGTCAACCGGTTCAGAATCAACCAGTGTAACCTAAGATCTGTCCTATTTTTCTCTTTGACATAGTTCAGATCCGCTCGTTTCCATAGAGACGGTCTCAAGGACACATCTCTCCACATTTTACATACTTTACATAACCTACAAAAAATAAACGAAAAAAAATCAACAAAAAAATATTGATTTTATTGATTTTCTTAATGTTCGTTCTATTTTTGTAGAAAACGAAGACAATGGGTAATTGATACGAATCGCATCGCATTGTCTTTAGTACCTCTAAATACTGACATTTTTTCAAGCCGTCAACAAAAAAGGTACAAGAGTTGGATCGCCAAGAAATTCAAATAAACGTCATTATTTATTCACTATCCGATAACAAATTTTGTATATAATAACTGTATCTTCTGATCCTAATCTAAAGCGAATGACCGCTAATATTGCCTTATCCGACGGCAAATTTTTTGGAGATTCCAAAAATATGTAACTTGACTTGAAGATTGACTCCAGAAATGCATAAAATTGAATTCAGGTAAAAAATTTAAATTTCTATTATCCGCTTTCCGAAAAGTTTATATTTAATCAACTGTAGCTGCTAATCCAAAGCGAATCCCGCGAATATTGCTTTACCCGATAGGAAATTTTCTGGATATTCCAAAAATACTTATATAACTTATTAATGTTTCGTCAAAGATTCGGTGCAGAAATGCAAGAAATGAAGTAAGGTAGAAAATTAAAATTTCTATTATCAGCTTTTCGAAAAGTTTGTATTTAATGAACTGTAGCTGCTAATCCAAAGTGAATTCCCGCGAATATTGTAGGAAATTTTCTGGAGATTCCAAAAATATATAATTTACTAAGGTTTTAGTAAAGATTCTGTCCAAAAAATGTTAGTACATTTAATAAAAGCCAATAAAAACAATGGTAAAATATATCAATTTTATTTCGAATTCCATAGATTATTCCTTACCTAACCAAAGTGGGTAACGCCCCGTCTGGATTACAAGTCTCCGCAAAAATCTTCTCCAAAACTTGATCAGGTAGCTTAGAAGGATCGGACCACGGACTCTGTACGATTGGTTCCTCGTTTTGGGTACTGGTGACGACAGCATCTGTGGTGGTACTACACCGACTGCGTTTCGGCTTAGGTTCATAGTCCGAATTGTCAGTGTCGTAGTACACCTTATGTTTTTTCCGTCTGCCGGATTTCTTCCTGTTTGGAGTGAGCTGAAAAAATTATTTTTATAGTTGAATAATAATAAAAAAATTAAGAATTAACTAAATAATCAAGCAAATGCGTATTCTTACCCTTACCGGTTGGATCTGAGTACTCAGATTACTCTTCTTAATCCTTATCTTGATAGCGTTCTTATCCCCACTGATCTGACTGTGATACATCGTCACCAAAGCCTTCCGGGGCCTTCCCCGACCGGGGCCGCTGGATATCTTCTTTTTCTTGCTCTTCTTCAAGGTACCATTGTTGTGGTCCTCGTGGAGGTAACTATCGCTTGTCTGCGACAGCTTGTCATATTCGTCCTCCTCCGTATCAATGGAGGTCTGCACGCGATCTGACGTTTGGGGTTCTTGGCTTGATTCGGTAGCACTGCTGTTCTCATTTAGGCTGTTTGTGTCTTCTATTATGAAGAACGCAAGTTTCAAAATACCATCATAATATAAACAAATGTGAAAATTCGCTTATTTACATACACTAGTTAATTTCTATTTTTATTTCCTTCTATATAAAGAAACTAATTTTTTTGTCACAAAACGGGGGTACCTAATTACCCCAAAAGTGAGTTGTCGAGTTTCCTTGCATGGAATGAATTAAAATAATTAAGTTATAAACAAAAATTTCAAATCAATACTTTGGATACTAACAAACTTTGGTTAATAACGTCAGTACAGTAAAACCATGTGAAAACTGATTATTTGCCATAATCTGCTACTCTGTCAGATACGTGCTCGTTGATATTTACTTTTCTTCACGTGCTGAACTATTTCTCAAATAAGTAAAAGCAATTCGAGAGCAATTTTTGTAGCATACTGTTTTTTAGTTGTTTTATGTCCAATGTAAGAAAAAGAGTCAGTTTCGTAGACGTCAGTTTTGTGGCAGTCAGTTTCGTGGTCGTCAGTATCGTGTCAAATTGTAGTCACACAGGTGACGATTCACACGCGATTTATAAAATAATTTAACAAATTAGCTACATTTATTTAACTGTTTTTTAATTACTTTTATTACTTTCACATTTTCTTTGGGAAGAAAAACAGCGTAATCACGACTCACTTTTGTGGCAGTCTTCCCCCCTCCCTCTAGCTATCGCACGTCCAAAGTCAAACAATACAACATAAACCTCACCTGATTGACCCAGAGAACTTACATCCCCATCTTTAGCATACTCCCCCTCCCCGGCCTCTCCAATTAGAGTCCTTTCCTCACTAGTACACTCACTCTCACAAGAGTCCTCCTTGCCGTCCGGAGATGGGACCGTCGTTGCCAAAGCTGCCGCGTTGTCGTTATCACAAATATTATTATTCGGTAGAAAATCTACATAGCTGTTCATTTCACCATTGATCAGGCAGTCTTTCAAGTCTAATTCGCGAGACCGCAGGTCGGTTTTCACGATGTTATTCGAACGAGAGGAACTACTGGTGCCCCCCGTATCTGGGATGGGCGGAATAGGGTTGTAGCATTCCATCGATTCGGGTGTGGTTAAGCGCGGAGTGAAGAAAGCAGTGGTGCTGGTGGTGATACCATTTACATCTTGGGTGAGATGGCGAGTCTTTTGATACCCATCCGTGTATAGAGCACCTTACTGAAATGCAAAGAGAGAAAGTTGTTGGGGCGAAAACTTAATCACTATACATAGAGATGTGCCGTGAGAATGTTCTAAAGCGAATATTTCTGGAGAACGGTAAATTATCGAGAATATTTCCCAACATAAATTCTCGAGAATTGATGATTTAAGAAAAAATATAATTACTGGAAAATTACCGAAAACATTTCCGAGAACGAGAATGTTCTCGGGAAAATTCATATTCTCGGAGAATTTACGGAAATTTAAGGTAACTTAATTCCGCTATTGTATTACAGTTGGAGCTTGGAGCATCTTTATCTTTATTTCTTCTCTGAATTGTTTTAAACAACTTGTTTAGACATTTTACACAATGCATTTCTCAGTTGTGTTTTATAAATAAAGGAGTAACTTGAAAACAATGGAAATAAAAATTTAATGTGTCTTTATTTTGACTATAAGTTAGGTAAATCACGTTAATTTACAATTTAAATATTTTCTAAATTAGGTATTGTGCAGTGTTATCTCGATATTTTTACAAATAAAATTACTGCAAAAGCTCCTTTAGATAAAAAGATATGTTCTTCCAATTTATGCAGTCAGCAAAACAAAATTCTCCAGCATATAAAATAAATTCTCCAAAATTTCTGATACATTCTCATTTTTCTCGGAGAATATTTCCCAAAAATAAATTCTCGAGAATGTTCCATCTCTACATCTCTTTATTTTTTCAGATAAAATTATTGTAAAAACTACTTTTGGAAAAAGAATATGTTCTTTCAGTTTATGCAGTCAAAACATAAAATTCTCCAACATATAAAATAAATTCTTCAAAATTTCCGATAAATTCTCATTGTTCTCCAAGAATATTTCCTAAAAATAAATTCTCGAGAATGTTCCATCTCTATCTATAAACAGTGTCCAAGATAAGGAAGGCCAGTATAGGAATCTCATATTTTGAAAAAATTTGATTTTCGACTTTTCATTTAATTTCTTACTAGAGTTAATATGAAAGCTAGGCAAAACTAATAAAACTTCTTTTAATGATCTTAAAAATTACATTATTAATTTTTTTATTGGGCGTTTCGTTTTTGGACAGCGACCATCAATTTCATTTTTTTAAATACGGTCCTGATTTTTTGAAGTCAAATTTTAGAAGCACTTTTTATTCTCAACTCAACAGTATACTGCACATTATGGTTAATATCCGTTTTGAGTCTTTTTTGACCATTACTAAGAAATTTTTGTGATACTACGGACCCGATACGGGCCTGTCTTCTAGAACATTTCATACATTGTTCCAGCTATTGTAATTTAGTGAAGAAAATAATGAAATAATGACGCATACTCAATCTTTTTAATTTGTTATTTTAATTATGGCTTGTAAATAAGAAACATAATCAATTAATTACTGTTGAAAAACATTTGTTTTCCAGTAGATTAACAAGGACTAAAAACATCTACAGTTGCCTTGATCCTCAAAAACATCTCTAAAACAGCACCACAAGAATTTTACGAATGTATTAGGTAATACTAGTTATAAGTACCGAACCTACCATCCACATATGCCCGTTTTTTTTTTTAGGCATTTTACTCATTAAATGAATATTTTGAAGATACTTTGTCATGATCATTTAATTAAATCATTTTGTAGTATTATTAGATTTATAGTATTATTGATTTATATAAGTACCTGTTTTATATTTTTAGTTTATTAGCTTTGTCTATAAAGATGTTAAGTATGTCTTATTGACCATAAATCATATTTTGATTTGATTTGATTTGTGGTGTATTATTGGTATTATTGGTTGGTTATTAAATTAATGTTTCATACTAATTATAAAATGCATTTCAATACTTTAATGGAATTAAAAAATGTTTAACGCACTACTAACTGTATGAAACTAAAATTTGTCAATAATGGTCTAAAAAGGCTCAAAACCTAATTAAACCATAATGTGTGGTACACTGGTCTTGGAATATTTTTCAACAGCAATTAATTGATTATTTTTCTTATTTACAAGCCATAATTAAAATAAGAAATTAAAAAGATTGAGAATGCTTCATTATTTTCTTCATTAAATTACAAAATCTGGGACAATGTATGAGATGTTCTAGGAGACAGGTCCGTATCAAAAAAATTTCTTAATAATGGTCAAAAAAAGACTAAAAACGTAATTTAACCATGTGTAGTACAGTTAAATTCAGAATCAAAAATCAGGACCGTATTTAAAAAAATTAAGTTGATGATCGCTGTCCAAAGACGAAACGTCGAATAAAAAAATTAGTACCGTAATCTTTGAGTTCATTAAAAGTTGCTATAAAGAAGTTTTATTAGTTTTGTCCTACCTTTCATATTAAGTAACGCCAGAAAAAAATTAAATTAAAAATTCGAAAATTTAGCTTTTTCAAAATAACTCGAAAATGAAAAATCATCTAAAAAATTTTAGGACATCATTTTAATAGTTCTTTAATTAAGCAACTTTTTTCCCAGTTAATCAATTTTGTATTTCTAACTACCTATACCTAAACGACATCCCCATACTGGCCTTCCTTATCTTGGACACAGATACATAAATTAATTTTATAACATTTTAAATCCTGGCTTCAAACCAAACTCACTTTCAGCAAAATAGATACAGAGTTTAGTATATTTGCTCTAACTCAAAAATGATGTGATGCAGAAAAATATTCCTATAATAAAAACTAATTTATTTGTTTCTGAAACGCCAAGTTTTTAAAAAATCCATACACAATGGGATTTTAGATGCACCAGGAAATACAGGATGTTACGAAAATGATTTAATATGCTGAAATGGGTCACTCTTGGAATAGTCCCCTCAAACTACACATTTTACTATACTAGTGAAACAGACTATGTTATACCTACCGTTAACACAAATAATTATGACATACCATTATGTTATTAATGAGATGAGCATTATTCCTACTAACTTAAATTTTCTGCCTTTAATTAAAGGTTAAAATCCATACACAACATGATGATCGCATTAGAGCCTCACATAATTTACTAACACATCCATTCTGGTGGTTGCATTAGAACTTCACATAACAAGATGAATAATGCCGCGTAAATTTGTGCTTTCTGTTTAAAATTTAATAAAAGAAAATAGTTTTCAGCTCTTTAATAGTGCTATTAGTATTAACAAAATATTATACGCGCTTGGTGTTGTGCATTAGAGGTTAGTAATTGTAAAAGCCAACATTTCTGGGTGTTTAGTTCAGCATTAATATTTTACTCCTGGTTTAAACAGCTGTTCTCTGAATTGTTTTAGTTGTGTTATGATCCTTTAACTTTCTGAAATTAAGAATTTGTGAAGAGTTACCTAGTAGGATTTTTTTCATAAAAGGTAACAAAAATATTATTTCTTCAAAGTTATTGTTATTACATATAATTTTGAGATACTTGGCAACACAACAACCTAGCTTACTTTTTTATATGGCTATGTGTTTATTACCAGTAATGCGCAGTGATTAATTTTTCTTTAGGGACACCCCCCCCCCCCAAGACAAAATCCCGCGTGCGCTACTGACTCCCTGTATATACGGGGGATTAGGTAGATGCAGTGTTGCCAATGATACCACTTAAGTGGTGTTTACACCACTATTGACTCTTTGGTTCCACTCTTTTTCATAATTTACTTCAAGCTCCACTATTTTACCATTCTCGTCTTTTTCGACATTTTCCCAAATATACCTAAATGCAAATTTATGACTCTTCTATACAAACTTCTATTAAAAAGATAGTGATGCTGAAGATTCCTTAAATGGAGCTGTTTTTGATGATAATTAGAAGGAATTATTATAACAGTATAACATACCTACTATATGTCCCTATTTCTATATAGAAAAATTCGAGCTGCACTACTGAATGTCTCTATACTGTGATATTATTCAAATATTTGTTTTTATTTCTTAGGAGAATTTTTGTTTCAGTTTCTCTTACTAATATTTTATTTGATTGATAATTTTTTCTGTCGAATAAAGCGATTAAAATGCACCACTGTTTTGATAAAAATATACCACTATTTCAAGTCTGTTAAGTACCACAGTATACCACATTTTGAGGTGCCCTGCATCACAGTGGAAATTTAAATCGTGGCAACGCTGGGTAGATGAAACACCAAACTTAGATCTTCAATCACCAGTTTAACAAGAAGGAAATATATAACTTACATTAAATGAACTATAAATTACAAATCTTTTCTATTTTCTGAAGGATCTCTTCTGTGGACAAATCAGAAAATAATTAAGTAAGTATTTCATAAAGCAAAAATAAAAAAAAAACTACAAATTCACACTAAAACTATGGTAATCTTTAGGTAGGTCAGCTTTACTACTAGACCTCTTTAGGGCTAACAAATTGTTGGTTAATTGTGAAGAATACATACCAAAACTGAACTTGTCTTTAAAAATTTATGATATATGATACAAAACTTGGCCTATTTTTACACTTATAGGATCTGTTAACTGTCGCTTAAATCAGTCTTAGTGGTGAATTTGACCCAAAATATTTTAAAACATTAAAAATACTAATCAAACCCAACAAAAATTTTAAAATTGCTTAAGAGTTGAAAATTAAGACTCGCTTAAGCTGTCCTTGCTTAAGGACTTACTAAAAGCTAAAGCATTGTCGTGGTTACTAACCTACAGTTAAAAATAACTATATACTGTTAAACCCATCCAAAAATGGCCCAAATGTATGTAGGTGTATAATGTATTTCACACCTAGACCACAGATTTTCTTAAATTTCTATCGAATTGTGAATTAAACACTGTTTAGCCTTTCTTTCCATTCTTTTACCCTTATATCTTCAGAAAATTACTCACATAGATTGAGAAACTGCAATTACCTGTGCTCCTACATGCAACCAGCTCTGTATTATTACTAATATGTGAGATCAAGGGCTAATATAGGGGGTGGCCTTTTCTACTAGAAGCTTTCAAGACTGAATGTGTCTTCTATATTGAGAATCCGCGTATTAAAGTGGAAAATTGTGGTTCGGAACACGTTCGGTAATTATTGATATTACTGGAAACAGCGAATTTTTTCATGAAATTTTGCACAGACCCTAATTTTGGGTCGTAGAACACGAATCCGAAGTCAGTTTTTGGCGGTCTCGAATGGTTTTTCCGCAAAAATTTTTTTTAACTTTTAGGTTACCTTTTTTTATAGATTCCTTTAAGTTTCGACACTTTCACTTAAACATATCTGTAAACTTATAATTTTTATTTTATTTCGTCACACAAAACACCACATTTAGCCAAAAATAGCTAAGAAAATTGCTTTTTCCTATATAAAATTCCATTGTATTTGGTAGTAGACGCCATTACGTTCCCAGCTGTCAAATGTCCGGCGTTGCCAGGTTTACTTATTTTTCAAGACAAAGTTGTAAATTAGGAATAATAAAAAGTTGGCGGGAAAATGCGAAAATGAACCAAATTTAACCAAAAGGGCAAAAAGATGACCCCAACCAACACCCTGGGGCACCGATCCCTCTTCGCCTGCGAGGAAAGAGACTGGTCAGGGCCCCTAACCAGGTGCTAACCCTGTTCCGACCTTAGGGTGCCCTCCGATCCACCGTTCGTATCAAAAACTTTTCTAAGTCGGTGAATTAGGTGACAGATCTAATATTTTCGATATAACGGTGGTATAACGGTGGATCGGAGGGCACCCTAAGGTCGGAGCAGGGTTAGCACCTGGTTAGGGGCCCTGACCAGTCTCTTTCCTCGCAGGCGAAGAGGGATCGGTGCCCCAGGGTGTTGGTTGGGGTCATCTTTTTGCCCTTTTAGGGAAAATAAAATGCTATCTGTCTTATTTTACTCTCATATTGCCATCTCTTTTTTTGGATTTATTTATGGCCGGAAATTGTTAAAATTTGCGAGAAAAATGCTTTGTAAACGTGGCAACGCCGGAAAATTGACAGCTGGAAAAATACTGAAGTCTAGTAGCGATAAAATGGAATTTTCTATAGAAAAAAGCAATTTTCTTAGCTATTTTTGCCTAAATGTGGTGTTTTGTGTGCCGAAAACTAATAAAAATTATAAGTTTACAGATATGTTGAAGTGAAAGTGTCGAAACTTAAAGGAATCTATAACAAAAAGGTAACCTAAAAGTTAACCTAAAAGTTTTCCAAAAACAATTTTTTTTTTTGGAAAAACCATACGAGACCGCCAAAAGCTGACTTCGGATTCGTGTTCTACGACCCAAAATTAGGGTATGTGCAAAATTTCATGAAAAAATTCGCTGTTTCCAGTAATATCAATAATTACCACACGTTCTAACAACCCCCTACAAGGAATCTAAAAATTGCACAACGTCTGGCATTTGAATTCCGCGCTATTTTGTACCTCTCACACAAGTCGTAAACAATCAAAATTGACAGCTGAAATAAAAGAAACTTTTATCTCCTAATTTTCACCGTTTTCGGAAATGTTGACCAGCTCACCAGAGTTACCTGCTACATCCTTTCACGATTCCGAAAAATATCTTTGTCAAGATGCGGATTTGTCCATCCTTTTACCAAGAAAATCGTTATCAAACAAAAAGATTTGTGGCTCTCAATGGCCAAACGACTGGATTTCGAGGCGTACCTTTTAGTTTTCGGGTTATATCTCCATTCTGTGACACGAATCACATCACTTTAAGGGTTCTTATCACAATTTCACACTGATATTCTGGCTTTTTGGAAAATTAAAGTTGTTGACCTTGTTACACCAGCAAAATGCTTATTTTTTATTTTTGTGAATTGGAAGGGGCGACATCTATAATTTCCATGCTGCCCTCTATGTGCGACAGCAAGAACCATACCCTTGTGCAGTACAGATTGTATGGAGGACGCAACTCTGCTTATTGACCCATGGAATTTATCGGAAAAGTGATGACAAAATATTTAATCTAAAAATGTTATAGGGACAACGATTAGTTTGTCTCCATTTGAATACCAAATTTAAAAGAATACCAAAGATAACAAACAGAACTTCAAACAAAAAAACGAATGCATCAGCAGTGGAAAATTTATAATTTCAAAATTTCCTGTGCAGCAGATACAATGTGCTTGGCAGATATTCCATAGAGGTCCAAAAGAACAGTTGGAGGTCCGGACTTTGGTAACTCACCAACAGCTAAATGCTGGATGACAACGTTTCTTTTCAAGGCAGTAGCAGCCATGACGGCTTCTCCCAAACCTCCTTCGTAGCAATGCTCTTCAGTAACTATATATAGCCCTTCCACCAACTTCTTTAATGTTTTGAATAATAGTCTCCTTATCCAAAGGTTTGATAGCAAATGGATCGATTACTCTTGCGTGAATACCGGCTTTTGCGAGTTGTTTAGCGGGCTGATAAAATGATCCATCGATGGTTACTCCTGCCCCTATTAACACAACTTGATCTTTGGGGGACGATAGAAGTACATTTGCTTTACCCACGTGAAAATAGAAAAAGCATTTAATAATAATTAATAATTATATCAAACATTTCTTTTTAAAATGGTATCTTAAACACAAGAAAAAATAGCTAATCATAAAGTTTTAACTAGATTTTATACATAAACCTGACAGACAAACGTTTTCTTTGCTAAAAATACTCGTTTGGAAGATAGAAATATGTTTTAACTATCTCATTCAAAAAAATATTTGAAATTCCAGGAAGAAGTCACTGTAAATTGTAAATATTATTCTGGTCTTTCCTCTTATTCGAACTAGAATTTCTGACATTACTTCTACTATAAGCTTGATCGAAGCAGGACTTTTCTAGTTGTAGGCTTCGCCATTAGCAAACGCACTCAGTGTGCATTTAAAACCACTTTGAATTCAGACTCTTTGTGGATATAATACCAATTTTTAGCTAGTCCTTATATAATGTCTTATTGTTCGCTTTATACGTTAGATAACGACGTACTTACAGCAAAAACTTGGTCATTGGGGTAAATCACAGTAGTTGTAGGCCTATTAACTCTTGTAAACGTAATTCCCTTTGTATTAGCTGCAAGTTCAATAGCTCTTTCTGTTGAAACTGCATCAGCAGGATAAAAAAAATGGTGCTTCCATTTACAGCGCGGAACATGGCTGTCTTCAAGCCCCATTTGGCTGGGACCATCTTTCCCTATGCTAATTCCACAATGGGTGCCCACAAAGTTCACGTTAGTTTGGGAAATTGCGCCTATACGGATCTACAACAAAAAACTGTATATATTTCACCTGAAAATTTACAATAACAAACGAATAAAATGGGTTTTATCACTTATCTACACCTCTTCTCACTAATTTACGCCAAAATTACGACGTTTAATTAGTATTTACCTAATTATTTTCAAAAATAAACAGATATGCCCCTCCTAGAGCGACAGAACTCCTTATGAATGAAACTATCAATGGAATTCCGGAGGGAGAAATACTATGCGGGGGCGTTATAGTAGGGGTAACGGCAAGGTCATTTCCCCTTCAGGAATTTTCATTCATAAATACGAGAAGAAGTATGGCCGCCGTCCGGTTGGCATGGTGACCCCGCTAACGTTGAAGGGGTTGCATCGGTAATTGTCGTGACTGTCAAGATGGCGAAGATGGCTTTCAAAACAACCCGTTTACTGGTGACACTTTCAAAAAATTCTTAACAATTTGTTAAAGAAAGTTAATTTATGGCGTGGTTAGATGTTTTGTAAAGATAAGAAATCAATCTATAGTGCAGTGTTAGTTCAGTGTTTAAAGTTTTATTCGTTTTTATGGGATTTGCAACTGTATTTTGGATACCTACCAGCGCTACCGGTAAGTGAGAGTTACAAAAATACTCAAAATTCTGCCTTAAACGATGTTGTCAGCGTATACGTTATTAAAATATCATTTATTGGAGTACCCTATGTCCATTATCATTCTACGGCATAGTTTAAATCGATTTATTCCCGTTATTCCTGTTGATTCTCGGGCAAATTCCCAGGTGTATGACAAGTTGCCTACTTTCGGCCCTGACATATTGATTTTGTGAGGTTATGATGATTGTCAACTTAGGCGTGTTCGGTTAATCCTCAGCGAGGCCTCGGATGCCTCTGAGCGCCAAAATTCCGTTCGGTAAATGTCTTCGAGCGAACCGAGGAAAAATACACCGCGTTCGTTTATTCCCAGGCAGAGAACTCTGAGCTTCATCTTTTTCGTCGGAGGATTTTGACCGATTGAACGGAGAATCCAAACACCTGATCAGCTGATCACTTGTTTAGATATTTAATTTAGATGAAAAATGAGGTTAAAAAGGGGATTGGATTGAATGGATTGTTTAATTTAGAAAAGAATATTGTTGTCGCAAAAAGACCTGACCACTTTGTAATTTTTTTCGTTTTCCTTGCTGTACCTTGTTTTGGGTTTTTTTCGTGATGAGTTTCGCAAGAGTAGATGACCACAATTACTCTTCAACATGAAAATAACTCCTATAACTGTCTGGTAACCAAAGAAGAATATAATAAAATTAATAACGGAGGAATTGTTGATATAAGTTTATGTCCTAGTTGAATAATAGGCACTAGTAAATTCAGATCCATATTTAAAACACAGAAAAACGGTTATAGTGGTTTAGAAAGTTATTAAGTTATAGTGGTTTAGAAAGAGTTTTAAACCTAAACAGTTCAAATTCAAAAATCAGTTTAAGTTAAAACAAAACAGTAGCGAATTCCATTGAGTAAACTGCTGCAGTGCCACTGTATTTGTATCCTTCCTTCCCTACTGTGGGATAGAGAAAGAGAATTTCTGTCCCTATTCCACAGTATAGAAAAGAAGAGGATAGGAAGACAATGACACTGCACCAGTTGCCCAATGGATTTCGACATAGATTAAAAATTGCGTTCGGTAAATGCCGCGATCGTCGGAGTGCTCTGTCGATCAGCTGTTACACATCTGCCGTCTGCCTGATCTCGTCCGCGAGGATTAACCGAACACGACTCTTGTTAGGATTTTCAAACATTTCGTAATAAATTAAATCTGTATGTCGCTATAAATTAACCATTTTATTACCTCCAGCTTTGCTGCACTTGGTGAGGGATCATTTATTTTATATTGTTAGACACACCTAAAGCTTTATTCATAATAATCGTATTATTGTTAAATCAGCTACACCATCCTAGAATCAAAGGATCAAAAGCCACTAATCGAAAGAATTTAACTTTCTAATATTTTAAAAACTTATTAAGTCCAAAATGTCCAGATAAAGACGTGCATACGCTGATTTCATTGTTTTTTTAGGAGTTTATGTTACGAAAACTCTGAGTCTGCCGACTATAATAAAAATATGGTTTAATTTTAAATTCCTTTCGATTCATTGATAAGGTAAACGTGTTTCGAAAGTTTGGCAAGTTTCACACAACAGTACTATACTCGGTACTATATAAAAGTGCTGGGTTTTACCAGAGGTAATTTAGACTATAGAAACGTAAAAAGATGGTTTATGCTGGCTTAATCAATTGGCTACTAGTTGCCATTAAAAATTCTCATCTTGTTATGATTTGTTTAAATCATATTAAAATTTAAATATTAAAAGTAACGAGTTTTATCACATTTTTTTTTAAATCTCAACTATTGTCTGCCCAAGATATCTGCAACCAGCAGATTAATTTAAAGAATACAAGGGAAGGCTTAAACAACATTGCAAATTTGTTTGTAAACCAGATGTGATAACAAAGTACAGTGACTAAACCACAGCAAAGCTGTCATAGGAAATCCTGGTCCTAAACTCACTGGGCAACTGCTAAACCTAAGCAGGATCCAGTTGAGGACAATTGTAGGAGCTCTAACAGGACACATGGCTGTAAAGGACCTCCTTAACAAAATGAAACTGTACGAGGGAGACCTCAGCTGCAGACTATGCGGAAGGGTAAGGGAAACAGTTCAGCACATCATCTGTAAGCTATAACCGGAAGAAGTGACAACCCACCCCCTTGTAAACCTGTAGAAAGCTAGTGCAGGGAACTGGGATAACAGAGTGGGTGCGATAAAATTTATTGGGTAGGCACAATAGGCCTCAAATAGCCGCAGTGCGGACGGAGCCCAAGGGAAGAAAAAAAAAAGACGTGGTAAGAAAAGTTTAAATTTAATTAACGAAAAATTAAACAGTTTTTTAACACTGGTTTACAAACAATTGAGTAACGTTGTTTAAGCCTTTCCTTGCATTCTTTAAATTAATTTGCCGGTTGCAGATATCTTGGGCAGACTATATTCTCTCTCACACCGTTAACCGGAGTACTAGTTTGTACATATTAAACAATAATAATGTTACCTATGGACCTATATGGACCACCTATGGAAGCATAAAAAGTTGAATTTTGATCCTGGGGTTAATTTCAGGGGGTAAATTGGGAAATTATTGAAGAGCTTGCCCAAATATTGCTTTTGGTGACCGGCACACCGGGCATTGTTCCGTTGTCCCGGTGGCTCCTTCCGCTCCTGGAGCCTCAATGACATTTGAGCCGTAGGTATGCACAACTCACTCTTTGCAGATATTTGAAAGAGTGACATAACACAAGATGCAAAATTTTTCAAACAATCCAACAACGTACTCCCTTTGAAGGAGAAGTGATTTTTTCATAACGAAAATTTGAAGTAATTCATTGAAAAAAGTCATTAAAAACAAACTCATTCTTTGCTATTTTTAGCCAATTCAAATATCGAAGTTGGATCATGTGATAGTAACCACGTTACTTAATTACTGATTCTAATCTCGGTACTTCTAAGCTCAACTCCTAAGCAATGCCTAAATCACGTATACATTGAAATAGAAATTAAATTTCAAGTTCATTTTGTAATATCTCCCCAAAATAGTGTTGATTTGCATTCTGGCTTCTATTAGGTATTCTTAGTTTGGAAGTTAGATAAAAAATTTACTAAAGTTCGCAGCAAAACATGTAATAAAAATATAAATTAAACATGTAGGACCACTAATTTAGCCTCGTAATTCAAGTTTTACTTCCCAAGACGAAAAAGCTATTAAAAACTCTTTTTTTAAATCTCAAAAAAGGGAAAGTAGGAATGAGTGAGTTTTGCATGTCAATCAAGCTAGCAGAGCCACAATGCCTTTTAACCTGCTTTTATAACCTGTGAGTATCTACCAAGTTTTAAAACATTTAAGTATAGCTAATTTTACCTCATTTTTAATTTTTTTGCTTTTTGTTTTTTTAAATAAACCGTGTCGCTCTGCTGGCTTGAGATCAAGGTAGCAGAGCCACGATGAAAAATCACAAAACAAAATTATTTTCCAAAATATTTTTACATTGGAATTTTTGGCCAAATTAATTGCCCCTGAAATATATACTGAGACTGAGAAAAAAATAAACTGCGCTTTTCAGTTTCGTCATTAGAGAAACCCAATACTATTACCTAAAATCGCGAAATAATATCTTTATAACCTGTGAGTATCCACCAAGTTTTAAGACTAATTTATTGCTAATTTATCACATTTTTACTTCTTTTGCTCTCTGTCTTAAAAAAAAATACATGTGGTTCTGCTGACTTGAATTAAAGCTATCAGAGCCACGTTGAAAAACCACAAATCAAAATTCTTTTCCTAAATATTTTTATACTGGAATGTTTGGCCAATTAATTGCCCCTGAAATATGTAGGTACAGAGACTGAGAAAATATAAACTGTTAGAAAAAACACGCTTTTCATTTTTGTTATTAGAGGAATAAAATATGATTACCTAAAATAAAACCACCAGATATTAACCTTATAACCTGTGAGTGTTTGCCATGTTTTAAGACTAATTTATTGCTAATTTATTACTCCATTTTTAATTTTTTTGCTTTTCGTTTTTTTTTAATATGTACAGAGACTGAGAAAAAATAAACTGTAAAAAAACAAAATATTTAGGTACTTACTCTTTTAATTTTTAATTTAAATGTTAAATGTCTTTAACCCGTTTGTATTGTATTTGCCTCCCAAGGAGGCCGCTCCGACTGGAGGCCGGTCTGACCTCAGCTCGGTAAAAAAATCGGTCAATCCGGCCCTGCTTACACTCTGTAATTAAAGCAGGGAGCAATAAAAACTGAGACATATATTTTTGCAATTTATTTATTGCTGTATTCGGGTATTGTTCTCATATTTTCACACTCATGACACGATGATAAATTTAAGTGGTAATAAATTTTTAAAAACTTTACAACATCGAAATTACAATAATGAAAAAATGGTGTTCGAAGTACTTCTTGAAGATATTACATTTTTTTATTTACAAACAGTTCTTTATAGTTAAGTAGATGAATATAGGTGTTTTGCTATAAAATAAAAAGCTAAGATGTCGACGATTTTAATTTTTATAATGTAAGAAACTGAACAGGGTAATGGCGACTCAAATTAGGAACGTGGCGTCCTCTTCGGTCGAGTTGCGAACTACTATAACGGGGAATGTATTCGTTTCGCCTTTGTCCTCATTATTGTGTTATTTCATTTGACATCTTTGTCAGTTTTGTCGTCCTTTCTTCCCCGTTAAAAATCAGGTAATTGCAACTGGCTTCCTTAATTTTAATCGCAAGGCAACTCAAATTATGGAAGCCAGCTGCAATAAGCTGATTTTTACCGGGGAAGGGGTCAATTGATGATAAAATTGACAAAGATGCCAAATAACATGATAATGAAGACAAAGACAAAACGAAAACAATCCCTGTTATAGGTAGTACTTAGCAACCCGTTTTTAATTTGAGTCGCCAATAACCGTAAGGACCTGATCTATACACCTGGGTACCATTGCAAAATTTCAAAAATGCTTTGTACTAGGTATCATTAAAATGTACCCCTGAAAGTTCGAAAATGTCATCAGGTATATATCTTACTAGGGCCGTTCCTGGACAGGGCGCTGGCGGTACTCCTGCACGAAGGGCAGCTAAAGCCAGCGTTGCCAACTTTTTAAACCTGAATATCCGTAGTTAGATGTCACAAAATCCGTAGAAATCCGTAGATTCCGAATAAAACAAAAACCTGTAATAGGTGGCAAGGCACGACTGTCAAACCCATAAAATTTGCATTGCTTAGAAAGAGATGACTCTATTATGAAATTATGTTTAATCTTTTTATAATATTACTAAGAAATAAAAAAAGCTATTAGTGGAGACAAAACATGGTTTATTCATTAAAAAAACATATACCACATTTAAAAATGACAAACAAAACACAAATATCGAAACATTAAAAACTAAAAATAAAAAAAAACGTCCAAAATTTCAATTCCAAATTCAGCAGCACAATCAAAAAGAGCAGGCACCACTCACGGGAAAATAATGTAAGTAACAAATCAAAATATTAAAGCATAGTAGTACTAGACGGGTATCGGGTAATGACCCAAATTTTTAGCAGATTCGTATTTTTTTATGTTTTTATCACTTAGGCGAAAAATCCGTAGAAATTTGAAGCTTATCCGTATATCCGAGAGTATCTATATAAATCCGTAGATCTACGGATAAATCCGTATAGGGTTGGCAACGCTGGGTAAAGCCAAAGAGGTGCTACTACGTTCACGTTTCTGGCAATATCACTTTTTAATCACGTGAATATCGAATACAGAAACAATTAACCGGTCACGGGAAATACGTCATTAGAGTCAAGAATACCGCCTGGCGCTCTGAACGTAGTAGCACCCCTGGAACGGCCCTGCGTTTTATTAGAAGTTTTAAGGGCACCACTTATACCTATCTGATCTGACTGTCCTTACCGGCCAAAAAGATGTTCGTAATATTAAAAAATCGAGAAATGTACTTATGTTTCCCAAAAATTGTATTTCTCTGAATATCTACAAGCAAAATTGCTTTGGTGGTTTCCCACAACTTCTAATGTTCATCATGGGACACCCTGTATATACAGAACCCTGCAAAAAGTTTGCCACTTAAGAAAGTTCTAATATGATTTGAGTTTTTAACATTTTTGATCCATTTGAAGGTTGCGAAGTTTAAAAACCGTTTTATGTCATGGAATATGCTTTGAATTAGATACAGGGTTTTGGCGTAGGGAGATTAAAATTTAGTAAAATAAGAGTGAATAAGGGAACTGGTCTAAGAAATCGATAAGAAAGTGCCCTTTAGTTGCAAACTATCGAAGATTCTGTATCTGTATTATCAAATTTATTTATTAGGTTTTAAACAAACAGTTATCATATTATACTAATATGGTATAAAAACTATATAAAAAGGTACAACTTATATAAAATTGATGCAAATATAAAAATCTAAGTAGATAGTTATCCATAGAAAACATTTTTTAGTTTCTCCGTATCAGTGTTAATAAATATTTAACTACTGTATGTGGAAGATGATTTCTTTTAGTGCACTATATAGTTTCTCTGAAATATTCCTCGTCTACTTCAGCCCTGATGAGTCCGTAAAGCAGTCGAAACGCCATTGGGAAAGGGACGACAACTAATATATGAATAAGAAAGTAACCTTTTCCATGCAGTTTTAGCTGTGTTTATTATGGATAACTACCCAATTTTTTTAATATACTTAAATGTATCTATAACAATATTTTTAGAATATCTTTTTTGCAAAACAAACTATCTAGGCATGTAACTCAGTTTTTAAAACTTATTATTTACTTATAGTGTTATATATACTTATAGTAAGTACTTACAGCTAGAGTTGCACAATTTATTATTTAAAATCACAGAGGACAAGGTTTAAAAATTAGTAAGATATTAACAGGAGTAAATCAGCACCCATCCCAATGGTGACGAAATTTAGAGTGAGCGTGGCGACGTGGCTTTTTCTCCGTAGCGCGTGCCGTAGTCCCGTTCATTCATGGCTTAAACAGTTCTCTAAGCCTAGTATTTCAAGTTAAATGATTTTTTACATTGTTGTTGCCATTTATTGGCTTTAAAAAACGAAAACTTTCCGTATGTGTAGACACAGATAAAAAATTCGGTCAAGTGCAAGCTATACTTACTCCCCCACTTAGCCTAAGCAAACCTCGGCCGCCCGAACTCCGCCCAGCTGCCGCGCACCAACGTATCACATCGCGTATGCGCGGATCTGAGTGGGGAGCGTTTCGACTGAACCAAATTAAAAATTTTGAAATCGTGTAAGCACAAAAGTAGTTCGTTACATCGTGAGAAATATTTTTTGTCGAAAAACTTTTTCTCGAAACCAGCTGTTCGAGCAGCTGTTATAAGGATCAAACAATTAAATTGTTTATAACAATTGATCGCGCAAGAATTTTGCAATCCTGATAATTTTGGCTCAACCTACACCTAATTCTCAATGTTCTTAATTTTTTTTAGATTTTTCTGAGCGATCCTATTGGCGATGGGGGTGGGGGACAAAGTACAAAATAAAATTTTGATTTATTAAACGAATTATAATGTATGTCTCTTCTTATGTTGTCTACATCGAAAAGTCATCGGGTTTTTACAGCCAATAGTCGTGTAACAACATTGTTAAAAACAATTAAATAGTAGGGATGGAAGCTGTTTACTCTTCTCAATATTATGGGTGAAAAAGGGTGAATTTCTAAGGCTGCAGAACCTCTTTATTCGGAGAAAGAGAGTTGATTCTTGAAGCAGAAGGATCAGAGAAACGTCGAGCTATAAATAGCGGAGTACCACAGGGATCAGTACTATGGAACGTGCTCTATGATCATCTGTTTAAGATAGTGCTTCTAGCTCTAGTAAGGGTTGCAAAAGGGGAAAAACACTAATGGCGAATTCAAACACCGCTCTACTGAGAATTGGCAAATGGTTGGAACCAATCGGCTGCAACTGGCGGCGGAGAAAACCGAGGCCAGTGCTCCTCACCACAAAAAGAAAAATAGCCCCAATACATTTCAACTAAGCACGTGGAGAAAACTATAGTTAAGGTGAAGAAGACAATAACGGTTGTGCCTAAACTCATGCCAAACATCGGAGGGCCTAAAGCTTTAAAAAGAAAAACACTGTAGAGTGGTTCAGTCGCAGTGGCGTAGCGACTGTTCAAAGCGCCCTGGGGCAAATGGCTTAGTTATCATTGAGTCGTCACTTTAAATGAGTAGTGTATTCTCTCATCCTCATTCCAGGGGACACAAAGGGGGAAGTTTTTAGTGGGTAGGCGGCTTCCTAGAGGGACCGAACCCGACACAGGCCGGCTGCCAGACCACCAGACCGGTACCGTCTTTTAGAAGTTTTTACCCCTCTACAAAAAAAGGAGTTCGTTTGGAAAGTTTTGCATACTTTAAGTATTTCGCTATATTTCTGTTTTTCTTTTGCAACGGAGGGGCCATCATCTGTGTGAGTGTGAAGAATGACTTAGACTGTGTTTGTGTCGTATATAGTTTATTAAAAAAAGATTTTTCAAGTCGATATAATGTTTTTTTAATTATTTTTATCGACTCGTTTCCCCCTTTATATTTGCCAGCGTACGCCACTGGTATTCAGTTCTGCACCTTTGAAATTGAATTATTTTATACAGTGTGCTATGAAATTCACTGCATATATTTGAATGAGTGACTCCTACGGTAGTCTACAGACATACCCAATACTTTTTTCCCTCAAATCGCACACTTTTTTATTTTAGAAAATATCCTAAACCACCCCCGCATCCGACGCTTCTACAGAGCCTGACGTCATAAGCTCTAATATTATAAAGAAAAAACAAATGATCCAGCCGGGATATTGCCAAACTTAAATATTATCTTGACATCTCATTTTTCTATTGTTTAAATAATCCAAAGTATTTTTAATTCCACAAACGCATTTTACCAAAAATATGTATATCAGACTAATTTAAGAAGCACCAATCAAAGTACAAACTAAATAAAAATAAGCTAAATTAATATTTAGCTTATTTTTATTTATTCGTCGATCCGTTGTTAACTAATGTTAACAACGGATCGACGAAGAGCAGTATTAAAAAATATTGTCAGTACTATTGATCGTGTACGGGGTATAGAATGATCGAATGAAGTAAATTCAAGCAAATTGTTAAGATTATTCGAATATTTTAATATTTTGAAATACTGACAGAAATAAACGTGTTGCTTTAGGAAAAAATATTGATAATATGCACGCGTGTTTGTATAGTTGCCTAAGCAGTAAAGTAGGTGGTAGATCTTGATGTAGCCGAAGCGAAGCTAAATGGCTGTTGACCCCATTCTGCTATCCTAATTCAGTCCGCTAGAGTGATTCCGATTGGCCGAACTCGTGCGTCAGCGTCAGCTGTGTATGGATCCATATTCACCAGTTTAATAATACCGTTTACATTATTTTTGCTATTTATTTCTTAATTTGTGAAAGAAAAAGTTAAAGCCGTTAAATATTAACAAAAGTTAAAGCCGTTTAATATTAACAAAATATCGTATCGTCGCTTAGTGAGGTGAATTTTAAATTAGTTCTGGGCAGTGGCGCACCCAGGGGGAATCTTTTGTTCTTTATATGGACATGTATTTTATTTCCAATGGTGTGCAGTAATTAATTTTTTTTTGAGGGGCGATACCTAGCTTATAATCGCGAAGAGCCATTTATATAACTACTTATTTTCCCCAATCTGAATTCAAATCAGAATTTACCAGTTTCAATATATGCAGTGAATTTCATATCATCCTGTAGATTCTGCAATATTGCGGTGGTTTCAAAAAGGCTAAAATTGGAAAGCACGTTTTTTGCAGGTTCACATCGTATATTTTTATAATAATTCTAAATATTTTTTGGCAATATATTTATAAATTTAGGAATGTTAAAGCACCTATATCGCAAAATTATTATCTATATCTATTGAAGAATATCTCCCACTTGGATGCCTTGAAAGCAAAAAAATAGGTTCTTATAGGGATGTTAATTTTATCGATTTTTAGAACAGGGATCGATCTTTAACAGAAATATCGATATCATAGCGACATCCCTATTATTAATAATATATTATTTTGATTTACTAGATTCTTTCTGGGTCTATTTTATTTCCTCAGTATCTAAAAATATGTGTATATGTTACACACACGTACATATTATATAAGGGTTTGTATGTATGTATGTGTGTATGTATGGATGTATTTACGGAGGGCTGTCTGTTCTCGATCATCAGTCCGAAGAAGTATGATATCTTTCTTAGTACAGAGCCTAGAAATGAGAAATTTTTAATAATGCACTCTAGCTTTACACAGATTTCTGAGCTTTTTAACGAAAACATTCTAAAATTGAAATCTATATTTTTAAAGATAAACAGAGCCCCAGACTATATAGAATTGCCGATATCAATATTGTAATTTTTGTTAAAAAAACCGTACCATTCTTGTCCTTTTCAAGGGCATGAAAGTGAGAACTATTCTTCGTGCGTTAATTTACAAGTAAAAGAATTTATACAAAAGGAAAGTAACAATATCTACTGATTTTAAAAATTCTGAGCTTTACAGTGCATAACTACTTATAAATAATTTTATTCGCTTTTAAGAGGAGTGATCAGCGTCCATCCCTACTATTTTGTTCATTTTAACATTGTTTTTGTTTCGATTTTTGGTATAGCAAACGTAAAAATGGCATATAATGCATCCGACATCAAAATTTTAGTTTTGGCTTTTGCCTTTAAACTGAGCGGTTTTAAAGAGATAGTACAAAGTAAAAATTAGATTTTTTTACTCAGCAATATGTCTCTTTTATGCACCTGCACTGGATAGCCACTGTTTTTTAAACATAACATCAATGTTAAGAAAAACAAACAACGCTAAGAAAAACAAAATAGTCTAGGGTTGGGATCTGGTAATCCCTCTTAAATTACAAAGGCCGTTTTGAATATAGTAAATACATATATATTTGACATGTAAACTTAACATATTATATCATAAAATCTTAATAGACTGCAAAAAAAATTCTAGTAAATAAATTTTTAACATTTTTTTTAATGCTAAACCCAAAAATTGCTTTATCTTTGCTTCATGTCTACAAACCCAAAACTTAATACTAATAAAATTGTTTTCTTATCAATCACTTACGTACTAATAAAAAATTCTAAATAATCTATAACAATGTATTTTAGTAGAGTATATTATCTAGTTTGAGATTTGATATAAAATGCAGTCGAATATAAAATTTATAAACTAACTAAACCCGTACTACCACGTCTTGTCGCCCTGACACCTTTTAGGAGGAGTAGTCAGCGTCCATCCCTAATATTTGTATTTTTTTAAACATTATAGTCGTCCAATTATTTACTGTAAAAAACCTATGACTTACCAGCGTAGGCAATTTAAAAAAAAGATCTTTGTCAAGTTTTGCTGCTCAAAGTTTCACAAGAAAAGTACAAAATAAAATGCAGATTTCTTGAAGAACCCATCTATGTCTTTTTATGATGCCTTCATCGAAAAGTAATTTTTTATAGCTAATAACTGGGCGACAATAATTATTAAAAATGTTAATTTTTGTAACTCCTTTATTAAAAAGTTTTTTTAATCAATTAAATCTTTTCACTTGAGGCCAATTCTGGCAGCAAATTCCAAAAATATCAAAATTTGGTAAAAATTTAAATGCTTGTTAGCCAAATATTGCTGAAACTAATGAACCAACTCGCAATTATTCAGCTTCTACTAATATTGCTTTTTCTTAAGACACCATTCTCTTGCTGCTGTTATCTACGGGAGGTTTGTTAACGAAATGTTGACGATACTAATGAACCAACTTTAGATTCAGCTACTACTAATATTGCTCTTTCTTTTGACATCATCCTCTTGCTACCGTTATCTACGGTAGGCTATTGAGCCAAATATTGCTGAAACTAATGAACCAACTCGCAATTATTCAGCTTCTACTAATATTGCTTTTTCTTAAGACACCATTCTCTTGAATATCTACGGGAGGTTTGTTAACGAAATGTTGACGATACTAATGAACCAACTTTAGATTCAGCTACTACTAATATTGCTCTTTCTTTTGACATCATCCTCTTGCTACCGTTATCTACGAGAGGCTGTTTAGCCAAATATTGATGAAACTAATGAACCAATTTAATGTATACGAAATAACTGGGCAACAACAATTATTTAAAAATCTCAACGAACCTGAGGAAAGTAGAAGGGCTGGGAACCGACTATTCCTCTTAAAACAGTCAGACACGAGTAGACTCATTTTCATTTTTACTCGGTACTTGGTACCCCTATGATAAGACACCACGCTAGCGGGAGGGAGGACCATAGTCCAATTTTGTGTCTTAGAAACGGGTTCACTCTGTACAAAGCAAAAATGAGACTATATGTGTCCCGTACGATCGTGTACCCAGATTTAGTCAAACTCCCATTATTGTTAAACAAATCTGGCCATGCACGCCGCATATGTATATAAAACATTTTAAATTATAATGTGGTAGTTTCGTTACATAATAATACGTCAATAGTCTTAACTCGCACGCCAGCTTTCTCGACGTGCTTCAGAGTTTCCGGGTCACTCTCCAACATGATTATGCACATGAAACTTTTGTTCGTTAAGGCGTTTTTCGGATAAATAGTCTGAGTTTCGAACTTTATACTGAGGTCTTCACAGTAAGTGTCTAGTTGCCGGTGGATTTCGGGGTATTGTCTCCTCAGGGAGACTCCTCGAGCTCGAAGTTGAGTCTGAAGATTATCGAAGGCTATGACTCTGGCGCGCTGCTTCGTCTCTGGGGTGGGTAAGCGGATGGGGGAACAGGTGAGGATGAGCGTTTCGGGGGTGTCGGGGATTTCTCGTTCTGGACCTAGAAGGATAAATATTTTGAAAAACAAAATTAGGTATTTCCTTCACAAAAATGGGTGATAATATATTATAATAATTCAGGTACCCATATAGCTAGACATTTAGTAATAAAGTTATTTCTTCTAGCCTGAAGAATGTTAAGAAAAATTGATGAAACTAATGAACCAATTTCGGATTAAACTTCTACTAATATTGCTCGTTTTTTGGACACTATCCACTTACTACCGTTATCTATGGGACACTAGCTAGCCAAAGATTGATGAAACCAATGAGCGAGATCCAAATTCAGCTTCTACTAATGTTTCTCTTCATTTTGACACCATCCGCTTGCTACCGTTATCTACGGGAGGCTTGTTACGCAAATACTGATGCAACTAATAAACCAACTTCAGATTCAGCTTCTACTAATATTGCTCTTTCTTTCGACGCCGTCCACTTACTACCGTTCTCTACGCTAGCCAAATATTGATGAAACTAATGAACAAACTCCAGATTCAGCTCCTACTAATATGACTCTTTTATTTGACCTCATTCGCATGTCATCGTGACCCACAGAAAGCTAGTTCAAGAAGTATTGTTAAAACTGATGAACCAACTCCATATTATTTTAGCTTTTACTAGAGCAGATTCTTTACGAAACACCAACCGCCATTCAGTGTTATCTATATTTCGAAATTAATAGTAGTAAAAGTCAGTCAACCCACCTATAAAACTTATATCCTTGCTCAGTCTCATTTTGGCACACCTCGATACCAGCTGTCTTTCCCATTTAACAGCTCCAGAAGCGGGGGTTTCGGAAACAACACAAATGGATACGTAGAGAACGAACTTAGTTTCTGAGTTGTAGTTTTTACACATGTTAACCATTTCTTCGTAGAGGAGCGGACCCATTTCTGAGGGCAGCAGGTCCTGCCATCTGACGAAGGTCAGTTCTCCTAGACTTGATAGGCCTTCGGCTAAGAACTTTTCTGCCGCTTCTGGATTGGGATAGAAGCATTTCACTGCTCCCTGGCCATGAGAAATATAACCTAAAAAGGCACATGTTAAGAAAATTAACTTACCACGGACCACGCGTTAAGGTGGAAGTACTTACCTCTTCTGGCTACTTTTGAGAGTTCTTTTAATGAGTCCTTTTTTTCCTTGGCTGCAGCTATTACCTAAAATCACAATACTACTATTAGATCAAATTTAATTTAAATATCCTTTTAACGTCAGATTTTTTGCTTTTTGATCTTAGAGATCATGAAGAAAGGCAGACAGGTTGTCAGATTGTTCCATCGGCCAATTCGGTAAAAGCCGTATAAGATAGACCGTACAGATAGACTGTGAGATACTTAATCACCAAATGATTTACCTGTCGACATAAGGTCCCCATTCTCGAAAATAAGCACGTTTTCCTGTGCCTCTCCCAATGACTCCTCCGACACGCCCTTGAGCAATAGGTATACGAGCAGTTGTGACAGTTCTTGAACGTTTCGGCCTCCTTCGACGTCGCCAGGGCTGTTTTGCCGCATCGAGAGAAGCGGCACCGTAGCAATACGGGAGTCGGCAACCCTGGATCCAGTCGACCGGAAGCGGGTTCGGAGCCTTCCGATCGACGCCGATAAGCGCCGTCGGGACCGGCGTCGCTGTCGCTTAAACGACGCTGGGGGCTAGTGCTAGCTGACACCGTCTCTAAAATAAGCACCAGATTAAAGATCAGCAACATTGATTTAATGTTAAAATGATTAGAAAAGATAGTATTTGTAACTGTACAAGAGTAATTTTTGTCACCCCATGCTCAATAAGTATTTTAATCAGTTATATCTTTCAACCAGAGGCGAATTCCCGTGAATACTGGCTCATCTGATGGCAATCTTTTTGGAGATTACAAAAATGTATAACTTCCGTTAAAACTTCTGTTCAGAATTTGTAAAAACTGTGTTAATATAAAAAATTTAATTTTTGTATCTCCATTTTCCTAAAAGTTTTTTTTTTAATAAGTTGTAGGTTCTAAACTAAAGTGAATTTCCGCGAATTTTACTTTATCTGATAGAAAATTTTCTGGAAGATTCCAAAAATGTATAACTTGTTAAGGTTTCGTTAAAGATTCTAGCCAGAATTTGTTAAAAACTTTATTAGGGTTCAAATTAAAATTTGTTTAACCCCATTTTATCTTTCTTTTACAGATATCTATATCTTCTAATCTGAAGCGATTCCCGCGAATTTTTTCCTTAAAGGATATGACCGGAATTTAGCAAAAACCGTAATGGGGATTATAAATAAAAATAAAAATAAAAACCCAAGAAAACACTATATTCTTATTGCTCCTTGTCTAGATATCTAGAGGTTTTGTTTATAAGATCCGTTAAATAGAATTAAAAAAAAGGGAAATCTACACCAAACATTACGGGGTTGGTTAGGATAACGTCTACTCACAATACAATTATTGATATTATGGTAACAAAAATAAGCAACATTGAGCTACTACAATATAGACATGGGAACGACGTCGACATATTATCTTTGTGAACCATAACATTAATCACAGAAGCCTTATATCTAGTGTCTAGTGTTATTGATTTAAATACATTGCCCACAGTTATAGATATCTAAATTGTAAATAAATATATTTTAAAAAATCCATCAAAGCTTTAACTAAGATGGTGCTTGTTGTACCAGGCATAAATATGTATAAAACTTCCGCAAATATCACCTTATCTGTCGGTAAAAACTGCATTCGGGTCAAAAACTCGAATTTTCGCAGCCCCATTCTGAAAAGGTTTTTCTTTTTAAATCATGTACCTACATATGTACATCTGCCGACCTGAAACAAATTCCCGCGAATATTGCTCTATCTGACTGGGACTCTTTGACAAAACAAGTTATATCTCTAGAAAATTTAATATTAGATAAAGGAATATTTTCTGGTATTCGCCTCGGGTTAGATGTTTATGGCATTACATTATAACTGTGGACGTATGTACGCATCTAGCCTATACTATAACCATAGAACTCAACCAAAAAGAACAAAAATAAAATACCTGTAATTCGAAACACTACTTACACATGCCTCCTACCTTGAAGGCAAGGACTTGGTGCCCTTCCTGAGGACGGAAGGCCGAGAAGCGAATCCAAAACGTCTTCCAGCGTTGTCGAACTGGGCGACGGTCTGACCTTGCAGTCTGCTGTAGACAGCATTTTCAAGTCTATTGAAAATAAATAGTTCTCGTTTATACATAATATGTATCATGTACCTAGAGCAGTGGTTCTTAACCTGTGGTCCGCGGACCAATTGTTTATCAGTCGAAAGGTATCCAAAGGCTAATTCGTAACTCTTTTGGTATTAATGTTGGGGAGGTTGCTGAAGAAGTCTAGGAAGAGCTTATTGAATTACAAAATGATAGAAATTATGGGGGTGGGGCGCATTTGAATCTGTTTCCCTTGAGGAGTTTTGGTGTAAAAAGCAATTTCATATACTGAAATTCGGAAAATTGCCTTGCGCTATCTTAAGCTCTTCTCCACGACTTATTTATATGAACAGGATTTTCTGCTTTGCTTGTAGCTAAAAATAAGTCCCGGAATCGATTGAAAGTAAGTGATGATATGCGTGTAGCTTTGTGCAGTAATATAGCCCCAAAATTACATAGGGTGACCAGAAGTAAACATGATTGGGTAAAAAATGTTCTTTTTTAAATTATAATTATTAATAGCCCACGTTGTGCATGTTACCATTAAGTTTAACGAATACGTTGAAAGTTTTGATTAAAGTTTATTTTAAGATTACCACAGTTTATTGTTCTTAAACTGTGTCCCTGGTAAGAACAAAAAATTATCAGAGTGGTCCCTGGTCCAAACAAGGTTAAGAACCACTAACCTAGAGTATACAGTATTGCTATGCACGGATCGAAACCGAGCAAATCTGTATAAAGATTAATACATAGAATATTACTTTGATATTTTTAGTTGCGCTATAAATACGAAGCTTTAACTAACTAAAGGGTATCCCAATAGGTACTTCGGAATTTAAATTTGCCGCCATTTTTCAAAAACTTAACCTAGAAATTTTATCTAGAACCATCAACGAGAAGCGAGAATCGCGTTTCCGTCAAAAAAAATGGAGTGGGGGTAAGACCTGATTACTGTCAAAGGTTCGATCGGCCAAGTTAATCTGGTAGTCGATGACTAGCTTGTGTTGATAGTGATGTCTGTGTTATCAAAGTTTTTAAGTGTTTATTTTGCTATCTTGTGTCGTGCAACAATATGCCTGGAAATTGTTGTGCCTTTCGCAGATGCAGTACTCAAGAAGGACAACAAATAAGCAGGCGCGGCCCGTGAAATTTCAAAGTTCCATATCTCTGTTGCTACTTATGGTACCCATACCAAATTCAGGTTTTTTAATAGTGAGCCTACTAGGAATGTTTTGGTAAAGAAAAAAAATATTTTGCAATTTGCGAAAAAAAGTTGATTTTTTGAATTGACCCCCCAGGGTAAAAAATTACCACGCTTAGATAATTATTTATTTATTATTTTCTCTAAACAAATTTTACATCATTTTGTCGACAATTCCTAAATTTTAAGAGAAAAAAATGTGTTAGTAGAAAGTTACAGTCATTTGAAATTTTTCATCCGAAAAATAATTTAAATTTTCGGTTGCAAAAAATTCAAATGACTATAACTTTCTACTAACACATTTTTTTCTCTTAAAATTTAAGAATTGTCGACAAAATGATGTAAAATTTGTTTAGAAAAAATAATAAATAAAATATCTAAGCGTGGTAATTTTTTACCCAGGTGGGTCAATTAAAAAAATCAACTTTTTTTCGCAAATTGCAAAATATTTTTTTTCTTTGCCAAAACATTCCTAGTAGGCTCACTATTAAAAAACCTGAATTTGGTATGGGTCCCATAAGTAGCAACAGAGATATGCAACGTTGAAATTTCACGGGCCGCGCCTGCAAATAAGTATGTTTACGTACCCCATGCAAGGATCTTGAACGGTAAATACATACGCACCTTTTCAATATAAGTAGTGTTGACCTATTTTGAAATGTTCAATTTCTATTTTTTTCTTAAAATACATAAAATCAGTACTTACAGTAATTGTTTACTATAGCCCCATGATCCAAGTTTGTACTTTTCTTGTTAAATGAGTATATTTTAGCCCCCAGAAAGTTCATTTTGACTAAAATTATCTAGTGATATTTGTTTTGTAGTTACAGAAGCTCTTCTAAAGAATTTAGGTAAATGTTTACTATATCTCCATTAACCAAATTTGAATTTTTTTTATGACCTATAATTACTTTCCCCCAAAAAGATACTGTTAGCTGAAATCTTATTTCAGGTAAAACTGTCCGACACAAATAATATTTTAAAAAATTCTGTGAGGAGTATGTTTTATAGTTAAATAAGCTTTTTAAAATAATTGCCCTGAAGTAATTGTTTAAAAATAGGTATGTATAGCTTTATAACCTAAGGTAGCATTTTTTGTATTAAACGCAATTATTTGTATTGCCAAAAACAGATTTTAAATTAAAATTATATGGCGCAATGTTATTTTTTCTACCATTTTAGCATTTAAAAGGACAAACTCGTTTTTTTTGGTAACCCCTCGATTTTTTCTTGTGGTGCTTCCTCAAGGACAAAGTCTATTCTAACTTGGGTTGCCAATCGTCCTGCATGTCGGAGGGCGTCCTGCATTTGAGGGGTATTGTCCTGCGTCCAGTCAAGACCCCTTGCAAGGCGTCATTTGTCCTGCATTTGAAAAATACTACGAAATATACAATTATTTTAAATACTATGTTTTACAATAGTCTGTAAAATATAGTTTAGACAAATGTAATTTTGACTTGGGTTTGAACCGAAAAAGAATTAGAAAAAGCAAATCTTATTAAATTTGTTTTGAAGTGTATGAAATTTTAGAAAAATTACGTCTAAAACTTCTTCAAATAATCGACGACAAATCGCTAGGGTTTTTTTGGGCAAATTTAATCAAAACCCTCCCAATAATGGCCAACAAAATATAATAACCTCCTGTATCAAATTTTATCACAATGTACTTTCGTATATGGTGTCTAAGTTTGATTTTTCTAAAAATATACTAACAAAATTATGTAGCCTATCTTTTCATTTTGTAAACCCATACATTTTAATGAATGGTACCAGGTTATTACAGATTTAAAACTGGAAGGCTGTTTAGACATGGATGCCATATACGAAGAGTATACTAAAATTAAACCTGCTTTAGGTTTAGCCAGATCTTCGAAGATTTCACCCATAGAAAAATGGAACCTAATTTTTGCTAAAACTATCGAATTTGAGAAAAATTTTGTAGTTTGTCTTTTCTATTTATGCATCAAATGCTGATGCAGAGAGAAGTTCCTATTTGTGTACTTATTATGGATCAATGAAAGAAACAAACTGACTATTGAACATGTAAAGTCAGAGCAGTGGCGCACCCAGGATTTTGTCTTGGAGGGGGGGGGGGGACTGAAGAGTGCAATTCGATGGATTTTTTTGGAATTGGAGAAACACAGCCGAAGGGGTCATTTGGAGAATATTATATTTGAAACATAACTGCCATCTCTCAGCTCTCTTTTGATAAAATAAACAAGCATGTTTTTTTTTAATTATTGGTTTTATTCAAAAAGTAAATCCCGAAGAATCCGTTGGGACACCCGTTATGTTAGTCTACGCTATAGTTTAGGCAGTATTTTTGTTAGTGTAAACGCAAGTTTACTTTGTCTAGCACTACGCTTGACAGACACACAGACGTTAGACTGAAGATATACAGGATTATTCCTTTCATACTCCAATACCTTAAACTGTCAGAAATAAGCTATGAAGTATGTATACGTCATGCACCTTCATCGAAAACGAATGTCTGACAGTTTGTAGTATCAGTAAAAAAATGAAAAAAAAAGCATTCAGCAAATTATAGAAAAAGAAAACAAGCAAAGCGAAAGAAGTTAGCAAATAAACAACATGCAAAATAAAAAAAATATATTTACCTCCCATGATTTCACTATAAAAAAAAGTAAAATATTTTTCTTTTTGTCCCTTGTTAAATTAGGGGAAAAAAGTGGACGTATTACTTGCTCTCTCTGTATATCCTTGTAAAACTTGCCCCTGACTTCAAAAAGGGGTACGTTATGTACATATTTATGTTTGGGAGCTTGAAACCCTCCTAGTGTCTGTGATTTCATAACTTTGAACAATCGTCGAATCATAAAAATTGTCCACAGAAAGAAATATTTTGTTTTAAGAAAAATATTTTCAAACCTGTTAACTTTAGTGAATGCGCCGCATTCTCAGTTTAAAAGAACTTTCTTGGTATAATAAATACACACATCTTTATTATATGCATATTACCTATTATATAGGAACAAAAAAAAAAAAACAAAAAAAAACAAGAAATAAAAAATAAAACAAATTTATTAATAATAAATGAGACAATTTGTACATTACCGCACCTTAATACAGTGTAACAATAACACACAAACAAATAATAAGTATAAATAATTTAGGATAAATCCAAATAAAATTTAAAATGTTCACATACAGTGGGACGCAAAAAGTTCGTAACGTATTATACGATAACCTACTTTTTACAATTTTTAATTAGATTTAGATAAACCTGATAAACGAATCTATTATACAGGGCCATACCTTAGCATTGGCTTTCCTGGCTGAATTAAGGTCGATCTAACCTAACTTATCTTAGTACGAAAATTGATAATAAGAGAGATAGAGGGTGTTAAAGTTAAAATTTTACTTTACATTTTTATCACTAAGTTCGCAAAGATACTAAATAAACTTACAAAATTTGGCAGACGGGTGTTTTTTGAGATGGGAAAAGCAAATTCGTTCTCAAATTTGCTGTGTTGTGTAGAGGGCGCCACGCACATCATTAAATACCCTTTTTAAAACGTCCCAACTTTTTTGTGCCTCAGTGTACGCAATTTCTGAATAGAAATTCTTATTCATCTACCTCTTTTACTTAAATAAAGGGATACTTTATTAATGTCGCTAGAAGCGACTGCCTTTGGGAAAGTGCATTTGAATTCAGTGTTGCACAGAATAAATAAGAAATAAAAATAATAAAGGCCCCCACAGACGATGAGACGATGCGCGGAACTGAGTGGGGAGCATTTCGACTGAGCCAAATTAAAAATTTTGAAAAACGTGTAAGAACACAAGTTGTTCCTTACATCGTGAGAAATATTTTTTGTGCAAAACCTTTTTCTCTAAAACCAATGGTTCAGCAGTTATAAGGAAATAAGCAATTACATTGTTTATTATAGCAATTGACCGCGCTACAATTTTCCAATCCTGATAATTTTCGCTCAATCTACACCTAATTCTCAATGTTCATGATTTTTTTCAGATTTTTCTGAGCCATACTTCTGGTGGATTTTTAAGAGATTTTTCCCGAAAAATGGTTAAAAAAATACAATAAAAAAATACATCATATATTATATTGTTGAATTCGTGCTTCAATAAGCTTTCAATTGACACCATACACGATGCCCTTGCAATTTTTTTTCCATTGCCCAATTTACCCACCAAAATTAACCCCCAGAATTAAAATTCAACTTTTTGATAATTTTTCCGCATCATGATTTTTTTTAGAATTTTGTGAGCGATCCTTTTGGTGATTAGGGTGGGGGACAGCAATTTTTAAAAAACGAATAAAAAATACATCATATATATTGTTTAATTTTTGTTGATACAATTATTTTTATTTCCTGTTTATTCTGTGCAACATCGACTTCAAATGCATTTTTCTCAAAAGCAGTTGCCAAATGCATTTCTCTCAGAAGCGGTTGCCAAATGCATTTTTCTCAAAAGCAGTTGCCTCTAGCGACATTAATAAAGTATACCTTTTTTAAGAAAATCAGTTAGGGGAATAAGAATCTCTATTCAGAAATTGTATACACTGATGCACTAAAAAGTTGGGACGTTTTAAATGGCATTTATTGCTGTATGTGGCGCTCCCTACAACTTACAGCAAATTTGAGAACGGCTTTGCTTTTCCCATCCCAAAAAACCCCCGCATACCACATTTTGTAAATTTATTTAGTATCGATACAAATGTAAAATAAAATTTTAACTTTTAACACCCTCAGGATAATTTAACTTAAATCGATCTAAAATGAGCCAGGGGAGCCACTGCTAACACCCTGTATAAAAAATAAATGTTGCAAACGTTTTTAACTGCACTGTATAATATGCCAAAGCAAAAAAACAAATCATATATATGTGTGTGTATCATGATGATAAATGAGTATAGATAGTACTAATCCTATATGTATATGATAAATGATAGTGAATGATCCTACATGTATATGATAAATGATAGTGAAATCTTTGAACAAATCTGTACATTTTATAACTCTATATTAACGCTCTATCTAGTGTTATTTGTATGCATTCGTTGATATTTAAACAAAACAGACAATGTATGCGTGATGAAATTGCAGAAAAACAAAAATATATTTCAAATTCGTACGCAGCTAGAACGCCTTCAAAATAAAAATATCGAAATATATTACATTATTTTCCTGCAGCTTTTATTTAAAACTAAAACTAAATTTGCGTTGTAACACAAGAAGCGAAACTTATATAAACTATTTCCAAACAAACGTCGTAGAAAAAAAACATATATCAAAACCATTACAATTTACCGCATGTAAACTGTAGGGTGACACATCCATAAAATGAAAAAAACAAAAAAATGAAAACTCCATATACGAAATTGTAGAGTTTAATGACCCATCGAAAACTCTCCATCCATAATTTGTCTTTTTGACGTAATTAACAGAAAAATACTCTGAGAAGTCAATTTTAGTTTTAAAGGGAACATATAATTTTGATATAATCATTCCCTAAGCAGAGGTGACTTTTACCCTTAGCTGATTCTTAACGGGGAAGAAGGACTCACTAGACGATAAAATTAGTAAAGATGCCGAATAATACGATAATGAAGACAAAGACGAAACTAAAACAGTCCCCGCTATAATAGTAGTTCGCAAATTGGTTGATTTTAGAGTTTCGTTAGGTTATAAGTGAACACGGTGTGCCTCGATTAAGTTTAACCCAAAGGTCTTCCCACTCCCATTTTTTTCAGACTTTGTTAAAGTGGTGTGCTAATTTTCCAACGCACTACTCGATGCCTATGAGACATTTCTTGGATGGGACGTTTCCAGGACAATGGATTGGAAGGATGGGGGGGGGGGGCTACTAAATGGCCCGCACGGTCACCAGATTTGTCTCCGTTGAATTTTTTTTGTAGGGCCGTTTAAAGACAAAAATGTATGAGACACAGCCTGGATTGCAAGACTTGCAGCAACATATCGTACACGAGTGTAATCTCATCATTCCAGAAACTATCCACAGTATTAGGGAACATTTTTAACAATTTCTTTATTAAGTACTGCATGGAGGTTGGTGGTGGGCATTTTTAACATTTAAAATAATATGTCCCCCTCAAAACTAAACTTGACGTGTCCAAGTGTTTCTTTTGTTTATTACGTCGAAAAGAAGAAATCCTGGGTGGATAACACCCTGTGTATTAATAATAATGCCAAACCAAAAAGTACACCTTCACTGCAATTTCGCATTTAGGCTAAAATAGGTGAAATAATTAAATTAAAAACAGAAAAGATGCAAAAAATAACAAGTCATCTACATGTAAGATTGTCTATAATAATAGGCAACTAAAGGAATTATTCAGAAAATGCCATGTTAGATAGTCCAAAACTAAAAATTCTACATTAAAACAAATCTTCTATCAGCCTGACGGAGCTATTTAAGTTCATTTTTCAATATCCAATTAGACTTTTGCTGAATAATATACCTAAACACATAGAAAGCAAAGCACTATGAAATAATGATCCTTACTCATTAAAACACTGTTACATATTTATTAGATATGTATGTAAAAAACTGTTTTCCCTTTACGTCAATACCCAATGAATCTACTGTACTATCAGCTGCCCATTTCTAATCGTAGCGGTATATTAAATATTATATTGCGAGACTATCCGGCGGTTAGAAGACCTACTCTTAATATTACTATTTTAATATCTCTATTTTATGAATAATCTTTATTAAAGCTCTTCAAGATTATTAATGTAAACCCACTCTAGGTAAGGGGGGCGATCGATGAGATGGAAAATACCTAAACACTATTAAGGCACGACTATTCATAACTTTTATTTCAAAATCTATCTACTATCGACACCATAAAAGTAATATTAGAGAAAAACTATTTAGTAGTAGGGCTACTACATTATATTGACACTTTTTCAATTTTTCTGTGCTTTGGGGACATTCTGTATAGGACTATTTTTAATACTCATTCATGAATGCTAATAGATTAAACGGTTTTCGAAATATACGTTACAAAACAGCGCGTCTCATTCTCCTAATAAAATTTGATATGTTTTTTTGGACACCCATTATTTGATGCTCAATATTTTTCTGACTCACCGTATATAGTAGATATATTATTTACACGAATATACAAAATATCATTTTTAAATATCGTTAGACACCATTATCTAAGTATAAATTCTCTTTAATAGTAGGTATATAATGTAACAAATATTTTTATACGTATGTATATATAGAAAAGCAACTAGACGTGTACTTATATCATTGAACCTCGCATCTATATAATTATAAAAAAAAATCTTATTACAAAGAGCGCATTTAATTTTCGTTGGCAAATATTGCATTATTACAACTACTTCGTTCCAGAAAACCAACATATTAAAATGCAATTCTAATTATTACAATATATTATGCACTTCTTAACACTAACATGAAGTTCGTTATAAATAAAAACCAAATGATTGAGAATATTAAAAACACACATTGGCTCCCAGCTAGCCTGCCCATCTAACTTACCAAGAACCCTCCCTGTTTTGAAACAACTTAAGTGTAATCAGTCCCAACAACAAAATTCGGAACAGGATCAATCTTTTCATGTCGACTTTTTCTTATAAAGATATAACACATATGTTCCAAACAGACGAGTTTAATCATCCGGGTAATTCTGCTGCCACTCAACCTACTCAACACACAAAAAGACTGATCCTTTAACATAACCAAAAATTCTCTACTATATCTAAGTAACCAATGACTCACCGTTACTGCTGTGATTCTGCAGATCCAGCCTCATTCCGTGCGGAGGTACAGGACTCTCTGAACAAGTGACAGGCGTTTCAGGACTATCTAAAGGTTTGGTTCCCACGAAAGAACTTTCCAACCAGCACAACTTCTGACTACCTCTTGGCGAAACCGAACTAGATCTCTGGCTGGAGTTGTCCTGGCTGTCCAAGGTCCTGTCGTCTGAACTAGGCTTCAAACCGCTGACGTAATGGACAATAGCTGATGTTACCTCCTTAATTGAGGTTTGGATCTCAGGACTTTCTTGCTGGACCGTAGTGTTTGCCGCTTGCTTAGCTAGAATAGAGCTAGCAAGTCGTTCCGCAGGGGTTCTCGGTCTATTCAGTCTTTCTTGGGATCTCCATCCCATATAAGGTTGCCTGTAGCTGAAGCTAGATCTAGCAGAGCTAGGGGATATTGAACCATTTGGTTGGCGACCTTGGTTGAAGCTACTCCTGGTACTTTGGCAAGGCGATGAAGCAGTACTGTTTAGCTTAGAAGTGCTCCATCGGACAAAAGGCTGGTTTGAGGGTGTCGGGCTTAGGACCAAAGGACTTTGGGTACCGGAGCCTAAGGAATTGAGGCTGATTGTTTTGGAGCCGGTTCCCGTCCACCGGGCCTCTCTCGAGGGGTGTTTCTTGAGCAAAAAGCCCTGGCTGGGTACTTGGGAGTTCTTATACCAATCCGGGACTGTCAGCTTCTGAAGGCTGCGTTGGACTCTCAGTTCGTGCTCAGACATAACGCGTTCGGTTTTTTGGAGTTCATTTTCAGGTGGCTGAAATAGAAGAAAAAGGGTTTGTAGCAACATTGTTTAGGATACGATGAATTGGGTTTGCACTTGGACTCTCTAGATCTAACTTGGTATAATTAGGTATTTCAAGAAATGTTAAAAAATGTGAACAGGGAAGCTAAGGTATCGCCCTTCGTTACCAAACACCCTGTATAAGAAGTCATTAAAAGCTTATAGGCTATTTTATAACTTAAACATGATCCTAGAAACAAGCGCAGATTTCAAAATTTTATCGAAAAAAAATTATGAGATAGCAGGATTACATCTTGCTACCGAACAAACAAATCCTTAATAATTCTTACCATGGTAAATTTTCGAAAATCTTCTAAATACTTATATGACAACTTTCAGCTTAAGTGACAGACTTAGCGCTGACGTGCGCGTTTTTAAAACAAACACAGCAAATAGGGTTTGGAACGTTCGAAAATGCTATATTTTTGTTTCGAAAAAAAAATCTAGCCAAGACCTACGTCTTTGGATTAGAAAGCGGAAAGGACAAATATGCTGTATAATTGGCAAATCTGTTTGGTTATGTGGATGCAAGTGTGTGAACAAACCTTACAAATATAATATTTATAATCATGGCAAATATTTATTAGGTGTAATATAGTGAATGTTATCATTTTCTCTTATCTCACGGCGAGCGGATTAATTTATAGCAATGGCTGCCACTGCCAAAAACAAATACATCTATATCAGTATTATCAAATTTAATTAAATTATAACAGAAATGGCAATGAGGATTATGTAATGTCGTCACTCATCACTTCATCGGATATAAATAATCGATAATAAACCCGATTCGTTTACTATTGACTTACTTCTTCCCACAACATACTTAGCCGGACCCACGTATGAGCGTAAGAATCTTCATACAAAAAACCAGGCATTTCCTGCAGAATTTCCATGATTTTTCTTTGGTTTTCTTCAAAATCTATATACTCTATTTAAATAAATGTTTTATTTATCCACACGACTCACTCAACTAATGTCAATTCTTTCTTAATATAGTTGACTCACTAATACTTGCTCCTTTTTCTTCCTGATCTACCAAATTAGTAAAAAAGTAACAATTTTTACATAGGCCTACACCACTTATCACCCAACTAGTTTGGTAAAAATGGCCCTAGTGTTAACTAGCCTAGTATAAAAATGACTCCTGCCATTTTTCTTTTAATATCTTTAAATTGTTTCCCAAGGAATTTAATAAGTTATATTTTTAAAATTTCCATAAAATTCTTTGTCAGATAGAGCAATATTCGAGGGAATTCTCTAAGAAAAATCTAAAATGGGGTTACAAAATTTAAATTATTTTACATTAATACAGTTTCTACCGAATTCTGGTCAGAATCTTTAATAAAATCGCGACAAGGTGCAAAAATTTAGATTTTTTACCTTAATTCAGTTTTTGTGAATTTCCGAACCAGACGTTTACCAAAATCCTAATAAGTCATATATTTTTGGAATCCCCAGAAATAATAAAACAATATTCGCATGAATTCGCTTGAAGATAGAAGATATAACTAATTTTAAACAAAAACCTCTTTAAAATGGGGTTACAAAATTTAATACAGTTTTCACCAAATTCCGAACATAATCCATAAACCACTAATTTTGTTCTAAAGTGCCCTCTTTTACCCTAGTCCCGTATAAAAATGAACTCAGCCTGTTTTTCCTTGAAGTGTTAGTTCTCTAAAGGTTTCTAGACGTTTATAGCAACCCACTCAGGTCCCTAGACTATTTTTCTTAAAATAAACCTCATTTAGCACAAAAATATACACTTCTGGATGCTTATTATCCCCCTCACTTCTGTCACTACCTATTTTGAGGATAAAACTTTCCTCTCAGCAAGAAAACAAAGACCTTAATCTACTTCTGCCCACCCACAACACTCAAATATGTATTTTTAACTGTGTTAAAGGTATTTTCAAAGGCTGTAGTACACTGAGCGACTCAATTTTGTCTGAATGGAGGTTGGGAATTATAAAGGTATAAAATGAATTGAACCTTGCTCTATGTGGGAGTTAGGTATTTTATACGCTTCGTTTTATAGGAGTTGTATTTATTAGTGTTACCTTGTTTCAGTGGCGGGCGTGCAAAGATGTTTTAAATTACAAAATTTGGAAGGATAGAAGAACAAAATGTTTTTATGCCCATCTATTCCTCACCTTCCTTTGCTTAATAGATAATTTTCTGGAGAGTCTAATAATGTACTAACTCATTAAGGTTTTGTTAAAGGTTCTGGCCAGAAATTGGTAAAAACTGTATTGAGGTAAAAAATGTAAATTTTTGTAACCCCATTCTTAAAAAGTTTTCTTTAATCAGCTATATTCTCTAATCTGACACGAACTCCCGCGAATATTGCTTCATAAAATAGCAAACTTTCTGGGGTTTCCGAAAATATATAACTTGTTAAGGTTTCGTGAAAGACTGGTCAAATTTAGTAAAAACTGTCTTAAAGTAAAACTTTTTTAATTTTTGCAACTTCATTTTTTTTAATCAGTTATATCTTTTAAACTAAAGCGAACTCTCCCGAATATTACTTTACCCAATAGCAAATTTTCTAGAGAGTTCAAAAATATATGACTTGTGTTCGTTTTTCAGTAGGACTAAAAAAATATGATCACGTATCACCTACCTTTAACAAATATAATATAATTAAATTAGAAACAAGACGCGAAATCCACTTATCCTGTTTTATATATAAACTAATTGCAACTCAGAAACCTAGATATTTATTTGAAAAAATTGAATTCAGGAATAATATTCATAATGTTAATACTAGAAATCAGAACACAATAGAAATACCTAAACATCATACTGAAAAATATAAGTCTTCGTTTAAATATACATCTTCTGTAATTTTTAATACTATTCCTCCTAGTCTAAGGGGCTTAAGCTATATAACTTTTAAAAATAATATAAAAAATTATTTAGTAGGGGTAGGATTGGAAGAATGATTTCTTATAAATCAAAATCCAACCCATTTATGCCAACTGGTATACTACTGTCATTTTTTGGTTTTCTTTTTTACTTTTATCAATTTTATATTTATATTGTACATTGTTTTTATTGACATAAATAAACATCTTTATTATTATTATTATTATTATTATTATTATTATTATTATTATTATTATTATTAATGTTTCGTTAAAGATTCTATCCAGAATTTGGCAAAAACTGAACTCAGGTAAAACATTTAAATTTTGGTAAACCCATTCTTAAAAAGTTACATAACCCACTCATTTGCAAAATTCCTGTTTCAGAATTTAATTAGTACCATTTGTCAGACATTTTAAACCTAAAATCCAGGGATTGTCGTGCCAAGAGAACTAAATTTAAAAAAAAAATGATTTTTGTCTGAATATTTCTTTAAAAAAACATAACGGCGCTACTGACCAATAAAAAAGCAATTTTATACTCGCAAACGGTATAATGTGTAACCGAAGCTTAACTCAATAAAAAAATATCGTTTCCATACTTATTTTCTCTAGATTAAGTTAATTATCAATTAAAAATGGGGGCGTTCCTTTATACTGATCTAAAAATAGTAGGTGGGCTACTAAACGCGATTACTAAAGGTAGGGTTATGCCAGTTTTGGTTAAGTTCCGGTTAAGAAAGTGCCAAAAATAGGTCATAGATTTAGAGAATTTGGTAATCCAATACTAAAGGGCGTGAATTTAACTTGCACTTGACCATTTTTATCGATAATTTTTCTTTTCCAAGTAAACTACACGCCAACAAATCTTTTTAAGTTATACAACTACATCGAGTCGTGACATGCAAATCAGTTCCAAAGTCCTGCTACTCGCAGGGAATTCAAATTTTCTTTACAGCAGCGGACATTCAACAGGAATTTGAATTTGCAATTTGCTTTTTATTAAGTACAACGGAAAAGTAGCCTCGTCGCGAAGAGCTAATGAAAATCGAATTAGATTTTGAAAAAGTGATTTTGCAAATGACCGAGTTATGTAATAGATTAAAAAAACTTTTTAAAAAGGAGTTACAAAAATTTAAAATTTTTACCTTAATACAGTTTTAACCAAATTCTAGACAGAATTTTTAACGAAATCTTAACAAGTTATATATTTTTGAAATCTCCAGAAATTTTGATGGCAAATAAAACAATATTGGAGGAAACTCGCTCCAGTTTGGAATAAAAACTGACTAAAATACCTTTTACAAAAAAAAATACTTTAGACAAAAATCGTACCCTAAAAAGAAACATTATTAACATCAGCCTTAAATATAATATTAACGACTTTGACTTTCGGTATAATTCTATAAAATTAACTGTTCATTTTGACACACACGCAATGGTATATTATTTATTGATTAAGTGGGTCAAAACGAACTTAATAGGGAATTTTAAGCATTATCGTGCCTAAGAATATAGCTTTTAATGCTAAATTTCATGACTAACTTTTTTTAAAAAGAAAATTCTGTATACATAAGGACTAACCGCTTTAAAAAAGCAGTGCAAATTAGGGATAATATGAACGTGATTTTACCGACTTAAATACTTCAGATTCAAGTTCATTTAGATAATACTTGTGTCTCAACATTGGCTAGAAGAATCAGTTAAAATTGCTTGCAGCAAATATTATAGATTGAATCTATACCCACAACTGGTAAACTTGTTTATACCATAAACAGAAATTTTCTTCTGCACAAAAAGTAAATATACAAGATTTATTATACAATTTCAGCAACATCTGATTATTGGATAATAACATTGTTTAACAACAATAAATAACAACAGAACAACTAAATTAGTCACCAACTAGTTAATATGGTAAAAATAAACTTAGATGAGATGATATTAAGTGCCAGCTTCCCATGAAGTCATTCTGCAGCATCTTAAATCTTATTATAAGATATATCGGTACACTGTCACTCAAAAAAGCACACAAAAAGTTATTTTTGTCCAAAGAAAAAATTTAAATGGGATTATAAAAATTTAAATATTTTACCTCGAACCAGTTACTGCCAAATTCTTGCCAGAATCTTCAATATTAATTTAACAAGTTATATATTTTTGGAGCCGCCAGAAAATTTGCCATCAGACAAAGCGATATTCGTCAGAATTCGCCTCAGGTTGGAAAATGTTACTCATATATTTTTTAAAATGGGGTGAAAAAAATAAAAAAATGTACCTTAATACCATTTTTACCAAATTCTGGCCCGGGTAACTACATTCTACTAAATTCTTTTGTCACAAATAAAACCTCAAAATAACTGCCATCATACGACTGGACTATTGCGTATAACAGCATTTATAGTTAATGGCTCAGTATTGTATTTAAAAACTACGTCTTTTCCTTTTCCCTCCAAAGATTTCATACTCACAGTCTCAACTACCAATATTATCCCATATATGTAAGTATGTAAAAGATCTTCAATAACCTTTAGATACGCCCTCAGGGCAAATAATCTGCAGTTAAGCAGCTTATATGTCAAAAGTCAAGTGTACGGCGAAGTTGGAGAGACAGAGAGAGAAAAAGAGGCAAAGAAAAGATCTTGTCGGGGATTTAGCCAAGCACGAATGTCTTAATATAAAAGACAGATTTAAGGCATTTATACAGATGAAGTTTTTAGTTAGGTATAAATGATTATTTTATTGTTGTTGCAATTTTATGTGGGTGTAAAGCGATATTGGAGACAGGGATAGCGATTCTATGTAAACTACACGAGGAAGCCCTTTAAAATGCCCTCTAGAAAATAAAGTAAAAAACCTTACAACTATATAATGTATTTTAACGTTTATCACAGTTTTACATTACTAATGTGTAAAATTTAATATTTAATAAAAGGATTTTTCTTATAAGTGCTTTATTTTTTTAACAGATTGCTACCCCCCTATACCTGATCACGACACCCTTGATTGTGACCCCCTGGGGGGTAATGACCCCCAGGTTGAGAAACGTTGTGCTAGAGAACCAACGAAAAGTGGAAAGTTTGTATTTATTCGCCTTCCAACAAATACCTATCTTTTAAAAAAGGTACTTAAATAAATAAGTAGTGGAAACGATTTTATCTTCTAAGCAGAAAAAATAGATAGGTATTTGCATATAAATTAATCACAACATTACATATTGCATCACTAATCACTAAAATATATACATAAAACATTTTTTTGTTAATAACAGTGAACACTCAACAATTCGGCAGTGTTGTTAGTACTAATCAGTATATCTTCATAAAAAGCTGACAATTTGGCATCACTGCAAACACTCTGGCTTACCTATCTATTTTTTCATGGTCTATGGTTTATGTTAGTACCGATCGCTTACGTCTGGAGCTCGCCGATTAGATTTAAATGTAGTACTATAAAAATTTAATACATATTAGTTTTTGAGGTACATTTTTTAATTTGGTGATAATTTTTGAGAGCAAATTTTTTCATGTAAATATAAAACGCAGTGTCGTTTCTAGGACAAGGCAGGGGAGCAGGCTCTAGGGGATACTTTAGGATTTTCTGGAGAAGCAGTTTTGAAAATACTATTTGGATATTTCAGGAGTATTGGCAATTATTTTCTAGGTGTAATACGGTATTAAAAAAATCTTTGGCGATTTAATTTAAGCTTAAAATAAATTCTTTACCAAACAAACGAACCACATTGGTGAAATTTTCGAAAAGGAAGCCACTGGACGTCTTGTTGAGTAAACCAACACGAAAATGTTTATTAAATCAGTTATTTTTAAAATTAGTGTAGATGAAGTTTGACTTTAAACTTTTGCCAAGTATGCAAAATGTATATTTTGGTGTATAAAACAGTTTATTAGCGTTTGGAATTTCTCTGTTGGTTATTTACACGAGTTTCCAAAAAAAGAAATTTTTATTCTATAACAGTAATAATAAATAATATTTATTTCTAGCCACCATGAAGCATTTTACTTAATAAACATCGTATTTCATGTTAAATTCTGTTTAAAATGTCAAAGAGGAATCCTACTGGCTTAAAAATACTCATGTCATATTATTCGGTAAATTGGTTGCCATGACAATGGTTGCTAATATGGGGGCAGTTACCATAGAAACAGTTACCTCAGTAAATTGGTTGCCATGATAATGGTTGTTATATGGGGACAGTTACCATAACAACGGATACCATGGATGTATTATCCATCCATGTTAATAGAATAGTTACCTAGGACTAGAAGAAACTGAGAACTGAAAATAAACAAGAACAAAAAGAATATTCCGAAAAATGTGTATAATATTTGTTTAAAAATAAGAATAGATATTTTTGCGCGTTCCCCGTATATATTTAAAACATTTCCCGAGGCTTTCAGTCATTGTCATTACAAAATTTAAATTAAATAAATAAAATGCCGGAAATAACAGTGCAGAACCAAACGTTAGACAAGGACGCCTAGGCGATGAAGCTTTTAAAGCCGAATGGCATCTACCTGGATTGGTTAGAAAAGGAGAGACTGACAAGGGCATTTTCAAAGAAATTACATATAAAAATAAATGTGTCTGTCTGAGATAGATAGGCACAGTCCGGTGGATAATGTGGTGCGGTGACATATGGCTTGAGACGGATAGTAAACCAGGAAGTAGGCCGTTAATTTTACCATATGGTAACTGCGTATTGCAAAAGGGTGGATGCCTGTTGTTGACTATTAAGGATTTTTAAAAACTCACCGCCGCGCGCCGCCGACGGCACCAACGTCGTATCACATCGCGTATCCGCGGAGCATTGAAAAACGCGTAAGAACAAAAGTTGTTCCTTACATTTTGAGAAATATTTTTTATCCAAAAACTTTTTCTCTAAAACCAATGGTTCAGCAGTTATAAGCGAAGTTCAGACGACTGTAAAAATTTTTCTGGATCGTGTGTCCATACAAATTTGACATATGTTATAGTATGTTATGTCCTGAGGGGAAAACAGCAAATTTCTATGTAGACCGGCTGAGTTTTGACGATTTTTTAAATTTAAAGATACATTCAACGTGTTTTAAATTTAAAGATACATTAAACAAATTCAAAGAATTGACATTTTGCGGGCGTTTAGCTTAAAGTTCAGACGACTGTAAAAATTTTCTTGATCGTGTGTCCATACAAATTTGACATAATATGTTATAGTATAAAATATGCTCTGTCCTGAGGGGAAAACAGCATTTCTCAATTTCTATGTAGACCGGCTGAGTTTTGACGATTTTTGAAAAATGATAGTACCGTCAGTATTCTCGGCCAGTAACGTGAAAATTTTGCGGTAAAATGGAAGATAGTCCTTCCTCACTGTTACAGAGAATCTGAAACAGCAAGCAGCACAACCCAATCAAACCCAATCAAACAAATTATTTATAACAATTGATCGCGCTAGAATTTTTCACTCCGAATAATTTTGGTTCAATCTGCACCTAATTGTCAATGTTCATGATTTTTTACATTTTTCTGAGCCATCCTTTTGGTGATGAGGGTGGGAGACAGCAATTTTTAAGCGCTTTTTCCGAAAAATGTTTAAAAAATGCATAGAAAAATACATCATATATTGTTGAATTCGTGCTTCAGTAAGCTTTCATTTGACACGCTACACGATGCCACTGAAAACATTTTTTTCCATTTCCCAATTTACCCCCTAAAATTAAGCCCCAGAATCAAAATAAATCAACAATCAAACATTGCAAAAAAAAATTCGCTTACGCAGTGGCTGAAAAGTTATTTAACCTCATGAAGGAAGTTCACAGCGCATCTATTGGCAAGCTATTTATTTTCTTTTATAGTAATAGTAAAGCAAGAAAAAATGCATCAAACTCTCGCCTGTTGATTTAAATACGTTTTCCATTAACCTAGTTCTGTGATCAACTTCTATTTTTACTTCTTTATTACCTGCTGCAGGTGCAGAATAATTATTTTATGCAAATTGGCATTATTTTTCTATTTGAACAAGTCATTTTGGTGCGTGGGCATATTTTCTTCGCGTATGCCTTCAAGGGACGTTTAAATGCTCTTAACATGAAGTGGATTGTAAAAGTATGGGTTTTTGGAAAAATTAGAATGTCCGATAACCTTCTTCCTTCGTTTTTGTTACTTAATTTATTAGATCCAACTGATACAGACATTCTTTACATTGTTGTCTTTTACTTGATATTAATGACACACATCTGTGGCGCATTACACATTGTGGATTAAGTACTATGTTTGATAATTAAATCCAAAAGACTTCCAACCCATCTTTCTACGAAGCAACATCCGTAGGAAAAATTAAATGTCATTTTATTATTTATCTCTGAAATGACCCCCAGAATTGCAGGAATTCGGTTTTTACAAATTTCTGGACTCAATTGTTGATAAAATCTTAACAAGCTATATATTTCTGGAATATCCAGAAAATTTGCTATCAGTCAGGGCAAAATTCGACTTATTATAGGAGTCACAGTTGATTGAATAAAAATTTTGTTAAAAAAGGCCAAGAAAAATTAAAATTTCCTACATTTATTCAGTTTTTACGAATTTCCTGGCTGAATCGTTGACAAAACCTTAAAAAGTTATATATTTTTGGAATCTCCAGTAAATTTTCTACAGGAGTTAACACAACTTAACACTCAAGGAAATTCTGGATAGTATATATAGAAGATACAGTTAATAAATAAAAGTTTTTCTTGAAATTGGGTAGCGAAAATTATAATTTTTTACCTTAAATCTGTTTTTACGAATTTCTGGAATGAATTAATTAAGACCACTTTACATAATTTATATATATAACATGTTTCTTTTGGCTCTCTAAGTACTTTGATATCCCACTATCATTGCATAGCCTACTGGATCCCAGAGCCGCAAAGGTCAAGTGGGAGGATATTTTCATTGTTACAAGAGTGGATCGTTCATTGGCAATTACACTGTATTGAAACCAATGAACCATAGCTTAGGGAGAGAAAAGTGAAATAAACAAAGAAACTGATGTATATCTTTGTGTAGGTATCTGTTCCAATGGTCACTTGACGTGATACCATATAAAATTCAATTTTTTAACATAATTTAAAAAAAAGCTGTTTTAAGCCAATTATATCTCCTGAACTGATGAGATATCCCGCGAGTATTGCTCTATCTGATGGCAAATTTTCTGGAGTTTCCGAAAAATATCACTTAATGTTTTCTGCTCAGAAATTAATAAAAACTGAAAAATTTGAATTTCTGTGATCCTATTTTAAAATACTATTATTTAGGCTTCTCTATCCCCCAATCCAAGGCGAATTCCCACGAATATTCCTTTATCTGATAGCAAATTTTCTGGAGATTCCAAAAATATATAACTTTTTAATGGTTCTGTCCATAATTTGGTGAAAACTGAGTTAAGGTGAAAAATTTACTTATGTAACCCCATTATAAAGAACGTTTTTTTGGAACTAGTTATACCTTCTAACCTGACGTGAATTTCCGCGAATATTGCTTTGCCGGATAACAAATTTTCTGTAGATTAGGAAAATATATAACTTGTTAATGTTTTATTAACGGTTCCGTTCAGAATTTAATAAAACCTGAACCAAGGTAAAAAATTTGGGTTTCTGTGACTCCCTTTTTAAAAAGCTATTATTCAAGCCTCTCTATCTTCCAAACCAAGGAGAATTCCCGTCAATATTCCTTTATTTGATTTTTTGGAGATTCTAAAAATATATAACTTGTTAGGGTTCCGCTAATGGTTCTGTCCATAATTTGGTGAAACTGTATTAAAGCAAAAATTTAATCTTATTTAAAAATAAGAGCTAAATAAACAAAGAAATTGATATATACCATCCTTGTAGATGTTTGTTTCAATGTATTTTTCACATGATACCATAAAATGTTGGTCATATGGTCACTAAAGTCACTATAAGGCCTTCTTAAACTTTTTTTTTAAGTTTTCACTAAGGAAATGATACGCTCGAAAAAACAAGACTTTTACTAAAACGCGCAAATCACTTACGAGCAACAAATCAACTGCGAAATTAATTTTTTTCGGTACAGAAATAATTGACAAAAGGTGAAAGTTCATTACGTATTCAAAATAGGTTTGTACACGGCTGTAAGTGCATTAAACATTGCTTTGTGTCACATGTAAGTGTCTATAATTACTAATAACATTCCTGTATTATTATTAAAAAATAATAAGATTTTTCCATATCGATATCTGTATCGATTTGTGGCAAACTTGAGAGTAGCGGTTCAGTCGAGAGAGATAATAAGGCCATCTACAGTCTACCGTATTGATTATTTAATTTTTTTTCCAAAAAGCTCTTAGGTTTTCCTATGCTCAAAACTTTCGGATTATCCATCCGGTATCGCATATCTCTCTCACCCACCCCCTCTCCCTCTTGTAATCTCGATTACAAAGAGCCTCCATTTGCTTCTAAATGCTTTTAATTTCCCGTTTATACAAGGCAACTTGGCTTCATCAAAGGACTCTATATTTTCCGCGCTGTGATGATACCAAAAGGTATTATTAATGGCTATTGGTTGGTTAACATTTAAATGGAGTTTAATAAAAAAAATATATAATTGTAAGTCACGGACAAAATAAAGATTCATTTTTAATATCTTCTCTTATGGAAAATGAAGCTTTAGTTTAGCCACGACTGTACATATCTGCAAGCAGTGAAATGCTTGCAGTTATCAGCGATATTCCAGTTTACCGGTAATTTTCTTTTCTTTCTTCATTTTAAAAAAGTTTTATTTTATCAGTTATATCTTCTAAACCGATGCGGATTCCCGCGATTATTACCTTACAGTTTGCTTAAGATTGCGTTCAAAAATTCTTAAAAACTGAATTAAAATAAAAAAAATGTATGACCCCATTTTAAAATGGTGCAACAAAATTTAGTTAATTTTCGACAAATTTCCGCAAATAGTGTTTTAGCTAAGAGCAAAGTTACTAGAGATTCCGCATGTACATAATTCATTACGCTATGACTCTCACCCTTTCTAATGAAAGGACAACCCGCGCCATTGATTTTCCATAAAAAAAATTAAGATGACATCCATATCATACAGCTTCACACATCTGTTGCGTCACTGCGGCATTTGAAAATCCTAACCTATCCACACTTACATTGATCAGGAGGGTGTAAAGCATCATTTTGCAGCCTAAACCGCTTCCGTTATCACAGGTTTCCACTCCATTTAAACGAATCTCGTACTCGTCGCGAATTTTAAAAGTTTTTTCAAAAGGGCGACTGTTTTAGATAAAATAGACGTCCAGACTAGTGTAATGGAAATAATTCTCCACTTCCTTGCATTGGCCGTGTTGCCGGATAAACCAAAAAGTTACTTTAAATTGGAAAAAACTACAAAAATTAGGTCTGCTGACAACAAACAAACCTGAGAAAATTATTTAGCAAAATATCCGTTCGTGCATACGTACCATTATTTTAATTAAAGAAAATTTATATTATGTAAATTAAAAAAAAATTAAAATTAAAAAAAAATTTAAATAAACCTATCCTACCTCAAAAACTAAGCCTTTTTTATTATACGTATATAGCCCCTTTAAACTAAAATTAACGCTAGAACCAATTGCCAATATCTTTCGAGTTATGCAAGAAAAAATTCTAAAATGGGGTTCCAAAAATTTAATTTTTTACCTAAATACAGTTTTTCCTAAATTATGGACAAAATCGTTAAGGGGACCTTAACTAGTTAATATATTTTTAGAATCTCCAGAAAATTTGCTATCATATATAGGCATATTCGCCTCAAGTTAGAAGATATGAGTGAGTAAAAAAAACTATTTTCAAATGGAGATACATAAAATAAATTTTTTACCAAAAATCAGTTATTCCTAAATTATGGACAGAATCATTAAAGAAACCTTAACAAGTTATATATTTTTGGAAACTCCGCAAAAGTTGCTATCAGATAAAGGGATATTCGGGAGCGGGAATTCGCCTCAGGTTAGATATGATTTAAAAAAATTTTAAAATGGAGATACATAAATTAAACTTTTTACCCAAATTCAGTTTTCCATAAATTATGGACAGAATCATACCGCAACCTTAACAAGTTTATATTATATTTAGAATTTCCAGAAAATTTTCTATTAGATGAGGTAATTATCACGTGATTTCGCAACAAGTTAGAAGGTAAGGTAAAAAAACCTTTTAAGATGGAATTATAAAAATTTTAAATTCGTACTTTAATACAACTTTTACTAAATTCTGGACGGAACCGTTAATGAATAATAATTAAAAATACTTAGTTTTATTTAAAATCAAACCGGCAAAAAAATGACCACATGGCAACCTCGCTTCTACCTAACCGGCATCGGCACTGTCCTAGAAAGGCAGATCCGAGAGCAGATCAATCAAGTCAAGGGCGCGTGAAGTTCAAGGCTTGCACCCATCATTATTAAACAAAACTCTATTTTTTTTCTACAGTCTGACGACCAGAACAGAATGCATGAATGCGTCCATAATGGTACTATATTTTATTTAAGTACTGTGTTTTATTTCGATCTGGATGCTTCGGAGTGAACTAGCCACTTGGCATGAATCGGTATAAGAGATGTTTGTTCAGCACTACATTTAACAGATTGAAATTAATGGGGAAAAATATATTATCGTTCCTGCAAAGAAAACCCATTTTATTATTGTCCTGCGCTCTTAAGAGCGTAATTCATGCATTTCCATAAACAGGTCATTAATATTATTTTAAAGCCGTTTGAATGTAGATTTTAATAGTGTAGATCATTAACCCAGAAATTAAATTAAAATAGTTAGTTTTCCAATTATAAACCATCCGTTTATGGCGATAAAAGTTATATATTTCTTCCTTAAATGGGCTGTATTCATGTCTAAGTAATATCTTTCATTATTTTATTAGTATTTTCTGTCCACGTACTGTAAGATATGCATAGCACAGTATTTTTTCAAAAAAATGTAATATATTTTATGGAAACATAACTATTTGGTCCTTCGAGCCGGATGTTAAACAAAAAATTGACTCACCTCGACTACTTTCAGGTTCTGCTTATCCAAAAGGAATTCCATAGATTTGTGTGGCCTGCCAGGGTGGTTCTGTTGACCGTCCGCGTTTTGAGGTACTTGCAATCGAGGTTCCGGACCGAGGTCTAAAAGACTACGCGCTTTGGCGTTAGCGCCATTTGTTATAACCTAGAAATAAAAAAAATAGAATTAAGTTAAGTTATCCAAGTGTCACAAGAGGTGATATAAGCCATATAGTCGCTCACATTCTCAGCAGATCGACTGTACAGAGGTGTAATTGTAAATTTTGTAAAGTAACAAAAAAATGTGTTTTCACCAGAAGGAGCCATGCTTTCGTACAGTAAGAAAAGGTAAAAAAGTAAATCTTAAGAAAGCTAGTAAGAAATGTGATTGGCCACGTTGGAGATTAACTTATGTAATGTAATTTTAAGGTTATGTACACAACGGGCAGTAATACTTCATGTTGAGTCTTAAGAAAGACTTGGGAAGGTCTTCCCTTTCACGGAAAAAACCTAGAGGTGAAAAAATAAATGGGCGGTTTTTAAAACAAGTTAAATTAGTCATATTAGTAAGGGTAAGCATGCATTTGACCTAGATTTTAAAAGAAGTGGACAAGATTTTTTATGTATTTAGGTGTAATTAGGTTTATGTTGAAGACACACAGGCAAATCGATGATAGGAAAGTTTTTTTACGTACCGTAACCTCCGTATCGAGATCGGTCTCGATCAACCCCATGGGTCCGTCCATAGAAGCATCCCCCCTGGCCCTGTACGAAGAAGTCGCCGCCGAATCGACGCCGACGCTGCCCGAATCGATAGTGCGTCGTCGGCGTCGCTCGTCCAAACTGTTCCCATTCTGAGCAGGCGTCTTCTTGACGCTGGCGTGGACCACCCTTGGGGGCGGCTGCTTAGGCAGGGGTGGCTTCGTGAGTACAGGGCCGGTTTTACTGTTATTATTGTCTAAGGGTGAGGGGCCCTTAAGGGGGATGTAGATGTAATCGGGTTTGGTTTCGGTTACGGAGGGGGTGGTATAGGGGCGTTGAGGGCCTGGCTGGGCTGAAATAGAAGGAATAATTCAATAATAAAAAGATCAAAACATGTATTTTCTTCTGTAAATAAATCAAATTGTGTTTTAGACTATTATATATAGACTTGTTCCTAACTTTTTGAATAAATCTATAATTTTACTATTGTCGCAAAATTCAAACATTTAGGCAGCACGGTTTACAATTTGATTTTCAAGTAGGAACTATTTTTATTTTTAATCGTATGTAACGTACTTGAACCTAGGGTCATCTGTTCAAATCCGGTATAGTGTATTTTTGCCTATTCCGAGAAAGACGTGTTTTTAAAAATATATTACTTGCATAATGATCTTAATTTAGTTCTGACGGATTTCTGCCCTGAACTGTTTATAAAACCTCAAGTTGTATATTTTTGGCATCTCTCGAATCTCAGATAAAGCAATATTCCCGGAAAATCGGCATAGTATAGAAGATATAGTTGAATAAACAACACACAACAATCGATATAGTTTTAAAGGAATTTCATCCAACTTTTTTCCACATCTTGTGCATATTTTTCTATGATCTTGTGCGCATTAAAAGTAACAATGGCACGCGTCAAACGGAAATCATGAAGACAATAAAACCAGAAAATGAAAATAGATTTTATCAAGGAAGTTGCGCCTGCAACTAGAAACCGTAACTACCAGTAACTGATTTATATTATTTGTCGCTTTACTCTCCCGATGCTTTAAAGTAAATATTAGTGCAAACTGGTGCAAACGTATTGAAATTTTACACACAGAACTGCATTTATAGATGTTTTAGTAGGGATGGGCATAATATCGACATATTCGAAGATATAATAATCGAGGAAATACAGAAAATCCTTGGAACTATTATTAAAAACATGAGTTAAAACGTGTTTAGTGAATCCTAATGTTAGAGCTTGGCAGAAATATCTACACTTTTAAATGTGTTTGTGACGTATGTTATACAATACTCAAAATGCAAAAGAGAATCCTAAAGAATAGGTCAACCAGCGCAAGTTTCAAGATATATACATAAAATCTATATCGGCTATCGATACGTTTCCCATTACTAATTCCCATGGTATGTTTACTCAAAGCTGGTGTTAAATGGGCCGTTGTATTCGTTAATAAGTTTTTAACTGAAGCTTAAATGCAAATATGTAAGGTATTTCACAATTTTACCGTGAAACGCACTTTTAGAACACTTAGAACTAATTGTTCTGTCAAGAGCCACTCATAGATTGTTAAGAACACTTCGGTATTCTCTTGTGCGTACACATATGAATGTTCCACTTAGTATCTTCTCGAGTTAAGCCGTTCTTAAAGTAATTTTAAATTGTTATGTAGTTATTCGTCCTACTTAGCAGTCTCTTTCATAGTTTAAGAATCCTTTGAAGTCTAAAAGCCAAATACACACAATTAATAATAAATTATTAGGAGGAGTCAGTTTTCATCATTTCATATCTATCACACTATGAGGAAATCCCGTGAATATTGCTTCAGCCGATAGACAATTTTCTGGAGATTCTAAAAATATACAGCTTGTTAAGGTTTAAAAGCCGAATATTATTAAAAATTTACCAAAAGTGATTTTTGGCAAAAATTTTGTATAATGGGAAATGCTATTTTAAAAATTTTACATTCAAGAGAATATATCTTTGACACTATTAGGAAATCCCGCGAATATTCCTGTATTGGATAGCAAATTTTCTGGAGATTCCAAAAATTTACAACCTGTTTAGGTTTGAAAGTCAAACATGATCGAAAATTGACAAAAACTGATTTTTGGCAAAAATGTTGGATCACTGCAAATTCTATTTTAAAAATATTACATTCAGGCGAGTAATTTTTGAGACTATAAGGAAATCCGGCGAATATTGCTGTTTTGGATCGAAAATTTTCTGGAGATCTAGAGAAAATTTTGCATTCAAGAAAATATCTTTGACGCTATGAGGAAATCCCGCAAATATTGCTGTACTCCACAGACAACTTTCTGGAGATTCCAAAAATATACAACTTGCTAAGGTTCAAAGTCTAAATTGCTCAGAAATTGACAAAAACGGTTTTTAGGCAAGAATTAATTTTAAAAAATCCTACACGTATCCAGTAAATAATTAAAAATTAGTAGCAGTAGTGGTGCTAGAAGTTTTTTTAGAAATTTAAAAGTTTCTTAAACAAACACGGTTCTGTCAAGTTTATTTATTTATTGTAAGAACATTTTTCCACTAACAGTCGTACTAGAATAAAGTCCAGACATTTTAAAAACCGGATCAAGGATTGCTCCTACGTAGAACAGACTAGTCTGGAGGCTGTTTTATGTTTACAGAAAATAATTTTTAGGTCACTACAGATAATTTATGTAAAATGAATTAGTAAATTTGGAACTTTTTACCAAAACAAAGTTTATTTTTATTTTATTATCAACACAGAGGCCGTCATTATTTTAAGTTTCGTTCAGGATTTAGTTTTAAGTTTAGATTAAGTGAAATAAAAAGTTTGAAATGAGAATTTTGCAAATTTTCTTATGAAATATGCATACAAAAAGCACCTGTCATTTTTCTCCATGTCGTTCGTTGAAACATCCCGAAGAGAAACTCCTGCAAATGTCTCCTGCGTATAGGAACGAACACTATAGCAGCAGCAGCTTTACAAGAATGCACAAAAACAAATAAGGCTTTGTTGTATCAAGTATCACTGACACCCAACTAGTTATAAAACATACAAACAGTTCATTCGTTTTAAAAAACCTTTTTATCTACTTAAGTCTAAGAGATATAATATGCATGTCGTAATTATTTTAACACCCGCATGTCTTTATGTCGGCTTATCGCAGTTTTACTATGTCTATCAAGCTAGCAGAGCCACAACGCTTTTTAAATTTTTTTCTTGTGTCATAATTTTTGGCTATTTTATTGCTAATTTATTACCACATTTTAAATTTTTTTGCTCTTCGTTTTTTTAAAAAAACCTGTGGCTCTGCTGGCTTGAGTTCAAGCTAGCAGAGCCACACTGAAAAACCACAAAACAAAATTCTTCTCCAAAATGTTTTTATACAGGAATTTTTGGCCAATTAATTGCCCCTGAAATATGTACGGAGACTGAGAAAAAAATAAACTGTTAGAAAAAAAAACAGCGATTTTCTGTTTCGTCTATTGAGAATCCGATACTATTACTTAAGATCGCTTAATAATAACTTTATAACCTGTGGGTATCTACCAGGTTTTAAGACTAATTTATTGCTAATTTATTACCACATTTTTAATTTTCTTGCTCTTCGTTTTTTTAAAAAAAACCTGTGGCTCTGCTGGCTTGAGTTCAAGCTAGCAGAGCCACACTGAAAAACCACAAAACAAAATTCTTCTCCAAAATGTTTTTATACAGGAATTTTTGGCCAATTAATTGCCCCTGAAATATGTACAGAGACTGAGAAAAAAATAAACTGTTAGAAAAAAAAACAGCGAGTTTCTGTTTCGTCTATTGAGAATCCGATACTATTACTTAAGATCGCGAAATAATAACTTTATAACCTGTGGGTATCTACCAGGTTTTAAGACTAATTTATTGCTAATTTATTACCACATTTTTAATTTTCTTGCTCTTCGTTTTTTTAAAAAAACCTGTGGCTCTGCTGGCTTGAGTTCAAGCTAGCAGAGCCACACTGAAAAACCACAAAACAAAATTCTTCTCCAAAATGTTTTTATACAGGAATTTTTGGCCAATTAATTGCCCCTGAAATATGTACAGAGACTGAGAAAAAAATAAACTGTTAGAAAAAAAAACAGCGATTTTCTGTTTCGTCTATTGAGAATCCGATACTTTTACTTAAGATCGCGAAATAATAACTTTATAACCTGTGGGTATATACCAGGTTTTAAGACTAATTTATTGCTAATTTATTACCACATTTTTAATTTTCTTGCTCTTCGTTTTTTTAAAAAAAACCTATGGCTCTGCTGGCTTGAGTTCAAGCAAGCAGAGCCACACTGAAAAACCACAAAACAAAATTCTTTTCCAAAATGTTTTTATACAGGAATTTTTGGCCAATTATTTGCCCCTGAAATATGTACAGGGTCTTCCAACGAGGACTGAACAGGGGCTCATTTTTGAGCTTCCTTGTATTTAAAGAAAAATCTAAAATAGCCAATCGATGTACTTTTTCCTGCAGAATTCAAAAATGAATCCAAAAATTTATTTGAACCAGAAACAAAAGAGTTACGCTATGGATAAGGTGTTTTTTAAATGGAACATAGCTTTTTTTATACGATTTTCGGAACGAGTGATTTTTTTTATGTCCGTTCTGATTAAAATATTTAATATTGTGACAGCTATTTTTATTAAATTTTAATGTTTTATCCAGTATAATTTAACTTCAACCTGTTTGAAACATACACTAGGTAATAAAGGTAAAATCACCTTGAAATCCTTCAAAGTCAAAAAATTTGACAACTTTACTATAATATTGCCGAAATGAAATATTCATTTTCTTGGCATTTGTAGAACAAGATAACAATCTGCAATCTCTCATCTAATGAATATTTCATTTCGGCAATATTATAGTAAATTTGTCAAATTTCTTGACTTTATTACCTAGTGTATGTTTCAAACAGGTTGAAAGTTAAATTATTCTGGATAAAACATTAAAATTTAATAAAAATAGCTGTCACAATATTAAATATTTTAATCAGAACGGACATAAAAAAAATCACTCGTTCCGAAAATCGTATAAAAAAAGCTATGTTCCATTTAAAAAACACCTTATCCATAGCGTAACTCTTTTGTTTCTGGTTCAAATAAATTTTTGGTTTCATTTTTGAATTCTGCAGGAAAAAGTACATCGATTGGCTATTTTAGATTTTTCTTTAAATACAAGGAAGCTCAAAAATGAGCCCCTGTTCAGTCCTCGTTGGAAGACCCTGTACAGAGACTGAGAAAAAAATAAACTGTTAGAAAAAAAAACAGCGATTTTCTGTTTCGTCTATTGAGAATCCGATACTATTACTTAAGATCGCGAAGTAATAACTTTATAACCTGTGGGTATATACCAGGTTTTAAGACTAATGTATTGCTAATTTATTACCACATTTTGAATTTTTGTGCTCTTCATTTTTTTAAAAAAACGAAGAGCAAAAAAATTTAAAATGTGGTAATAAATTAGCAATAAAATAGCCTAAAATTGTGACACGAGAAAAAATTTAAAAATGCGTCGTGGCTCTGCTAGCTTGATAGACATAGTTTTACTACAGAAGATACATTTTTAAACGTTTAAAAATATATATTTTTATTTTCCTGTACAATATGATCAACATACTCGCAAACAGAATAATTTTCAAAGCAAGGCATATGTTCCAAAACAAATGGAATATGATGATAAACCTATTGTAGCTACTCATGTTTAAATCCCTTGTTATCAATCACAGCAAATAGGAGAATATTCAAAGGATATATATATTTAAACAGAATAGCATGCAGATTTCCGTACATATTGAGCCAAATAAATCCCCTTAATCTATAGATATTTTACCATTTAGGGGACAGGTAATAGTGAGGCATTTAATATTAAAAAAAAAACTAGAACCACAAATCTGTTTCTTTAATGTTATATCAAGCGATTTTCTAAAATATTTCCATTGTAACTCCGATAAATATACCGGCTTTTTAATTAAGTAGGTATAACCCTTAAACAGGTAGAATAGACCGAAACGAAAACTCTGTATAAAATAAAGGGACGTCACGTGACGTCTAATAGGGGTTGAAGACCCACTATCCTTTATCACCTGGTCACTGGTAATATTCGTTTTAAAAGAAAAATTTTAATAGAAGGGCTGATGGGCGAGGCACCCCATGTATCCATGGGGTGAATTCTTTAGTAATAAGTATATAGGTCATTTGGCATATGGGTTTTGTTTCCCAAAGAATTTTTAATAATAGACGCCGTTTGCACCGCTACAGATAGATTTTGCAATTTATTTTTTTGCCTTTTGATGTTTGCTGCTTTTCCTGTGAGTTTTAACCAAAAAAGCTTTAGACAAACCTTGTAGGGCATATTAAGCCCTATCCAATGACGTACCACACATGTATAAATGGTTCTAACTAGAATGTTTATGATTTTTTAAAACTTTAAACGCCCGCCATTTTGCAATTAAAGGACCGATTTCGCTCATTTACGAACTTAGCCGAGATATAGACCCAAGGTATTTTTGTACCGAATTTCACTTCGATTCGTCAATAAATTCGACCTGCAATTGCGTTATATCCCCGTATAATATAGCGATTTCCATGATTATTTCTGCGAAATATACCTAAAAATATGCCATTTACAAACCCATATACCTATTACTTGCTATTGCAGATTTTTAGATTTATTCTTTTGCAGGATACCGTAAAGGTCAATATTCTTGAATTCATCAGACCTGTGCAAATATTCTCTCGCTTCCCCCGCTAAATAAAGATACAACTTCAACGTGTTCAATGACTGTTTTCATTACAATAATATCTAATTTATTCAACGTCCTCCTACACGAAATTCCATGCACTTTCCTGAATAATAATATAAAAGAACACACTCACTTAATGACCTACAAAACCTTAGAGAAAAGAAGGCCAGTCAAGTATTTTTCGAATTTATTTCATACAAGCTGCAATTATGGTATTGCGACCTTTGGAAGTGGTTACACCCGGTATTTTAAGTGTAAATTAGAGTTAAATGGATGTCGGAAAGGCATAGACTGTCTAGGTTTAAATAACTAGGGTACACAACGCCCTATCGGCCCCCAAGGGGCCACTAAGATCTTCGCTGTCGTCATCGACAGCTTCGTCTTTCTAGAAAAGATGTCACACTCCTTGGGACCGAGGATCGAGAACAGACCGCCCTTCATATATACATCCCTACATACATACAAACGCCCACCAATACATACAACAAATATTCATACGATTTGTTTGAAATTCTATAGATTTTAATGGAAAAATTCAGTTTTTACCCCTAAATACGCACCTGAATGTCCCATTGCATATTTATTTTAAAACTCGATTCTCCCTTTATCAGATAGCGTTGAAAAAGTTGGAAAAAAATAGACAAAACAAAATACAGAGTGATTTAAATGTATCGATGTTGTGTGCAAAAAAAGTAAAAAAAAAATCTAAATTAATTCGTCGATTGCTCCCTTCCTATAAAGAACGAATAATTTAAAAAATATGGATATCACGTATTTCGACGAGCTCTTTCCGGTAAAGTATACAGAATTTTGACTTGGATCCATTTTGACCCCAAAACAATTAATAACCGTGAAAAATTCGGGTCAAAAATTGATATTTGCACTTTTTCCCAAATTTTCCCAATTTTCAGCGACGATGTAGGTAAAGAAAAAAAAGTCGAGAAGGTAAAAATATCGAAAGACATAACATCCTAACATTTACCTTAATCACGGGGGGAGGGGGTATATATAAAGTCTAGATTAAGAGTATTTCTATCAAAAAATATAAATTTCTCAAATAGTTTCTCGACGTTGCAATTTTTGAAAAATATGTAGATATTGTATTTCGTCCCCTTAGAGAAAAAGTATTCTATATCCAAAAATTTCCATTTACATATTTTATATCCTGTGTATGTATTAAGGGCAGTGCGCACCCGGGGGGGGGGGGGGGGCTGGGATGCTGCAGGCCAACATCCTAGACACAAAAATTAAAAAAGTGCACTACTAATTTGAAGAAATCTACCGAACTGCATTATTCACATATAAAATGATGGACATAGACTAGTTCTGTTTTGTTATCTATCAATTATTATTGATTTTTAGAGGACTGGAAAGAAAAAATATATTTTGATTTCTGACAAGACAATATTTGATCGAATTTTAAATAAATTTACAAAACTTCCCCTGTAAAATTTACATTTTGTGACTTGTGAATAGTTCTGCTCTAAGGGAACGATTTATAATTTGACCAAGGTAACGACATGAAACTCCCTTAGACTACAGGTAGTTTAAAAGTATTGATTCACATTTAGTAAAGTTTATATTTTTGAGTTAATTGTGGGTCTTGAGCAACTACCTTAACCTAGGTATCATAAATTGACAAAAAGCCAATTTTCAGGTACTACGACTAGAACATTCCCGCACGTTTCACCAAAAATTGCACTTGTCTCAGGTGTTATTTAAATTTTACAAAAAATTTATACATATATAAATCCACCTTAGAATGAAAACTTAGACTGGACCTTCAAAATAGAATACAATTGTACCTATAATAAAACAGGTACTGTGAAGGGGACAACTAATCGTGAGAATACTTAAATCATATTACATTCATTACTATTCAATTCAGATTTAAATACTTCCTGTTTCTCTTTTGGATTTATACCCAGTACCCGCCATATAAAGCTTATTAGATGGATTACCATAACACATAAGTACCTACTACATTGATTACTATATCACATAAATAAAAAAAACTAACCAGAACTATATAATGTAGTTCCAAAATTTAAATAGATGAATCTATAATTTTTACTTTTTTCCTTTATAAAACGTTATCTAATTTTGGTCGTCGTGCTCAAATAGTACACACTGTATACTATATTAAGATATTTTTCATAAACAGAAAAGCACTGCCAACCAGTGTTGCCAGATGGCGAAACCTATGTTTCTTTAAAAACAAACCGAAAAAGAAAAAACAAACAAAACAAAAATCTTCACAACCAAAGACCTTAAATTATTGAAGACGAAAATTTTGACGAACGTGGAAGGACAAAAGTTGTTCCTTACATCGTGAGAAATATTTTTTCTCGGAAAACTTTTTCTCTAAAACCAATGGTTCAGCAGTTATAAGGAAATAAACAATTAAATTGTTTATAACAATTAATCGCGTTATAATTTTTCAATCCTGATACTTTTGGCTCAACCTACACCGAAAAATGTTTAAAAAATGCATAAAAACTACGTTGAATTCGTGCTTCAATAAGCTTTCATTTGATTTTTCCATTTCTCAATTTACCCCCTGAAATTACCCCCAGAATCATAATTCAGCTTTTTATGCTTGGGTTTGACGTCTATAATTGGGCCATCCCCTTTGTGCTAAATTTCAAATTTTTACGTCGAATAGTTTCAGAGAAAATTGCCTGTGACAGACGGACGGACACCGAAGTGTTTCCATAAGTGTCCGTTTGGCTAATTTTAGCACGGAATATACCTACCTACTAAAAATTACAAAATTAAATCAAAAAAACTAAAAATATATTTATATTTACTAAAATGCTTTTACAGAATATGTTCAAAATCGTCAATTTACAACAAAAATCTTATTTTCTTCTTATTCAAATGGACAAGAAACAACTTCAATACGAATAAAAATTCCATCGTCTGACAACACTGCCTTTACCTTTTTTTCAAAATTGAAATTACCCACATTGCCATTTTTATTAACCGACATAAAAGACGTAATTTAAAAATAATATACGGGGTACGGTTGCTAATGCCGGCCCGAGCGCCTGTCTCATTTGAGGGTTTAAATTGACAATTGTAAGAATAAGATAACTATGATTTTATTATGAATATAGTATGTCCGAGTTTTTTCGCACATTCATAAAGACAATGGCATTTCAACAATACTAAAATTGGTATACTAGTTTTTAAGATAAGTGAAAATAAACACACAACAAAAACATCTTCCCTCCTCCCCACTAATACACCCACACATGCACCACCACCTACCTGTAGCCGCCATTCCATTCCCTTGCGCTTTCCTCTTCAACTTCTCTTTTTGCTCCTGCCCCTTCTTCGCACCCAATCTAAAACTCGCCAGTCGCTGCAGAAAACCACCCAATCCCGATTTCTTTTGAGGCTTCCTCGTACGCGCCGAGTTGCCGATCGCGTTAGCCTCGTCGGCCATCGCGACGCCTTTATTCGACTGTTTGCCGCTCGTGGACTGTCTGTTGCTGGTGTTGTCTTCGAGTCGGGTGCCAGGAGATGTTATGTGATGGAAGGGGAACTTGGACGTAAAGTTATTTTTGCCTTCGGAGTGCGGGACGCCACTGGTTTTGCATTTGGCAGCTGCAAAAAAGGGAATATTATGAAGAAGACTGCCAATTTAGGAGTAACTGGGATTTTGGGGACTAGCTGGGGTTAAAAAACGAACTGTTTATCTTTTGTGGTGCAACTCTAGCAATAGTAATGATACTGGTCCCCTTTGTATATTTTGATTACATACCTTCGAGTGAAAAACTTTCTACTTACCACTGTCAGACGTAACATTCGTATTAGTATCATTTATTGATGTTTCACTCAGACTTTTTAGATCTAGATGAGTGTGCTGGTACTGGACGCCATCTAAGTCAATATAGGCCTTAATAGTACACCCGTCTTTGTCTTTCTTAATCAACTGAGAGCCTGCAACAAAGATAGAGATATGTTAAGCCTTTTTTAATAACTCTGTTCTCTTAGAATATGTTTGCCCACTTGTATTTTCCTTCTATGATAACCTTCGCCAGGTTGGCAAGAAACTAACAATTTTCAATAACATTCTCGAACCCCTTCAGCTTTTTTGTAAGGTTTCATTGAATATCGTTGAGTAAAATTGGCAAATTCGGCTTTTGCGACAAAAAAAGCAGATATAAATTTGATATCGTTAACGATAAAAATATTGTAACATTGAACCTACCGAAGGAATAACTGAACACTGTCCAACAAAAAGAAACAAATAATAAAACACTAAAATCACAAAATTTAACAACTTTTTAAAAAGGAGATGATAGAAATTGCAATTTTGTACCTTAATTCAGTTTCTTTTAGTTTCTAGACAGAACATCTAATGAAACCCTAATAAGTTATATATTTTTGGAATCTCCAAAAAATTTTCCATCAAATTAAGTAATATTCGCCGGATTTCGCTTTAGATTAAGAGATACAGTTGACTAAATACAAACTTTTTAAATAGAAGATAATAAAAATTGAAACTTTCTACCTTAATTCAGTTATTTTAGTTTCTTTAACGAAAAATTTCGGATGGAGTGTTTTTCTTACTGAGCAAACCTGTGCAAACCATGATTTGAAATTTGAACATAATTTTGATTTCAGAACAACTTTCCCTAATAACATATCATGTTTTTAAAAATAAGAGTACTTTACTCTTGAGTGATTTTTAAATTTTTGTTTCTCCGCCGTATGCTATTTGACTTTTCACAATTCCGATAATGGTAAATTTTATTTTCAGGTACTTTTCGTAATACTTACTTACATTTCCATAAAGTCATTATTATTATTAGTTTTCGATTCTTTGCAAATTATTTGAACCACGCTGCATATGTCTAGTATATCTTAACTGCAAGTGAACAGGACGCTACAAATACCGAGCCTTAATCAACTAGTGGGCGTCTATAGAACCAGATTATTTCAACAGGTAAGTGTTGATTTTTAAAAATCGACAGGTTTCAATTTTTACAAATGGAGGACATTCAACGTCTGTGGCGCATTTTTTAAAATACAGAGTGGCTTTCGTAGAATACCTCCGTGTAGATATGTTTAAGTTCCACTATTTTGGTAAACGAAAAGTGCAGAAAAACGTGAAAAGACTTACAAAGGGAGGCATATCTTGCCGTATTGGCATTTACCCTCTGAGAAACCCCCAAATTCTTCAAGATTAAAAAAAACTGTTTGCAGCCATTATACATGGAGCATACTCACAATATTGTGAATATCTACCTGGAAAAAGTGCCAAAAAAATTACTACGATTTTTTTTTCCTCTTAGTCTAGATCTGAAATGCGTAGGAAATATATTTGAACTAATGCCAGAAAAAAACGTAATTGAAATGCCGCACAACAAACGTCATAACATAAAACTTCATTTAATAACATACTTTACGATTCATAGTTAAAAACAGAAATAATATTATTTGAACACCCACCTTTAAGATTTTAATTTGTAAAACGTTTGTGATCAACCCTAGTAAATGTATAAGGTTTGATCAAAAAATATTACTGTTGCTGAAAATCACGCATTGTTTTGTAAAAAGTATATGTATTAAAATGTGCTGCATTAAAAAAGTTATTGTAATTTAAAATCTTCTAGAGAAGATGCTTTTTATTAATATCTTAGAGATAGTAATAATAGTAAGCTGTAATTTAGTAAGGAGCGTAAAAAAAGTTTCAAAATTGCAAATTAAGTGATTAATAAAAGTATGTGAGCCAGAATTGAGTGACTTTGAACGTTTAAGAGCTTAAAATCGCTTCGAAAACCAAGAAATCAAAGAAATTATTTTAAAAACATTTTATATTTTTTTATTTTGTAATTTAGAGCAACAGTTTGCCGCACCTACCGCGTCTTTTCAATTTGCTGACGTCCGGCTGACTCTTACTCATATCCTGCTCCCTAAGACTCTTCAACGAGTCAATAAACTCTTTTTTGTAACTTTTCGACTCGTTATCACTCAGATCGGGCTGAGAAACGCTCCTTCTCGCTTGAGATTTCGGATATCTGGCTTTCGGCTTGACCAGCTTGGGGTTCGGGGAGTTTCGGATAGGCTCAGGCGACGAACTGTCCAGGGAGTACGACGACTCACGGTCGGGGGTCGCCGTCGAGACGCTGGCGTCGTCTTTCCAGTTGACTTCGGCAACTACTGGTGAAAAATGGACTCCTAGAAAAGAGGAGAATTGCTGAATATACGCCCATTATCTATAAATCTCGGAATTCGAATATTCAAAAATATTATTTGTTTTATTGTTTCTAAATTTATTTTTAATTCGTCGAAATCCCGAGAAGCACTTATTTTGCAAAAACATTTTCAGAAGTAACTGGCGCAAATCCAAGAATTCTATGAATATCCGGTACAAATTTCAGCAACATACGCCTACTGATTCAAAAAAAGGTCAGAGACGTCTAATAGAGAATATTTATACAGTGTGAACAAAAATATGGAAACCTCGAAATATCTTGCAAACCGTTTATCCGATTATTATGAAATTTTGGACACTTGGGTACGAAATTACCAGATCCAAAGGTGAGTTCCGCATTATTGTCAAGTTTGCCATTTTCCTTAAATCGAAGGAACTTTTTTTCTTAAATGGAACGCTCTATATTTTACTCGTTTTTCGAATTCAGCTTAAAATCCTGAATCCAGTATTATTAAAAGTTCAATCCTTTGGGTTTCTGGTAAATTATCCATTTTTTTCTAAATAAACGGATATAACAATTCAGGTAAACTTTCGTGTACAGGTATTTTAAGGTAAAATACAATAAAAACGATTTTTGACCACCATTTTCCGAAAAAATGTTAACTTTAGGGTAAAATGTTCCCAATAATAAGAATTCGAAAATCGAATAAACTATAGAGCGTTCCATTTAAAAGAAATAGTTCCTGTCGGTTTCTGGAAACCAGTAAACTTGACAACAATGCGGTACTCACCATTCGATTGGGCGTAATTTCGTACCTAAGTACACAAAAGTTCATAAAAATCGGATGAACGGTTTGCAAGATATTTCGAGGCTCCCATACTTTTGTTACACATTGTATAATTCGAATAAACCTCAAATACGTTTGCATTAATTTATTTTGGTTTTTATTAAAAAAAAAAACAGAGATTTTCTATTACAAATTTTCGCACGCATTTCGAAATTTATTAAACGCGACGCATTGGTTATAACATCACATTACATGTTAATAAAAGTGTTAATATGGCTGGTGTATTGTAAATTCGAGTGTTAATTTATTTTCTTGGGTACTTTCCGTGGATAAGGCACATTATATTTGATTTAAAAGACTGTTCAACAATGACCACAAGCACAATCAGATAATTTGCGGAGAAACAAACCTATTCTATTTTCTTTGTGGCCGATAGTTCATTAATTTACGATGACTGCTTAATTTTTGCAAATCCTGACTTTACCTACATCTGCAGAAGTAAAATCCATAAAGATTGCACATAAAAAACTTGCTTGAAAGGCAGAATTAGTTGATTTTTCATCATTTACACGCCGTGTATTATTCATTCTTAAGAACTATTTTATTCAATATTAGTTAATATTACTTAAATACTCATTAAATATACATAACTAATAATATCCACCCACCTTTGCTTCCAGTACTGCCATTAAAGCTCCTCACTGAATGCCTCAACGTCTTCTCATCGATATCACTCATCCCCGAAGTACTGGTACTACTTTTAATAATAGATCCTTTTCTTCTACACGGCACTTCCTCCTCGTCATTACTTCCATCCAGAAGAATATTCTTCATTCTCTCATGCTCTAATCTTTCCGCGTCAAACTTGGACGAAGATATTTCCTGGTTACTTTTCCTCCTGTCGTCATCATAATACGAGTCTTGCTCCCGTTTGATGACTGACTCAAACCGGTTCAAATCAGGCGTGCTCGCCACAACGTTGCTGTTTTGATGACGCTTGACCGGAGTTGAGGTGGCGAAATCCAGTTCGTTCTTGTATATAACTGGTTTTTCTAGGCGTACTTGAGAGCCTCGAAGGCTCGTCGTGCTACTCAAGAGGCTCTGGAGGGACTGTTCCGATATGGCTTTAAGGACTTTTCGATCGAAATCTATGATAGTGCTTTTGGGAAGTTTTATCTTAAAAGTAAGAGAGCTTTCGTCGTCGCTGATGTCGACGCGGTTGTTCATTGCTTCCGTGTAGGAACCTTCACGTCTATAGCTCGCCATGTCGTCTTCTGATTCGCTAATTGGACTCAGAGGATCATCGTCCAGGTGATTTAAGTCTTTAATGGTTCGTAAATCAGTTAGTTCAAAGTGTAACGGTTTCAGTTCAGTTTCCGCCAGGCTACGGTCCTTTTCCACCGATTCCCTACTGACTAACTCGCAAATTTCTTCGTCCTCGCGACTTGCATCCTCACTATCAACACTAGATCTATCACTAAAGTTACTTTTCACCTCCCAACCCTCACTTTTAACCGTCAAATCAAAGTTTAAATCTGCCAAATTCCAGTTTTTTTCTGCAACCGATGTAGTCGGCGTCGAGCTATTGAATTCACCGATGAAATTCAAATCTTTTGGCACACTGTAAACATTCACCACCGAATCATGAATGTCAACTGGCTTTCCTGTGGTCTCTAATAGATTTGGAACGCTTGCAGCATGCGAGACTTTTTCGCTATAATTAGATCTACTTGAAAATTTCGATTCGGTGTCTGTTTGTATATTTAGCGCGGGGATATGAGGATAAACACTAGAGACGGCGTTAAGAAGGTTGCGAACTTGCTTTTTGCGAAGAAATACGTCCGTAAGGGGTGAAGATTTGCTCAAGGGTTTGCTGAAAGGGTCGTAGCGATCGAAGATTGAAAGATCTTGGTAGGATGCACCGAAGTTACCGTTGAAATTCTGGAAAGAAAGAGAATAATATTGTATTACGATGCTGAAAAGTGAGTGATTTTTTAATAAATTTTATAGTTACAGAAGCCTCTTCATTCACAATAAGAGGCCATGTTACCTGGTATATCTCACAATCATAAGCACCAAATCCAACATAACTGTTCTTCTTCTTCATTTTCTTCTCTTCAGACATGGTGTCACTGTCGTTGTGCTTCAACTCTAAATTTCCAACGCTGCTACTCAAATTCGCGAGTAAGTTACTCGGTTTACAGTTGTTGTTAAGACTCGTGAGCAGCTGCTCTCCATACCCGCTATCTTCACTCAGGTTTTCGCTGGAAAACTTCTTAGTCGTCCCGTTGGTGGTTAGTGGGAGGCTGTCAAAGCTCCTCCATGTTTTGAGGTTGTCACAGGATCTGTAGGAAAGCAAATAGATAATTTTATAATAGACAAATAAGTGTGTGTGAATTGTAATCATAGAAGTGCCTGAATACTGCCAAGACTCACTCCAGATCTGCTGAAGCAGAATCAAGGTCGTGAAGATTAGTAAAATTAGGAAGCTATAGAAGGAAGAACCCAACCCAACCCAACCCAACCTGAGCAAAAATTCAACTTTTTTTCGCATATTACAAAATGATTTTTCTTTGCCAAAACATTCCCTGTGTAGGCTCCATAGAGCTGCCATTTATATTTTAGGGAAGAATGGAGTAAAAGAAAAATATGAAAGAGTTGTTAAAAGGAAAATATAGAATTGAAAGTACAAAATGTGTAACGTTATACAAGAGTGCCAGGGAGTCTAAGATTTGCTAGAATATGTTACCAATATATATACAGGGAACTCTTTCTGGAGAAGGTTGTGACATAGAGCACTTTTTATATTAATGAAAAATAATAACGTATTTGTTTTTTTTTTCTTATAATGAATCGATATTTTCAATTTACCTTGATCCTTCAATTGTGGTGTCTGAATCGCTAGAATCTGATGTACTACTGGAGTGAACTGAGGCGTTGTACAGGAGGGAGTCTCGACTGGTGTTCTGTTTCGATCTAGAGGGGGGAAAAGGATAATAATAATAAAGAATCTTAATAAAATACTATTTAGTACACAGTACACAGTATTTCGATTGTAACTGACGCTATATTTTTATTAGACTTATTGGCCAAATTTAAGAGGTTAAAATATAATAAAACTAGAGAGAGCATTTTTTTTAATATTGATTGAACTAAGAACAAAATTTTCGATCATTGCTTGCCATGATAAAAATATTTGTAACATTCTGTTGCCTAATACAATAATATAATACAGGGCCGTAGACAGAGTTGAATTTTGGGGGGGAGATGTAATATTTTTTCGGGCGGGCACATTAAATTAACAGAAAAACTGATACCTAGTCATAGAAACAATTATAAACTATCACAACGCCATCCTACCTGCTTATATCGCTCCCGAAATTCTTAAAAAATTCTCCATCATATTCTGGACTGAAATCCTGAGCACTGAACTCCTTCTTAGCATTAGAAACGTCCAAAGAGTCAAAGGAAAACTGCGAAAATATACTGGGCGAGTGGTTTTCCTGCTGGCACTCTTTTTCCAGCGTCTCGAATTGTAGCAAACTACTCGAGCGGCTCAGAGACGTTTCTTCATCATCGTCAGGGACGGCGAGATAAACCTCTTGTCGTCTGCGTTTGGGTGGACAGGCTAGTTCACGATCTGAGTCACAGTCTACGTCATCTGAAAAAGAAAATGTTGAAGGTCAGAAAAGTGAACTCCTGATGTTTCTTCTCTATACTGTATACCCAAGCAAACCCAACCTAATTTTTTAAGGTATTTTAACACCCCTCTATTGCTGCTTAAATGCAACGAATTTCTCTTGCGTCGCAGCACAGTGTAACCTAAAAGTGTAAATCGAAAAATTGTGGACATTGGTACTTTACTTCGCTGTTTTGCAAAAATTGTGGCATATATTGGAGTACGTTCTTACTGTACTAAATTTAGACCTACGTAGTACCTTACTACGTAGATCTAAATTTACGTAGACCTACGTACTACCTTTAAAAATACTGTTTTCAGTTTAAAGCAACTAACTTTAATAGACTTAAATACTAATTATAAAAAAATTCTTTAATTAATCTAATTTTAACAATCTGAGCTGGAGACTGATCTAACAGAATTGTCTTCCTCGACGTTAGTTTCTTTAAAAAGTGTTTCGGTTTCTGAGAACAGATAATTTTTTGTTCGCAGTATATTTCGGTCTAATAAAGGAAATACGGAGATTCTCGGTCCGTCCTCATTTTCGCGCGTAATGTTCTCTCGGAATTTACGAAACTCTTTATTTCTAGCTGCTGATGCCTCTTCAGATAAAATGTCCCACAGGAATATCAGAAATATTCTAGCAAATTCCTGCCCCATGTATTAATAACATGGGAACACTTGATGGCATATTGTACCAACTGCATAATTGCACATACAGCTTATTTCAAATATTCTCGAAAAGTTTTGACCCGAAACAGGGCAAATTTAAATAATAAAATAGACTTTTAGTTTGTTCGGACGAGTTCGCTTGGGAAGTTTTGCATATTTTAAGTATAATTACGGATTTTTCGGGGTGTATTTCTGTTTTTTTTTGCAATGAGAGGGAGCGTCTTCTGTGAATGTGGACAATAATTTAAGCTGTGTATGTGTCGTATGTAGTTTATTAAAAAAAAATTCTAGTCAATACAAGCCACTGACAGGTGACAGGGTTCTGAGTATTTTTTATTGGTTACGGTTCTTTTGACCCCTTTCGAAGTTCTTTGTGCTACTTCCTCATGCAATAAATACGAAAAAGTACTGTACTCTGGTTTACGCAAAGCTAGTAACAATAACAGCACAGAAAACTTTGTTTAGACTCGCTCGAAACAGAAATCGAACATCGACACATGTACCTTACACTGTTTTTAAAAACACACCTTTCCAAATGTCACTAAACTATAAATACGAGTGCGGACTTAAAGTTAAACACCCTGCGATTTCGTACTGAGTTATAAAAAAGCTTTTTGTCATCTACTATTGGACGAAAACACTGTAAAGCTGCCAACTCACAGACGTAAGATAGAGGTTGGTTTTAATTGTGAACGCGTACGCAAAGTCGTTTTCCTATAGATCTGCTGTTTCGTTGATAAATTGCCTATACTACTTCAGTTATAAAAATAGAAATCTGTTTATAATAATATATTACTTGACTACTTGTATATATTAAAAAAAAACGCGATGGATATTTCATTTCGCCAGTGCAATTTTTATTTCAGTATTGGTCAGCGTCTAAGGAGGTTGTGATGGAACACAGGATATGATCAGTTTTCACTCGAAAACCGAATTTAATTCAATTATTTCAAAACTTTTCCCTTAAAAGTTGTAAAGAAATTTTGGCTCCTTAGCAAAAATATGAAATTTTCAAAATTCTACAATTTTGAAGAAAAGCAAATGGATTTTCCATGAAATGAAGAGCGATTCAAAGCTTCATAACCTGTTGGAATTAAAAAAATTCTACTAGGACAATTGAAAAAAAAGTTATTTTTATGCCCTGAGTGCAGAGTGATATATAAAATATACAAACAATGGTGATAACGTACTTCTGGCGGTCACCAAATTGACCAGAATAATGTCTGGATGCCGACGCGCCGCGACGCGACGTCTCGCCGCACAGGGCATCGTGTCGCGGTGACGACGTCAAGTTGAATTTCACCACAAGAAAAGTGTTTGAAAAGTTCCAATAAAATTAAATATTTTCGTCCTAATTCAGTTCTTACGAATTTCTGGACTCAATCGTTCACGAAACCTCAACAAATTATTCATTTTTGGAATCTCCAAGAGATTTGCTCTCATAGTATGGAAAATATAGTTGAATAAATAAAAACTTTTTGAAACAAGAGTAAAAATAATTTAGATGTCCTACTTTAGTTCAGTAATTATGAATTTCTCGACAAAAACTTTAACGAAGCCATAAAAATTATTATTGGAATCTTTAGAAAATTTGCAATCGGATAATATAGATACACTCGGGGATATTCGGGATGGTATAAAAGATACTACAGTGCTGTAAATATTGGTTCAGGAAAATTAAAATTTTTGATTTTAATTCAGATTTACATTGCAAGTTCAGAGCAACATATAAGGTTTTATTTCATTTCTATTGAAGGTTGCCTGACAACATTAATAAAAACTTTACATAATACGATAAAGACAAACTAAAAAAAGTGCACGTTAACAAAGCTACATACATAGGTGCGTTGTTGCCTATGAACTTACTTTGATCAATAATTCCATCGGATAGCTAAAATCAATTTAAATTTTGATAAAAAGATACAAAAATTACTTTTACACTTAATACACAACACATATAAAAAATATTTTAAATTGCTTAAAAGTGGGTGTTCAAATGTTCGACTTTTTATAAACCACCAAAAGTGTTCTGTAAAATCCACCCGTATAGCTTCTCTAGAACAGAGATATAAAGCACTATAAGTCAGTTAATTCGGTCCAGACGCTTCTAGGGAGAAAACGAGGATAGTTTAAATAGAGAAAGCAAAATCCTTAAGTGATTCCTAACCTGATTGGTCCATGCAAATAACACTTCCGTCCTCAGAGTCCGTGGCCAGCCAACCAACCGGTGAATTTCGGGAATCTCCGTCGCTATCTGATCGGAGATCATCGGATGTTTCTTCCTGGATCGTCTCCAGATACATGTAGTTGCTTGAAGAGTTGTGAAGAAAGTACTCAGCATCTGCAACAAGACAGAAAAGTCCTTATAGTAAAAAATATATAACAGTTTTACTCCATTGCAAAGTTTGAACCCCTGTTTCACCCTCTTAGGTGTTGAATTTGGAAAAATCCTTCCATAGTGGATGCTTACATTATATAAGAAACCTCTGTGCAAAATTTCAAGTTTCTAGACCCAGCGGTGTGGGCTGAGCGTTGATATTTGATATGTCAGTCAAGTCAGTCAATCAGTTTCCTCTTTATATACGAGTAGATAGATATACACGTTCATATTTTACTAGCTTATGAAATCCATGAAATCCATGTCCACAGTACTATACTATAGGTACTGGCTTGGTACGCTTTAAAATATACCAAGGTCTACCTGCACGGTTGCACAAAATTAATAATTTAAATGTATGATTACTGAAATAATTATAATGAATAAAAACTTAATGGTTGTTGGTATAAGGCTAACCATACACCTCAAGACTTGGGCGATGTTTATTTTTTTAACAGTAATTTTGCATATTCTGTCTTATTTCTTTGTCCATGTACAGTTGGTATTTCGAATTCTAAAACATTTAATAATAAAGAATTTAAAATTGCCTGCGTGTGTGAAATCTTATTGATTAAACAATTTTCCACAGGTTTTTTAAAACTAAAGTCAAATTTGTCTGTCGACGACCAGCTTTACAAACGAGAACCGATTCGTACAAGAACAATAAAACGAACCGTAGTTGACATAATTTTTACAATAGTAGAAGTGGTTCATTCATAAGCGTCGTGAGAAATTTCACACGTTTAGTAGTTTTCATCGTTAACAAATATTTACGAGTTGTAAAAATGGCTACGAACAATTCCTGCTTGTGTAACTGAAGCAGGATTTTAAATTTTAAATCGGTTAAACAAACTATGTATTGTAAAAATCTATAATAAATATACTTATTTTAAAAAGTACGTTTTGTCAAAAAAAAATTTTTTTGAAAGCACTTTTTTTCGAAAAGTATTCCTTTCCAATAGACGTTTTTTTAAAAAAAAATACATTTTCTGAAATACAGGGTGAAGTGTTACAATACGATACGTCAAAAACGTGTAAGGACAAAAGTTGTTCCTTAAATGGTGAGAAATATTTTTTGTCGAAAAACTTTTGCTCTAAAACCAATGGTTCAGCAGTTATAAGGAAATAAACAATTAAACTATTTATAACAATTGATCGCGCTAGAATTTTTCAATCCCGATAATGTTGGCTCAATATACACCTAATTCTCAATGTTCACGATTTTTTTCAGATTTTTCTGAGTGATCCTTTTGGTGATAAGGGTGGGGGGACAGCAATTCTTAATCGTTTTTTCCCGAAAAATGTGAAAAAATGCATAAAACATACGTCATATTTATTGTTAAATTCGTGCTTCAATAAGCTTTCATTTTATACCCTACCCTACACGATGCCCTTAAAGAAATTTCCATTTCCCAATTTACCCCCTGAAATCAACCCCTAGAATCAAAATTCAACTTTTTATACTTCATGTCTAAAATTAGGCCACCACACTCTATCTCTGTGCCAAATTTCAAATTTTTACGTCTAATAGTTTCAAAGAAAATCGCCAGACGCACAGATACCGAATTGATTCCATAAGTGTTGCTAATTTTAGCACAGAACAGTAAAAAGTTAAAAAGGTAATAATAATATGAGGCATTCGTAAAGCCAGAACAATCTTGTAGCTAGGCCTATGAGAAAACAGTTTAATACCCCCCAAAACCCGCCACTGATTTATTTCCTTTTGCTATGCAAAAATTCAATCAATACCAATGTTTGAAGTCACGAAAGTTTTCATTTTTATTGTTGCTTAGGATGTTTATTTGCAAATTTTGGTAAAAGTAAAATCATGCAAAAGTTTAGCACGCGATTGGTTAAAATATAGACTTACCCAAGTTTATATTTTAACATATTTGATCGAAAAAGTAACCATTTTCGGTCATTTCTCGGATTTTCTTGAAATCTGATTCAATATAGTCACTAACCCAAGAGCGTTGGTTTGAGTTATTGGAAGGTTTGAGAGGTATTAGAGTAATCCCTTCAGAAAGTAATACAGGGTGGGAAAAGTTAATACACAGTAACGGTAAAGAGCCAGTCTGGTTACAGTCGTAGTGGCAATCGTTAGTTTTGTAAAATGAGCCGTTTTGAAGCAGTTTTTCCGTGTAGGGGCCAAAATTAAGTTTTGCAGCAGCGGCCCTTCATATGAAAAAATCAGATGAGTTACAAACAAGTGAAAAACGTTGATGACTTTCATGATAGGAACAAAACTCGCAGGACTACGCAACAGCAAGATTCAATCATTTGTAAATTATTTGAAAGAAATCCGAAATTACAACTGCATCAAGCAGAAAAACTGTTAAAAAAAAAAGGAATAGGCATTAGGATAATGACAATAAAATGGAGAATAAGTTAAAGCAAGATCGCTTTCAGAAGCACACTACAACGGGGGGGGGGGGGGGGGCAATAGACATTACTGATCGCGACTGAAGCAATGAAGCATAATTTTTTTTGGTGAAGCGTCATTTTGGGCTTGGGACATTCCTTCGTTCAGCAAACTTGTTTTTCTACTACTTGATTCTTATATGTAAATGTTCAGTTGTCAATTATACACTTTACACAAAAATGTTCACTACGACCTGCAATGTTGCATTTGTATAATCTAAATCCTACATCACTTCTAAGGCTTTTACTATTTTTCTATAATGCAGCGACCTCGCCTGTCGAGAATAAATCCGATTAAAAATGAACATTGGGTAATCAGAATACAAAGGATTCGAGTATTTTAAGAATGCGCATTTGAAGCATGTCCTTGCCTTAAGCATGACCTATTTTTTACATAAATTTCAATATTTTATAAACTACAGCGCATGTAATCGAGTTATTAAAATACACATCTTAAAAATTATTTAACGCTGCGATTCACTAACAAGATTTAAATTAGGTGTCAGTCAGTTTCTTCTTTTATATATAGAGATGTATATAGATTATTGCTCTCATTTGCTTTGTTTTCTTATATTGTTGTCAATTTAGATCGGTGTTGGCAATAAATAGATAATAAATCTACTCCTAAATTTTAAAAAATGAAATATAATTATTGCTAAAAAAAATTTGCAAACCATGTGAACGAGTCTTAACTTAATTTCAAAAATTGATAATGTGCAAATAATTTTAGCTATAATAAGTACTTATTTAGACGGTGTGAAGCTAGACATGACGTCACTTAAAAAATAATTATCGAATTTAGCAAATAATACAAGATAACGAGTTTTTTATTTATTGACGAGGAGTGGGCGTTTAATTAGATTAAATTTGACGGTTGTCCTTTATCACTAAAATATGCAATACCAATTTACATTCGTTAAAATGTGTTTTAAAAGCTTCACTTTTTCATTTCCGGGCATTTTTGCTTCGAAGGAATTTTTTTCCTACACAACAGGAGCCAAACGCAAGCAAGAGGACGCAATGCGTGGGGGGGGGGAGAGTGTCATTCATGCAATTACACGTCACCTGTAATATAACGGTTAATTGTAAAATACAGTGCAATATGACCATGCTTTAGAAGCGTTATAAGCGCATTATTGATATTTTCAACTCTTCCAGTTACTAGAGTAACCACAGAGAGATCGTTCTCAAAACTTAAAATAATTAAAATTTTATGCGAACAACAACTGAACAACGGCTCAGCAATCTTTCAGTTTTAGTCATAGAAGCTGAAGAGGCTACAAAATTGGAATTCAAAGATATTATCACAAATTTTGCTGAAGTAAAAGCGCGATGTAAATCATTTTATATAATTTTTTATCTATTATTTTAGACATATTTTTATCAAAAATGCTAAATTTCCCTTGTTTTGTTTTTGGGTAATATTTGATATTTTTTATTAAAATCTTTTGTTTTATCTAAAGTGGACTAATAATTTCAGTCTCACGGGAATACATCTTTTTCTTTAATTTAAAATTTTTATGGAGCAGTACCTATTTCTCCAATTTACGGTATTTTAGCTTAACTAAGTGGGTAATTTTAAGTAAGTAAGTGCCTAATAAATAATTTTCGAGGGTGAGGGGCAAATTTTGAAGATCCGCCACTGCTTGGGTTTGCTCTATATATATATATATATATATATATATATATATATATATATATATATATATATATATATATATATATATATATATATATTCCACATGCGTGGCAGATGTCTTTTAACGATAATAAAACAGTAAAACGAATTTTGTTGTCTGTTGGTGTTATAAACTAATTAAGAATAAACAATAAAGATTTCTTCTGACCCCTTTTTGCTTAAAGTATCACTAAATTTATGATAGATATTTGTACAATTTTATTGGATACACAATCACATTATTTGATAAAAATACTAATAAAAAACATTAATATTGGAATCGCCGTCTTAATTAAGTTTATGTTGGAAGGGGAGAAGTATTTTCTGGCTTGGAAAACCAAGCTTTTTAGCTGCCGATGAGGCTACTGAAGTAATATGTTTGTGCCAGCTGAGATCATGTTCGAAAGCGATGCCAACAAGATCGAACGTTTCATTGTTCTGTAGGGCTTGGTCATTCATGTGGATGGAGTAAGCACTGCCAGATTTTTTGCGTTACAGGGAGCAAGACTCGGTTTTGGAGGCGTTAATCTAAACAAGGTTTTCGGCACCCCAGTCTAAGATGAATTGCAGGTCTTGGGAAAGGGATAGGTGCACTGATCTGCGTCTCATATCCAGCTCTTGACTCGAGACTTGTCTGGAAAAATGAATATTGGAGTGAAGAGTACTATTGTCAGCATAACTGTGGATGGTAGTTGAAGAGAGCAGGTCATTAATGTGAAGAAGAAATATAGGGTTGGTGCCAGGATTGAACCTTGGGAAACGCCAGCATTGGTAGGATGGAAGTTAGACGAGTGACCGTCAACCACGACAGATATGCGCCGATAGAGAGTAAGCTACCAATCCAGGTACATAGTTTGGTAGGAAGACAGTAAGAAGGTAGTTTGAGGAGTGCGGCATGCCACACTTGGTCAAAGGCCTTGGAAATATCAAGAGCAACAACCTGAGATTCGCCATGAAATTCGAGAGACTTGTTCCAGTTATGAATGTGTCATAAAGCTAAGGATCTGTGGATCTTTGGTGACGAAATCCGTACTGTCTGTCATGGATGATTTTGTGTTTTTCTAGATATTTTAGAATTTGCAAGCTGATCGCTTTCTCCATAACTTAGCTGACAACAGAGAGAAAAGAGATAGGTCTATAATTGGATGAAGGGACTTGGAACAGGCTGCACACGAGCAGTCTTCGAACTCTCTGGGAAGATACCCTTGTCATAGGAGATTTGGAAAAGACGAGTTAAGATGGGTGCAAGTTTCGGAGCGCTTTTCATTAGTACAATTGCTGGGTATGCCATCCAGACCGGAAAACTTTTTGGTGTAAAGCAATAGAAGAATGTTTTGAATTTGCTTGACCCTAAGTATTATACCTACATATGTCATTGCAACCCAAAAGGAATTTCATACCGAAATGTACAAATCTGGGTGGCTCAAACGGATTATCCCATGATATTTAGCATACTATGTATGCAAAGTACACTCTGTATATGGTATTTATCGCCCAGTTATGCAAAAACCGACATCAGAAAAGAAAAAAAAATTCAAGACACGCCTCGGTATGCATGTTTGCTTCTTTCTCATTCCAACAACGGTGAACTTTCGTATACAGAGACGTATTAAGATGTTTTTAGGATGTCATCACTAAAAATATCGTGCAAAATTAAACGGAAGGGCTTGTGGCGAAAAGTGCACAGCTGAAGAAATCATAATTCGAGAGTTTTCGGTTTGTAAAAAAAAATCATGGAGAAAAATGAAGATACTTAGCATACACAAACTAAGGTGGATAAAAGTTTTTATATAATCAATTTTATTTTCCAATCTAAAGCGAATTTCTGTAAATACCACTTTATCTGATGGTAAATTTAGTGAACATTTCAAGAATACAGGTAATAACATGAACATTTCAAGAATTTTACAGGTCAATATATATGTAGATACATTTTGGAACGGTTTAAAAGGTACATATCTCAAATTTAACGACCAAGGAATGTGTGGCTGGAATTTAAAATTCAGTCAATGAATTTAAAGAGGTTGTTTTGTTCTTGTTCTGTCGCATTGTTTACCATTATAATGGCTGGTCCTTTTTAAATTTAAGTGTTATATGACTAATTATAAGCATAATGTATCTAATTCTTTGTTCGTATACCACTTCACAATAAAACATTAATCATAATCGTGCTTTTCCCGTAACAAATAGGGAATGTCTGTAGGAAATTGAAGTAATCAATACAAGTAATTATGTATGATATTACCCTACTTTAATGTCGTCTGTAACCCACTTTGAAAGGACAATCAATTTTTCTTATATAGAGTGGTTAAACACAAAAAAGGAAGGTAGTATATAGAGGAAGAGGGAAAGAATGATAGCAAATTTTCTGGAGATTCTAGAAATATATTACGTGTTTGTAGGATTCTGCCCAGAATTTGGTAAAAATTGGATTAAGGTTAAAAATCTTAATATATGTAAGCCCCTTTTAGACAACTGTCCTTCAACGAATTGTATCTTCTAACCTGACGCGAATTCCCACGAATATTACTTTATCCAATAGCAAATTTTTTGGGGATTCCAAAAATGTGTAACTTGTTTCATTAAAGATTCTGTCTGAATATAAACTGTATAGTAAAGTAAAAAATGTTATTCTTTGTAACCCCATTTAATCAGTTATAGCTCCTGAGGTTTCCATCTTCACCTTTAGTGAAACCTAGTGTAATAATTAAATCAAAATCAAAAACACCAATTTTAGCATCCAAATGAGAAATAAATGATGCGTTTTACTACCATTAGCATCTGTGTAAAAAAGTAAAAGTAGAAATTTGCTAAACAACGGTTTGATTTGGTACAATGAACTTTTTTACTATTATTATTATACTTGAATTAGATGCAAGTTTCATCACTATTATGGTAAATTAATGTTAACACACCGTTTTAGGAATAATAAGTTTTGTTTGTGTTTCTTTTTGTTGCCTTCAAAAAAATTTTTTTCGGCCACTGTGTTTTATACAGTGCTATTTTTAACTCGGGACATGGGATTTGCGTGGTAAATATTTCACCCCTTGTTAACTTTTGTTCTGCTCGGAACTTAAAGACGAAATTTGAAACAGAGGTTATCTAAATCCTTAGAAGACGCCACAGTAACTTATTTTTACCAGTAATTCTACCAAAGTTGTAAAAAATTACTTCTTTTTTGGCAAAGCGCAATTTTTTAACCTCTGTATGTCAGGTATTTGATATTAAGAGTTCCATGCATTGTCTAAATTAATTTGTAACTGTAATTTATCACCAAAAAATAATAGATTTTCCTGAAATGTGTGTGGAATTGCTGAAAAAACTGTTCAACGCGAATTGAAAACCCTAAAATATGTTCCTACCGAGATTTGGCCCAAAATTTTTAGCAGAACAAAAGTTAACATGGGGTAAAACAATTACAATGCAAATTCCGTGCCCCGAGTTAAAAAAAGAACTGTATATAGTTTTTGGTATGGTGTTTAAGCACCACTTTACACCATATTTTTTACATGAAGTGAATAGGGTTTGGAGTCATACCTCCAAATTACCCCAATTGGGGTAAAGTGGTGGTAATTTTTATTTTAATTTTTTTTTGTGGTTAAAACTTTTTTTTAATTTCAAAATAATGCTAGCTTGACACATTAGTGTCTACTATAAATTAGTCCTTCTATAAAAATTTTTATACTAGCAACGATTAATAGAAAATATTCTGGAGATTCCAAAAATATACTGTCAGTACTTACAATACGGAGCACGCACCCACAAGAAAAATACCTTTCAGTACCTAACCTATAAAAACTATTAAAGAATATTAAACCCAACTCTACAACTATTTTTCCTTATGTAAATAATAGGAAAGTCAAGGTTGTGAGCAAAACCTTTGTTTAAGACGTAAATGCTACGAAAAACCATGACGATAGTAAAAGTAATAACAAATCTTGCCACATGTTCTTTTAATTGTTTATCTGTGAGTAAAGGACTTGGCCTCAGGGGGTATGTAGATTCAAATGCACCCGGTACGCACTCGCTGGTGCACTCAAAAAAATCAAATAACACTAAATCTGGACGGTATGGTGGATGAAGGTAAGGTAGTGGAATTATTGCTAATCAAGCGCTCTTTTATGAACCTGAGGGAACCAGAACAGAAAATAGCCCACTGGATCAGTATGCTACGTCATTTTCACATACTTTGCAGGTTTATTTCCCCACTATTAGGTAGGTATAGGTACAATATATAAAACAAAATATGTATTAACTTCCTACACTAAAGAGAGAGTATGTAAATCGAGTAAATAATAGATTTATAGATCTTGAAACCTAGATAAAGAAAATTACATGCTTCAAGATACAAATTTAGAAAGTTTTCGACGTTATTTAAATGTTTTTACTACGTCGGTGCGTTGGTTTTTAACAAAATATTACGAGGCTAGAACACGATCGTGTCGATAAGGAAGAACTATTGTTTCGCCCAGGAAAAATGCTATTTAGATATTCACGCACCGGGCGAGTATAAAAAACTGCCTTTCTTTCAAGAACTGTTCAATTTAGATATAGGGTATGATACATGAAATATAACTGAAATTTCACGCAGAATTCAAAAATGAAATAAAAAAAAAATTTAGTGTGACATGATATCTTCTTTTTGGGTCACCCTGTATGCATCAAATTTAGCTTAAACAATGCGCTCCTAAAATCAAAACCTGGCAGATTTCAAAAATATATAATTTATTCAGGTTTAGTTAAATATTGTGGCCAGAATTTGGTAAAACTGTATTATGGTAAAAAATTTGAATTTTTGTTACCCCGATTTATTATAAATAATAATATGTTTAATTAGTTATATTTTCTAGCCTAAGGCGAATTCTCTCGAATATTGGTTTATCCGCTAGCAAATTTTCTGGAGATTGTCTTATGATTCTGAGATTGGAAGCTTGTATTAAGATAAAAGATTTCAGTTTCTGTAAGGGCGTTTCAATTTTTTTTAAATCAATATCTTCTAACCTGCGGCGAATTTCCGTGAATATTGCTTTATCCGATGGAAAATTTTCTGGAAATTCCAAAAATATATAACTTGTTAAGGTTCCCTTGGATAAAGGTAAAAAAAATTAAGTGTAGATTCTGGCCGAAATTTGTTAAAAACTGTAGTGAGGTCTAAATTTAAATTTTTGTAACCCCATTTCAAAAAAGTTTTTTTTTAATCAGTGATAACTTCTAAGCTTAAGAGAATTCCTGGGGATTCCAAAAATATATGACTTATTAAGGTTTTGTTAAAGATTCTGGTCAGAAACTGTGGTGATCACAGAATGAAAGTTAAAATGCAATTTCACTTTTTTTCAGAGGTGCAAGTGAAAAAATGCAATCAAAGAAAATTACAATGGCAATTTAAAGAAATAATTGTTTAAAAAATTATTGCGTGCAAGCACACGCCATCATTTGTTGCATATAGCAATTTAAAACACAAAATTAATTGCATTGCTTCATGGGATTTTCATGTGTTCAATACCCTGTTTGTGAGTACGGCCTTTAACTCTTGTTAAATGGCTTGTTAATATGTCAGAAGCTTATGCAACTTAATTGTCTATAAGTCAACAGCATGCACTTTTCGTTTAATGTAGGCATTATATTATTACCTAAAATTTCTCTTTTCAAAACGTTATCTTTTATATACAGAGTGTTTGGTAACGAATGAGCCATACTTTAGCAGTTGCTTCCTGGCTATTGATAAGTAATTAAAAGAATTGCAGTTTAGGAGGACAAGGGAAAACCTATGCGGGCAATTTGTTCTATAATCTGGCGACAAAATAAGCTAGAGACTTGCTTCTTGTTGTTTTATTTGGAACAGTTACGTCCGATTTCAGTTTATTTTATTTTAAAACTGGAACAAAGATTAGGCTACATATCGGCTTAAAAATTTATTAATCAATTTAGATAAATATTTTTCTGACGCAATAATGTTTCCAAACATTGCATTGTTTTTCTGTGATATAATTCTATATTTTAAAAATACGTTCGAAACTCCAGTTTCGTTGTATATAAGTTTTAAAAGTCCCCGAATGGTTTAATTTTGAGCGTTGGATTCGTTTAAGGAAATCAGAGTTTCCAAGTGGAGACAGACCACAGACATGTGCAAATAAGCTTAATTCTTATTTAAATTAAAATATGGTTTTAAATTTGGGTCAAAAATTGTAGCATGGTTTATGAATTTTATGAGTACAAATATATTCTTTGTAAAAAATAGTGTCCATATCACGACTTGTTTTAAATGTTATTATAGAGTATTCAAATAACAAACTAACGCGCGCAGTGCGGTAAATATTTTACCCAATGTTCTTTAGCAACTCTTCCGATTAGGACAATTTTAAATTCCTTTGATAACTGAATTTGATTTTAAAATCTCAAAAAGTTTATTATACTAGTGAACTTTGAGTCTTCAAGGTGGAATTAGATACTATTTTTACAATGGCGCCCTTACGTGATAAGTAGTTTATTATTACTATTAGGAACACAAATCTGAAATTGCTCTCGTACGAAGCCGGATCGAATGACCAGTCGTAGAAGCATGTAAATAAGCTTGATTCATATTGAAATTAACATATTAAATTAATTTTTTTCTACTTTTATGTGTCATGAAGTGTACTCGACGCGATATTAAATTCAATATTAGCACCACTTAACGTTGGAATCGGCAAATATTTACTTTATTTCAGGTTCACGAACAAGGACCCGCGAAATATTGAGAGAGAGACAGCTGCAACGTGACCAAAATCTTATGATAACTTTCTACCAGATGCCATATTCGGAATATGTTTAAATACCGGTTAGCGGATTGGGTTCGATCATCATCACTATCGCCATTCATTGGTTTTAAACCAGGAAAAATAACACAGTTGTTATTTAAGTCATTGAGAAGGGTAATCAGCACCAATCTTTACTTTTCTTTGATATTGTCAGTGCCTCAGTTATTTAGAGGACAGTCCTCTTTTTTGTCTGACGCATAGAAAAAGTCCTCTTTTTATAGATACTAAACTAAAACTAAAGCAAATGCTGCAAACGTCTATTTCTATTTTGAATTTTAAGAACGTATTTAGGAAAATTTATAGGTACAAAAAAGTGTTTTGCCGTAAACTAAGGACATTGTTTTAAGGTTAAAGCAAACGCTTGCTGGGTACTCTAGCAATAGCTACAAAGGCAAGGCATTGCTAATGTTTTTAGTTATAAAAAATTAAGCTCACCACCAATAATTTATTTACACGATCCATCGACCTTGTTTTATCAGTATGTTGGCATTGTTTTTAAAAGTGATGGTGATAAGAACTACATATGGAAATATTTTTAGGAATTTTGTTATGTTCGGTTAATTTTTAGGATTGCTTACCTCATAGCAATGTCATAACTCACAGCTGATTATTTCCTATAAACAGAAGAAATTTGGTTCGGGTTTGCACCGAATTTAAATACGATTTTCTCAAAAACAGTTGTTTCTAGCGACATTAATAAAGTCTACCTTTTTGAAGCAAAAAGAGCAGGGGAACAAAAATTTCTGTTCAGAAATTGTGTACACTGAAGCATAAAAAAGTTGTTTTAAATCGGCATTTAATGCATTATGTGGTGTCGCCTACAAAATACAGCAAATTTGAGAACGGATTTGCTTTTCCCATCCCAATCCCATCCCTCAAAACGTATCGAAAAAATGTAAAATAAAATTATAACTTTAACACTCTGCATCGCTCTTCTTATCAACTTTTGTATAAGTGAGGTTGACCCAGGGAAGCCACTGCAAAAATATGGCCCTTTCGGTACCAAACACCCCGTATATTAGCAGTGAGTATGCAATTTAAAAAAATTTATTAATGGCTATTTAACGAAATTAATCTCACTAACAAGGAATATTAATAAGAATAAGAATTAAGAAATAAAATACAAATATTCCCTTCCTTTTTCAATAACATTTACAAGGAATTAACCTCGAACATCTTTCTAACAATTTCCGACAAAATAAATGTAGAGAAATAGTCGCTAACAGACGGATGTTGACAATTATTTAAAATTCCCATAAGAGCAATTATTGCTTATTTGCAAAACTTAAAAATCATGTGCAATTTCCGTGAAATTGCAATGCATTTAAAGGTGAATAAATGATGTTAATGGCAAGGAAGTTGTCCAGGTTGGTGACATAAACACTTATTGGGACACTAGTGTAAACACGAGCGATTTCACTTACCAGATAAAGCAATAGACGCCCTAATTCTCTAAATTAAATTTTTTACATCCCACGTAGTCTTCAAGCCTAAGTAGGTACTAACGTACTGTAGGTTGGGAAGGAAAGGGAAAACATCTGCAGGCAATTTGTTACATAATCTGGAGACCCTAGGTATGAAGGAGCGAGATAAGTGGTCTGTTCTAGGCTTTTTTACCAATTTCTGGGCTGAATCGTTGATGGAACCTTAACAAGTTATATTTTTGGAATCTCCAGAAAATTTGCCATCAGATGAAGCAATACTCGCGAAAATTCGTCATAGTATGGCAGATACGACATAAGTAATAAGTAATCGACAAAAAAAGTACAAAAAACACGAAATAAGAATGGGCGCACGACTACTGTTCTTAGAGCGTTTTTAAATTTTAAACACACGTTTTTGTAGAAGGTATTGCGAATAGTCGACTGGCCTAGATATCCATTTTACCAAAAAGATTTTATCTGAGAACGTACAACTGTTATGTAGTACTTTTTAAAGTTGAGTTAAAATTTATGTACATCAATGCAGAATTGAAATTGCTATTGTGTAATGAAAAGAGCTCACTTAAGACCAGCTGCATTAAAAATACAAAATAGGTAAAACTCCCAAGTTATTTTTTTCTTGGCTAAGTACCATAACGTCAAACTTAAAATTAATTTTCGTAAGCTTTGTGAAAATATATCTTAAATAAATTAGAAAAAAAGCCGGTGCAAAGCTGGCCAAACCTAAACAAAGGCAAATTTGTGCTTTTTTTTCAGATTTATCTAGGATTGCTTATCCTATACCATTTTTCGTTAGTACTTTCTAAAACGAGGGGTAACTCACTGACGAAAAAGTTGTACACCATTTTCCATGCGGTCGTATTTTCCTTATATTTTCGATATTTTTCGTATTTTCTTGTAGATTGTCATTATTTTCAATGTGTTTTCTGTGTATATTCTGTGTATTTTCTGTATTTTCAGCGCATTTTCCTTATTTTATTGCATTTTCAGTGTTTTAAATGTACTTTTTTTGTATTTTTTGAACACAACGAAGGCGAAATAGGCAAATAAAACTTTGTTAAAGAATTTTACTGCTTTCTGTAAACTACAAGAAAATGCAGAATATTTTCGTTAAATTAAATTAGGATATTACTAGGTTAAACTGGTGCCTTAAAAAGGTTTATTTAGATATTAGGGACAAAGGTAAATATACCAAAAAAAGAGAGATAAGTTTAATTATTTCAAATATATAACAAAACAGATTTGGTAAATGTTTAAAGATCAAAACCTTTAGGTGGGTATACCCAATAAATACAAATACAAATTCGGGTCGCCCATCATAGGACGGCGTCACCAAAGGCCCTCTTCCCGTTTTATAATAAACAGTGTTTAAACGCTATTTTAAGGGTGAATTTGATCAGAAAAAATTTTAATTTTTGGGGGGATAAGCTTTTCGCAAATCGCAAACTGAGCAGAAACCGAGACAGAAACATAACCTCTTAATAATAAACCGCCGATAATCTTGCAGCGTTGTCAGATCTTCCAACGACTTTACGTCGTTGGAAGATCGTTGCCCAATTGACTATCGCTTGTATTTTCCACGTATTTTCTTCATATTTTCCTCATATTTTCTGTATTTTCCTAATATTTTCTGTATTTTCTCCGTATTTTCTTGATAGTTATGTATTTTCCTATCTATCCTATTAGTTTCGATAAAGGTGTTTTTGATATAAAGTACCTACTAATTTTTAAAAAAAGTACATTTGAAACCTTATTTTTAGAAAATTTCTCATTGGTAAAAAAATTAATACCTCGATTAATATATATTAAAAAAAGAGAAATAAAACTATTACAGGATATTATCAATATATTGATTGGACTTTTTACTGAATCTATTACATACTACCGAGCATACTACCAATTAAAAAAAATTATATAAGACACATTTTCTCTATTTCTGTCACAGTAAATGAAACTGATACACTAAACTTTTCCTTTTTAATGTAAATTTCAACATAATATAAGGATAATTAATCAGTAGAACTCTGATATCTGTGTTTCAAATGTAGCAAATGAAATGGAAAGGTATTTTACCTGCCTTTCTAATATTTCACTAATATGTTTCGTTGTTGGACATAAGTTATTGATCTTTTGTACTGCTATAAAGGTAAAATAAATATTTTAAATTCCGTAGTTATATATCGCCAAGAACATAGAATAAAACTACAGGTAGGGTTAGGTGTAAGAATAGCTGTTTCCATTATGGTCTTAGCTAAACCTCGCCCTTAAATTTATTTTTTATAACCAACATCTTTATTGTAACTGCTATTCTGTCTTAATAAAGTCGATTATTATCATTATTATTAGATATATCGGAATATAAAAGATATAAATGATTAAATAATCAATTCACCTCACATAAATTAAAATTTTTGAATTAATTCCGTTTTTATTAATTTTCAGACTTAACCCTTCAGGAAACCTCAACAAATTCGGAGCTGTATAGGAGATACAGTTGCTTAAATAAGAGCTTCTGCTAGAATTGAGTCAAACAATTAAAAACCTTTTACATTGATTCAATTTTTGCTAATATCTGAACTGAATCATTTATCAAACCTTAACAAATTATATATTTTGGGAATTTCTAGAAAATTTGCTGTCAGATAAAGTAATGTTGCGAAAATTCGGCTTAGCATAAGAGATACAGTTTACTGAATAAAAGCTTGTGTCAGAAGTGAATCAAAAAATTTAAAAAATTTTACATTTATTCAATTTTTACCAATTTCTGGACTGAATCGGATATGAAACGTTAAGAGGTTTAATACTTTCAGAATATCTACAAAAAATGTGCTATCATATAAAGCAGGTACATAGATAGATTGCCTATTTATTTAGGTATTAATGTTTTAATTATTTTTGACCAACTTTTATACACAACAACGGTACCTACCATCCATTGGATTTGCTTAACATTATTTTTTCTATAGAGCATAAGGTTCTTAAACTCACATTCCCTAAAACCTACCTGGATTGCCAATAAAATCCTCCTTCTCCAACAACGAAGTGGGAGTCTGGAAACCGTAAGCTGGCATCCACGGGTTATTTCCAGAATTCAGATCCACCGGCTGCCCCGGCCAGTCCTGGAAGGCCACCTCTTCCATTTTCATTTATACCACTTTTATTTAATTATAGTCTTTTTAATTTTAGTCATGACAGTTTTTGAAGTCTATTTATGGATTGCGGTAATGAGGAAAAGTGAGTTAGTCCCAATATAATTGGAATAACTGAAGAAATGATTTTTGGATCGTTGTAACGGTTTTCGTTTTTTATAAAGCGTTTTTTGTTGGTAGAACAGGGGTTAAAAATCTGGAAAATAGGGCAACATATAGTATTTACTGGTAGTAAAAGTTTTGTTTAGCTAATCTGGTAACTGCAGAGCCTTATAAGGGGCCTCGTTCATTATTAAGACTTATCTACCGGTTGCAGAGCGATCGGAACCCTTATATGGGATTCAGGATGCCCAACTAAAGCTCTGGAGCATCAAGGATATTCAGGGAGGCCTAAGCACAAAAGTTAGAAAGACTGCCACTCAGTAGTTATTCATTTATTCGCTTTCTGGCTCAGACAACGATCAGAGCCGGTTGGAATGGTAATTCTGCCCCAGAGAAATCGAGTGTAAGATATTCGCTACATGCTTTACTACCCACCGTGTTACAATACTACTATTTAGCGCTATCATCGTCATTGCAAAACACCACACACAATCCCATTTAAAATCCACAAAGAATGACAGTAAAAGAGGTACGGTACGTTCACATTAACACGGTCATCCAACGGTACAACCAACATCGAATACACGCTTCTTACTATAGAGAGATTTTTTGAAGAAGATTCTTTAACAAACCGAAGCAGTTTGATTCTTAAAAAATGTGAATTTAATGGGGTATATTGTTGTTTGGAGTTTATAATTTTCACTTCATAAGGTACTTCGTAAGTTAGTACTATGACTATCTAGATAAATACACTATATTGTGTTGATTTCGTAATTGTCGATTAATTACTAGGTACAGGGTGTCCTAAATTCAGAGCAGATTAGGATATAATATTAAGTTTGAACCCTTTTTAGTAATAGTAAATCTCTGGGTAATTTTTTTCCTAAAACCCCAAATTCTATTAGTTATTATAATAATATTTTGGAGGCTACGACACGACAATTTTTTTGGATTTTTCGTTAAATATTGAACAAAAATATTACAAAATTTAACTTTTATCATCAGCAATCTTGAGAAACCTAAGCAAACGGCAGACAAGTCTTAACATTTTTTTTTATTACACAGAATGTTTATAAAAATCAATATTTTGTTAATTTGGGACTGAGCTTCCCCATTCACAAAAGAAATTAATTATTTCGTCTACTGATAAATTTCTTGACGTCATTTAATTTTTTTTTAAATCATTCTTGTGGCTCATTGCTGACGTATTGTTACAAGAACAGATCATTGAAAACTAAGTTCTTTTAGAAGTCTAATTGGAGCCCAAACAGATAAAATATGTACTTCGTTTGGGCTAGTCGGCTAGTATAAAAGCAAACAAATATTTTATTTATTTAGCAAGGCTCAGTCCTCATTTAAATACTAGGATTGGTCGAACAAATAAGATATTGACACTGATAATTTCTTTCACACTTTCACAAACCCAGTAAAAGTTATTACCGGCAATATATCCTTATTTACAGACTCGCAATAGCCGCAATCCTTATTAATACAACACTCGTTCTTGATTCATATCATCTTCAATCTCCCCGACACATACCCGCACCAAACTGTCACTATAGTTCCCGTCCATCAGCATCCCTGAGGATGCAACACAAGTCACCAAAACGCCGCGTCGCTCGAGATTACTATCTTAACGAACACAATTTACGTCCCGATTTTCGAAAAGATCCGGCTCGAAAGACCAAAAATATTCGGTTTTTACTTTTTTTTATATCGTATGTCGTATTTGTATACAACACTGCTACGTGTTGTGTACCATAGCAACGGTACAGTGTTATACCTATGTATAGTTGGATTTGTGTGAAATAAACGGAAACCTGCTCGAGTTGAGAGTAGGACCGACGTTGCCGGCAGTTGGAGAAAGTATTTGTTAGGAATTAAATTTAAAACGGTGGATCAGGGTTGCGCCATACATGAGGGCAAGTCTTGCCAGAGACGACGCCATAGTACCTATAAGTACTAGTACACTAGGGGCGCCGCGGGGCACCCTGTACTGAAAGCGTTGGCAGGCGCCCCTTCTATAAGGTTTGAAGTTCAGTTCCGATAGACTAATTTTCCTCTCGGGTCTAGGTCGACCTATTTTGATACAAAGTCCATTGATGCGCCCATAGTGCTCTAAAGCGCTCCCCTAGTAGCCCTTTTGGACCGCGTGCGCCTGAATGGCATATTCAGGTTTCCTCAATGAAACCTGATTATTGCACTTGATCAACACAAATGCCTTAAAAGAATGCAGCTTCAAATAGTTTCTCTCTTAAAGTGGACTTATCTCGTTTTGCAGGAAAGCTCCCAATTTGCAGTAAAGCATAGTCGGTGTCTTAAATTTCCGATTCTTTAAGGAAATTCTTATCGGTAAACGCGACAACGCCGGCCAAGATTACCGCGAGAAAAAAACAAATGAAAGGCGCTTGGTGTGGTGCACCTAGATCACGTGAGCTGATTTCGGCCAGTGCCGTGACGAGCGACCAGAGTACCCGAGCAATGTGCCGAGTACCACTTTGGCACCACCGTTGTTTTTAATTACCACGTTGATATATACAGGCGCTGACTAGATAAAGTAAGGTACGGTTTTTTCACCTCTTAAATATATCTGGCAGGTTAATTTAACTGGTAGGTACTGATAGGGGTTCATCTCTGATACCGACAAAGATATTATTTAAAAAATGTTTGCTGTTTAATGAGATATTGTAACTTCGCATTCGACAGTTCGTCGCAGAGGCGTACCGCCGGGGGGGGGGGGGGGGGTTCCCCCATTGATCTCTTATAGTAGTTATTATAAACATTATACAGCACGGTAGTATATATGTTACGGTTAATTTGGATACTTCGCTAGTTTACAAACTAACCAGCTAGTTTGCAAACTAACTAAAGACACTGTTATTTTGAAGGAATCAGCCATTTCCCACAAAATAGCAGATGGTTTATAAACTAGCTGGTTAGTATGCAAACTATCGATTTGCTTCAGTTAAGATGAGGATTTTATTGAGGTTACCTTAACCTAAAAATCATGTTTTGTTTGTTGTCCAGAAAATCTAGCCAATGGTGGATCGGAGGGCACCCTAAGGTCGGAACAGGGTTAGCACCTGGTTAGGGGCCCTGACCAGTCTCTTTCCTCGCAGGCGAAGAGGGATCGGTGCGAAAAAGTCCACTATTGTTCCTTATGTGCAGATTTTTCATTACTGCATGCGCAGAGGAAGGAACAATAGTGGATTTTTTCGCACCGATCCCTCTTCGCCTGCGAGGAAAGAGACTGGTCAGGGCCCCTAACCAGGTGCTAACCCTGTTCCGACCTTAGGGTGCCCTCCGATCCACCGTTCGCTAGATTTTCTGGACAACAAACAAAACATAATTTTTAGGTTAAGGTAACCTCAATAAAATCCTCGTCTTAACTGAAGCAAATCGATAGTTTGCATACTAACCAGCTAGTTTATAAACCATCTGCTATTTTGTGGGAAATGGCTGATTCCTTCAAAATAACAGTGTCTTTAGTTAGTTTGCAAACTAGCTGGTTGGTTTGTAAACTAGCGAAGTATCCAAATTAATCGTAACATATACATATTTATATAAAAACAATGGTTTTGTCTACCAAACCCCCCCCCCCCCCCCCAACCCCAAACCAAAAGTCACGGTCCGCCCCTGGTTCGTCAGGATCCCTCATGCTCAGGAATATCAGTAAATTTCTCTAGTTTGGAAAATTATTCAGTTGAGAGTGTTGAGACTTGCTGTGGCTTGTCAATTCAGTGGTGCAGCCACGGGGGGGGGGGGGTTAACCCCCCCCCCCAAAGGCCTAAAGATTACCCTACCCATTTCCCAAATTAACGAAAATAAAGCAATATTTGTCAAAAATTTTTGTCAAACCCCCCCCCCCCCCCCCGAGCGTATTCCTGGCTGCGCCACTGTGTTAATTATATCATTTTAATGCACTTGCGCGTGCTGATATCTCAATATAAAAATAATATTGTATTAGAGGTGCTTTCACGTGGTGACTGTGATATTTTATGTAGCTGAGTGATCCGTCTGGTAAGTAAAAGTGTGGACAGATGCATTTTCTGCCTTCATAGTTTCTAAATGTTATTTTCACCTTAAATTATTATTGGTAATAACCATTTTAAATATCGCGCCACTGTGCACTGCACTGAATCCGACCATGTTTATTTTAGTAGCTTCATCGTTTGTCCTTCAGATGACGCAACGGTCGCTTTCTTTTCGCCGTAGATGAAGTTATCGTAAGCGTGGCTAATCAAGGCACAAAACGGTAAAAATATATTATTTTTAGTCAATTTTAGGTCTGTAAAGGCATTACTGAGCATTGTGCGGGGTTCATAGAATTTTTCAACAAAGTTTTTGGGGGTTCTGTGCATTTCGGGGCTCGAAAAACAATAAAAACTTTGGGGTGTCGGTCTGGTATAGGTGTGCTCGGTTAGGGTAGTTAGACCACGTCGGAACATCGACCTGTCTTCGTCTAACAGTAGGCATTACCGTTCGTAGGGGGGTATGAAGAAATGAATGACAATTCAAACCGAATACACCGAACCTTTAAAATTGACTTTCATCAAATTTCTTGTCTAACATTTTCCTTGATTTTTTTTCAGAAAAATGAGCAGCTCAGAGGAAGTTTCATGGATCTCATGGTTTTGTGGCCTTAGGGGTAATGAATTCTTCTGCGAGGTAAGTTAAGAAATGGTCTTTTTCCGATAGAAATCCCGTTTTACATAATGTTTGTTTCAGGTGGATGAGGATTATATACAAGATAAATTTAACCTTACGGGGCTTAATGAGCAAGTGCCTCATTATAGACAAGCCTTGGATATGATTTTAGATTTAGAACCAGGTAGGCCTAAGCTTTTAAGCAAATTTTTCTTGAATTTTAGCGGAATTTTCACCATCTATGCTAGTAAACATCTTTCCTAGCCGATGCTAGATTTTAAGGTTTTCACGTTTTATTTAGCGGATTCCCTGAACATTTATGCAGTACCTACTTAATATGAGTGCCTTACTAAACAGCAGAGGCAGTAAAACGGCCAATTTCACATTGTAACCTTTTCTTTTTTAGATGATGAACTAGATGACAACCCAAACCAATCAGACTTAATAGAACAAGCTGCGGAAATGTTATATGGTCTAATCCACGCCAGGTATATACTGACTAACCGTGGCATCGCCCAGATGATCGAGAAGTACCAAGTTGGCGATTTTGGCTATTGTCCTAGAGTCTATTGCGAATCACAGCCAATGTTGCCATTGGGGCTTTCTGATGTTCCCGGTAAGCTTACATAATGTATTTTTAGGATATTTTGGTGGCTAAAGATTGTTTTAATTGTAGGTGAAGCAATGGTAAAGACTTATTGCCCCAAATGCATGGACGTTTACACTCCTAAATCATCTAGACATCACCACACTGATGGTGCTTACTTTGGTACTGGATTTCCACATATGCTCTTTATGGTACATCCGGAATATAGACCCAAACGCCCCACCAATCAGTTTGTTCCTAGGTAAGTGAATATGAGGAAAATATTTGAGTTTTTTCATTTTGTTCTCTTTTAGCAATTTTTTCAGTATTTTCGGTAATTATTCGGAAAAATGGCAACACCGAATTGTTTAATGAAATTTTGCATAGACCCTAATTTTGGATCGTCTCGTATGGGTTTCCCAAAAAAAAGTTTTTAGCGTTTAGGTTACATTTTTCTATGGATATATTTATTAAATTTCGACAGTTTCACTTAAACACATCTGCAAAGTTATTATTTTTTTTTGTAGCAAAAAATTATGTTTAGGCAAAAATACCTACCTAAGAAAATCACTTTTTTCTTTCAAAAATTCCATTTTTAAATCGCTGTAAGCCGCCATTATTTGCCCACCTGTGAACACTAGACGTTTTCAGATGAGTTTCAGGCTTTCCTTACAGTAGCGGTTGATAGATTAACAATGGACTAAACTTCATTTGTCAACCAAACTGGTGACGAATTAAGTTTAATTCATTACTTAACTGTCAGCTGTGACTGGGTTTTAGCAATAGTTCCGGTGATTTCGCGAAGTTCTGCAAAAAAAAACTTTTGGCACACGTCACGGAAAATTGACAAAAATCAGTTTTTCATAGTTCTCATTGGAAATCTGAGTAGCACCGAACGAGTTTTACAAGACTACGGAGTCAGAACTGTGCTAAAAAAATTATTGCAATTGTGATTAATAAATTTAAGGTCCCAATTTCGATAATTTATGTTTATCCTGCGATATATTCGACTTAGAAGAGTTCTGATCGGAGTTCTAAGTAGCGCCGAAAGAGTTGTACAAGACTTCGGAGTCAGAATTCTGCTAAAAAAGTTATTGAAATTGTTATTAACAAATTTTAGGTCCCAATTTCGATAATTTCTGATTATCGCGCGATATATTTGATTTAGAGGAGTACTGATCGGAGTTCTAAGTAGCGCCGAAAGAGATCTAAAAGACTGCGGAGTCAGAACTCAGCTAAAAAAATTATTGAAATTGATATTAACAAATTTAAGGTCTCAATCTCGATAATTTCTGATTATCGCTCGATATATTCGACTTTCTTATTAAACTTCCTTCCTTTTTTGCAGACTATTCGGCTTTAAAATTCATCCACTAGCGTACCAACTTCAACAGCAAGCAGCTTCGACATTCAAAACACCCCTAAGAACTTTAAATTTTAATAATGGAAAACGCTAGGACTTATTCAACTAAAATACGAAAAATCTTTAAAAAAATCAATGTAATTTATAAAAATAAAAAGTGTTAGTTTTTGATGGAATTTCTACAAGTATTCGTAATTTTTAAATAAGTTTTACTAGGATATTATATTTTTTTTCGGAACACTTACACGGAAATGTTTTCATTCCTATTGCTACCCTACTGTAGATACATTTGGTAAAAAACGGTAATTTTCAAGTTTTTGCCGGGATTCCGGTGGTGTTTAAACGCCCGCTCGTACGGATCTTTATGGGCTTTTAAACGTCCGCAATCTTTGGAAGTATATCGTGAGCTTTAAAGTTCCGTACCCGCGCGGTCTTACACACGCCCATGTAAAAAGTACATAGTAGGTCTTGGATTAAAAAATCTCATTGAAGCGGACTGTCCCCGTCCCCCCCCCCCCCCCCTCCAAGAACTTGAAAATTTCCGTTTTGAACTTTTTTCGTTTGGTAAAAATATGGGTTTTTTGGTGAGTAAAAAATCAGACTATATGTACACCAAACTTTAGTTATTTTTTTATTAGGTTATTATTTATGTTATTGAATTTTACTGTTCATTATTTTGTATAGGATAATAGAGTAATTATTTAAAAAAACTGCCGTTTCATTCATAAATTTCCACATTTCCTCTATACATAACCTATAATAATAAGGCTTCAAACGTCAATCGTTGGTTATAATTTTATAATAATTACATGACAATTATTGTCATGTGATCCCCGTGTATCATCGAGACACCACATACCAATCGTGATTGGCGACTGAAATTACGAAGGTGGCGTCTTCTGCTGCCTACTGTAGCGGGGAATGTTTTCATTTCGTCGTCTTTGTCTTCCTTATCGTGTTATTTAGCATATTTGTCAATTTTGTCGTTAAGTGGGCCCTTCTTCCTCTGTTAAAAATCAGCTGGTTTCCTTAATTGGAGTCGCCAATTGCCGAACTAAATTAAGAAAGCCAGCGTTGCCACCGCTGCAAACAGCCGATTTTTTAACTTTGAAGAAGGGCTCACTAGACGACAAAATTGACACGTAAACAATAACGAAGACATTCCCCGCTATGAGAAAAAATCGGCCGATGAGGACGCCACGTTCCGCCCTCATCGGTCAATTTGCGTCGTGTCCAGTGTGGCCTTCTTCCCCGTTAAAAATCAGCTGATTGCAGATGACTTTTTTTTTAATTTGAGTAGGCAATTGCATTTGACAGCTAAACAATAGAATAAACGTCATTTTTCAACCAATTTTGTGACAAATGACGTTTCATCAATTGTTTTAGCTGTCAACGAGAACCAAAGCCATCTGGTTTTTTAGCGGTTTTTAAAAATAAAACGCAGTATTCCCTTTATCCATATATTTGAAAACCTATTTGTATAAACTCTAAATGAAAGTAAAACTTTAAACAAAAACAATAACATTATAAGTAATTTTGAACAGTTACAATACAATAATATATTTCACTGTAGGTTATATATAAATACGAAATTTCGTTACCACTAGAAATGTCTTTCTAGCCTATAAATATAAGTCTATTAGTTGATGAAAACCCGGTTAAACGCAAATAAAAACCTAAACTGAGGTTAACAAATAGGCTAAGATTTGTCTTAGTTCGTAGACGGTTCGATCGTCTCCCCGCCTCTGATCTGGCCCCATCCAATCAGACGCCAATGCTTTTCCACTCTCCGACTGAGTGCGATCTTTTCGCCGATCTCTGTACATACAGGGTTGGTCAGGGAGATTTTGCACAAATCGGCTTTTGTGGCGATAACCCTGCCTCCTGTACTAAGAGACCCGATATTGACGAGTAGAATTTCCGATTTGGTGAGACGTTGGACTTTAGCTCCCTTTTTGTCGCCCTCTGTACGCACGCCGAGAAGTCTTTTTAGAAGATAGTAGCTTACCTGAAAAAGAAATAATCCCCAATGAAATTATAACAGTAAAAAATCGGACAAGTGCAAGCACAATTACCCAAGCAAACAATCAACTTACTTCAAGTTCAATAAATATATTTGGTAGGGCACCAACTGCTCCAAGAACCTGCCCCACCAAACGATCGGCTCTGCAAAGCGTCGGTTCAATCTTGGTACCGACACCGATCAAACCTCCTGGTACGGCGAACTGAAGTTCGTTCTGCTCCGTGTAGAGGGAAACAATTCTTGAAAAGATTGGTCTACAAGTCAACTTGCCCTCTGCGTCTTTGCTGACCAATCCGGGCCTGACCTCGATCTCCTGGCCTACTTTGAGGACTCCTCTGAGTATACTCCCGCCGGCCACGCCTCCTTTGAGGTCGTTGACCTCGCAACCAGGCTTATTGACGTCAAATGACCTGATGACGATGAGGCGAGGAAGGGAGGTGAAGTCTCTTTGAGGTATAGGGATCTTTTTGGTGATGTATTCGCACAGTACCTAAAGGAACAATAAATAAAGTTAATAAATTTTATAAAAAGCAAAGTAAAAGTTCTAACCTCAATGTTATATTTCAGCTGTGCTGAAATAGGGATGATAGGGGCGCCCTCTGCGACAGTTCCTTGTACGAACTTAACGATCTGTTCATGCTGTTCTTTAGCTTGGCCCTCTTTGACTAGGTCGATCTTGTTCTGCAGGATGATTATGTGTTTCAGCTTCATGATCTCAATGGCAGCCAAATGCTCGCTGGTCTGTGGTTGTGGACAGGACTCATTTCCTTGTAATACAGAATTTTATACATAAAACTACCTACCACTGCATAAAATTATCTAGTTAAGAAACAACCTCGACCTAACCCTCGGGATTTTACCTATAAACAACTGTATTACCCAGCCACCTAAGACGATTAACTCACCTGCTATAAGAAGCAAAGCGGCGTCCATGACAGCGGCGCCGTTCAACATGGTGGCCATAAGAATGTCGTGACCAGGGCAGTCGACAAAACTGACGTGGCGTACCAGCTGGAACCTTCCGGAACACGCCGGACGGAGACAGGGGAAATGGTCGTCTTTGGAAGAGGAGCCCGAGATGTAACAGGTGGGCCTGGGGCATTTGGGGTTGTCGCATTTGTAGATCTTCGCGTTGGCGTAACCTTGGATACAGAAAAACCTAAGTTATACTCGTGCAGGCGAGGCCGGGTTTAAAATTCTTGTTTTTAGGTAAATTTTGGTGGAATACAACATATTCTTGAGGTGTTTTAATATTAAGAGAACTGAGGAAAAATCAACGCATATTAAATTGTTTATAACAATTAATCGCGCTATAATTTTTATATCCTGATAATTTGGCTCAATCTACACTTAATTCCCAATGTTCGTAATTTTTTCAGATTTTTCTGAGCGATCCTTTTGGTGATTAGGGTGGGGGACAACAATAATAATGCACTCGCGTTTCGACTGAGCCAAATTAAAAATTTTGAAAAATGTGATAGGACAAAAGCTATTCCTTACATTGTGAAAAATATTTTTTGTCGAAAAACTGATTCTCTAAAACCAATGGTTCAGCAGTTATAAGGAAATAAACAATTAAATTGTTTATAACAATTGATTGGGCTAGAATCTTTCAATCTTGATAATTTTGGCCAATTCTCGATATTCATGATTTTTTTTCAGATTTTTCTGACTCTTTTGGTGACAACGGTAGGGGACAGCAATTTGTAAGTGTTTTTTTCAAAAAACATTTAAAAAATACATCATATATATTGTTGCATTCATGCTTCAAGAAGCTTTAATTTGACACCCTACACGATGCCCTTGGAATTTTTTTTTTCCATTTTTCAATTTACTCCCTGAATTAACTCCCAGAGTCAAAATCATGATAATTTTCGCTCAATCTACACCTGATTTTTAATGTTCATGATTTTTTGCAGATTCTTTTGAGCGATCCTTTTGGTGATAAGGGTAGGGGACAGCAATTTTCAAGCGTTTTCCCGAAAGATATCTTTAAAAAATTAATAAAAAATACATCATTATACAGTGTGGTCCATTAAGTGTGCAATAAATGGGAAATCTTATTATTAGTTGATCAACGGAAATATAAATACCGCCAAAAGTTGGTGCATGTCGGATATCCATATCAGGTGCACTTAGAATTGCTTCAAGTCAAACATCATACAGGGCAGGTCAAAAAATATAAAAATCATTCAAGAGGAAAGTACCCTCATTTCCAAACATACAGAAAAACGTTATTAAGAAGAGTTGTTTAGAATTAAAAGATATGTTCAAATACAAAGTCATGGCCTTCTAAAAATATATATATTTTTTTGAAAATCCCGGTATAATGATTTTTTTATATGCAGCTATAATCTATAATACATGTTCAAATTACTTCTGCATAACTTTCATCAAATTGAAGCAAATTTGTAAAATTTACTTAGATTTATTTATATTTTTTAAGTACCTAATCAAAACTTCATGGCTGTTGCAACGATATTACACACAAGTTTTGAATTTCGCAAATATTCTTAAAAATAAGGCAAATACTTTTCTAATAATAATATGCATGTATTTGCCTTATTTTTAAGAATATTTGCGAAATTCGAAACTTTTCTGTAATATTGCTGTAACAGATATGAAGATTTTGGTTATTTAAAAAAATATAAACCTACGTAAATTATACAAATTTACTTCAATTTGATGAAAGTTATGCAGAAGTGATTTGATTGTGGTTAATTTGAAAATGTATTATAGTTGATAATAAAAAAAATCATTGTACGGCGGTAATTTAAAATTTTCAAAAAACTATATTTTTTTGAATAGACGGATATGACTCTATTTGGACATATTTTTTAATTTTAAACAGCTTGTCTTAATAACGTTTTTCTGGATTTTTCGAAATAAGGGTACTTTACTCTTGAACGATTTTTGTTGTTTATTATGGGCCATTTTCCCCAAAAAAAGCGACATCTAGGGCCTTATGTCAAAATTTGACAAGTGACATGTTTCCAAACGTCAAATCTGACACTCCGTCATAAGACGTTAGGTTTGTTTCTGCAGCAGCTTGAAGCCAATCATCTTCAAGGAAAACAGTTTGCTGATCGAAACCGGGCAATCTTATTGGCTCGAATTGATTTGAAACTGCTGCAGAATCAAACCCATTAAATCCGGTCTTATGCGAAAATTTGAAAAGTGACATTTTTTCTTTGTATAAGTGGAACCCGAACCTATTCTATACGGGAAAATGACACCTTGGAGGGGAACAGGAAACCTAACTCAATAAAATAAACATAGAAGATATATTTCTACATCTCTATTACTTAATACCATACATTGTACCTGAAATAGAACTTACACTGAGGCAGATATCTAAAAAGTAAAACTCAATAACCTAACGTAGATATTCCTACTCAGGTAACCTAAAACTTAAGGTGCGTTTTTAAAGCTCCTATTTTCATGCCTCGGTTAAGGCGACAATTATCTTTTAGTAAGATAATTAAAGCTTATCCGAAGGGTAAAAATAAGGGCCTTATTTATTCATATAATTAAAAAAATGGCAGTAAACAGAAAGAACAGACTTACTAGAGAAACAACGCGAACTTTAATAGTAACAATATTAATAATAATAGAAATAGCCAGAAAAACACTTGTTAAAAAATATTTTTGTAAATTTCATGTACGGGGGGTCGACAAAAACTAACAATACGTATATTTTAAATAAAATGTAAACAGCAAAAGGAATCAACAACTTTCAGTCTAATGTTGGTATTTCAAATACCCTGATTGATGTCCAGATTTAAATACATTTGATTTCTTAGTTATTTTTATCTATTATTAATTTCAAACAACCAAATTTTTACAAAACGGTTTAAAATCGTAGTTTGACGCGTACTGTTAGGGCCATATGCACCGTAGTTTTAATCCCGCTTAGCTTAAGCCAGCCGCTCTTACGACTTAACGAGCTGTCTCCTGTCTCAAGTAAAACTGTCAGCCGAATTAACAGATTACGGTGCATACGGCCACTAATTAAATTTTTTTAAAATGTACCTAAAGCTTAATAATCAGTCAAAGTTATTAACCATAAAAAATAGGAGAAACTATGTTTCAAAAAATCAAGAAAATGTTTCCCGAAGTTTAATATATACCTTGTAAAAAAGGTAAGGTACTAGAAGTAGTACAACAACGCAGTATATTTTCGATTTCATAAAATTCTATCAAGTTTAAAAATACAGCTCCAATTAATGTTTTAAATAAAATATATGAATTATTTTTAACATTTAATTGCACTTGATTTTTTGTTCCAATAAATAAGATTTTAAAAAAAAGTCGGAGTTTAAATAAAACAGGTAGTTTTAGTAGGTGAAACAACATACACAGTACATAGTACTTCTTAAGTAGTCACAAGAGATATTTTCGTTTTGCTTCGGTTACCATGGTTACAGTTGACAGATAAATAATGGATAAAATGTCATTTGTCACCAATCTGATTGACAAGTGGCGTTTAACTCACAATTTGACTGTCAACCGTCACTGTAGCTAAGGGTATGGTCTGAACATAACCATCTTGGTGATTTTGTGTCCCGTATGTGACCAGAGATAGATTGATTTCTGAAAAAAGATTTTTCTGTCAACCCTACTGGTAAGTATGGGTTACTGCTTGGGGACTTTCGGAACATATCCTTAGGGTATGTTCCGAAAGTCACTAAACAGTAACCAATACTTACCAGTATGGTTGACACAAAAATCCTTTTTTCAGAAACCAATCCATTTCTGATCAATTATGTGACACAAAATCACCAAGATGATTACTTTCAGAACATACCCTAAAACGAAACTACATTTGGCAGAACATATCCACAAGAAAAAGTAGTACTTACTGTCATGCTACTAATAAAAAAATAAAAATAAAAGAAATAATACCCACTATATATAATGGTCCTTTTAAAGCTACAAGTCTACAGAAAAAATTACTTTTTTAAAAATTAAGAGTATACCACTGCACCAAAAAAACTTTCGTAAAAAAATTTTGTCATTTATTTTAAAGTAGCACCACCGACGATCCTCCGTCAAAAAAGGTACCTCCTACAAGTGTCGGCGGCGCACTTGCATGTAGCCCTATCCGTTTGAAGAGCACCTTTCTCCGGAGTATCTAATTTCACTCTGCCTCCCTTCTCAGGAGTTTTTACTTCGGCAGGTTGGTCTATATTCATCATATAGTCAAAAGTCAATTCTTCTCCTCTGTGCACTTCCCTCAGAGCGAACAGGGCTAGTTTAGGAAGATTCGGGTCCAAGCAGTTGATCCACGTCGCGTAGACCCCCAGATTGGGGTCACACGAATGGTTGATGAAATGGGACACATTCCCATACTTAGCTGCGTCAACCGTGTACAGATTATCACGTGAGTTATAGTCCAAATCAAAGAGATAAGTTCTCCCTTCGGCGTCATATGTTTTACCCCGTTTTTCTGCTTCTTCGTGATCGATAACCTCCCCCACGTACTCACAAATAAACTCCCCACAAGATATCTTTCTTAAAACTTTAACACCCCAGCCACACCCGTTGCTTGTTCGGAAGATACACAGAGGAACCTTCCTCCCATACTGGACTACTCTGTTTCTACAATCCGGACCACACTTGCATAGTTTGTTACATTCGAAGATTGCTGTGCCAGGATTGACGTTTACTTTTCCTCTTACAGTATAGGTAAAGCCTCTGTGAACCTGCTTTCCACAGCAGGATTTAATTCCGGGGCCGCATTCTTTGCATTCGCAATGCACGTCAGGAGTATCAGGGATGTCAATGTTGCCTGTAGGGACATAGTCGTTTATGTAGCAGAAATTATCGGGAGGAAACTCAAGGTCTACAGTGTTCTCCACTGTAATTGCAGATTCCGATTTGTCCATGCGGTTAATAATATCCTCCCACCTCCGCATTCTCAAGAGTTGCTTTTCTCGCTTCAACACTAAAAGGTAGGTGAGCAATGCTCTTCTCCCGTCCTCTATTTTCTTAACGAAATGTGTATGGATAGGAATGTCTAGAAACTTCAACAACTGCCTCTGGGCAGTGACTTTTTGAGGAATTTTCGTGAAATCTCCTTTAGGAATGACATTTACTAACATTTCATCATTAACCTTGCTTATATCAAACTCAAATTTCTCTGCCAGTGTTTTCAGAGTTATTTCGTCAAATCTACAGGTTAAAAACCGCTCCAGTGCGTCTTCTGCACCTTCTAAATGCTCCATGGGCTCCCAAGTATTGCTTTCAAAATGGTAGCCCTCCCATTTTATATAAAACTTATGTTCCTTTTCCAGCTCATCATAATCCATTTTCTCTATCTCCTCCACAACATACTTTTTTCTGTATATTTCGTCTTTTTTCAATCCGGTCGGTCGCTTTCGTTTGAGACCACGCTGTTCCCAGTCTCTCAGGTTGAGCAGGGCTGCGTTCATGTCCACTCTGCGGCCTTCAATCTCTGAAGGCCATGTAACCAAACCTTTGTCATTGTATTGCAGCTTGTCTGTAATTAAAACAGACATTGCTTAAAATCAATACTGAGAATGCACTGAATTTGATAGAAATTATGATTCAAGATACTTTTAAACTTTTTAGACAAGTAACAGGAACAATGACAGAGGTTTCTTGACTTCTATAAGTTCCATTAAAACTACTAATGAATGAAACTTATATATGTCAACGGCTGTATAATTGTAAAATATTTGAAGTACCCATAATACAATCAATATATGAAAAAAAACATGTCTTTCAAAGGTATTTTAAGTATTTCCTTTATAAGTTTCAGTTTAAAACATAAGTATGTTTGTTGTAAAATTAGGTGAAATTAAATGAAACATAAAATTTTTATGCAATAAACAAATAAAAATGGGTATTTTCAAATATACAAAAATCTCATTTGTCTTATTCTTTAAACTTAAAAGTATCTTAAAATACCTTTATAACTGGTTCCAAAAATCTTAGAAATTGATTTTTGCCAACAGTTGTCCATAAAATAAGTAATAAAACAGTTTGTAGTGGAAATAAATGTATCTACTTGAAGAATAAAGCTTTTTCTAAAGAATAATTTTAAAATTCATACATTTTTACATGCAATAACAAAAAATCCCTCCAATTTATCAATCTAATTCCTTATAACAGTTATTTCTTTGTTAGAACTTAGCTCTCCACTATTTTAGGCACAAAACCAACTTTTAACTTTTAACATGTTAAAAACCTATTTTATGCACTTTAAAAACAAACTCAGCTTTATCTTTCTAATTACTTAATGACTTACCTAATTTAATAGTGATATTCCTTTCCAATTCATTCTTGAAGCGTACAGTCTGTACACCTGATATAGCTTTGACCACAGTGGATTTACCGTGAGCTACATGACCTATTGTACCAATGTTTATAGTAGCTTGTCTACTAATAACTTCTGGCGAAAGGGCAGTTAGTTTGGTTACATCCTGAAAGGGAGATAAATAATCAAGTAGAGTAAATGTTACATCGAAAGCTTGGGATGCTTATCTATTTTTACTCATACAAAAACCTAACTTGTCTTAAAAAGAAATAACAAATACTATAATTTAGATAACGGAGAGTCTTTTAAACATATAAGAAAGCAGGTATTCCGTTTCTTTTTCATTAAAAATAGGAAATTCTCGAAAGTAAGTACCAGATGCCAACCCAAGCCATCACAACAGGGAGAGGTTAGGTTACTCACGCGGTTAACACACTATGGAATCCTGACTGAGTAATTAAAAAATACAAGAATTAATTAAAACTTACCAATTTCGATAAGTCCTGCTTATGTAAATTGGGTTGCCCCGTTGTTACACCACTATTTTCACTGGACGCCATTCTCTTGATCAAAACGGGCGAAAGAGGCGGTAAACGTTTGACTTTGACACGTCTGACTTTTGACAGTGACAACTCGATTGTGTCAAGAAATGCCTATGTGGATATTCACAAGAAGCCGATACAACGGATCTTGATGATTAGATTCTAGTAAACGAAGGTGCTGAAAATTATGGCTTTTGAAAATGCCGAAGAAGTTAAATTGTCGATAAGGGTGCACTTTTTATTGACACAATGTTTTCTTTTTTGATTATGCTCGGAAATTGAAATATTTAATCGAATGTAATTCTGCCATTGTGAATGTCAATATCTGACAGGCGTATTATGTTGACAAAAATTGGTGCTACCGGATCAGTGTTCCAACTAGTTACGAAATACGTAGTTGATTTAAGGGGAGTAACATAAAGAAATAAACCAACACCAGAGTGTCTTTACCTCATTCGGATCTATTCGATTTCTATTAATCGATTACGGTACAGTGATCAATTAGCGTCCGCCATTTTGTTTGCTTGTCAATCTGTCATTCAGTAAAAAATCCAGTTCTTTGGAAAATATTGTTAAAGAAAGATGGGTGTCCCTTTGTTTAAAAATTGTGCATTTCGTAAAGCTCCTAAGGTAATAAATAGTTCATTTTATTTAGTTTTTATTGAAGTTTTGTAATGTACCCTAAAAACATAATTAATTAGAACTAGAGACTGGCATTGGCCATGTCAGTCAGTTTTTACTTACCTAATTGTGTTGGTTGGTGACTTGTTCCTATTTAGAAAATCATTATAAGGCATTTATTTTTTAAAAATATTCAACCTTGAATGGTTGTATGGGTTTTATGGGTATTAATTGGTTCTAATAAATCGAAAAAAAGCGTACAGCAATTACTGAGGTTACCTAACAAGTGTTTGTCAATTATCGGTCTTTTAAGACACTTAAATCATATAGGCGTGTTATAAATTAGTAAATGCCCATAATTTCGACTATATATAAGACCCTTAAAAGTAATTGAAGAAAGTGCCTAAGTGCCACATAGTGAAAGAGTTGTGCCCTTTGATGAGGCTTTATGTTAGGATGTTAGCCTCTAGCCTAAGCCCTTTGGGTGAACATTTTTTGACCACCCTCTAATTTAATCAGGGCTAATTCGTTTAAACCCTTGATAGTCGCCGCCTCTGTTTTATCAGCTTTTGCTTTAAGACTTTTATATTTATTATCTATCGCAAGTCTATAAACAAAGCGGTTTTTAGTGATAATAATTACAGACATATGTTCAGAGCATAAATGTGATATATGTGTTTCATTTGACTGACATTTTAAACTAAATTTAGACTTCTCACATGATCCAAGCAACATATACATATATATTTATTTCTCTCCATTTCAGATTTGTACGATGGCCAAAGCATATTCTTGAAAATTAAACATCCACAGAGTTTATGCAACAGAAATACTAATTTTAACAGATATTCAAATTTCAATAAGTATTTTACTACTTAAGGAAAGTAATAGATTTACAAATAGTTGATATTTTACGGATATTCATATTAGTTTTGCGTTTTAAGTCTAAATTTAGTTAGTACTTCCAAGGGAATTTCTGTTAGGACATGGCAACACGAGAAGACAGGTCTTTGGGAGCGGGAATGTCATTTCCCCAGTGGGTTAAGAGCAGGATGAATGATCGGTAAGTTGTTTTTCATTATTGTTTTACTTGTGCAGGAGTTGGAAGCAAGAATCCTGGATTATTTTCATACAATAAGCTCTAAAAGTAGGTTTTTCCAAGCCCACAATTACTGCTCACTATTTGTTTATATAAGTAATGCAAAATTACAGACAAAAATGCATGGTTTTCATATTTGTTTTGTAAATAGAATTGAAGGTTAACCCCAGAGTTAAGTCAGGTCAAGCATGTCTTCAAACATAAAAATGCCAAGCACCTTAGTTTGTTATTTACCAAATATAAACATAAATTGGTTAAAAATATTGCAGAAATTAAATTTCAAAACTCTGTTCAGGTTAATAATTTGTCCTTAAACAAAGAAATGACTGCGTATCCTTTATTACTATGTTATTTCTGGTATTTTACCCTACCCAGGTTAGCCTTGAAATATCTATTTAGGTTCTCTGATTTTCATTTAAATTGTTGCCTCTAGAACCAGAAAACACGTGCTATAGAAATGAAATATCAATAGTTATTGCGGTTTCTTAACATTAAATTTATTGTTGCTTACATAATTTTTCATTTTTAAATCAAATTTGATATTATGCAACTTTGTTTCTAGATTGTGTACTTATTAAGAGTACCAATGGTACCAGTTATTAAAGGTGTACAAAAACTGTTCACCTTTGATAATAGAAAACCACTTTTTGTGTGATATGTGGGCATGGTCAAATACCATATAAAAGCCTTTGTTATCTGTCTTTTATAGTGTATTGTTGGGTATTTTTCAAAGATCACTGACAATCGGCTTTATAGGAAAAGTATAAAATAGGATTTTAATTTCCTTAAAGAATTAAGTGCCTTTTTATGTCTCTATGCCAGAAAGTTATGGGTTTTATACAGCAAATAATGGAGCAACCAAGGGCGTAGATAATTTTTTTTTCTTGGGGGGAGGGGTAACACCACAGAAATTTTAACAACCCTTTATAAATTGTTTTATTTGAGATCAACCATAAAAGTAAATGATTCCTCCCCTTCCATATCTGCGCCCTTGGAAGCAGCATCAGTGCTGGAATACAAATAGATGTTGCTGTAATATCCAAAGAGGCTTCAGTAATTCTGAATCACATACCTTGTCTTTCTTGCTAAGGGGTCTTTTCAATGATTGTTACTAATTTTTCAGTACTTATTTATCACACTTTGCCAGGTGTGTTGTTATTATCGGTTCTAAAAATAGCTGTCTCCAAGCACACCTATTTAGTATAATACTAAGTACCTACTCTTTTTTAAGTAGTTAAGTATTACGAATTTTCGAATATCATTTCGTCAGTTTTTAAAAAACAATGCAAATTGGCAGAAACCTATTCAAAAATCACATCCCAATGTGAAATAACATTTAAATATTTTTAACTGGAAAGATGAGAAAACAACAAAACCGCAGAATTAGGTACCTAGACATAATAGGTAGGTATGTAAAATTTGGGTCTATCCTGTTTTTGTTTTCTATTAGAAATCATATGATGGATGCTGTCGTCAGTTGTTTTGTTTGCATGTAAATTTGTTTGATTATCAAGATGGAATACGTATAGATAAGATATCCTGCAAAAATAAGATGTTGGCAAGGGATTGTGGGGTGTGGGGTTATATTTGCTGGGATTAAGGAAATTATAAGATTGATTTATTGTTTCCTGTCATTCTTACGGCCGGGGGCTATAATAAGATTCATAGAACATTAAATAACATTAGGTATAAAACGTCTCAACTTTTTTGCGCTTCAGGGCACATGATTTCTGAAGGGCTACAAGAATTAAAATTTGTCATCTTTTTTATAGTTCTTATTAATTTCTGGACAAAATTGTTAATGAAACCTTAACAAGTTATACATTTTTGGAATCTCCCGAAAATTTGCTTTCGGATAAAGGAATATAATAATAATAGTAATAAATCGGCTTTATTTATAAAAAAATAGTGCATTATATATAGTTTGACTTCAGATTCAGACTACTATTCGCGAGAATTCGCCTTGGTTTAGGAGATACAGAGGCTTCAATAAAAACTATTCTAAAATAGAGCTACGAGAATTAAAATCATTCACCTCTTTTCATTTTTATTAATTTCTGCATAGAAATTGTTAATGGAATCTTAACAAGTTTTATATTTTTGGAATCTCCAGAAAATTTACTCTCAGATAAAGAAATATTCGCGGAAATTCCCCTTGGATTAGGAGATGCAGAGGCTTAAATAAAATCTTTTCTAAAATAGGGCTACAAGAATTAAAATTTATCGTTTTTAGTTTTTAAATTTCTGGACAAAATTGTTAATGAAACCCGAGATGAAACCTTACCAAGTTAAATTTTCTATCAGATAAAGCAATATTCGCGGAAATTCGCCGTGGATTAGGAGATACAGAGGCTTCAATAAAATCTTTTCCAAAATAGGGCTACAAGAATTAAATTTTTTTATCTTTGTTAGTTTTTATTAGTTTCTGGACAAAATTATCCAGAAGGGCAGGCGAGGTCCGTGAAACTTTAAAGTTGTATATCTCTGTTGCTATACTTATGGGACCCATGCCAAGTTCAGGTTTTTTAATAGTGGGCCTACTAGGAATGTTTTGGCGAAGAAAAAAAAATTTGTAATTTGCGAAAAAAAGTTGAATTTTTGAATTGGCCCACCTGGGTAAAAAATTAACACGCTTAGATATTTTATTTATCATTTTTTATAAACAAATTTTACATCATTTTATCGACAGTTCTTAAATTTTAAGAGAACAAAATGTGTTAGTAGAATGTTATAGTCGTTTGAATTTTTTGAAACCTAAAATATAATTTAACAAAAAATTCAAATAACTACATATAACTTTCTACTAACACATTTTTTTCTCTTAAAATTTAAGAATTGTCGACAAAATGATGTAAAATTTGTTTAGAAAAAATAATAAATAAAATACCTGAGCGTGTTAATGTTTTTGCCAGGTGGGTCAATTCAAAAATTCAACTTTTTTTCGCAAAGTGAAAAATATATTTTTTTCTTTACCAAAACATTCCTAGTAGGCTCACTATTAAAAAACCAGAATTGGGCATGGGTCCCATAAGTAGCAACAGAGATATACAACTTTGAAATTTCTCGGGCCGCGCCTGCAGAAGGGGGTTGATATCCCCCCCTCAAGGGGCTGTCAACCTTTGGTTTCGTGCAACCATCTGTGCAATCTACCGACTGAGGAGTGTAAAACTTCATCCTATGGGACATCCGGTCTCACCCAGCCTTCAATCGAAGAAAAACCTAAAGGAGAATGCTTTCCTTGCAAAATGAGCCACATTTTTATAATGCTGCCTCTCAAAGTCCTGATATTTTCACAAATAATTCTTGATGATCCATTCATTGCTGATTCTAATAGATTACATTCATAAACTTAGTCTGCTTAAAAATTGTTTGCATTCGTAATACGGGACTAGAGCTTTGTCTTTGCCTTATTAGTCCTGGAAGTATTTTTTTGCGAGTATTTTCTAAGCCATCCGGTGTGCTGTATTATATGTATATAAAATTTCAAGGACTTAGGTACTTTTGCAAAGTTTTAATCGTATGTATGTAGGTACTTATGCATAATTTGCAAGTTTGTTTTGACTAGACTTGGAATTGGCTGATGTAACACTTTAATTCTTCAAATAAACACTGTCCCAATTGGTAAAACGTTTGTTACGTCGGGAAGGTTTTTCTTCGATTACTCGAGAATTTTCACTTCCCCAAATCCTATACAGAGTCAAAATTGAAAGATTCAGACTTTTGACATAACATTTTTTTTTAAATACCTAATTGTGACAAAGCTATGTGGGTAATTTAAAATAATTTATTCAGTAATTTTTAAAATAAGGTGGATTTAAACCAGTTTTAGCCGGTTTTAAACCACTTCATTTTATGACAAATTTAATAAAATTCAACGTAGTAGGTACTGAGTGTATTTTTGGCAAGTTTAGCTATAGGGTAATTGTAATTAAAAAAGAATTGAGTATTCAAAGTAACTGCCAAGAAATATTTAGAACCTGAGAGATTTGCCAAGAAAAATACAATAATTCCTGACATTTCTACGAATTAATTTATAAAATTTGGCACGCAGATTGTTAAGTTATTATGGGTGTAATTTTATTATCTATTATAGTCTAGACACCACTAATAACATTACAAAAATTTGCTTAATGACACATCCAGATCTCCAGTTTTTTTTTATGATAAGTACTGGTCCAAAAATGGTTTTGATTTTTGTTGTCTTATTTTTTACATGCTCTAAAAGCAGTTTTCACAAAATTTTACATTTAAGTTTAGCAATAATAAAATAATAGTTGTTTTAAAGTTAAAAGTTTGAGTTTGAGCCCATTTGGCGCGCTACCGGCCGCCGACGGCACCAACGCCGTATCACATCGCGTATGCACGGAGCATTGAAAAACGTGTAAGGACAAAAGTTGTTCCTTACATCGTAAGAACTATTTTTTGTCGAAAAACTTTTTCTCTAAAACCAACAGCAGTTAAACAGCAAATAAACATTTAAATTGTTTATAACAATTGATCACGCTAGAATTTTAATCCTGAAAACTTTGGCTCAATCTACACCTAATTCTCAAAGTTCATGATTTTTTCAGATTTTTCTGAGCGATTCTTTTGGTGATAAGAATGGGGGACAGCAATTTTTAAGTGTTTTTCCCGAAAAATGTTTAAAAAAATGCATAAAAAATACATCATATAAATTGTTGAATTCGTGCTTCAATAAGCTTTCATTTGACACCCTATTTCCCAATTTACCCCGTGAAATTAACCCCCTGAGTCAAGATTCAACTTTTTATACTTCACTTCTATAATAATTGGACCACCACACTCTATCTTTGTGCTAAATTTCAAATAAGTTGTCAAATAGTTTCAGAGAATATCGCCTGTCACAGACGGACGGACGGACGGACATCGAAGTGATTGTATAAATGTTCCGGAACACTAAAAATTGGTTTAATGTCGTATTTTTTAAATGCTTTTGAAACCAGTTTTAACAACATTTTACATTTAAATTTAGTAATAATAAAATAGTTGTTTTAAAATATCTGGCCTCGCCGTCCACCTCTTGTATCTTTTTTGCGACTCACGATACATGAGTAATAGTTAATAATATAAATGCATTAAAAGCTCGGCAGGCCCCTGTTGATTTGAATTATTGTCCCCTGACTCTGCGAGCAATAATTTTCAATTTACAATAAGTTTATAACTGGTTAAGACCAGTGGTTTAAAGTGCCATCAACATATGGCGTATGGCTATATTATGTTTTTTTTTCAAAATCTGAACGGTGATATGCTAAATAGTTGTATTGTTACATTTGTTACTATACAAGCCGATATTCATTATAATGTTTTAAATTTAAATTAGCCAAAAATGTTAATTTTAATTCTATTTTCTCTTCCTTGTTAGTCGCGTGTTTTTAGAAACCATGTGACGCGAATTTTGACGATTTGTTGATAACGATAATGGCGCGTTAAAAAATTTAAATGCCCAGCGGCATATTGGTAAATTATCTTATAATTTGTGGTGTACAATATGATATTTTTATTTACAACGGGTATATAATAATAATAATTTATTGTACCAAAACATGTCTAAAAATGCGTCCCTGTGATGGGTCAATCCATTGTGTCGACGTATATCAAGATGTTTATTTTGTGAGGTGACGTAAATGCAAACTATTTTCGATAATTTAACAAAAATATTGCAGTTGATATACCGGCAATAAAACACTATTCAGGGTGTTCAGTAGCGAATGGGCCATTGCTTAGCAGTGACTGCCCTGCAATTAGGTCGATTCCAGTCTCTTTTTATTGGAGAGTATGTGGTTATCGCAAGCAGGCGCGGATTTAGGGGGGGGGGGGGGGGCGGAAAAAAATATATTCTCTAAAAAAATGTATTTTTGAAAAGTGCTTTAAAAAAATTTGAAAAATTGGTTTTAGAAAACTTGTCCTGTCGTTAGTACTCGTAAATTTCCCCAAAAAATGAGCAGAAGGCATAAATAAGAAAATGCTACAATATTTACACCTTTTGTAATAATCAAACGATTTGTCCTGTCGCGCGTGTAAGCTGAGATGACCAACTGTTTCGTTTTTTTTTTTCAACAAACAATTTTTGATGTTAAATTAAGTAAAGTTTGTTGAAAAACAGCTTCTTCGGAAGATGCTTTTTCGTAAATGGATTTACAAAAATCTACGAAAATATATTCTTTTGAAAACAGTTTTTCTAAATTTAAGTTATGAACTCTACTTACTGTCTTAAAAAATGTCAATGAAAAAATGACTGAACGAACCATTTTTGTGTTACGTTTTCTTGGGTATGCTATGTTACTCTGTAGTTTATTACATCAAAAATGGTGTTTTTTTTAATATGAATATACGAAGTCTTTTTCGAGAAAATGTTAAAAAAAATACTTTCTAAAACCATGGTTTCTTTAAAATGTAGTTTCGGGGGGCGCCGTTACAGACGGGGGGGGGGGGGGTTACGCGCCCCCTAGCCCCTCGACGGCACGCCACTGGGTTTAACCCACCAACTTATCTTAATACAAAAGTTGCTGCAATGAAAAAATGAACTCTTGGCATTTTGAAGACTTGCTTTAAAATAAAATAATTATGCAATTTAAATGTGCACTTTCCACAAATTGAGTTCATTTTACCAGCAGTTTCATTTGGAAATCAAGCATATCGCGAAAATAATAGACTGTTTTTAAGTATTGGCAGTTTTTCTACGAAAAAGTGGGTGTTTTTTAATCTGGTGGTACAAAAATAGGCTAGTCAAAGCACCAACAAGGACACCTGCTTTTGTGCGAGTTCAATATAGGTCATCAGCTCGGTTACAAAAAGTAAAAAGTGCCATATCCGCATAAGATTTTCTGTATTTCTTCTTATTCACTGTTTATACTTTGTTTAACGTTAGTCAGATTCTTATATTTCATATTATTTAAGTGTTTCTTTCGCTTTCTTAATTTCTATGTCTTTGCTGTACCTGTTACCTATTTTTTTTCTGTTTTAGAATTTTTCTTCATTTTAATTTTCTTTTTATTTATTTTTATCTTTAATTCGATAATTATTTCCTCTTTCTATGATTACGAGCGTGGCTATCTCATTTGCGAGTCTAGAAATTGATGTTTCTTAACTTTTGCTTCAAGGTTGTCCTATATCTGATCCTTTTTGCTTCGGTATTATACTCGTACCTCTTTGCGACTTTTCCTCTTCGTCGTTTATCCTGAGTACTGCCCTCTGTTGTTTTTTTACAAATTCTAAAATAGCTTAGCAATTAAATACGCTTTCTTTGTTTCATTGTCTTCTTTGTTTCTATGTCTTCTTTGTTTCTACATTTTTATTGTTTTCAACCTCTGTTTCAAATCCTTCTTTGTCTGATGCTCGGTGCAATATCAGGTAGATTTCGCAGAGATATATTAGGTAGATTCCTCATTGCAGGGGTTTCTCTAAATATGGGATATAACGACATTGGTAGACAAACTGCAGACCGCATTTCATAGCCGATCGAAGCGAAATTTGGCACGAAAATACTTCGGATTTTATATCTTTTATATCTAGTTTGAAGTTTTCAAAAAATCGTAAAAATTCTAGAATCCTATGTTCGTATGTAATACTTCGCTGGATTCAAGCCCTACAACTATTTTTAAAACATTTTTCTTCGGTGTCCGTCCGTCTGTCACAGGCGATTTTCTCTGAAACTATTGGACGAAAACATTGGAAATTTAGCACATAGATAGAGTGTGGTGACCCAATTGTAGACGTGAAGTATAAAAAGTTGAATTTTAATTCTGGGGATTAATTTCAGGGGGTAAATTGTGACGGAAAATAATGCGATGTCACCGGATCTGACTCCCTCGGATTATTTCCCGTGGGGATATTTTAAAATAAAAGTTTTTGCTAAAATTTGCAACAAAAGGGACAAACATAGAAGAGTTAAACGATAAATTCCGAAATATACCTTTACGACCAGCGGCGCCGGTGGGCGTTAGTTGCTGTGGGGTTTATTGAGACGCGCAGTTAACCAGATGCGTTTTTGTTTTTTTTTTCATGACGAAAAACCAAGTGAAATAAAGCATACTGAATGAGGAAATCATGTGATGTTCGTCAGTCGTTATTATTAAAACAAAATGCTGTCAAGTTGCCAAGAGTGTGTGCCATTAAACGTGTGTTCCCATTGGCGGTGCGCGAAATGGGGCCGGCATGTGTGTAAAATATTGTTGTTGAAAAGCCGGAGCACGTGTGGATAAGGATTTTTATCTATAACAACCAACCAGGCTAGGGAATTTCAAAAATTCGAATGAATAACATAACATTATCAATAAATATTGCCGGCGGCGGAGTAAGGATTTTGCAAAAATATCAGTTTTGAAGTGTGTATACTAATAAGTAATAACATCTTTCAAGCATTATTTTCTCGGTATTTTCTATTGGGGTCAGCATCGCCAAGAGCGCAGGTGAACAGCCGTAGCGGATGTAATTTCGTTCAGGTAAAATTTCTAAGTATCGTAATTCGTAGGCAATTATCCTTTGCCAATCATGTTGCAGACATACCGCGAGATTTTGCACGGTATAAATGCAAAATACTTTTTTTCAGTTACTTCCAGTTCTGTGTACAGTTATTGGTTTGCTGTTTTTTGTTGAGACACTACATTATGTCTCTCGAAGACAGATTTCGTCAGCCTGTTCTCGTTAGTTCAATAGCCACATCTGGTTTTCTGTTGCGAATCGGCGAGTATTTCTCGTCATCCACCTTATTATACTCTCTATGTTTCGCAAATAGAACCTGTGGGATGGAGGTGCTATAGAACCATTTTTTTTTTATAAAAATGACTATGGTTACACGGTTACATGGGCGCCGGGTGAAATTTTAAAGTTTTATGTTTGTTGCTACTTACGGGACTCATGCTAAGTTCAGGGTTTTTGATAGTGGTCCTACTAGGAATGTTTTGGTAAAGAGAAACAAGGTTTTGTAATTTGCGAAAAAGGTTGAATATTTGCTCTGGAAAAAAATGTGTTAGTAGAGTTGCAACACTTTTATTTTTACTTCATTTTTTTTTTAAGTAAATAAATTTTATTGTTATTTTATTGTTAGTAGATAGTTATCACAAAGGGGAAATAAAGCAGTGATATGTGCAGTTAAGAAATATAAGCAAAGGCAATTTCAATATTCAATTTCATATTTTGTGCGACGTCCAACTGGTACCAAATAATATAATACTCAAACATCACTCCCAAATGCTAAAATTCACATGATTTTTCTAATCTTCGCAGGGTACCATTTAAAAATAAAATTATCTATATTTGCAAACTGGTTAGTTTTTAATATTGTTCTCAACTAGAGTCATAAGATTGCGACGTCATCCGAATAAATTTATTTGACAAATATTATTGCCGAAAAATGTGCTTTAGAATTAAACAGGTTTTAAATCAGGTGTATTATTCATGTTATTATCGTTAAAATTACATATTGGTGGTAATATGGTTACATGGGGGGGCCTATTAGCAGAATAACAGAGGATAAATAAAAGAAAGTTATCGATAAAATGTGATAGGTATTGCTCTGGTAAGACGGCGGGACTAGAAGCTAAGATTTTGATCGTTCCTCGTACAAGGAACCATTTAAGTAAGGGAGAACTTCAGTATCTTAATTATTAGGTATGACTATACATAAATAAAAATATACAGTGCTTTTTTAAAAGCGGACCATAGGATTTTACATGTTTACTTTTTTAATACTACGCAGTGGGGCCAAAAACCCTTAAATCTGGCATCAATTCAGGGGGTGGGCTTATTGCAGATAATTGTTTTTAGTCAAGCATCTATTGGCACAAAGTATGGAAAAACCATAGCACAACCAATATAAAACAAATAAGTACAACTATTTAGTACATCCCTAAAGGTATGAGTCAATAAGTATTGACTTCACAAAATCGTACCAATAACTAAATAATGTTTAACACAGGGCACCATTTGATCGCACGTTAGTGGTCACACTTTTTACGTGTAGTTAAAATATAATTAAGGAATGGCCAATGATGACAATAACTTGGCAAATATACACCTTACTTTTATGCCTGGCAACAGCCTCTCATATCTCAGGAACAATTATATTATACCCATTGCTTTTGTCGTTAAAGTAATGTAATCATAAAATTTACAATAAATATTTAAATCTTTATTGACTCAGACTGAAAATCCCAGAATCGTAAAAGCCATTGTAAAGTAAAAGCATAATAAATTAATAATTACCCCCACGCCTTTGTGGGTAATTTAATTTTATACAGGTGGCGGTATGGCAGTGTTGTCATATGCATGAAATTGTAATAAAATCTCCGGAAATTCTTTGTAAAGTAACTTTGAGTTTTATTATTATTATTTGAACCCATGGATTTATTAGGACTGGATACGGGATGAGTTCACATTCTTTGAAGCCAAAACAAACCATTCTAAACGACACTGTAAACATAATTTGTAAACATTGGCCACATCTCATTTTACCTTGTATTTTTGTACAAAAATACGTTAGAAGCATCACAAGATTTACTAAAAGTAATAAAAGCCCCAAAATATTTTATTTTTCTGCTAAATAGTAATAAATTTAAGTTAAAAAGGTTTTATTATTTATATGTTATGTTATGTTAGGTTATTTCTAAAGGCGATTATTTAAAGTCGCTCTGAGTCATTTATAAATCTATATAAATCTATACGTCGCACTTTTTCTTTTCTAGTTCATTAGACAAAGACGTACGTGTAACCGAGCGTTCCCAGACGTTTTTCCTAAGCACCCAGCAGACAACAACACTTCTGAGCTCCAACACTCCAATGCTATTTTATCTCTGTCTACTACCATTCTTGATTCAATTACGTAGTAATTCGTAGTCTTGTCTATGTTCGTAGTTCGTAAACTGCTCTCTCAAGAGAATAACAAACAACAAAATATTTATATTATATAAGGCTTCACGTTCGATACGCTCACAGTATACGGATATCGAATCCATATTATAATAGATCCATGTTTGAACCGGTCTTTCTACCTGTTCGGGTCTACCTCTGTTTAACATTCTAGAATTTGGGTAAATTCACTCAAATGGGTTCCTCGCCCATAAGTTTTAAGGTTTAAAATGGTTTGTTTTTGAGAAACTCGATGTTTGCTACTGCTAGCCATCTGTTCGACCTGATGGTCTGTAGGAATTTCGGGATAATATTTATAACTCGACAGGTCTGAAATTTCGGTATTTTGACCTGGATTTAGTCGAAATTTTGACCTGATAAGACAAAGTTTTGTGATGAAGTATCAAGATTTTTAACTTCCTAAATCAAAATTTCGAGTTACAGGTGAATTTTTGATTTCGAGAGTCAAAATTTTGAGATAAAAATCGAAATTTCTAGATAAAAGGTAGATATTTCGAGCGGGGTAAGTCGAAGTATGTAATGGGATAAAAATAAAAATTTTACCTTCGTAAGTGATAATTCCAGTTGCGGATACAAGGGGGGGGGGGGCAATGGTTGCAATTGCCCCTCTGAGCCAGAGTATGATGAGTATTTAAATTTTCACCCACAATTTACACACACAAATTACAAAATCAGAACAGATATCCTGGAAGATAGGTAACTCTTTTAAAAATCCCCGCGCCTGGATCATTCTAAAGTCTAAAGTGAAGTTAAAATTTTTAGACAAGAAAGCGAAATTTCTTGGTACAAATTTTAAGCAGTTAGTGGAAATCTTGCGACAAAAGTAGAATTTTCAACTTTGCAAGTAGAAATCTCGAGATGGAGCTAAAATTTTTAGTTGGCAAGTCAAAATTCCGGAATGAATCGAAATATTTTTTTTAAAAAAGTTGAAATTTCAAGCGGTAAGTCAATTTTACGACAGAAATAGAAATTATAACCTTTTTAGTTGAAATTTCACGATAACAATTTCGAAATTTTTAACTGATAGTGATAAGAAGTAAGAATGTTGAGTGACAAGTCGGAGTCTTCCGAGAAAACTAGAACTGTCCGAGTCGAAATTTCGAAATTAAGTTAGAAAGCCAAACTTTTAAGATAAGAAATTTCTAGATACCAAAAGGAAATTTCGACACAAGTAACAATTTTAACTTTTTAAGTCGAGATCTTCCGAGAAACGTAGAAATTTTAACCTTATGAGTCGAAATTTCGAGATTAAGTCCAAATTTCTAGTTAGAAAGCCAAACTCTTAAGATAAAATATATAAATTTCTAGATACTAAATAGAAATTTTGACACAAGTAGAAATTTTGACTTTCTGAGTCGAAAATTTGGGATAAAGTTGAAATTTTCCGCTGGCAAATCAAAATTTCCAGATATTAAAAATATGTTTTCTACGGAACCTGCCTTCATACTTTAGACCTGTATATATCGATCCGCTTGTTGTTGGTAGTACCAACGCGGTACCAACTTGGTACCGCTATCGACCTACCGTATTATCTGGCAACGTCGAGGCACGGCCATCAAGCGAGCCTTCGCCATCCGACCAATCGCAGTGCTAGCTGACGCAAACACCTGTGACGTTACGCTGACACGCTCAGCAGCTGTTCGAAAACGAGGATTTATACATCACTGATTTGTCATGTGGAAGTCAGTTTTATCGAGAAAGGCGTCGAATTGGTTTTGGTCGATCTCGACTACCTAAAGTTAGATTTTTCAGTAAATTCTCGTTTATCGTTTATTTTACAGAGTTATATCACCGCATTTTTCAGTAGCGAAAATTTGATTTTGTTCCAAGTAAGAATAGCGTCTTTGTTGTGGTTTGTTCGTAATTTAAGTTTTTCGACGTAACATTCCTAAATTATTCGAAATTTCCCAGAATGGTGTGGTTTACGAGTTATACGTTGTTGAGTAATAGGTACGTAGCAAAACTTGTCTTCGTCTATCGTAGGGTTTGTTTTTTTAGTAGTTTCAAATCAGTCACAAATCAAGATTTTACTGAATTCGATAGATGTCCACAAAGCGCCCTCTGCTTTGCGGCAAAAAATGATATTAGCCCCGACTGATTTGGAGTTGCTGCAGAAATAGATCTCTAAGAAGTTCAGCCTAAGTTCATTGCTTTTTCTTGTACTTCGAGGTTCATCTTCATCATAACATAACTCAATGGTGTTAGCAACGTTTTTATTGAAGACTGTGGATCTCCTAACCCAAAGCGAATTTCCACGAATATTCTTTTATCTGACAGGAAAGTTTCTGGAGATTCCAGAAATGTATAACTTGTTAAGGTACTACCAACAATTCTACCCAGACATTAATCACAATTTAACTAAGGTCAAAAATTGAATTTCTCTTGCCCTCTTTTTATTCAAGCATCAGCATCTCCTAACCCAAAGCGAATTCCCACGAATATTCATTTATCCGATTGAAAATTTTCTGGAGATTCCAAAAATGTATAACTTGTTACGGTTCTGCCAACAATTCTACTCATAAATTAATAAAAACTGCACTCAGACAAACAATTTAATTTCTGTGTCCCTATTTTAAAAAATATTGCTTAGATTTGCTATATTTCTTTATCTAACCTGGGTTTTTCTGCATGATCTTAGTAACATAAGATTTCTAGTCAAATTAGTAGATAACAATAATTATTGCTAGAATTATGAGGAGTAATTTCAATTTAGAAACATCGATAAAAATATTGTGAAAATTTTGTTATTTATTTCATAACAATTATATTTTAATAGAAGTATGCGCATAATAATAAAAACACAAACATAATTTCATTAACAATAATATTTTGAAAAAAAAAAAACTATGAGAATGAAAGTTTTCCATAAGTGGACTCTTGAGGGTAAAGTCAATGGTTGCGAAGATCTAGATTATAATGGAATTTTCTTAAATCAAGGATGTTTGTTTTATTTCTTTGTATTTTCGATATCTGGCCTATTTTTTTATTTTTTGCGTTGTAATAATTGAGTCAGCATTGGCGCAGCTTATTTATAAAATCGTGGGTGTTATGAATTTGATTGGATTAAAATACCTAACTATAAAAAAGCAGGTGTATAGAATCCTATCAGATAAAAGAATATTCGCGGGAATTCGCTTTGGGTTAGGAGATATATAGGCTTAAATAAAAAAAAATAAAATAGGGCCACAAAAATTAAATTTTTGACCTTAGTTCAGATTTTATTTATTTCTGAGTAGAATTGTTGGCAGAACCTTAACAAGTTATACATTTTTGGAATCTCCAGAAAATTTCCTATCGGATGAGGGAATATTCGCTGGAATTCGCTTTGAACAATGATATATAGAGGCTTAAATACAAGCTTTTAGAATACGGCCACAGAAATTAAATTTTTTTACCTTAGTTCAGTTTTTATTAATTTCTGGGTAGACTTCTTGGTAGAACCTTAACAAGTTATACATTTTTGGAATCTCCAGAAAATCTATTTGCGGGAATTCGCTTTGGGTTAGGAGATACAAATGCTTAAAAAAAAACTTTATGGAATAGGGCCACATGAATTAAAATTGTTCACCTTAGTTCAGTTTTTGAACATGCCTAGTTCTATGTAATTCTAAAGTTGAATAGTGCAGCATGCACAAACAGAATACCCTGTATGTTGTATCTAGACATATTATATTTGCTAAGAATTAACACACTGTCAACAATTATTATCTGGCTCTTTGTTTAGATTTATCAAAAACAGAACTGGAATTGTCTAATGCGTTTACGGTTATCTAAATATTCAAGTCTGTTTAAAATCACTTACTGATCACGCGTCTGCAATTAAAAACAAACAGAACAGAATAGATTAATTTAATAAAAATTACTGGAACTATTTATTCAGAAATGGATACCCGTTAATTAGCTGTCATTTTCTTAATGACTGAGTTTTTTTCCGTTACTTTTACCCGTAAGACTTGTACACATTGATAAAACAATGTTTGTGCGATTCGGTTTATAGGTCGATTTTGAGCGAAAAAAATATATTAATGAATATGTTTTAGATTGTCTCTTTCTCTGTCGATTGGTAAAAACCGCATTTTGACAAGTTACACATTTTTGGAATCTCCAGAAAATTTCCTGTCGGATAAAGGAATATTCGCGGGAATTCGCTTCGAGTTAGGAGATACAAATGCTTAAATAAAAACTTTGATTGGTCGATATAAACTTGACTACGAGAACGAGACGAGCATATTTCGTTCATGATCTTTAGACCAGTTGTGTACTATAAAGAAAAAACGTAGTACCCTATGCAATGTCAGAGCTGGTGTCGTCATTTCCCAAACAGTTGTTGAACTTGATAATAAATGTAAATTTGAATTGGAACCTATAAAAATTGGTGGATCGAGCCCCCCGCGATTAGTACTACTGTTGATTTTGTATTGAAAACACGTCTTTTTTTGTGTGATTTTCGAAACGTTTAAAAATGTTTGTAGCTACTTTTGTTAAAATCGTCACTAACAGGTACCTATATAATATTTTTTTTTATTGAAACGCTTTCGCTGTGCAGAGGCTTATATATATTTTTTTTAAATAGGGCAACAGAAATTAAATTTTTGACCTTAGTTCAATTTGTATTATTTCTGGGTAGAACCTTAACAAGTTATACATTTTCGGAATGTCTCAGATAAGAAAAATGTTTTTTTTTTAATTGGTTGACATTCTTGGAACTACTTTTCACCCCGCGAACGAAGCCGTAGGCAGTGACTAGTAATAAAATGACTAAAATTAACCGGTATTCACAAAGTTCTCATTATGTTTGACCCTGACCGGCTGATTCCAAGGATTTTCAAGTTTCTTTAAAATATTTTGATAATAAAAATCCCATCCATTACGTTAATCTATTAAAAACATTGTATAATGCCAAAACACAAACAAAATAGAAAATAACAGCCAGATTCTCCAACGCAAGTCCGGTCTAATTTGACAACCAAAAGTTTTAAACTGACAAGGGTAAGAATAAGACACCTAAGTTTTATACTATGAATTTATTTCTAAGCTTTTTCGCAAATTTATAAAGAAAAGGGCATTTTTCGCATGTTCTTTCGACAATAATTGAACTAAATTCATTACAGCAACTCGTTCCAAAATGAAAATCATTTGGAAACCAAGGAAATCGCTGAATTATCAGAATAATTCACAAGTTTTTAATGACAACTTATTAACAGTGACAGAACAAAACCCTGTTCAAACATAACTGATCAACTATAAGATTTTAATTTAAACCAGTACTAAATCTTAAACCTTCTTAGTGAATATGAACGTAAATGTTTTGATTTTCGTTGCGTTAAATAGTATTTACTGATGGCTCTTCAAAAAAGTTAAATTTGAAATAGAATATTTTGTAACTATATGTACCATCATGTGACAATAAAATGTCAGTCGCCTAAGGATTATTTCAGCTAAATCAGATCATTGCTTGGTATATTCGCTTCAAACTGCCCTCAGATGCAAGCCACATGACTCTGTTTTTGTTATTTTCTTATTTATCTTTCGGTGTCTTGACATTTATTTGTCACACGATGGTACCTACATAAGTTAGCAAATGCCATTCATATCTACAAAAAGGCCCGCCTTGAATTCTTGACATTTTAGCCCCGCAACTGATAATACAGAACAATAACTTTAGCAATAATTGAGGTTAGGAAATCCTCCGTCTATTAAAACAAAACAAGAATGGATGGCATAATAACTATGTCCTTTAACGCGAAGTCATATGATTTCCAACCCGACCATAAAGAGATAATTTCAGATAATAAAAAATGTAATTAGTACAAGACTAGTACGGAGTCGCACTTACATAGTAACAGAATTGTTATGAAATGTTGATTTTTAATTAAGAGAATCATTATTAGCTGGACTTCGATACTATAAATTTTAATGAGTTTCTTGGAAATGTAGACAATTTAACACCAAAACAACATTGCGACCCTATTTAATAATAAAAGTTTTAAATAGATTTGTGTTTTTAATACATATATTTTGCTGTAGTTTTTAATACATAAACTTTTTTAAAATAGGGCAAGATAAATTAAATTTTTGACCTTAGTTCAGTTTTTATTGATTTCTGGATAGAATTGTTGGTAGAACCTTTATAAGTTATAGGTTTTTGGAATCTCCAGGAATCGTTTTTGTTACTACGTACAGTAACCCCGGAGTTGTTATTTATTGACTTCAGAACAAGTAAAACTATCAGCACATTCTAAACAAATACAATAAACCACCCACTAACAATCTCTATTTAAATATTAATAACAAATATTTTATACTGCTCTTTATTTGGCCAGCATTATATCGGTTTACAAAAGATGCATTTCGAACAACCGACCAATAAATTTTATTTGATTATGGTCTGGCTTGATAAGTTCGTTTTAGGAAAGGAATTTTCCTCGGAAGGATTATTCGGAAGAATAGGGAGTGATTTGAACGTTATGCATAATATACACTCCTCAGCAAAAACTGGGATATCGGCGTTTATTTACATATTCGTTCATTTTTGTATTATTTTTTTAACAAGTCTATTTTCTTTGTTGCAGTTTGGACCTAGATCAGAACACCTTTTCCCCTAACGAGCTCGATGACAGCTTCATGTACTATTACCGGTACCCGGCGAAAAATGACCCGACAAACATGACAGACACGAAAGTTGTCAAAGCGTCCCAAGAGCCGGCTGTCAAAGTTGATTTTTCCAACATTTCCTCTTCGTCGTCAAATTACATTAAACCTAGGTCCAAAGGTACTGATGATGGATTCAAAAGCGAAACATCTCAAGTAGGAAGCTCCATATTAAAAGTTGCTAATCAGATCGTATCCGGCAAGAGATATCCAGATAATACTCCTGAACCTGAGAAGCAGTGTGAAGAATTGTTGGCGAAATTCGATCCGTACAGGAGGAGGGGAAGCAAGTCGCTTCCAGCCTCTCCTTTGTCTTCTCCGAAGAGCAGAAGAAGGATAAATAAATATTTTACCAGCCCGTATGTTGAAGATGAAAGCAACAAATCGAAAGGATGGATCCTCTCAACTCTTCTCGCAACACGAGAGATATCTCAGTCCATGAGCCACATTGGAGAAGAGAAGAAGGAGGATTTGGAAAGGGCCTCCTCAATCTCAAACATCAGTGTAGATGACGCCAGCACCAGTCTAGGTCAACCGAAGAAACATGTCGTTTTTAAAGCGAAACCTTCAGAGTTACGGGAAATGAATTTTTGGTCTCCTACGTCCATGTAGGGGATATGATTTATCCAAAATGGATATTTTACTATAAAATATTTATTCCCTTTTGACTATACGTTAAAATTTAGTATTAATGTGCTGTACCATTACTTGTAAGGTATTTTCTCTGTAATTTTTAGGATATGTATGTGTGGCTGAGCGTGTGGATGGTGATGGTTGAATGATGTCTAATAAATTTAAAGTTATAATTTAAATTTGTTGTTTTATTTTCTTGTTTTACTCGCCATTGCATTAAGTGTATTAGTGTATTGCCTTAGTTAATGCTACTTTGGTTGCAACTCCGGGTGGTTATAGTTTTCTATAATCGATACAAAGCGATCGTGTTGTTTTTATCTACCGGTGATTCGACAGCAAACGTTAAACAGAGCGAAAAAATATCGCTTTGTCTCTACAAATAGAATTCTACGACCTCGCGGAGTCCCACCTCAGAATAGAATTCTACGATCTCGCGGAGTCCCACCTCTGGCCCCAAATCACGCCACATAGAATTCTATTCTAAGAGTCAAAGTCACATGACTACTCGAACAAAATAAACGATGCATCACATGACCACTGTCATTAGTGTCAAAAAAAAATCACGGGGAGTTTTATGCATCGTGATCCAGCATTGTAACTAGAAGACAAGACAAGACACCTCTCTTAGGCAACACTTTCCGCTTGAAATGCATATAATATCGTCGCTGCTTCATTTCTTTGTACTAGCGACATCTCTCGGGTGTTCTATGAAAGGAAATTCAAAAATCCCAATTTTAAGCTTATGCAACTCATTCTCCTCCTACGCTGGTACATGTATGTTATCGAGTAGAAAAGAATCATGAGGGTAATTGTATGTTTTTAGTTGTATATATAGGCTGCGCAGCGGACGATGTATCACTTTTTTATATAAAATCTTCAATAAAGCGACCTTGGATTAACAACGCTATTTTGAATTAATTTTCCCATCGGGGGTGTAACTCAGTGGTAGAGTGTCCGCTTCGCATGCGGAAAGTCCTGGGTTCAAATCCCAGCTCCTCCACAGAACTCTTTTTTTTATCCAAAATCAAGTTTAGAATACATAATATGGATTGGCAAATAATTCTTCCTTATTTAGTGATTGTGCCTCAATGTTTTTTTTGACAATCAAAATGTATGCAATACATTTTTTGCAATCTAACATTCTATTTTACAGTGACCTGTTTCAAAAAATATTTAAAAAATGGTTGAGAATAGACGACGTATTATAGCGGTAGTAATTTCAGCAACCTAGGTATTTTTTTGTTCCCAATTTTCCGAAACGGGATGAAGATTCCAGATTCCTGGCACTTTTTATTAGGAGTTTAGAATAAACAAAGGGGCATGTTAGCTGAAAGTGATTTTATCTACCCTTATTTATTAGTAGAGGGAAATAAAATAGCTCCGCCCTCTCATAGGGCTTACAAGTGAGAAATAAAAAGCAGGGTCACGTCTAACTCTGGTCTGACAAAATGGAATTCTATATACATAAACGTTCCCGTTGATTTGTTAAGCTAGTTCAGCTACACAATTTTTTACATAAGCTCGACATTTTAATCCTGATTATGCATATTAATTGCCTTATTGGTCACTTACAGCGACATACAGATTCTTACCTCACCAGGACATTCTTTTCTAATAAATACAACACATTATAAGATATAAGTCTTCATTCTGTAAGTGTAAATATCAACAATAAATAGAACTATATGTATATATATATATATATATATATATATATATATATATATATATATATATATATATATATATATATATATATATATATATATGTACTAAAAGTACCAATACGTATGAAATCTCACCTGATGATCCAGACAACACAGCTATTTCGTTAGCATGCGTCGTACTCAATTTCTTCGCTTTCATTTAACTACCTTTTTTCGGAACTACAAAGCATAATTAGTCCTTTTAGCAATACCTACCACAATTTCCACAACGAATATGGGAATTTCGCAGTGGGTATCCATGAAGTACCCGAAAAGGAAGCTGCTGGCCATAGCACCTAACCTTCCAGAACACATAATCAAGCACAACGCTATCCCTACTACAGACGTACTATAGGAAACAACTTTTTTTTATCTAAGACATCCCACATAGACTTCAAGCCTAAGTGCTAACATACCGTGGGCGTCTGAAGAGAAGGGAAATGTAGTCTATTGTCTATCTCTACCAGAGATGCTCCCCATAGTCATATTAGCCGTCACCATGGCTGAATGGATGGGCAAATAATTTTTCCTTATTTGATGATAGTGTCAAATACTTTTTGTATGCAATACATTCGCAATCTTCTTCACGGTACCTATAGTTGGCAAAAATTGTCTAACATTCTAACCCAACCCAACCTGTTTCAAAAAATCTTTAAAAAATGACTGACAATACACGACGTATTATAGCGGTAGGTATTTTTTGTTCCCAATTTTCCGAAAAGGGATGAAGATTCCAGATTCCTGGCACTTTCTATTAGGGGTTTAGAATGGACAAATGGGTGTTAAGCATCAGACGGACATAGCGGGAAGTGATTTTAGCTGTCCTTATTAGTATAGGGGACTGCAATAGCTCCGCCCTCTTATAGAGCTTACAAGTGAGAAATAAAAAGCAGGGTCATGTCGACCTCAGGTCTGACAAAATGGAATTATATACACGGTGTCCAAGATAGTCCAAGTTACGTAATTAAAGAACCAATAAAATGATGCTCCGAAATTTCTCAGATGATATTTCATTTTCGAGTTATTTTGAATAAACTAAATTTTCGAATTATGGTTAACGCACGGTGCACGTTTTGAGTCCTTTTTTCACCATTATTAAGTAATTTTTGCGATACGGACCTGTCTCCTAAAACATTTTATACGCTGTTGCAGCTTTTGCATTTTAATGAAGAAAATAACGAAGCATATTTAATCTCTTTAATTTTAATAAGAAAAATAATCAATTAATTACTGTTGAAAAACATTTGTTTTTGAGATGATTAGGAAGGATTAAAATCATCTAGAGTTGCCTTAACCCCTCAAAGCATTTCTAAAACAGCACCTCAGAAATTTTACGAATGTGTTAGGCAATACTAGGGATAAGTACCTACCAACCATGTACATATGTATGTCTTTTGTTCATTTATTTGTTATGTATTGTTAATAGTAGGTAATTGGTTGGTTTAAATTAATATTTCATAATAGTTATAAAATGCATTTCAATACTTCAATGGAATTAAAACATGTACAACTCATCGCTTGATGTATAAACCTAAAATTTGTGAATAATGGGTAAAAAAATGCCCAAAACGTACTTATGTGTGGTACAGTGGTGTTGGAATATTTTTCAACAGTAAATAATTAATTATTTCTCTTATATGCAAGCCATAATTAAAATAAGAAATTAAAAAGATCGAGTGTGCTTCATTATTTTCTTCATTAAAATACAAAAGCTGGAATAATATATGAAATGTTCTACGAGACAGGTCCGTATCGCAAAAATTACTTAATAATGGTGAAAAAAAGACTCAAGTAATTTAATCATAATGTGTGATACACTGTTGAATTCAGCATAAAAAGGAATTTTAAAATTTGACACCAAAAAATCAGGACCGTATTTAAAAAAATTAAGTTGATGATCGCTGCCCAAAGACGAAACGTCGAATAAAAAAATTGATAACGTAATTTTTAAGCTCATTAAAAGTTGCTATAAAGAAACGTTATTAGTTTTGCCTTACCTTTTGTATTCGAATTCGAAAATTTAGTTTTTTCAAAATAACTCTAAAATGAAAAGTCGTCAAAAAAATTTCGGAACTTCACTTTATTAGTTCTTTAATTACGCAACTTTTTTCCCATTTAACCAATTTTGTATTTCTAATTATTAACGAGATCCCCATACTGGCCCACCTTGTCTTTGACACCGTGTATAGAAACGTTCCCATTGATTTGTCAAGCTAGCTCAGCTTCACAATTTTTTACATAAGCTCTAACCTTTTAATTCTGATTAAATTTATAAATAAATAGATACATTACTTATCGTCTATGTCTTTATTATATATACTCTAAATATCAACAATAAATAGAACTATATAAAATATAAAATACTTAAAAGTACCAGTACGTATGAAATCTCATCTGATTTTTACTTCACCTCCAGACAACACAGCTATTTCGATAGCATGCGTCGTACTCAATTTCTTCGCCTTCATTTCACTCCCTTTCCTCGGAACTACAAAGCATAGAAGTCCTCCTAGGAGTACCACGATTCCCACAACGAAAATTGGAATTTCGCAGTGAGTATCCATGAAGTACCCGAAAAGGAAGCTGCTGGCCATAGCGCCTATCCTTCCAGAGCACATAATCAAGCACAACGCTATACCTACTACCGACGTAGGAAACAACTCTACAGCGATGCTACCTATAGTCATATTAGCCGTCACCATGGCTGACTGAAACACACTGGAGGCGATTAAATTCTGCATGGAACTGCTCAAAAAGTAGATGCTCACCGCCGTGGCTCCTCCCATAAGCATGGTTACCAAGGGAATTACTTTGAAGTGGACTTTGGTTGCTATGATACCGCACATGACGTTGAAAACAAGCGAGCTCGTTGCTACGACAACCGTGTTAAAGGTGACTTTATCGTCGAATGTCGCTTCGCAGGTGACATTTTTGGTTTGAACTAAGGCGGCAAGTTGTGATACTGATGGACTTTCGTCGGGGTATAAGCGTTCAAATTGGTCAAACCGGATGAAGATTTCTGGCAGCCAAAGGCCTAGCCCAAAGAATCTGAAAATAGAAAAATTACATAAGTACAGTGTGTACCAAACATGTGGAACCCTTAAAATTGGTGATATTTAGAGGAGCAAACTTACCCAAACATGTTCGCAAACATTATCGTACAAGTCAGTCCAGTAGCTACAAGTAGAGGCATCGTAAACAAACTCTTCATTTGGTTCAACATCGTCCCCAATATCCTCATTGTCTTTCCCCTACACACAACCCTATCCATCATTGGGGTATCAGTTTTAACATCACTCACCAAATTCTTTACAGGGAACTGCTCTGGATTGTCCCCCGTGTTAAGAGAATACATTTTCCTCAAAATTACCAGGCACTCTTTGTGGTTTCCTTGTGCAAGGAAGAATTTCGGGCTTTCTGGTATTCTCAGTAGCCACAGTGCCGTGAGGAGTTCCGGAGCTGCTAGGAGGATAAGGAATAGTCTCCATGGTGTAAGAATTAGCATGTCGCCTAGGATGAAGGTGACTCCTTGGATGGGTAATACTACGTAAGCCAAAAGGGGCAGAAGGATCCATGAAAGTGTGAAAAAGATTCCAGCACAGCAAACTACGGGGGATCGGTATTTCGGAGGCTGGAATTCCGCAATGTAGGTGAAGATTATACTACCAGGGCCACCTAAAAAGTAAACAAAACTAGTATAAAAATGTTATATGATTTAATTTGCAGCATATTTAAGTTTCACGGAAATTTTTTAACGTTTCTTTGATGCCTTACCGATCAAAAATCCGACTACAAATCTGCAGACTAGAAGATTCGTGAAACCGGGCAAAACTGCACATACTATGGTAACGATGGCATCGGCTAGATGAGCGAAGAGTATAACTTTTTTCCTTCCTAGGTTATCTGCTAGTATTCCCCAGAAAAAGCAGCTTAGAACTCCTCCAATCATGAAGGACATATTCAAAAGTCCTACTTGGAAAGAGTCCAGGTCCAGTTCACACTGCGCGGCTGGGAAGACGTAGGCGCCAAGCCCGTTCTGGAAGCCCATGCAAATAATGGATAAGGCGCAGACGGCGAGGTGTTCATAGTGGAAGCGTCCATAGCCTAGATGATAAATTGTCGTCGTTAAAGATTCGAACATGAAGAAATAAAAAAAAATCGGTTAAGTGCAAGTTATACTTGCACAATTAATTTCAAGAAAAGTAAAAATTTATTATTTGGGGTTTGGATTCGGAGAGCCCTCAACAATAAAAAAGTAGTATTAAACAGATTTTATACAGCATGTCTTGAAAAAAAAAGTTTAATATTTTGTAGAAGAGGGTTCATCTTGTTACGGCTAAATGAAATATTTACTTAAAAGTTAAAATAGGGCTTCGTTTCTATTATACAAGGTATTAAAAATGGTCGTCAAAAATGTCTTTTAGTAATAACTTCCGGAAAAAAATATAGGGGATGGAAACTTTGCCCTTAAAAATAAAAATGTGGTATTAAACGGATTTTATACAGCATGTCATAAAAAAAAGTTTAATATCTTGTAGAAGATGGTTCACCTTGTTACTCTTTCTAACCCTAAAGTATTGCCTCTTTTACTCCCACCACAATATGAACACAACTCTGACGACCATTCTACAGAAGAACAAACTGAAGAAGTTTCTTTGGATGAAGATTCTGTTTTTTGACAACAGTAAATGCCTGACGGATTATATTGTATATTATATATTTGATATGTAATTAAAAAAAAACATTAATACAACTTATTGTAATAAATTAATAATTAATTCAAATAAAGGTGTTTCTTGTATTGTTACAATACAATTGAAAAAATATGAGTTTAAACTTCTTTTTTTTACAAAGGTTTTCATTATTTGTTCCAACAGATTATTTTATTTTAACCTGGCTTTAACCTAGTTTACATTTATCTGAAAATATCGTTAGGTTTATGCTCAAATAGGTTTAGTCCAGGAATTTCCAAATCTGAATCACTGTGCATCGTGAGAAATATTTTTTGTCGAGAAACTTTTTCTCTAAAACCAATGGTTCAGCAGTTATAAGGAAATAAACAATTAAATCGTTTATAACAATTGATCGCGCTAGAACTCTACAATCCTGATAATTTTGGCTCAATCTGCACCTAATTCTCAATGTTTAGGATTTTTTTTTCAGATTTTTCTGAGCAACCCTTTTGGTGATTAGGGAGGGACAGCAATTTTTAAGCGTTTGCCCCGTAAAATGTTTAAAAAAATACATAATCAAACGAAACGTAAACAGAAAATAGTGAGCGTTACTTGCCATACTCGTTGCATAAATTGGCTTACCAGTCTGTTTAACTGCTCTGTCATAATCGCCAATGTCCCGGAGTTCAAACTCTTTATCGGCCACACCCATTTTTACCAAGTTTTAACAACACCACCTATATAGCTTAAAGATACTTCTTATATCGCATTATATACTTAAAAATATTTTTGTTTATTTCTATCGTCGTCACTCGCCCGATATCTTATTTTTAAAAATTGTGGTTTTATCAAAAATGTAGTGATATTTTCGAGAGTCTAATAACTACTAACTAGCTATATCCTGTGCTTTGTTTAAGAAGTATCCACTAAACTTTCCTACATAACTTATCTTGGTGGTAATATATTTGACCCTCTTTGTTCTACTTATTTAAAAAAAAAATGTTGTGATGAAGAAAGTATTTAAGATAAGGTTGATGGGTTACAGAGGCGCCGGACAATAGAAATCACATACTATACTTATATCCAATATATTTTGCTAGTACTACCGTGTTGCCTTTGGACCTCAATATGGAGCTTATTGTTAGCTGTGTAGCTTAAGTCCTGTGCGTCCCGCAACTTTTTGTGTTTACGAACAATGAACACCAAGCAAGTTCCGTCCAAAAATTAATAAAAACTGAACTATGTTCATACATTTTAGTTTCTGTGGCTGTATTTTTAAAAATTGTTATAATTGTTATATAGTCTCTGTTTCTCCAAACCAAAGGCTAATTCCAGTGAATCTTCCTTTACCTAATAGTAAATTTTCTGGGAATTTCAAAAATACATAAGTTGTTAAGATTTTACCAACAATTCTGTCCAGAAATTAATAATATCTAAACTAATGTCAAAAATTTTCATTTCTGTAGCTTCATTTTGTTTATCTATTTAAACCGTTATTTCTCCTAATCCAAGCTGAATTTCCGCGAATATTCCTTTCCAAATCCAATGAGAAATTTTCTGGAGATTCCAAAAATGTAAAACCTGTTAGGGCTTGATTAAAGATTCTGTCTAGAGGCTAATAAAAATGAATGTGGGTAGAAAACTAACTATTTTTGACCCTCGGTTCAAAAAGTTTTTATTTAATCAACTGTATCTCCTAAAATAAAGCGAATTTCTGGAGATTCCAAAAACATATAACTTATCGGGTTTTGATTAAAGATTCTGTCAATAAACTATTAAAACTAAATTAATATAGCAAATTAAAATTTTTACGTCCCTCTATTCAAAAAGTTGCAATTTGTGCGTCCACTGTCGTAAATCTGAAGTGGGATGAACTTTCGCGTCCACATTCACAAATCAGAAGTGGGATGAATTTGTTAAGGTTCCACTAACAATTCTATCCAGAAATTAATAAAAACTGAACTAAGGTCAAAAATTTTAATTTCTGAAGCTTTATTTTGAAAAGTTTTTATTTAAGCCTCTATATCTCTATCAGGCATAATATTTTTAATTCACTTTTTTAACCTGATGTAATAGACAATAACATTTAAGTGTATTACCAGTATTTCCTCTAAAAGACAAACTTTAGAAATTATAAAATCATTTCGTTCTGAACTTTTTTGTTATTAGCCCCTGCTGTGCCCCACACGACGACGCCCCTGCTTAGAGATATAACAACTCGTGGCTTACTTGATCCCTATAATTACTTCCTTTGTGTTATATTCTTATCTAATCGAAACAATAATTTTTTGCTCTAATTCAATGGAGCTACGAGTACCATGCACGCGCTTACCCGCCCCCAGCCCCAACGCCTTGCCGCCCCTGGACTGGGTCAAAATAAGGTTATCATCATGCAGGATAATTTTTACGTAGATGGAAAATACATAATCGAATAACAATATGTTTAAGATTTCGCTAACATGTGATATCGTTCAAAATATTTACGAAATACTGGTGATTGCGCGAAGCCCGCCCAGTAGTCACTAGTCAGCCCCCCAGCAACTAGAACCATTTTGGTTTTTTAACATTGTTGTAGCTCAGTGGCTTGCTGTGGACAATTGCTTCAAATTCAAGGCGAATTGCAACTAATATTTCATTATCTGGAGATTTCAAAAATGTTGTTAAGATTTCTCCATCAGTTCCGCCCAAAAATGAATGGAAACTGAACTAAGGTCAATTGTTTTAGTTTCGGTAGAGCTATTTTAAAAAAGTTTTTATTTAAGCCTCTGAATCTTCTAATACAAGGCGAGTTCCCGCGAGTATTCCTTTATCTGACAGCAGATTTTCTGGAGATTCCAAAAATGTATAACTTATTAAGGTTTGTTCATCGATTCTGCTTAAAAATTGATGAAATGAAAACTGAACTAAGGTCAAAAATTTAAATTTTTGTTGCTCAATTTTAAAAAAGTATTTATTTAAGCCTCTGTACCTCCTAACCCGAGACGTATTTGATAGCAAATTTTCTGGATATTCCGAAAATATTTATAACTTGTTAAGGTTTTGCTATTAGTTCTGTCTAGAAACGAATGAAAACTGGACTAAGTGAAAAAAAAAACAAATTTTCGTTGTCCTCATTTTAAAATGTAAGCCTATTTATGTTCTAAAACAAGGCCAATTCCCTCGAATATTTCTTCAACGCATAGCAAATTTTCGGAAGATTTAAAAAATATATAGGTATCTTGTTAAGGTTTCGCCATCATTTCTGTCCAGAATTTAATGAAATTGAACTATGGTTAAAAATAGTTTTTATTTAAGCCTCTGTACCTCCTAATCTGAGGCGAATTCCCGCGAATATTCCTTTATTTGATAGGATATTTCAAAAATGTAAAAGATGTTAAGGTTCTACCGAGAATTAATACCTGAAATTATTAAAAACTGGACTCTGATACTGACAATAATTTAATTCTCCTAAAAATAAAAACTTGAGAACTTGACAGTTTTATTTTTCATTAACCTATACCTTTTACCTATGTTACCTTTCAAGAGTAATAATTCAAGACATGTGTGACCGATTCCACGGCATACGTTGAGGACGTTTACGTTACCTTTATCAAATAGTAAATTTTCCGGAGATTTCAAAAATGTCTAACATGTTAAGGTTTTACCAACAATTCTGTCCAAAATCAACAAAATAGCAATAGTGGTTACTGAATTCCGCTCTTAAATGATTTTACAGTATATGTATATTAATTGTTTTTAGACTTGCTGATAAACTTGATGGTAATTCTAAATATATTTTGCAATTCTGCTGCGACAAAAATAATAAATCAATTTTAATTTTGGCTATAAACGGAAATTATCGTGACCCCTTATCTTGCATATCCTAATTTAAAATTTCGGTTAAGAGATTTTAAGTACAGGGCGTAAAAATATGTAACGGGTCATCCATTAACTATGTCACACGCAAAGGGGGAGGGAGGGGTCCTACAAAGTGTGGTAAGGGGGGGGGGGGGGAAGAAGTCATAAGCTTCGTGACGTCACATCTAGTCTAAAATATGAAAACAACTAAATAGGGCCAGGGGCGAGATTAACGTTATATTTAAAATTGTTTTCCTTTGATATCATTTACCGAAAGACCGATACGGCCTTAGAAAGAGCCGACGGAACGGGATTTATTGTTTTATTATTTGTTTGCAGTGTTACCAGGTCTACCGTTTAAACGCCAGGGCTACTGCTTAAACGGTAGGCAACTCGAAAACGCGTTTTTTTTTAGAAATATCGGAAATATAATTTGAAAATCCGTTATATAATAGGTCTAAAATTTTTATTTTCTTTTGTTAATGCGGGACAAAGGTGGGATAGAAATCTTATAAAAACCCCTTCAATTCCTGCTGAATAGAGGAATACAGGAATGCGAGATGCTGCTTACCGGTTAACTTCACAGCCTTATCAAAATCGGTCACATCACTAAAACTAACCTTCTCCACCATCGTATCACCAACATTTATTTGAAAAATTAACACTAATCGCTCAAAATCCGATTTATTATTATTTTAAAAGTTCTAACGGTCATGAAACGCCTAAAACATGTCATAGTTATCAACTCGATTGTTTTAGTTTATATTCGATGTTTAATAAACATTTTGGTAACTGTTCTAAACTATAACACTGCACTGTAGCACTGAACAAGAGGTTATTAAAATAAAAAGTGGTATTAAAGTAACGTTTTCCTTAGAACGGGGTGATTAAAAGGGTATTTGACCCCACCAACGCTAGAAGGTTGAAACACATAAGAAAAATTGCTATAGGGCGAACCATCTTTCCTGCAAGGCTTTTTTTTTTGTAGAGGGTGTGAAAGAAAGTGTTAGAAAATTGCTGTGGGCTCTAAACAAAGCTTTTCTTTTTTTGTACAGTATGTCCAAGGATGAGGTTGACACGAAAACAGATAGATCACATTTGTTTTAAGTATGGAAAAACATCAGGTATTTTTTGGTATTTCGCTATCACCTGAAAACTTAAAATTCGTTTCATATATTCAATAACGCTTAAAATTGATGATAAAAGTCCCAAACGTGGAAAATTCAATATGGCGGGTTCAATATGGCGACCCACAACATAAGCAATTTTTTTAAAAGTCATATTCCTAAAAGTGATTCCACTTCTTTAGTGTTCCGTACTAAACCTAGCACGTCTGTCACAAGCGATTTTCTCTGAAACTTTTCAACTTAAAAATTTGAAATTTAGCACGGAGAGAGAGTGGCCCAATTATTATCGACGTAAAGGATAAAAAGTTGAATTTTGATTCTGGAGTTTGAGGTCTGAGGATTTCAGGAGGTAAATTGGGAAATGGAAAAACACATCTTCAAGAGTATCCTGTAGGGTGTCAAATGAAAGATTATTGAAGCATGAATTCAACAATATATATGATTATTTATGCATTTTTTAAAACCTTTTTCGGACAAAACGCTTATAATTGCTGTCCCCCACCCTTATAACCAAAAAGATCGCTCAGAAAAATCTGAAAAAAATCATGAACATTGAGAGTTAGGTGTAGATTGAACAAAAAATTATCAGGATTCAAAAATTCTAGCGCCATCAATTGTTATAAACAATTTAATTGTTTACCACTGGTTTCAGAGAAAAAGTTTTTCAAAGAAAAATATTTCTCACGATGTAAGAAACAACCTTTGTCCTTACAAGTTTTTCAAAATTTATAATTTGGCTTAGCCGAAACAGTCCTTACTCAGCTGCGCGCATATTCGATGTGATACGTTGATACCTTCGGCGACGGATAGCGCGGCAGATCGACGGAGATCGGATGGCCGAGGTTTGCTCAGGTTAAGTGTGGGGCTTATTGGACGAATTACTAATTGTGCAAGTATAGCTTGCACTTGACCGATTTCTTTTTAGCGAAATAAGAAATAAAAGATTTTTACCCCGCCAGGAGCTCAGCAATTTCTGCTTTTTCATCCTGTAACAGTACAAATATTGAACCCTTTAGTGAATTAAACGAAATGATTAATGATGACCTTGAAGTCCAGCGTGGCTGACATTGTATACTGTGCACACACTTGTGTGTTTGTACAGAAAAAAAATACATTCATAATTTTTAAAACTTCATTTTTTGATTTTCTTGGGTTTTAAGCAGCAGAAAAAAATACTGGTAAATAATACATTTTTCTAGAATTATTGTTTTTTTAAATGGAAGTAGAGCCCTTATCCAATCCTAAAGATTTCAGAAATATATGATTTGTTAAGGATTTGTTCACTATTCTTTCCGGAAATTAATAAAAACTGAACTAAGGTCAAGAAGTTGAATAAATCTGTGGCATTAGTTCAAAACGGTTTCTGTTTAAGCCTTTGTATCGCCTAAACCTAGGCGAACTTCAGCAAATATTCCTGTATCTGATAGAAAATTTTCTGGAGATTCTAACAAAATACCCAAAGGTTGCACTTACAATTCCATCCAGAAATAAATAAAAATTAAACGATATGAAAATTTTGAATATTTGTGGCCCCATTTAAAAAAACTGAACTAAGACCAAGAATTTTAATTTCTGAGGCTCTATTAAAAAAAAGTTTTTGGTAAGCCCCTGTATCTCCTAACCCAAGTCAAAATTCTCGCGAGTACTTATTCCTTTATCCGATAGCAAATTTTCTGGAGATTTTAAAAATCTATAACAAAAAATTTAATTTCTGCCGTTAAAACTGAACTCTGTTGCCTGCAATTTTCCTGCAGTCGCGATAGGTTAGGCAACTCATATAACGGAGCAGTAAAAATCAATTTTATCCTTCATTTTGTATCAACGTATCGCCGAGCATATCGCTATGGTAGCTGCAGGTTTTTATAAACTCCGCTATTTCTGTCTTAATTTAGACGTCGAACGATGCATAACGCGGTGAAATGTTTACTAAAATAAATTTTATAGATCAGTGTGATAGGCAAATAAACTTAAGTCATAGTTTTTAAAGGCGTTTAAGTTTAAGTCACATCTAGGTAAGTCATATAAATTGTATTAATATAAATAATATATTTAAATGAAAATCTAATTTGTTTTAAAATATATACTGTAACAATTTATCGCCAATATTTGAAGTTTTAGGTTAGACGGACGACAACAACGTCTAAATTTAAGTTGGCAGTGGGTGCAAATTGCCAGACAGATTTATATAATAAAACAAATAAATGTTCGGAGCTAGGAGTGTTTATTAAACTTACATAGTCTCAGTAAGTTAAATTTAACCAAAACTAAACCAAGGAATGTATTTTAGATCAACAAAAATGTCCACCGTTCTTAATGTGCTTAGTACAGAAATAACACCCATTCCATCATGGATATCGTCCATTTTAGGACGATACTACAACAACACGTTATGTAATGGAGGTACGTGGATGCTGGTGCTATGGAAAATATTCCATGTCCTTTACAATGGACTAATGCATGTGGGTATTTTTTCCAGAACTTCCTGCTGGACTTCGAGAATTGATTGATTGTGTTTTAGATGTACCTGAAGAAAATACGAACCAAAGAGTACGTCCGTACTAGACTAACAAATAGCTTGTGGTACTGTAGTTTTTTCAGTTCCATTTTAGCCTATTACCTAGTGACATTCGACTCGAACAAAATGGATCTGCTACGAGCAAGTCATGTTACTCTGGATACTAATCTTCCTATCCAAGTGGTTTTAACGTACACGATTATATGCACTTTTTATCTTCATTCAGCTTTAGTAGAGGGTATTCAAAATGGTTCATTGCATTTGTTCATCAAGTTCTTATTGCTGGTAGTGGTTTGTGTATTTTCTTACATTCTTAGGTAAAGCATAAAGCTTAAAATCATAATAAATATGATTTTGTCACTGGATTTAATAATAAATATTCCTATTTTTAGACTTTTGCAAATTCCTTTTACTCTATCAGCACTTATAGCGATCTCCGTAATATCAGAGGAGCTGACCAAAGTATTTTATTCCCTCTTAAGGCAAGACAACAAAATTAACCAAGTTTTTGTGGGAATGTTGTATTTTTTCAATCTAGCTCTCTTGTAAGTATCTACATATTAGACATAATTCTAACTAATTTTGGAATACTAAAAATACTTTTATTTTCTGATGGCAGAAATTCCAAAAATGTAAAATTTGTTAGGTTTTGTCATCAGTTTTGAATTAATTAAAATCGAAACATTGTTAGAAATTTTAATTTTTGTTACCCTATTTTAAATTATTTTTTATTTACCTAAGCCTCTGTATCTAACAAACCTAAACGTTACTTACGTTAGACATAATCAAACAGATTTTTTAATTTCGGAATACTCGGGAATACTAAAAAAACTTCTATTTTTAGTATTCTTACTCACCTCATTATCGTCCCCTCGATCTTCGTAATACCTTTGGGAAAAAGACTTGCATCTAATAACGGTGATTCTATTTTAATCCTGCTATTTTTATCTATGCTACTATGGATATGTTCAGCTGTATGTAGCTCTGTAAGTACCGCTAGTATATTAGGCAACACAATATCTGTAATTACAATGAAATTTGTTCAATTTTAGATGTTATCAAAGTCGGTATTTCACTGGGTGTATCATGCCAGAGAAGAGCTGATCCAAGGTGAAGAGGAAGAAGAGAAAATGAAACAAAATATGCATTATCGAATGCTCCATGTTCCCTGCAAGAACTGATGATGCTTACGTTTTGTACGTCTTAAGATCTGAGATAAAGGAAAGGAAAAAGGAGTGAGTTGTTAATATACATCTTGCAATGTATATGGTCAATTTCATAATATAATTCCTTCTTCTTTTAGAATGGAAGCAAGGAAGAAACCGAAAAACAAAAACATGATGTTAATTCAAACTTTGAAATGTAGGTATTAATTTTGAGATAGCTAATCTGGACATAGCTTTATTTTGCTTTATTTTTAGGTATGATGGCGATCAAGGAGAAACTAAGCAAGAGAAGGCTGAAAGATAGTTCTTCCGACTCAGATGATCCCTCAGATGCAGAAGGAGAACCTGAAGATGGTGACGATACAATTAATGCCGATGAAACTTTGAATGTTGCTGAAGATTCTGGGGATGCTAGCGCACCAGCTATGGAATCAAACGAATTTCAAAGTGAAAATAGATCTGTGGAAATAGATCGGGATTTGGACAGTGATGATGCTACGGCTCTTAATGATAGTAATAATGGCCAACCCGTTCATTGTGGCGAATCTGAAAATGAAAGTTCTCAAGATAATGGGGCGCATGGCACAGCTCGTGATGGTGAAGAAAAAGCTGATGATACAAAGCCAGCTAACGATAATTCAGAAGCAGAAATAGTTATTGGTACTGTCCGTGTTGCAGGAAAAGGTCTTGATGACGCCCTTGAGATAGGTGTTGAGGCTCATTTAAGCGCCCAAAGTGAAGCTACAGAAAATGTAAAGCCTGGCGAAACGTGTGAGGAAGATGGGAAGAAACCGCAGGAGGAGCTACAGGAGAGTAGAAGTAATGTGAAAATTCAGGGAAGTTTCAAGAGGAGTGACAGTGATGACGGGAGCAAAATAGCATTCCATGGTGCTTTTTAGAAGGCGAGACATGACAAGAACAGGGTTCTAATATTTGTTTGTTCAAATAAGTGGTTCAAAATAAAAGATTTGAGTTTATTTTCCGTCGTTTTTTATTATCACCTTCACATTTTTAAAAGTAAAAAAGAACATTTTTTAAAGGACTTGCTCTGTACCCAGTTGCAGAAGTATTTTTCAAACATTTAAATCTACTGCTTCCAAACCTCTTCATGAATATTTTTCAAAATCTAAACGAAGATTTTTAAACACAGTTGTGAATTACGGTCTGAACGCAGCTGCATAACCCATCTCTATGACGCAACTCTACAGTTTCCATTGGAATCTTGCTCCCTTGGGAGTTTCCACGATAAGGATTTTCCTAATCAGGCGCACATGAAACGGAAGAGCATAGATAAGTTTTATTAATAATGTTTCGCCAACTCGCAATTTCCTAAACTTTTGTACCTTACTGGAATTGCAGTGAGACATCCAGTAGTCTAATCCAGACTACTTTCCAGAAAAATGCTACGCGTTTTGCAACTTCCAGGATCCGGAGTTTCCAGGAGTTTTCCTTTTCCGGGTAATTCGTATCAGGAGTTGAGAAATACAATTAGGTAGCTACAACAGTCGTCCATATAGATAGTTTCAGCAAACAGTCGATAATAAATCAGTTTCGGAGCTTGTTGGGACATGGACTGGGAATTCCACATTTCAGTGCCCGAAACTTCACGAAGTTGTCCAGTTTCAGGCGTATTGTATTAGGATCGCAGGAATGTATAAGAGAGGAGGGGTTGATAAAAGGATAATACAGCAGGATTAGAGTTTCACGGAAAAATCAATAATTGCGCGTATGACTAGCAGCAATAGGGAGATAACGTTACAGGGGTAAATGATTTCCTTCGACGGTAACGAATATTGCATATAATAAGCTATATCTGTGTCTCCTAAACTAAGACGAGTTTCCGAGAATATTACTTTATCTGATAGCAAATTTTCTGCAGATTCCAAAAATGTAAAACTTGTTTAGGTTTTATCAGCAATTTCATCCGGAAATTAATAAAAACTGACTAAGGTCAAACATTTCAGTTTCTTTGTTTTTTTAAAGCCTCTGTATCTTTAAACATTTCAATTTTGAAAGTAACTTTTATGTAAATAATTATATCTTCCATGATATGCCGTATTTTCGCGACTATTGCTTTATCTTTGACCTATCTTTGTAGCCTACCTAATGGGTAAAAATTTTCCTGTAGCAAATAAACTTTTTAGGTTACACTTATAATAGGAAAAACTTGCAAAACTCTTTTTCCCATTCGTGTTAAGTGTTCTCCATTAAATTCTCCATTATCCCTGTACTCCATTACCTTTCACCAAATCCTGCTGTCCTGCTAGAGAAAATCCTTATCATGGAAACTCCTTAACGAAAATGATATTTCAAAGTACAACTAGTTGAATTTTCCTCAAATTATTATTTGTGTTACTCTACAGGTTTTTTTGATAAAAATTCTTTCCGGAAATTTTCCAGTTATTTTAATTTTTTAAATTCATTCTATTATCGAACAGCAGGAACAGATAAAATATTTTAGGCTTGCGCTTTGACACAATGAATCCTGCAAAAATCAATAAACCAAAAGTTTGCACCATCAATAGGGCGCGTTGTGTACTGGTATATGGCGATTTCGTAGCCATATACGTTCATTATAAACGTGTGTATAGAACTGCCAACAGAGCGCTTCCTGCAGATTAGGGGAAAGCCCTGCAGCAATCAATGAGCTATCAAACTTGACATAATTTAAGAACATATCAGAAGAGGGCGCCACTCGCAATCGCTATATAGTTGAAGAAAATTTCAATAATTTTTTTTTCAATTTAAATTTGATTGTGATCGTCGTGGCCATCTTACAGGTCCGTTGGTTCCTATCCACATTTCAGGAAAATTATTTTCTAAAAAAGGCGTATTATTCTGGCATTATGGGCAGGCGCTCCTGTCTTGTTTGAAATATATATTGTTCAAGTAAGCCAAGGGAACACCATCTAGCAATTCAGGTACAGATCTTGCAATATACCCAGGTAACGATTTGCTGAAGGGCTTCCCTCATAAATTCTATAACCCTTTACAGCAACGTTGAAACCGAATCTTCCCTGCAGCTCTCCCTCAAAATAAAGATGATGGTTTTCTTGATACCAATGTATGGTATTGGGTTTATTGCAGTGGCGGTTCCTGGAATTTCAGATTGTCGTATCTCAGTCCCTACGCATGGGACCCACACCAAATTATAAAATGTAACATTTTGGGTACCATAAAAATCATTTTCGTAAATTTAATTTTGAAATTTGCGAAAAAAATTATTTTTTTGGGCCGCTTCACCTGGGACCTGAGAAAGCTTTGAAGAAAATTTTACTCACCTTATTTTTTCATAAACTATATCAAATTTTATCGACAAATTTCAAATTTGGTGAAAATATTCTCATTTTCCTTAAAGAAATTATTTCTTAGACAAAATATTTTAGGATAAAAATTTTAAAAACTAATTAATTTCAAGATATTAGAAGTAATTCAATGAAATTTGAATTCTATCGATAAAATCTGATAAAATTTATGGAAAAAAAAATTCTTCAGAACTTTCTCAGATCTCAGGTGAAGCGGCCCAAAAAATTAACTTTTTTTCGCAAATCTTAAAATTAAATATTTTTCACGAAAATATTTCTAGAGTACCCAGTAGTAACATCCTATAATTTGGTGTGGGTCCCATGCGTACGAACTGAGATACGACACATCTTAAATTTCAGGAGCCGCTACTGGTCTATTGAAAATACCTGAGCTTACGAAATATGACTCATCGGACCATATCACAAATCTTCCAAAATTCACATTGGCTTCGATATTTTTATAAAATTATAGTATAGTCTGTGGCGTGCCGTGTCTTTAGAGGCGGAGGGGGCACAATGATTTAGGGGCGCCCCCCCTAGCCCCCTCGACGGCACGCCACTGAGTATAGTGTTAAAAATTCTGCATTATTTACATATGTATGTAGGTATACAATTATTTCTTTTATCTACAAAAAGTTTCGAGAAGTAGTGCTTCCTCTGCTTGCATGGTGTAGTTAAAAAAAAAGAAAGACATTTACAAAAGAAAACATTTATTTAAGCAATAACAAATTATATATCATATAGTTAATATACATCGTCTTACAAAGATTTAGCCAAACTTTCGAAAGATATATTTAGTTTTCTCTCCACTTTAGTTTCAAAAATAAAATATGAACAATTTGTTTAATATATAAATACCTCTTTAAGTCCGCTTTTACAATGAAAGGTTCTACTTTAGACTGAGTAATAACTTTGAAAGTGGCCAATCAATAACCGCCATTTGAAATTTAATCCTAAATTTAAATGTAAACCTATATTGTAAAAGTGGCCCTAAGTACTACTTTTATACAGTTTTCTTGCGTTAAGAACAATATACGGCGTGTCCCACGAAGATCTTGCCATGTGGGCAATTTTTTTACCGAAAGTTAAAAAAAATCACTTAACGTAGAGTAAGAAATGTAAAAAAAACATGGGTAGCTGTGATTTCGTATTTAGAGTGAAAAAATTAATCCAAATAATTCTTTAAAATAACTTTTTTGTATCTTGTTAAATAAGGGTACTTTATTCTTGGGTATATTTTACGTTTTTGTCGCTACCCTGTATACTGTGGGTCTTTTTAGATTTTTACCATAGGGATTCTTAGTTCATTAATATGCAGAACTTTTTTACATTAAAGGGGTTTTTAACATTTATTATTTTTTTGTTCCATATGGCAAGAACTTCGTGGAACAAGCTGTAATTGTAAACTCTTGTAATTTGTAAGAATACAGTGCGTGGTAGAAAAGGTTCAGTTATCATTATCAAAGTGGTAGACCAACGTCGCAGTAGTTTCACTTTTGTAAATTTTTTTGTACGATTTCTTATTTAGAAATATATACTGTTTTCATCAATGTTCAGTGAAAAAGCACATTTACCTCGTATGTGACAAATGTGAGTTGTACCTACCACTTGGATATTTTTCTCCAACAAATGCAAATATACAGCCTTAAAATTATGACTAAACAAGGCTTTCCAAAAGGTAATCTGCGCTTGAGTGTTTGTTCTTTATATACATATTTTTGAAAAGCCTTGCAGTGATCAAAAAAGATCCACCAGTAAATACACAAAATGTATTATGTATTATTAATGTACAATTCAAATTCTTTGGTCTTTATATAAACTCTGTTACTTGGTTTTACAAGGAATAATCAGAAAATAAAATATGTAAAATGGACACAATAGTATATTGTACAACAAGTTTTGAAAATAATTCTTTTCGCACGAGTGAGATGTTTCTGGATCTCAAGGGCGCCTATATATATTTCATTAGCGGAGGGGGGGATTTCAGTGTGGGTTGAACAGGTCCTTATGTTAGCATGAAAAACTGATGGGGAATGCTGCTCTTGGGGGGGGGGGGTAATTACCCCCGTTACTAATAAATTAAATACGCCTGGATCCGTACCCTTTAGTTTTCAGGGGGACATGCTTTTTTGATATTTTCACCCCCATGATTGATCCAATAAGCCTTCAGTCTTAAAATCTTAAATGGGAAGCGGGATCGAGTGATATTTTATGTTAACGGGAACTGAATTGACTTTCTACCGGGACCCTGCTTGTTGACATCGGGTGAGTATTTTCCGAGAAATTAAATGTTAAAGATATTTGGGTTTAAATGTATTCAAAATGCTAAATACGCATACACATGGCAATACTGTGACGATAAGTCTTTGAAATTCCACTCATTCTGTCGAAAAAATGACTGATGATCATTAGTTTGTTTGCTATATATTTCGTTTGGTCTAGTTGCGCATTAGAACAACGTATACTCTTAAGAGTTGAAATTATTTCACTTTTATTTAGAAATAACGGTGATTGTGCAAGAGCTAACGCGTTATCTTATAATGAATTACACCCAAATGGACACCGGTCTCATACTTAAGCGCGAGAAACAGCATCAGTACTAAACACAAAAAGAAATTTTGAAAATCCTGTAAGAAATGAAGCTGTACAAGGTGCAGTTTTGGGTCATATTACAGTTGAATAGCTTGGATGAAAAAGGGCCCAACTTTTAAAAAGTAAATTTTATGGGAGAGACAAAAAGCTGCTTTTTAAATCCACAGTTAAAATTTTTAATACAAAAAATGGCTAAATGTGTTTATAATGTATTATAAAAGTATTTATGTAACAACTAGTAAACGTAAGAAATTGTAGAGTTATAATATCAGAAAAATTAAAGTTATGGGCCCTTTTTCATTCAAGCTATTCAATTGATCCCACACTTAGTATGAGGAAAATGTCAGACGAGTCGGGTGTTTCGCGTACAACCATCCAGAGAATTTTTAAAAAGCATAAATTCCATCCCTACAAAATAAAACTGGTTCATGAACTAAATGAAAACGATATCGATCGCCGTTTGGAATTTTGCGATTTAATCATTCGCGATCCACAAATTGTTTTTCAATTTGTTTCTCAGATGAACGCTCTATTTTCCTTCATAGTATTGTCAATCGACATAATTGTTGCTATTGGTCCGATTCCAACCCTAGAATCTTTAGAGAAGTAGGTACACACTTGCTCAATCCATATACAGAAAAATTAAATGCCTGGACTGGAATTTTTAGGGACCGTATTAGCGGGCCGGGCTGTATTTTCTTCCTGGCAATTGAACTGGTACCTAGATGGATGACAGTTTTCCAGGAAGATGGATTGGGAGAAGAGGTCTTATTGAATGGCTTGCAAAATCTCCTGATCTATAGTTACTGGTCTTTTTCTTGTGGGGACATTTAAAAACAAAAATTTATGCTGTCCCAGCCCAATTCTTTAGAAGAATTGCGATAACGAATGGTGTGCAAGTGCCGACAAATAGCTCCCAAAATGCTTCATAATATTCGCGAACATTTCGAACAGTGCCTCTGTAATTGCATGGAGGTTGGGGGTGGACATTTTCAGCATTTACTTAATTGAAACCACCAGTAAGAAATTTTGTTATTTAAAAAAAAATTAAGGTATCATTTCTCAGAAACCACTCACCTGATTTCAGCGAGAAAGGTCCGATTGAAAAGGCAATTCAATTCCTTTTAAAGTAAGGCATCACTCGGCGCCCTTCCCATTTAAGATTTTAAGAATGAAAGCCACCCCCCGGCTTAAGAGGAACGTTTAAGCGATGTGGCATACGAATGCGTTGGGTACAGCGAAGATTATCGACAAACAAAGAAACAGGATGACTGGATTCAGTGCATTTTGTGTTTAAGATGGCTGCACGATGGCTGCACTTCTTATAGCAATATTTGTCAAAAGTGCCCCGTCACTGCAGCCAAGAAAAAGTGTTAAAAGTTTAAAGTCCATCTATCCTACCACTAATGATCCCTGTCTCCTACCCTAAGTAGGATAGACGGACCGATTTCAAGGTACAGTTTTATATTTTTTTAACCATTGGGATAAGTGTTTCTGTTTTTTACCATACGAAAAGAATAGCAAAAGTTATGTTTGCTTTGAATATGAATATTTTTTTGACTTTTTTAAATAAAGAAGATATTTTATGATTTGTAAAACCTGTGCTGTCTCTCCTCGCTTTACCCTAATTGTTGCAGAGGGCGCAAACATTTGCGCACGGCTGTTTCAAATTATTAATTTTTTGTCGCAGTTAGTAGCCTGTTTTTTAGGTATCTTCGAAACAGTTGTAGTAATAACTATTTCCGTTTTTCTCTGCTTATTTTCATGATGTTATTAAATAGCCACTGGGATAAATCAAAAACCAAATAACAAATAATACTAAATTAATGTAAACATATTTACATTCGCTGAGACTGATATACCTACAGGATAGTTGGAATGGTTTAACCTTTTTTTGGCATATTCCTGTGAATTCACTCATTCTCTTATTATAAACTTGTGTACTAAGATAGGTTACATCGACCTAAATTGAGCCACTGCTAAGGTCCATTCGTTACCAAACACCCTGTAGAGTACATCAGTACTCAAAAAGTAAAAAAATCTTTGGGTTGGTTGCGATTAACTAATACAAGGTTCACGAAAAATATGACGGACATCTCATTTCCTTAGGTTAAAATATACTTTAGCTCAGTCGCAACGCAAAACTGATATCCATCATTTTTCTGATGACTTTATCTATTCCTGCAATAAAATCAATCTCTAATATCTTACAAATTTAGTCTAAATTTCAGTCTCCATGTGCGTCATTTGACAGAGCCGTTTGACAGGCACCTCCCTCCTATACTATATCTCCCCACTCTTCAATTCGTCGATATAAGCCCCTAGTTCATCCTCAATAGCTCCTTTCTCAACGTCCTTAAGGCTGCTATTGCTTATGTCACAAGAATCGCACGACCTGACGCTATTTTGCTTGTGACCTTGGCAAAACTCCATGCTGAAGTGGTTCTCTCCATTTGAGGGTGAGTACAGCTTACCTCCAACGGGTTTCTTTTTCAGGCATTCGAAATACTGGGTTAGTTTGTTGAGTTTGGTGTCTGTCTGGCTGTTGACGATTGGTAGGGAGGCGTAGGTTGAGGGGGGGTTGTGAGACTTTTGGGAGGCCTTCTTGGGGTCGTGGGTTTTCATAGATCGGCGTAGTGAAAATTTAAACCTAGAAAAAAAAGGATTATTGTCAGAAAATTGGATGTAGAACTGTTACTCACACATTTCCGGCTAAGGATTTGACGTACTACTATTAAAATGAAATGTAAGAAACTAAAAAAAAATAAGGTTTGCTTAGAAATTGGTAGTAATTTTTCCAGTCTATTTAATAAAACAAGCGCATTATGTTACCTAATTATGATAATAATGTGATACTAAATAATTTCAAATCGATTCTTTGTAACCGGTAAGTTAAAAGTCTAATTATTCCATTTTAAGAAAAACCCTAATTCGTTAAATATTATGTATACATCTACTATTAAGACACTTTTTATGTTTCCCTCAAGGACTTATTTTTTACAAGCTTTTATTTAAATTCCCTTGAGTTTGCTTCTTTGTATGTATCTTTGTTACTATCTTTAGGTCAAATATTGCAATCAAAATTTCGACTAGTTCTAATTAAGCTAGAGCCATGGGCGTACCGAAAGTACTACGTTACGGGGGGAGGGAAGGAAAAATAACCAAATTTGAGAAGATAAAAATTCTTAATTGTCGACCTTTTTTTTATAAATTCCCAAAATTTTCCCAAAACTCAACTGTCGACGTTTTTTCTGGTATGAGGTCCTAATAACCAACTCGTACTCTAATTAACCAACTCGATATAATCCATGGGGGGACGCTCCCCCCACATGTCTGCCCCTGGCTAGAGATCCAATATATCGGACGCCTCAAGATGACGGATTACCTTTTTTTACAATCCCCTTAATAGGGGTATCAAATGAAAGGGTTTGACGAGTAGAACACGATAAGCTATGTGACGTCATTCTAAACCCAATATGGCTTACGCCACAAGATGGCGGATTACTTTTTTTCACAACCCCCTTCACATGGGTATCAAATGAAAGGGTTTGACGAGTAGAATACGATAAGCTATGTCACGTCACTTTAAACCCAATATGGCGGACGCAACAAGATGGCGGAATACCTTTTTTACAATCCCCTTAATATGGGCATCAATTGAAAGGGTATGACGAGTAAAAGACAGTAATCTAGCGGACGCCGCAAGATGGCGGATTACCGTTTTCTTCACAACCCCCTTGACATTTGTGTGAAATGGAAGGGGTTGACGAGTAGAATACGATAACAGGTAATAAATACCGTTCAATAGACAACATTTTCCTTTCCTTCAGACGCCCACGGTACGTTAGTACTTGGACTTGAAATCTACGTGGTCTGTCTCAGATAACAAAAAATCTGGCAATCTTGTGCAGCTGTAGTTACCAGTTTTCTACCCCCTTCCATGCCTATCTTTAACATCAATTGTTTTCCTGTATTTTTTGACTACACAAGAAACAATCGCTCTGGCCCACTCCAATAATGTCGGCAATTTCAGTTTGCCGATATCCGTGTTGGGAAAGAGTTGCTAATCTAACTAGATAGATTAAAGTTGGAAATTGCGTTTCTTGGCATTTTAAGCATTTCATATTGTAAATTAGATTTGAAATTTCAACCCTCATAAAATGTCAGAAAAAAAAATCAGTTTGATTAGGACGTATCATTGAAATTGGTACAGAACATTCAAAAATCAGAGTTAAACCTGACCCTGTGTTATCCTAAAGATTTTACAGCCTGGATTATAGGGCTAAAGTTGTATTTAAAATTAAATGTGTTTTGAATAGAATCGGAGCACGCACCTCTAAAAATCTTGCTTATTCATGCGGTATATTTTAATTAAAAACAATACGGTTAAAAACTTTTTATATACGACTACCGAATGGTTTTGTCTTGCCTAAGCTTTGTCGAGACCAAAATCCATAGGATTTACTTAACGAAAACTTTTCGAAATATAAGCATTTATATACTGCTAAGTTCAGACACAATAAATTTGTCGTCTGCAGAAGTCTTCGAATATTTATTGCCTGTCTTGCACAAAGCACTTTAAATAATTAGAAGACCTATATAGACCTTTTATGACTTATAAAAAATATGAAGGATGAGTTGGCATTAAAAATTATTAAAAAAGGATCTTACCAACGTGACGCAATTTGGTCTAGACACTCTTACGAGCCGCAAAAATGATACAGTGGTCGGGCGCAAGGATTTTCACCACTATGCCACTATGCCTTAATTTTGATAGTGCACTTACCTTGTTGAGCCTGCATTGAACGAATCGTTGGAATTTTTGTGGGTCAAAGTGGTATTAGTATGAAACGTGTCATCTTTCGCGGAATCGGTCGATTCCGGACCCATCCTTACATTTGATTTCGAGAGAGCAGAGTACTGCCTTTGAGGCTTACCACGTTGTAGTCCCAATCGGCAGCATTTCGTGAACGTCTCCTGAAATTAAAATAAATGGACTATTTTAGTTATAGCAACTCTCCTTTTAATCTTAAAAACTTTTTTTGAATCCGTAGCAACATTTAAAAGGGGGAATTTACACGATCATTCATCTTCATCCTTTCTGATGATTTCCTTGTAAAATAATCATGTAAAGGTCTATTTAGATAAAGTAATATTGACGCAAGTTCGGCGTAGTGTAAGTTAGTAATAGTTGTTTTATTAAAATAGGATCATAAACATTTCTGTACTGAATATTGTACAAAAGAATATCCCTAAAACTCATTTCAGACATAGTTAATAGTGTGGAAAATAATATTTTATCAACAAACATACACAGCCCAATTTTCCTTTTTTTTTTCTTAAGAGAACAGTCGTAAATTTTCTTAGTTTCCGCAAAATAAACTTTAGAAGAAGAGATTTACTTGCCACTTGTTGTAAGCCGCTTTCGGTTGACTTCATGCCAAAAAGGAAACAATATCTGAAAGGAATGGCCGAAAGCTGGCAAGTTATGGCCATAAAATAGAGGTAAACAACGATTAAGAACAATATTAAAAGGTTATGATCAGAGAAAACTTATAAAGAGTAAGTGCACGTGATTCAATTTTTAAAATCGAAAACCATAAAAGGAACCTTTGAAAATGTATTGCTTATAGGTGTTTTACGTGACTTTTCTTCATAAAAGCGTCTTTATCGCCATAGGGCGATGTTTTACGTTCCTAAGAAGACGTTTTAATGGAAGGTAAAGGTTTATATTTGAAGTGCGTTTCGCTAGCAACGTCAGCCTCATCAGGACATACCAAAAACGCAACAGAAATGTAAAAATTATGCCAAGTTCCTTGCCTACACGTTACGAGTATTAGCAGTGTTTTGACAAGCACAGAAAAATATTGTGTGAATTGATAAATACAGACCAAACTTGGCAAGTTTTCATTAAAGAACTGAGTAATATTGAGAAAATTGAAAACTTGCCAAGTTTGGTCTGTAAATTTATCAATTCACACACTATTTTTCTGTGCTTATCAAAACACTGCTAATAACGTGTGGGCAAGAATCTAGGCATAATTTTTAAATTTAAGTTATTTTCTTAAGATAACAAAACACACAGTCCTGACGAGAACTTGGCCTGTTTTCTACATGTATGTTGTTGGTGGGATAAAACTTACACCCCGAACTTTGTTACTAGCTCTATATTTGTGCTACTATCAATCATAGTCGTTCAAATTATGTGGTTATGCCAGGTAATTTTTATAATAATGTAAACAAGACCTGTGATTGTGTTTATATACAAGGTTTGTTGTCGAGGTATTAAAAAAAATTAATAGTACTTACTGTAAATGCAATTCCATATAATTAGAGTAATTTAAGTATGTAATTAATAACTTAAAAGGTACTTGTTCAGTTTTTTTAGTATTGAGCTGAGCATGTTTAGACCTGAATGCGTTCAACTAGCAGAAATTTAAGGATAGGCAATTGTGGCGATTATTTTGCCATTACAGAAATCGTTTTTTTAAACAAGGAAATATTCGCGAAAATTCGTCTGTTTAGAATATATAAAGGCTTAAATAAAAACTTTTTTAAAACAAATATACAAGAATTCAAATTTTTGACCTTAGTTCAGTTCCTATTCATTTCTGGACGGAACTATTTGTCAAACCTTAAGAAGTCATACATTTTTGGAATCTCTTGGAAATTTTCTATCAAACAAAGGAATATTCGACGAAATTTGCATTAGTTTAGATTGGAATATACACGTATAAATATAACCTTTTTAAAATAGGGCCACGGAAATTAAAATATTCGGTCTTAGTTCAGTTTTTATTAATTTATGGACCGAATTAATAGTGAAACCTTAACAAGTCATACATTTTTGAAATCTCCATAAAATTTACTATCAGATGAAGCAATATTTTCAGAAATTCGACATAGCATCAGACAAAGCAATAATTCGATAAATTCGACATAGTATAGAAGCTAGGGTTAGTTAAACAAAAGAGTCGGTTAAAATTGTGTCATGAGCCATGACAGTTAAATTTTTTTACTTTAATTTGAATTTCGGGACCGAATTGATTTTTATCGTGCCTTTTTACGCATCGTAAATAAACAAATTTGCGTAGGATACCAACAAAATGTTTTTTTTGTACACCTTATATAATATTATATTATTTCCAAATCTTATTACTTATAATGATTTATTTAGAAAAACTAATTTATAAAACTGTGATTAAATTTATCTCAAGGTTCTCCACCTCGCTTCCTTAACCTTAACACAAGAACTAATACATTTTACCTTGAGAGCAATATCTTGGGAGCACATTAATTCTAAACGCATTATGTGGAAATTGTCCAGGGGAAAAATAACCTTTTGGCATTGGTTACTTTATCCCTTTGATCCTAAGGGAATAAAATAAACGCCGAGAAGAGGAGACTGAGAATTGCCTTAATCTCTCGTGTTCACCAAAAAAAGGATTTAAATTTTAGAAGTATTTAAAAAGTTTGTTAAATGTATTCCAATGTTTTCCCCCTTGTTTCCTTAACCTTAAACAGAAACTAATACAGAACTTTAAACGCATTATGTGGGAATTGTCCAAGGAAAAAATAATTTGACCTTTGATCCTTTATCCCTTTGATCCTAAGGAAATAAAATAAACGGCTGGAAAGAGTAGATTGAGAGTTACCGTATTGCCAAAATCTCTAGTGTACCTACGCCAAAAAGGTCTTTAAATTTTAGGAGTATTTAGAAGGTTTTTAAATATTGCATTATTAACATCTATACGGAGGAAATTTTTTAAGTTATATAAAAATTCTTTAATTCAAACAAATTATTATTTTGTTGCTAGTATGAACAGGTAATGTTGTTTATACTTAATGTTTTCCTTTTCTCTAAAACATTTTTGAACTGAGGATTAGTTAAATATTTAAAATAATTAAGGACTTTTAGTATTCCTTTTACAGACCTCCTTGCTCTATTTTATCTTTTTTGTTAACGTAGAAAAATATTTTTCTTGAAACAAGGATAATTTTCCCTACAACCCTGCATATCAAGATGGGGCGTGGCCGTTGGTATATCAGATTAATAAAAATGCAGAAAACGTTGCATCATTGACCTTTTTTGAAAAGAAAAAATACCCACACAAATTCTGAATAAAGTTACACATTTTCTGAATTACTTGGTATATTTTAAACTTTTTTTTTTATATAATGAAGATGTCCTTGGCATTTTGCCTCTAAATGGCTTTCTATTCTTTGTGTTTTAGTGTTTTTATGTACAGTGGATACATGTGTTCTAAGCGATACTATCACAAATTACTGTCGTTTCCTGGCTGGTTATTTAAAATCGTTCAGCGTTTTTCTATCGATCGAACTAGAAATAAACATATAAAATAAGGTCGGAAAATTTTCAAATAATTGCTTCTTCGATTTCCATTTAGGCCACTGGAACTAGTGCGTCCATGAACGCGTTTGTTTTCATTGTCAGATTCAAGGGGTATTATTGGAAGGACTCTAGGTACCTTAAAGAGTTAGAAGGAATCGAGTTTTAGTATAATAGAGTTTCATTAGAACTTTGTTAAAACTGTTAATAAATTTATTAACATATTAATAAAAATAAAGTTAGTTGTACGAGAGGGAAGCTGCAGGTAATAAATTTTCATTGATATAATTGTATTGCTGTCATTATTGTTAAAGTTTTTTTTTGCAACAGAAGCACATATAAGAAAGAATTGCTCGTTATCTAAACTTTTCTCTTACAAAAGGATTTTCTTGACAAGTTTTCAAATAAATCACACACAATACTTAAAGATTTTCAAGCTGCTGAACTTACACAAGTGGGTATTTTCATTGTAGATGTTCTTTTTACTTGTAAAAGTTTTTCAATATAGCCCAACCCAACCCAACCTAAACTTTATAGCAGACTTCAGTGGAAAGCAAGAAATTACTAGAATCTTGTTTCACGTTGCTTTTCGATGGAAATTGGCCCTTAGCTTAGACTGTGAATTGGTTGTAAGAATTTTCTGCCCACGAGTGTACATTCTACGCTCTTTATGGACTTACCTTAAAAGCTTCCCTGAACTTCACGCTCATGATGCTGTACAATATAGGATTAGTTGTCGCCGATACATAATACAAAACCCCACTAATGTACGTTACCAAAGCATATATTTGTAGATACAGGGAGTGGGTTTCTTCGTCTGGTTTGGGGAACGTCGCGTAGATGGTGTAAAGTCTCTGGACGTGGAAAGGAGCCCAACAGATGAAGAAGGCCACAACAACAGCAACTGAAACAAAAAAACGCTTTAAATATTATCTTTTTAACAGACTTCATAAGAGGCGGTTATCAATTCGATCCGTATGTGTCTTTTTGTTCATGTATGTTCACGCATAATTCGTAAACGAATTAACCGATTTAAATATTTTTTTTTGTTTTGTGGATGAGTTCTCCCGCATGGTCCCAATTTAACGTTTTTTTTTTGCTGAAGTGAGTGAAAACTTAAAAAAACTTCGAAAGACTAAAACATTCTTGAAATCGACAATTATTGTTGCGTGTGTACTGTGTACTTCGGAATGGCAGCACCGATTTCAAAACAATTTTCTTCGTTGTGTTTTGCATGACAGTCCGGTGATCCTGCTGGTATTTGATTTAAAAAAATAATAAAGAGGAGAGGGTGAGGGATAAAACCGGCTTAGAAATTTTCCGAAAATGTCGAGTAATATCTCATTTCTTGGGAAAATGTAATTTTGTCTGGCAGATGTTCAAAACATTACGGGGGAGGGGGGTATAAAAAGAAGAGACTGGTAAATTGTCCAAAAATGTTAACTACTGTATCATTTTCGTGGTTATTGAGGTCAGCAAATCTAATTAACCACAAGCTAGAATTACGTAAAATATTATTTTATACGTTTTATTGCTATTTCTTTTGTGAAGTTGGTTCATTTAAAAAAAATTATTTAAGTAAAGGTCTTTAAGTTTAGCATTGTGACTACAGTATTTAAACGGTACAGCTTCGCTAGTTTTAGCTTATACGGACTTTTTAATGGTAATCAACACACAAAAAAGGACCTTTCCAAACATAATCGAAGGGATAAGCTACTATAATGGCTAAACCAATACTGTTAAGCCGCCCTTAGTAAATGCTCGAACTTAGAACAGGAAAAGGCTAAATGACAGTGTATTTAGTGGTTGTGGCCCAATATAGGCCCAATATAATTATTGCTTTGAAATTAAGTTCAAACAGAGTAAGGTAAATAGTGTTTTAAGGGCATATTATTAGTTAATACTTGCTTACTTATAAAGTTTGACCGTTTATTTAACATATATTGGTCAAATTTTGACAGCAATATGTCACTGAATTCGATGAATCATTATAATATGTTTGAAGTGCTGTTGAAATTGCGTAAAGGTCCGGCTTTATATTGGTTTATCGTATTCCAAATTCTTTAGTAAACTTCCGTTTATTCCAATCCATATAAATTGTATTTTCATAAGGTTACGCAAAAAGATATTCTTGTTTCGGGGGCAAATCTACTTTAAGAATTTGTTTCCATTTATTTGAAGCCATTTTTCCTAACATGTGGTTAAATAAATCAAATCATCTCGGTTAAGTGATTCTCAAAGGTTCATTTAATTACCCCTTAAAGGGATTAATCCAAACGTTAAACTTAAATTTAAGTCAAAGTTAAATTAAACTTAAGTGCTCTATTTTGTAAAATTCATCCGTCCCGCAAGCTTAATATTTAATCAAAACATAAATAAACTCACTATTAAGGGGGTATATTATTTAGGCACCTTTATATCCGCTTATAATTGTTGAATCCCAAGTTGAGGGTTGTGTTTATTTTACATAAATAAACTTATAATATGGGTAATATTCATTCAAAATTTACACGAATTGAATTATTGTTACACAGAAAAAACACTATCATATATGAAATAATCAAACGCAAAATGTTTTCTGATCTTGAAAATTCAGTTCTGATTTTTTTCTTTTGTATTTAGGTATTTCAGGACTAGTTGTGTCTGTTTGATTCAGAAGTACTAAATACCATGCTATAATGTTTCTTAACTTCGGTTTCACAAAAATGAAAAATGCTCTTATTTAACCTGTTGGTTAAACCAAACATTTGTTAACCTTTAAGCTACTCTTGTGAGCGGACAAAAGTTGTTTCTTACATCGTGAGAAATATTTTTTGTTAAAAAACTTTTTCCCTAAAACCAATGGTTCAGCAGTTATAAGGAAATAAACAATTAAATCGTTTACAACAATTGAGATCGCTTGAATTTTTCAATCCTGATAATCTTGGTTTAATCTGCACCTACTTCTCAAAGCATGATTTTTTTCAGATTTTTCTGAGCGATCCTTTTGGTGATAAGGGTGGGGGCAGCAATTTTTAGGCGTTTTTCCCGAAAAATGTTTAAAAAATGTATAAAAAATACATCATACATATTGTTGAATTCGCGCTTCAATAAGCTTTCACTTAACACCCTACACGATGCCCTTTTGACATATTTTTTTCATTTCCCAATTTACCCCCTCAAATTAACTCCCAGAATCAAAATTCACCTTTTTATACTTCGCGGATATCATTGGGACACCACACTCTATTTCTGAGCTAAACTTCAAATTTTTACATCGAATACTTTCAAAAAAATCGTCTGTGGCAGACGGACAGACGGACGGACACCGAAGTGGTTCCATAAGTGTTCCGTTTTCACGGAACACTGAAAAAGAAGAAGAGAGACAACCACGCAAGTTGTGGCCAACAAAAAAGAGAGAAGTTAATATATTTTCTTTAGTAAGCATTCACACTGAGACGATAGGGGTTGGTTCTCTGTGACCAACCCCCAAAAAGTAGAAAAATCCAGAGTGATCTACTATAAAACCAAAAACGTAAAATAGTATTTCTGTATTAGTGGATACCTTTGAAGGGTTTTTTCTAGTTTTGTGAAATAAAGTGATTTAAATGTCAGAAAAGCATTTTTAGTGGACTTACAACTCCAAATTACCACAATCAAAGCGCCCGAAAAGACAACATGAGCTAGTCGGGAAGAACCGAACAGAAAACTTTAATAGTTATTTATGAAACAAATTGCAAAATGAGCGACTTTTTTGCACTAGATGTGGAGATTGGTTCAACACATCGTGTGCAAAAAAGAAGCTATATTGCATCATGTCTCATACAATATTTTTTGTAATTCAGTTATTATTACGAACAATTTTAAAAAAAAATATTTGATTTGTTTAAATTCCATTTAGACTAAAATAATGTTAAAGGCATTTTTTGTTTCTATGGAAATAGCTTTGATAACAATACTTATTTGAACATGAGTGTTAAAATGAAATCATATTACAACCTGTTTCAAAATGAGCCACATTTGACAATGAAAATCAATGTCAAAAAAGGTGACATTTCATAACTGAATAACTGTGGATTTATAAACTCAGTTGAGGTTCAGTTGAGGTTCAGTTAAAGTTGAGGTTCAAGATAAATAAACGCAAACGCGTACTTGCGTTTATAAACTAAGTTCGGCTCAGTTCAGAAGTTTCCATTACGCTGGCGTAAAGTTCGAGATAACCAAATTTTATGTTCGCAGTTGGTGCAGTTGGGCTCCACCAATCAAAACGCAGAATTAATATTCGTAATGGCGAAGCCACCCGACTTCTGCCGATCATTTTGTAAACAAAACAACAAACCCTTTTATTTTCTTTGCAAAACAATTGTTTGGCCGTTTGGATTGTCTGTGTGTTTCCATATTTTTTTCCAAATATCGCGATTGTGGATTGTGTGCTTTTTATTTTTATTAAATCTGTTTATGATGTCAGTTGTCATTAATGTCACTTTACCCCGGACCAATGAAATGAAAGCGGCGAACTGAGTTTATAAATGGCCCAAAAAGCTCAACTGCGAACTTCAACTGCACGAACTGCGAACCTCAACCTCAACTGAACCTCAACTGAGTTTATAAATCCACCTTTACAAAAAATTATTCCCATGCCTACTGTTTGATAAAACAAAGACATTTTTTTTCTCTAAAAATGTTAGTTTTATTTAAAAAGTACTTAAATCCAAAAGTATCTGTTGGGGCACGCTTGATAATTACTTCAACGAGCAAGATTGAAGAAAACTCTTAATTTGCTACTATATCACCATAAGTAATTTCTCATCATTAATAACTTGCATTAATTTTAATTAGCTAGAACTAGTAAACAAACTTGTACCCACAAGTTCTGGGTTAAAACACTTCGGAACCTTAGCACCAATTAAGGCAAATTCCACTTCAATAAAAACATCTAATTCATGGGGGATTCCCATTTAAAAATCTATAACATTATACAAAACACCTAACGTGTTTTTAATTATGTTTATTAAAGCTCATTTAAGAATCCTAAAAAGTCTGTATTACAGACACTACTTATAGATTTTAAGAGACAAATCTGAACAGATGGCATTCCAGATCCAAGCAAGCCCAACCGGCACCAACGCCGAATCACATCGCGTATGCGCGGAGCTGAGTGGGCAGCGTTTCGACTGAGCCAAATTAAAAATTTTGAAAAACGCGTCAAGACAAAAGTTGGGAAGGATGGGGGAAAATGAATAAAAAAGTACATCATATACATTAATACATTTATTGTTGAATTCGTGATTCATTAGCTCATCAGCCTTCAGCTCATCAGCTTCATCAGCTTTCATTTGACACCCGAAATGTTCATGAAATTTTTTTTTTCAATTCTCAATTTAGGTATCTCCTGAAATTAACTCCCAGAATCAAAATTCAACTTTTTATTTATCACGTCTAATTGGGCCACCACGATCCCTGTGCTAAATTTCAAATTTCTACGTTGACAGACACACGGACGGACACCGAAGGGAGTCCTTAAGTATTACGTTTCACGGAACACTAAAAAAGAGAAACAGCAGTAAATAGTACTGATTGGGACTCTTAAGCATTCGGTAGTTTTTTTTTTCCGGTTGAAATGAGTACAATTTTGAAAGCGAAAATAGAAGAGTTTTTACTTTTTACTAACAAGATGTTTTCAACGCCAGTGGAAGAGTTTTTGTTATTCTCGGCCTTCCTGGTCGATGCACCAATTCCCTTTATGACTGGCAAAAATTCACTAATTCGTTGCAAAATTCACTGTTGTCATTTTGTTTTCAAAACAAATTAATAATAACAGTTTAATAAATTATGGTAATTTGTCTATTCGAAACCAAAGTCTTTCTGTCTGTTTTTATTATATATGATTCTGAGTACTTATATATGGACGAAAATTGCTTGTAAATTAATGAAAGCACCACAACGAATTTATCATAATTTTTTGGTAGCAATTTTCTTCTGACCCATCAATCTGGCAGTAATAGTTATTTATACTATAAGGGATGTAAGTAACATTTACCAGTCGAGGACGAATTTTGCGCCCGAGCGATAGCGAGGGCTGGCAAAAAAGTCCGAGACTGGTTAATGTACTTACATCCCATATAGTATATAACATTTTTCCCCCTCCCTGAATTGTATGTTTACCAGAAAATGCTGGATATATTTTTGGATATTTATTATCATTACATTCGACAGCATTCTCATTAAATTATGAAGGCAGCCGTGATCCGTTGCCAGAGCAATATAAGCAGTTTTTATTTTATCAACAACGTCAAGTTGACAATTCAGAAAATGTAATACACATCAAGAAGAAACGAGAAAACGTGATTCCAAATTTTGTTAATAATGTGAATAATTGTAATAATTGTACCATTAATATTCATTTCAATTAATATCACCGGATTTTTGTAATATGTTGATGAAATCAAAAATTAAAGTTATTCTTATAATAATTTCAGATTATTATTTCCCTAGGGATGTAAGTTGACTTACATCCTGTCGTTAAGGGCAACCAATACCTTGTTGAGTAACTTTCACTTCCGTCTGTCAAAGCAGTGTCAAAATAGGTTGCTTACAATACAGGGAGGGGGAAAAACATCCTTTTCAGGTGTAGGCTCATTCTTTAGGAATGTAAGCATACGAGAATTGGTTGAAAAAATCAATTTTGTACAGAATACAGGGGTTTAACAATAATGTTGTTTTTTTTTTCCTAAAGTTTGTAGCGCCCTGGAGATTAAAGCAGCCATAACTGCGATTCACATTCACAACTAGACTGTAGCATCATCTGTTCCTAACATTTTGTTTTTTAATTCACTCTGATCTCTGAGTTTTTGAAGGAGATACAGGGTTTCTCAAAGAGTGATGTTTTTACTTAATTTACTTTGAAAAGTAACAAAAAATGAAAATTGCCTTTACGACGTGGCACTATGGGAAAAGTGCGAAACACCTGGCCAAAAATAGTTGCGTGGTAAATTAGTCTTGTATTATTATTCTAATGTTAAGTTACTGAAGTTAAGTCTTGTAAGTAGACATAAAAGGGCAGACTGCTAGATTTTTACATTATTTATTATTACAAATAATGATTATGATTAAAATAAAAATAAACAAAACCGATTATAATCTATTGCGGGTCCGAAAGTAGATTAATTAATTCTTTAGAGTAATTTTTTTTGTTATAATTCATAAGCTGTGATATGTAGGGATCTGAGCTTAGTATTAGCCTTGACATCCTCCGCATCCTGACGCAATATATTGCGTGTTCTCGAAGATTTCCTCGTGAAATTCTCCCTATAGTTTTGGATGTTTTCTCTTTTCTATCTCTTGATCCTGTTAAGACAGCATTCCGATTGGTATAGAATACCAATATACCAGTTTTATCAGAGTTGTACAGGGTGTCCCATTTTCGGTACTTTTGCGGGGTATCTCCCTTATTTTTAAAGATAGAGGGTTGCGGTTTTCGCGACAGTGTGCTACTTTTTGATGAAATGAAAGATGGCATAAAAATATTTTTCATGGCCCCCTTCGTTTTTGATATACAGGACGAAATTGATTTTTTTCCATTTTCGGACCCCCCTCGCATTTCAGTTATCTTGTAACTTGTAAAAAAAGTTAAAATGGATCCTATTAGAGTTTTCTACGTAGAATCGAGTGGCGTGGTTAGATTTTCATCAGATGTGATATTTTTCGAGATATTAACCAAATAAATGTTTTTTTAAATGGAACACCCTGTATATTTCTTTACCATTAAGTTTCCCCTTTCGAGAGCTTTTCAAAAATATATAACACTTTATAGATATTTTTTATTTTTAGCCCTTAAATCGAACTATTTAATTTTAAACTTTAATTTTGCGTACTTGGCCGTGTTTAACAAGTGGTTTAACGTCAATTCAGGTATTTAGATTTAAAAAAGAAACTGGTTAAATCCTGTATTTTCATTAATTTATTAAAATAACTAACTCTTTTCGTTACCTAAAGTTTTGTATGTTTTGTTTTTAAATTTGACTTTTATTTGCTATTAATAATTCAAGACAACTAATTTAATCTTTAAGTGATTAAAAACTAAACAGTTTTAGTTCTGGTTAGGATTTTCTATATATCTAGATAACAAGTAGTGTTGTAGGTTAAAAATAATACCTATTTTAACAAATTAATGAAAATACAGGATTTAGCCAGTTTCTTTTTTTAAACCAAATACCTGAATTGACGTTTAACCACTTGTTAAACACGGCCAACTACGCAAAATTAAAGTTTAAAATTAAATAGTTCGATTTAAGGGCTAAAAATAAAAAATATCTATAAAGTGATATATATTTTTGAAAATCTCTCGAAAGGGGAAACTTAATGGTTAAGAAATATACAGGGTGTTCCATTTAAAAAAATATTTATTTGGTTAATATCTCGAAAAATATCACATCTGATGAAAATCTAACCACGCCACTCGATTCTACGTAGAAAACTCTAATGGGATCCATTTTTACTTTTTTATAAGTTACAAGAAAACTGAAATGCGAGGGGGGTCCGAAAATGGAAAAAAATCAATTTCGTCCTGTATGTCAAAAACGAAGGGGGCCATGAAAAATATTTTTATGCCATCTGTCGTTTCATCAAAAAGTAGCACACTGTCGCGAAAACCGCAACCCTCTATCTTTAAAAATAAGGGAGATACCCCGCAAAAGTACCGAAAATGGGACACCCTGTACTGTGCATTAAAGTCGGTTCATTTTTTTGAAAACAAATTATTAACATAAAAGTTAAAGGATAAATAATTTTTTTAAAGATGTATTCATAAACAGAACTGTATTCCTTACCTGTATAATATAATATTATGATTATAAGTCTAGAGGTCATGGATTTTAAAATCATGTCATTATGCTGCTTTAAAAGCGGTTTGATTGAAGATTGCCTTGCACTGATAATTACACAATTTTTTTTCTAAGTGCTGAATAGTCGTCGTTATTAGACTTTTATGATTATGCGTAATACCCAATTATTAACCATAATTATTTAAATTAACCATAATAAACGCGCTTGGCCGAACGCTTACTTCCAAATCTCCATTTTTTATTTCTCCCTTATTCCTCAAACACTTGGCCAAAATGGAGAAATGTTCTAAAAATATACATTAACAAAATTTAATCCGGCAGAACAAAAAATAAAAGGAATTGGCGAAAAAAAAGCAATAAATATGCCGGAAGGCCTATTAAGGAAATGTTTCAAAAATGGGTCAGACAATTTTCAAGTGGAAAAAGTTTTCCGGCTGCTCCAGTTACCTGATTTTAAAATAAGGTTAGTAGACCTCCTTGTGTTCGAAGAGAGGTAAAACTTTGGGATTTAAATTTGGCCCCATTTTTCAACAACTTTATTTTATATTTTGCATGTGTCATCTAGAGACGCGGCAATTTAATTATGAATCGTTTTACGACGGAAGAACCCGTTAGAATTGTTCAAACTTTCTCCGAAAAATTCCAACACTCGGAACAAAAGGAACTGCAGAAAAAAGCAATAAATACACCGACAGGCTAATAAGGAATTGTTTTCAAAATGGGTCAGAGAATTTTCAAGTGGAAAATCTTCTTTCGACTGTTCCAGTTACCTGATTTTAAAACAAGGGATATATAAGGACCACCGCCTCATGTTAGAAGAGGAATATTGTATAATTTCTGACTTTATTGACAAATATGTGGTTACTTAGTTAATTAGATTCATATTATAGAAATAAATTACTCATAGACACATTCACTCTTACTAAAGGTAAACAAAAACAGTGGATTGTAAGAAAGGGATGCCCAAATATCCTGTAGGGGTTTTTAATTAAAGTGGAAAATGCCCAAGTCTTTTTTTAGATGTAAGTAATTAAAACAAAAGAATAAAATGTACTGCGTTGTATTTTTTCCATTTTCTAATTAAATTGAAGTTAATTAATTATTACCACAGTAAGAGGAAACAATAAATTTGTCAGTCTGGTTAACATGTTTAATAAAAAATTATGAAGTACCTTAAAAAACGTTTTTCCAATGAGCTATTCTTTGGAAAATCAGTCTGAGATTTAGGTGTGGCACCTTGTGGCGATGAAACTGATACCGGAACAGGAATATATCATCTTTTAGTAGATCTGATAATTTTAATAGAACGTTATCCACAACAATGTGATCTAAATATTTTTTGCTATTTCGGGGTTTTATGATAATGAAATAGAGTAAATAATAAAAGATTATTTATAAATTTGAAAATAATCAGATATTTGAAAATAGGCAATTGTATAAAAGTCATAAAAATAATGTAATCAAATATGGGATACATATATTATCAAATATGTATTTAAAACAGTACTTAACAGTACAAAGATTGCTCCTGCATATTAAAAAAAAATAGTGTAATGTTAAGAACTATTTATTTAGCATTAACGCCCAACGGGAAACCCTCAAACCCACGGCAGTTTATTAAACAAGATAACTTACATGTAAATAACAATAAATTACTGGTTCTAATCTAAAATACTAAAAGATTGTGAGTAAATCAAGGATACCCAAGTCACTGCTCAGATTATCTCTTTAAGTCATGCATAGTACAATCAAATATGTTACACAACACAATGCGACATTCTATTAAATGTAGTACACATTAAGTAAATTGGAGAATTCAAATATAAGTTGGTGTTCGCTCTACTGCAATAGAATGTTAGGCGATATCTAGTAATTACTCTAGGCACCAAAATATTTAGTTGTTAGAGAAGGATAGGAGTCAGGATAGTCAATTTTACTATGCAGGATTTTGTCTATTAAGATAATTATTGATAACTAGTTTCCTGTAAGTTTCAAAGACTGAAACTCAAATCTTACAATGCCAATGATGCCATACGGCTTTAGAGCCAAGAATATTAAAAAAATTCGTGGTACTCTTTCAAGAGCTGATGAGTTTCATAGTACGGATATTTTACCAAACTTCCAATTTTGTACGAACAAATGCGAAATATAGAGCCTTAGTGGCCTCTGTACTAGTTAAATCCCCGCAAATTCCGCAGGATAAAACCAAATACCCTACTTGTGTTAGGTGCAACTTAGACACATGAGAATTAAAGGTCAGTTCACTGTCGTAGTAGCAGAACGATCCAACTCGACTATGTCACATCACACCACAATCTCAACCGGTCCAGATCATCCTACAGCAACTGACAATCCCGACGCCCAATATTGACGCAAACACCTTTAAATCATCCACAAAAAAAGCTATTTTCGTTGTGTTTTGCTTGCTTACTTGAAAGAGATAGATACGGACTTCCGAAGTTATCTGAATCCTATAATAATCTTCTATGGGTGGAATACGCATAACATTGCCCATATATGGGTATAAAAAAACCGAACGATACTGTAAAAGAATAACATACGGTCGCCCACTTTCAATTACTCAAATCCAACAAGACAAAAAAGCTTGAAAAGAAACGTTTGGGGAAATTGCAAGGCCTTTTTCAATTATAGGGTTATGTGTACATATAGGTAATTGGTTGTGGGCCTTAGCAAGAAAAGGCGAAATGAAAATAAACGGTAACAAACCGTGGGACCAAGAAACAACAAGTTTTTTTTTGATTATAGCCTAGAATTTTTATTCGTTTAATATCGCAGATTTGTTATTTTATTGAATTGAATGAATCACTTCGGTGTCCGCCCGTGTGTGTGTGGTTTAGTTTCTATTGTAGAACTGTTAGTAGAACCTTAACAAATTATACATTTTTGGAATCCCCAGAAAATTTCCATTGCAGCATGTGCAACTACGCTGCCTAAACCTTTTTCAAAACCGACTTCAGCATAATAAAGTATTTAAATTTAAATCCAGATTACGTGGAAAATACACACAAACGTTTCTACCTCATTGGCTTTTCGCGTACATACAATATTTGGTCTTTTTAGTCAGCTTTTGATGCTTTATGTCGATATCCGATAGCTCCTCATTAAAAAGTTGTATTACGTTTTTGAACGAAATGTAGCTGCAAAATTTAAATTCCATGAAACCAAATACCTTTTTTTAGCGTTAATGCGCTTTTAATAATTTAAAAAAAAAATAGATTGTATAGGGAACTATAAATATTTGCACCATTTAAAACACGAGGTTCGATTCTGACACATTTCCGTCCAGTAAAATGACAAGAGTTAGCTAACAAACGGAAATCGAGAATATTTTGAGTTTGAATGACGTTTAACAGCTTCGAAATAAAACATCCCATATAACTGACTTTCACCGAAGCTAGTTTCCACAAACCCTCTATGTAACAAAGACAAGAAAGCTTCCACAACATAAAATATAATCTAATGAACAAGAAAATGAATTGCCATAACTCACAGTTAAGTTTTCATTATTATACTTAAATAACCGCAGGGCTACTCTTGGCTAAGAGCTCAGGATTATTATATTACCCTAGCCGCAGGCCTTTTTTCTTTTTTTTTTAATAATTTAGCTTTATTTCGGTACTCTCGCTTTAGATATATTTTTTTTATATTCCAAACAAAACTCTAATTAATTAATCTAACCTTGCTTATGGGTTTATAATAAACAAAAGGCATTAAATTAGCTCTCGTAACTGCTATTTTTTCCCACTTTTAGCTTGAGGCTGTAAATTTGAAGCACAAAATTTTAGCAGCTCTTCTAAAAATGGCCATTTAATTGCGTTTTACATTTGCTTTAAATTTGACTAAAGGTCAAAAATTTAAATTCTGTGGGCCTATTTTAAAAAAGTTTTTATATAAGCTTCTGTACCGCCTAACTCAAAGCGATTTCGCGGGAATATTCCTTTATCAAATAGGAAATTTCCTGGAGATTTCAAAAATGTAACACCTATTAAGGTCTACCCAGAAATTGATAAAAACTGAACTAAGGTCAAAAATATAATTTCTCTGGCCCTGTTTTAAAAAGTTTTTATTTAAGCCTCTGTATCTCCTAACTCAAAGCAAATTTTCGCAAATATTTCTTTGCCTAATAGAAAATTTTGTTGAGATTCCAAAAATGTATAACTTACTAAGGTTTTATAATCAATTCTACCCAAAAATTTATAAAACCTGATCAAAAATATAATTTCTGTGGCTTTATTTTCAATAAAGTTTTTCTTTAAGCCTTTTTATCTCCTAATCCAATGCAAATTTTCACGAGTATTCTTTTATCTGATATAAAATTTTCTGGAGATTTTAAAAATATATAATTTGTTAAGGTTCCACAAAGAATTCTGCTCAGAACTTAATAAAAACTAAACTAAGCGGAAAAATTCAATTTCTGTTACCCTATTTTAAAAATGTATGTATATTTGGGCCTTTATATCTCCTTAATCACAGCTCTACAAACAATTGTATATAGAAATGAATAAAAACTGAACTAGGGTCAAAAATCTAATTCTTGTGGCCCTATTTTAAAACGTTTTTATTTAAGCCTCGGAATTTCCTAACCCAAAACAAATTTCGAGATTATTCCTCTACATAAAATTTTTTGGAAATTTAAAAAATGTATATTTATTATCTGTATACTGTTCTCCTAATACAATAATGGCAGACACGATAATATAATTACGACAGCTAATTTTTTTTAATTTCAAAATTCGTTTTCACAAAATATCAGCGCCATCTAGGCTCAGCTCTATCTTTTTCTAAGCCATATAGTTGTAAACTACATTAGATATTACCATTAACGACGATGAAATCGTATACCGAAATTGCCACTAGCTCCCTAACTATGATAATTTTGGCTTAATCTACACCTAATTCTCAATGTTCATGATTTTTTCAGATTTGCCTGGGCGATCCTTTTGGTGATATCGGCTGGGGCAACAATTTTTAAGCGTTTTTTCCCGAAAAATCTTTAAAAAAATGCATAAGAAAATACATCAAATATATTGTTGAATTCGTGTTTCAATAAGCTTTCACTTGACACCTTACACGATGCTCTTAAACATTTTTTTCATTTCCCAATTTACCCCCTGAAATTATCTCCTATATAGAATCAAGATTCACCTTTTTATACTTCACGTCTATAATTCAGCCACCACACTCTATCGCTGTGCTAAATTTCCAATTTTTACGTCGAATAGAGAAAATCGCCTGTAATTCCGTTTCACGGAACACTAAAAACCAAGCGTATTCTCTATTACAGCTAATTCTGTGTTAACTGAAATTGAATAGGCTCCCGTCACCAACTTTCACTTTCCCAATCTTGATTAAGCGCGATAAAGCCATTTGATAGAACACAATCTAAGTTAATAAAAAAACCGTAAAATTAATGGAGAAAAGTTATGAGAAACCAATATTGGTCTGTAGTTAAGTTTTTATTAGGCAACCGAGTTAGCGCTTTTCTCATAAAATTATTATGTCAGTAGGGTAGCAATGCATTAAAGTAGGTTATTCTTATCGGTAATAAAATATAACGCCTAATCCATTTCAGTAAAAAATCGCTACATGGGTCCATTCCACAATTTATTTCGTTCGCTTACTGCCGTAAAATTATGCATCGAAATTTTTTTTTTACAATTTTTGTTAGGGTTTGCTTGGGTATAAACAGTTCTACCCAAAAATGAATAAAAACTGAACTAAGGTAAAAAATTTAATTATCGTGGTCCTATGTTAATTTTTTTTATTTAAGCCATTGTATCTTCTAACCCAAAGCAAATTCTAGCAAACATTCCTTTATATGAGATTCTAAAAATGCAAAATTTGTTAGGGTTCTACAACCAATCCTACCCAGACATTAATAAAGACTGATCTAAGATCAAAAATTTAATTTATGTGGACCTACTTTAAAAAGTTTTTATATAAGGGGTTATATACAGTTAGGAGGCCTAAAAAAAGCGATTTTTCAAGAATTTTCCTGAGAAGACTTTAAATTTATTAATGTGAAAATTTGTACACATATTATGGTAACTTTTAACTGTATTTTAAGATTTTTGTATTTGTAAAAATAATAATTGTGAAAGTTGCTATAGCTGATCTCCAGGAGTTCCTCTCAAAAAAGGCATCTTGCGGTGACAACGATATCGCTGGACTGGATCATCGAAAATGAAAAAACCAAACGGATTTGGTTAAAGTAATATATGATCTTCTAATTAATCGAAGGAATAAGCAAAATTAAATTTTTTGACAAAATGGCGGCTTCTCAAACAAAAAAACGATTTTTGACCAAAATTTTGGCCTTAAATTGTTTATATAAAAAATATTTATCGGTGAGAAAAAACCTTCGATTAATTAGTAAAAAATATACTTAAGAAGCTTGTGTTAAAATTTGAGACTGATAGGTTCAGCCGTTTCCGAGAAATCTGCGTCATCGACTTTAACAACACAGTTTTGAGAAAAATGCGTTTAAAGTTTCAAAAGCACTTTACATAGCATACAGTCGCTCTGACACGTCTTTACAAATATGCATGTAACATCGAAAATAATCGCCGGATTGCCTTGAAATTTTCTGTGTGTGTACTATATGTACATTACGAAAAGGAAATTTAAAAAATCGATTTTTTGAAAATTCTAACTGTATGTAATCCCTTAAGCCTCTGTATCTTCAAAGGAAATTCCCGCGAATATTCCTTTGTATGATGAGAAATTTTCTGGAGATTTTAAAAATGTATAAATTAATAAAAACTGAACTAAGGTCAAAAATCGAATTTCAGATGGACAGAATTAACAACTTGTAGCATCTCCAAGCAACTAATTCGAATCGATTTTTTCAATAGTCAGGTCGATATACTAAGCTTAAAAAAAGTTATGTTATTTGAAAGAAGTGCGGTATGCCGTAGGTGGCGTCATCTACTAGAGACATCAAAAGTATAGACGAATTTGAATTTCTCTCCTAAAGGAACTTCCAAATCCCTCATTTAGTGCCGCTATGTCGTTTGTTGACAAAATTAAAATTTTGACACCCTGTATCTTGGTTATTAAAAAATATATGGGATATAGCAGGAAATAGTAACATAAAAGTTTCTCCAAATCGTGTATTTTTATTAGATAGCTCTCTTCAAGAAAATCGTTGCAAACTCAAAATCTAACATATTTATATTAGTAAAGCAACGTGTTTTGGTTAAGATCCAGGCTGCCAATTCCCACGTTTTACGCTTGTTTTTTACGTAAATCGAATCGAATAAAAAATTGCCAATAATTAAATTTTATCTAAATTGAGCAATTTGCAATTCGAGTTGCTTAAATGAAAAATACAGTATTTTTGCGTACTATATTTATTTTCAACAGTATATGCTATTTAAAAACAGGGTTAAAAGAAAAAATAATAGTACACTTTTTTAAGAGTGCCTCGAATTTTTTGGTATCTGAACTAATAATTTGAAATTTTTGTATATAACATGATTATTTTAATTTCTTGTAAATAAGGAAACAGGTTGACTAATTTCTGGGACAGTCACCATTATACTTACTTCCGAATACCTATTTATGTTTAAAAATGATTTGTCCTAATTCCTTTCTACCTAAATTATCTAATTATATTTACAAGAAAGTCTTGGACAGTATAGGGAGCTCTGAAAGGCATTACAAATGATATACATCCTTCCGTGTACTAATATACCTATTGAAACTAGGGTTCATAATTCTCTAAATGCCCTAATTAACTTTATTATTTACATGAATACACAATAATTTGATTTAAATAAGGTCGTTCGGTTCTAGAAATAAATTTATCCTGGCTGTGAGGTGAACAACATAATTTTAATGACATTTTCTCATGAATATGCATTAAAATCATTATATATATATATATATATATATATATATATATATATATATATATATATATATATATATATATATATGCCCTAGCTTTCATATTATCACCACAAAAACCCTAAATTACAAATTAGAAAATTCGGTTTTTTCAAAATAACTCGAAAATGAAAAATTATTTTAAAAAATTCTTAACATCATTTCTTTAATTATGCAACTTTCTTCCTATTTAACCAATTTTCTGTGTCTAACTATAAACGAGATCCTCATACTGTCCCTTCTTATCTTGGACACCGTGTATACATATGACGCAAAATCCAATGTTAGTACATTATGATTGATGAAATGCAGAGGTTCGCCATTTTTCGAATATGGATATTGGTCAGTCGGTGTCTGGATAATATGTCTTCTTCAGCTTCAGGGAAAATAAGTTTTTATTAGATAGTTCTCAGACGATTTTGATTGAAATTGCTAAAGCTGTTGAAGACGCAGACAAAGACGTTCTCATAAATTTTCTTTAGATTTTTTATCGTTAGTATTTCTCACATAAAAAAGCTAAAGAAGGACCCTAGCTTCGCAAGGGCTATTAACAGAAATTATAAATATTCTTTTTTAACATTGTTGAGATATTTACTTTGAAAAGCTAAAAGATTTTTTGATGTAGATGTATCGATATAGAGCCTTGACTAAAAGCTTTTGTGAAGTAAGTCCACAGAAATTAAATTTTCTTGCCTTAGTTCAGTAAATATTAATAATTACTGGTCGGAAACGCTAAAAAAGTCTTAACAAGTTACACATTTTCGGAACTCCAGAAAATTTCCTATCAGATAAAGCAATACTCGGGGAAATTCGCCTTAGGAACCAACCAACTAGCCGGTATTATTCCCCCCTTGAATGTCCCTAACAAAACAACAAGAGGCGCGTTACGTATGCATCCCTTTACTGTCCAGCTACAAAAGCCTAGAACAGACCACTTCTCTCGCTCATTCATACCTAGGGTCTCCAGATTATGGAACAAATTGCCTGCAGATGTTTTCCCTTCCCGTCCCAACCTCCAATCCTTCAAATCCCGTATCAATAGACTACATTTCCCTTCTCTTCAGACACCCACGGTACGTTAGTACTTAGGCTTGAAGTCTACGTGGGATGTCTTAGATAAAAAAAAAGATACAGGGGCTAAAATAAAAAGTGTTTGAACCTTGACATTAATTTTGAGTTACCTACGAAGAAAATTTAAAAATGTAGCAGGTGTTTCATTCGCAACCTGGATAGTTACGTTTAAAGTATATTTATGCGAAATAATTTTTAATTTGATAATATGTTTCGAAAACGATTAAAAAACCGCATAGGGTATGTTATACAAAATGTCCAGAACTTCTCTTAGAATCCAAAAATATGATAAAAATCATAGCATCCAATTTAAAATAAGCGAGAAAATCGATGTTTTATACTATTTTTTTTATTTGATGCTCAATTGTTTTGCTGATGATCCATAAAAATCCCCAAAATTTTGATATTTAAAATTTTTTCCAATCGTTAAAAATAAAAAATTATAAGGTCTGTTCACTTTTATTTCAATATTCCTGCACATTTTTGGAATCTACAGAAAATTTTCTATCAATAAAGTAATATTCGCGAAAATTCGCCTTCGTTTAGAAGACATACACAGCCTTTTATAAAAACGTTTTATTCAGAAACCATCCTGAAAGCTTGAATAGGGGTGTTCAAAATTTTTCCCTTTATGAATTCCATGAAGCGAATAATTACAACATAAAAAGAGTCGTTCGATATTATGTCTTTAATATGTATAACACAGTCTCCAGACGTTATTACTTATAACGTTACAAAATATTGATTAGGTACTAATTTATACCTTCGGCGCTTTTGGTTTTGGTTTTTATAGCTCCTATGAGTAATCGGTACCTTCTAAGGCGCCACCAGTGTACTTAAAATATTTACACACATCCCATTTTTATAGCGTTTTATATGTTTATACAGCTTCCGTAGCTAATATAACTAATACATTTTTTTTATTGGTCGGGTAGTAAATTTTTTATTATCTTCAGGAAGCTGTTACGTCTGCAACTAAAACAGACTAGCAAACTTTAATGTGATGCCTTGTAGTAAAAAATAAATACAGTTGAGAAAATTGCAGGCATTGGCGTAGTTAGGCAGTCAGATTCCGGGGTCCTTAAGCCCTAGACCCTATTTAGCATAGACCCAAAAAATGTGTTAATTAGACGCGCTTAAAGTAAATTTTTTTGGGGGTGCTGGGTATCCCCAAGCCCTCCTTAACGACGCCTAACAGTGCAGGCTTTGAGAGCTTGGTCACAAACAGTTAATGTCAATGGCGAACCCTGCCGCAATATATAAAGAACGTTTTTATGACCCCAATTAGATAATTTGCACCTTGTGTTCTTTCAACAAGATGACGCAACGTATCACTTCTCAAAGAAAACTTAGGATTTGTTACGGACACGTTTTCCACAAGAGCTTGGCGGTATCACGGAGACAATTCTGTAATATTAATGCGTCGAGTGCTGCGTTGCCAAGTTATTTTCAAAGTTGTAATTACTGTAGATTTTAATGTTTTATAGGCACAGTTACAATTATTATTATTAGTAGTAATTACCTAAATACCTTAAAATGAAATTTGGTAAGCTTATATTAGATGTATCTCCAATTAACTACTGAAAGCGATATTGTTATAAAATAAAAACACTTTTTAATATCCCAAAAAATCATTACATGATAATGCTTATCTCACCTAGGGAAACCTCTATGAAAAAAATCATAAATATTGAGAATAAAGGTGTAGATGAAACAAAATTATCAAGATTGAAAAAATCTAGCGCGATCAATTGTTATAAACAATTTAATTGTTTATTTCCTTATAACTGGTGAACCACTGGCTTTAGAGAAAAGGTTTTTCGACAAAAAATACTTCTCCCGATTCAGTCGAAACGCTCCCCACTCAGTTACGCGCATACGCGATGTGATACCGCGTTGGCAGATCGGCGGAGATCGGGCGGCCGAGGTTTGCTCAGGTTAGCACACGGAACACTAATTTTGCATGTATATCTTGCACTTGACCGATTTTTTAAAGAAATAAGCTAATAACGATGCTAGAAGCCACTAGTGACGACAAGTTAAATATTAAATCAAGATGTTTTGGAAATAAAAAAGGTAAACTAAAAAACTTTTAAACATTTGGCAAATATTTATAAACATAAGAAAAAATAAACAATTACCTATTCACTAATCAGTAGTATCCACTATCCACTAGTCCACTACAAAGTAAAAGTACAGACCAGGCGGGGCCCGTGAAATTTTAAAGTTGTATATCTCTGTTGCTACTTGTGGGACCCATGTCATGTTCAGGTTTTTAATAGTGAGCCTACTAGAAATTTTGGCAAAGAAAAAATATATTTTGTAATTTGCGAAAAAAAGTTGAATTTTTGAATTGACCCACCTGGGAAAAAAATTAACACCCTTTGGTATTTTATTTATTATTTTTTCTAATCAAATTTTACATCATTTTGTCGACAATTCTTAAATTTTAAGAGAAAAAACCTGTTAGTAGAAAGTTATAGTCATTTGAATTTTTTCGCCGATATCAAAGTTTATAACTTCGGTGAACAACCAAAATTTGAATAAAATTAAGTTTGCCATTAACACGTAAAAATATTATTTTATACTTTTTAGTGTTTTTCTTTTCGTGAAGTTTCTTGAAAAATAAATTATTAGCTCACACAAACAGACGGATTATTTTCCACCCTTTAAATTGAAAATGCCATTCCATTTTCCTGCGTCTGTTGAAATTTACTCCTCAAGTTTACGAGAAGCTTGCTGATGTTTATATTATTTTTTCCTAATAATCAATTTCTCAATATTTCAAATATTTCCATTTCCTCAAAAAAGTTTATTAACATAAATAATTTAGAGAAATTCGAATAAATGACATCGGTTCTGGAAGTTTGTGATGTAGATTTACCGACTTTATATTAAAAAAAAAAAATCTAGACGTCTCAAGTCAGTGTACGAGGGTGTTATGAGAATGGTTTAATATATTGGAACGGGTGACTCTTGGGGTAGTCTATATATATATTCCCAAAATTTTTTTACCTACAATCGCGCTGCGTATCTCTTCCGGCAGTCTTCAGCCCGTTTTGTCCAGGGCCGGATTTTGCAAATTGAATATTTGATATTGACATGAGAACTTTACTATTTTATTAGCTACTTTCATACATGTATGTACGTAATACAGTGGCTGGCAGAAAGGTAAAAACAAATGTACCATTGATTTCTCAAGAAAAAAGAATTTGTGATAAATGTTGACGCTTTAAAAAAGATTAGTAACTCCTTTAAAAAAAATTTCGAAAAACTTTTACTTTCCAAATGGAGATCTTTCTAGTTTAAAATGCTTAAAACTGGATTCGAAGAGCTTTCAATACAAATCAAGCATGTTAATGGCAGTGAGATTCGTGGCAAATATCACCACATGTTGACTTAAACTTATTCATAGTTCTAGTACAACTGTTTTTCATATTTCTACACAAACGTTGTCAGTAAGTTGATTTTGGCAAGCTTCTGTTCCACTATTTAAACTGTCATAAGTTTTGATAAAAAATGTGAAGTCCGACCCTGACCAAAGTTCAAGTTATGTAAACAGGATGTTACTAGAAATGACATGTGTGTCAATGGCCGCCATTAAAATCTTAAATAATATCTCGTCTCGCGTGTGGTGTTTGGTGTGCAATATGGACTTACTTGTAAACACAGTTAATCTACGGTTTCGGCGCCTTTGGTAAGGCCCTTTGTTTACGAACCCTATTGATTACATACGCAATGCACAAAAGCACTGTTAATAAACAAATAGGGGGAAGGCGCTTATAAATTTCCATTAGAAATAAAGTCAGGAAAAAACAAACCTTTTGGTTATTTATTACCTTTTTCTTTGTGTTAGATTGTCTGAATCCCTTTTTTTATTAAAACTTACGGCTTTCAATTGTTCTCTTTACAGTCGACCCGAAAATATACAGCAATATACAGGGTGTGCCATCTTTTAAATGGAGATTCTTTGAAGGAAACTAAGGCAAGAACTTTATATGAATATATGTCCGCAGATGCTTTGTTTCGAAAATGCAGGGTGGTAAATTTTTTAAATGCTATTTACTTATTAAAACCGAAATGCAATTATCTGTTTGAGAAATTAAACCAGTATGGTGCTTAATAAAATTGCATTTATCTCCTAAACGGAGGAAAACTTAGAAAAATATGAAGAGGTAAGTTTTGTTAAGAATTTAACATAGGTACTATTTGACTGATATACGAAAATGCTGTAGAGGGTGGTGAAATTTTAAAGTTGTATATTTCTGTTGCTACTTACGGGACCAAAGCCAAATTTAGGGTTTTTGATAGTGGGCCTACTAGGAATGTTTTGGTTAAGAAAGAAATATTTTGTTATTTGTGAAAAAAAATTGAATTTTTGTTTTGATGCCCCTGATTAAAAAATAAACACGCTTAAATATTTTATTTATTATTTACACATTTTACATCATTTTGTCGAAAATTATTAAATTTTAACAGAAAAAATGTCTTAGTAGAATGATAGAGTCAATTGAATTCTTTTTAAATAATATTTTAGGTTTAAAAAAATTCAAATAACTATAACTTTTTACTAACAAATTTTTTTCTCTTACGTTTTAAAAATTTTCGACAAGAAGAAAAATTTGTTTAGAAAAAATAATAAATAAAATTCCTAAGCGTGTTCATTTTTTAACAGAGTGGGTCAAGCAAAAATTCAACTTTTTTTCGCAAATTAGAAAATATTTTTTTTCTTTGCCAAAACATTCTTAGTAGGTTCACTATCAAACACCCTGAACTTGACATGGGTCTCGTAAGTAGCAACAGAGATATACAACTTTAAAATTTCACCACCGCCGCCACTGTGAAAATGTAAAAAAATCAGTGGAGTACATGTTAATAAAAATAAAAAAAATTTCCGTCTGCTCATATGAACGTTCCTGAAGGGCATGCCAAAATCTTTTTATAGTCAGAATTAGGCTTAATTTAAGTACTTTACACAACGTAATTTTTATGAAAATTGTTGAAACCATATTGAAAATATTTTGAAGAAACAGAAAAACAATTAAAAAAATTAAATTTACCATTAATCTCAGTAACAAATACCTAATAGCTTAACAGTGGCGGGTTTAGAGCCTTGTACAAAAATAATTTCAATAGCGAATTTAAAAAAATAAATATTGTAACGTAAACATTGAGCATTTTTATATATTCTACAAAATATTATAAACAAAAAGAAACATTTTGCCGTCTATGTAATGTCTTTGAAAGAAATTATACCAAACAATATGAATAATAGATCAGTACTAATATATAATATAAAAAATGCCAGCCTTTTTTGGTATTTTTGATTTACATGCTGTTAGAGTTTCTGAAAACATTCCTTACTCACTGCGATCTTATCAAAATTTGCGCTGGATAATTTTGGCTTCTAAACGAAACAAAAAAATAACCCAATGATTTTTTTTTGAAATCTCTTTGGTAAATAAATTTTTTCGAAAAACAGCATTTTAGAAAATGGATTGACGAAATTTTTCAAAAATATTTTCTTGAAAACATATTTCGAACCCATATTTTTTCAAAAATGTCCTGACCGCTTTTTCAAAGATGCTTTTTAGAAAACGGATTTATGAAATATTTTGAACATATTTTCTTCAAAAACCCGTATTTCGGAAACACAGTTTTTCAAAAATGCCTCCAAACAAATAATTTTTAAAACAGGTACATTTTTCGAAAATATATTTTTTTGAAAATAATATTTAGAAAATTAAATTATGAACTCTAGTAACTTGGAAAATGTTAATGAAAAAAGACGGAAAAAGGTCCTGGACAAACCCAAATGAACCTTTTTTCAGTTTGACCAGGTTTTCTTGGGTTTGGTACGATACTTTCTCGTAAATTACTTTTTCAAAAAGCCGTTGCTTGACAAAATTAATACTAACCGAAAAAATTTAATTTCGAAAAGGATGTTCTCTGAAAAAATGTATTTTTGAAAAGTGCTTTAAAAAAAATTGAAAAATTGGTTTTAGACAAATTGTACTTTCGTAAGTACTCGTATATCCCCCCAAATGAGCAGAAGGCATAAATAAAAAAAATGCTACAATATTTACATTTTCATATTATTCAAGCAATTTGTCCTGTCGCGTGGAAGCTGAGATGACCAGCTATTGTAATGTCGCACTCGAGCTTGCCGGTTTTTTTTTTTTTTGGTCTGTACTTTAATGTAGCTCAAGATGACGTTGCGCCCCTCCCCCATAGATGAAATTTGAAATCCGCCCCTGCTCTAAAATAAGTCCCAGCCATAACAGGGATTAAGTAATTTAGAGAAAACACCTCATTCCTTTCTCTCTATGTGGCTTTCATCTGTAAAAGATTCCGGTCCATTTTGTAGAGATTTCGGCAATTAAACGTGGCTATTTTGCAGACAAAGGTCATTAGTTAACTTAAATTCGCCAAAAAGGGACTATTTGCCATGGAAATTAAGCCGTTTGTTGACTGGCTATGTTGGTAATACCCTAGCATTTTATTGTTACACTTTCTATTTTGACAAAAAAGTAAATAAATTATATCCCATAGCGTAGCGTTTTCCAGATATTTTTAAAATAACAGTATTAAACATTTTTCTTTCGAAAAGAGTTTCGAGCCGGGCTTTATCATTTTACTATTATCTGAAGTTTGAGGAGGGAAATACAGACTGACAGACTTAATTTTCATCGCCGTGCCGAATAAACAAAGGAAATTAGGACAGCCTTGAAGAGGAAGTTGGAGAAAAGCGTTGGGTATAAATTTAAATGAAAAACACTTGCAGGTTTTCTGATTATATAAAAGAGAACTATAGTTCCCCTCGGCTAAAATTTGAAAACATTACTTTCTAAATTAGGTTCGTAATTTTTAATGCAACCTCACAGAAATCTCGCAGTAGATTAAGTTTTTAAACCAACAGCATACGTAGCTCGGAAGAGTGTTAAATCAGACCATCTAGACCGATTAACGTTCGTGGGCCGTATGGAGTCCGGTCCGGACTCCGGAAATTAACAATCGATACGGAAACCTCAAATTTTCGACTAAGATAGCGAAATGCGTTGTCACCTGGCACATGATTACTCCCAATAATAATCACAGGTCAACATGGTTTTGTTCTAAGAAAGTGAAGGGTCATTTCCGAAGTAATTTTTCATATAGAATCCGAATCCGGGGTCAGAATTGCTCTATCACGTCAGGATTTTCAGATATCATAACCTAAAAGTGCAAAAATTGCGATTTTTGGCTATATTTGGGGTTATGTAGCATGATCATACTCTTTTTTCTCAAAAAACAACCAATGGCACCTTAAAGTGTGAGTCTTTTTCTTTCAAATGCCGTTGAGTTTGCTCAAATAGCTTATGTCTGCATTGAGATATTTCATTTTGAAGTTTTCGAGTTTCGTCAATTTCGTTATTCTCAAAATTCACATGATTCTGTAGTCTTTGACGTCCAAATTCGACACTTATCTTCAATTTTTAGTTTTCACATTTGAATCAAGTTTTTTTTTGCGACAATAGGTTCTTTAAAACTAAAAATTGAAGATAAGTGTCGAATTTGGACGTCAAAGACTACAGAATCATGTGAATTTTGAGAATAACGAAATTGATGAAACTCAAAAACTTCAAAACGGAATATCTCAATGCAGAAATAAGCTATTTTAGCAAACTCAACGGCAGTTAATAGAATAAGACTTACACTTTAAGGTGCCGTTGGTTGTTTTTTGAGAAAAAAGAATATGATGATGCTACATAACTTCAAATATAGCCAAAAATCGCGATTTTTGCACTTTTAGGTTGGGATATCTCAAAATCCTGACGTGATAGAGCAATTCGAACCCCGGATTCGGATTCTACATGAACAATTACTTCGAAAATGACCCTTCCCTTTCTTAGAACAATTCAAACATCTTTTTTTGCAGACCTGTGTAATTAATTAAATGAAGTTTAAGAATTGTTTTTTACACAGAAACGGGAATTATCGCATTAAGTTTGAAGAATTCCAACACGCTCTTCCGTCTTTCAACGATCCATAATTGAATTGCCGACTTTCTAGATGACAAATGCAAAACAAAATTTCTAGGTTAAGTGGATAAAAAATAGAGCCAAATTTAAATCCGGAAGTGTTAGAGGACAGTTTTGAGCCGGGCCTAATCCTTTTACCGTAACCTGGCGTTTGACGAGTGAAATACAGACTGGCAAACTTTGTATAATCAGATTACCGTGCCGGAAAGATAAGGGGAATTAGGACAGTCTTGAAGAGGAAGATGGAAAAAAGCGTTGGCTGAAAATTTCACTGTGTTTTTTTTGCTTGTTCACTTTCCTCTTTTCAGTGTTTCGTGAAACGGAACACACTTTGAGCTACTGTTTATCGACACATACAAGTCTGTCTGTACCAAAAACTAATTTTGACATATTTTCGAGTTAGTTAACTCTTGCACTTATAAGTCAAGTTACCTAAGACTTTTTTTCTTCAAAATAACTCTTATTTAGATAAATACATTAGAAACTTCTGAAAAGACAGTTCCGGGTGAAAATAATCCATTTTTTCATACAGTTGGCCCTTACGCATCATTCCTCAAAGTTTATGAATAAGTCAGGAGTCAGGAGTGTCAGGAAAAACGACAAATCACGTAAAATATCACTACACATATGTATATTCGGACCTGCCTGAAAAGTACAAACAATATTTCGCCTTTCAGATTCCTCAATGAAGTAGAAACGACGTTGCCACTCTCACTTTAAATCTCAGCACCATGCAATAAAAATAAATTACAAAAAATAATGGGATATTGGTGATAAACGCTTAAAAATTGCTGCCCCCACACTTATCACCAAATGGATCCCTCAGAAAAATCTGAAAAAAATCATGAACATTGAGAATTAGGTCTAGATTGAGTCAAAATTATCAAAATTGACAAATTCTCGCGCAATCAATAATTGTTATATATAATTTAATTGTTTATTTCCTTATAACTGCTGAACCATTGGTTTTAGAGAAAAAGCTTTTACAACTATAGTCCCTACACATTTTTCAAAACCTTTAATTTGGCTTGGTCGAAACGCCAGGGCATTACCATTAATGGTAATGGTGGCACGGAACAATAATTGTGCAAGTATAGCATGCACTTGACCGATTTTTTTCATCCTACATACGTACAATGTGTGAAAAAAAAACATGAGTGGTTTCGTCCTTTTGCTGATGCTGTAGACTTATTTCATTAAAAAAAAACATAAAACAAAAACATTTACCACATGAACATTTTTCCACCAAAGGTTTTTTTTTAAAATTTTAAGAAACACGAGTAAAAACAGAACTGTTCAATATTATGTAAAATAATTCCGAAATTTTTTGTATTCGTTAAGCAAAACGAAAGTTATGAAATAATATTTTATATTTATATTTACCGACGCTTGAAATATGAATTTTATTTTTAATGAATCATATTTTATCGTAAAATCGATTTAGCAACAGTCCGTAATATTTCTGTCAGGAGATGACAATGACAAGGGCAAGCTAACATTTTATGACAGAGACGATATTAATAAAGAGAAATAATTAAAATTTTTATTTTTATACTAAAAATGATGATGGTTGGGAAGGACGTAGCAGTCCAGTGGCATGCCCGAGGGGAAGGGTTTCGATTAAAATAAGTAACAATCAAACGTCGTCCAGTCCAATCCTTTTTTAATAAACTACGTACGACACAATCACAATCCAAATTATTATTCACACTCACGGAAGACCTTTATTGCAAAAACAAACAGAAATATACCCAAGCGAACTCGTTCGAACAAACTAAAACTCGCAGACATGGTTGCTAACAATAATACCCTAAACACCCAAAAACGTTGGCAACAATCCCCAAATTTGAGGAATTTAAAAATGCAATTCCCCATAGTTTTCCCCACAAAATTAAAAATCAATTGAGGAATCAACATATTTTTTATTTATTTTTAAAGACTTGTATATAAAATATATAAAAATAAAAGAATTAAGAACATACCGCCAAGATCACCTTGCTGCTTCAACTTTATCTTTATCTCTTATTAACCACTTTTCCATTTGTATTCACAAAAAACTTCACTTTCATGGAAAAAAATAACCATCAAATCCTTGTAATTACTATGAATACGATACAGTATTACCATCCACACAGCAAAAACAATAAGCCAAAGACCTTGGAAATATCAAGAACAATAATCTGAGATTTGCCGTGAAATTAAAGAGACTTGTTCCAGTTATGTATGACAAACCTAAGGAGATTAGCTGTGGCCCATTGGTGATGAAATCCGGACTGTCCGTCATGAATGATTTTGTGTTTTTGTGGATATTTTAGAATTTGGAAGTTGATGACTTACTCCATAACTTTGCTGACAACAGAGAGAAGGGAGATAGGTCTGTAGTTGGATGGAAGGGATTTGGAACCTCTTTCAGTTATCTGGGAAAATACCCTTGTCATAGGAGATCTGGGAAAGACGAGTTAAGATGGGTTCAAGTTCTGGAGCGCATATTTTTAGAACAGTTGCTGGTATGCCATTCAGACCGGAGGACTTTTTAGTGTTATTATGTCAAGGGATAGAAGAATTTTTTGAAGTTTGACTTTAAGTATTAAGTATGTCGGGCATTTTGTGGCGTACAGCGTAGCGGGCAAATGACCAGAAAGATTTGCTTTATTTACCTTTTATGCGGTTGTTTAAAGCATTTTTGGATTCTAAGATAGTTTGATTATATTGATTTCTTGCCTTGGTAAAACTTTGATGATTTTCGGGTGCAGGATTGTGAAGAACCTTTTATGAGCATGGACTTTTTTCAGCCTGGCTTTATCACAGGCCTTGGAGAACAAGGGCTTTTGATGGTGGAGTTTAGGTTTCTTGCGGGTATAAGGAATGAAACTTATAATACCTACTTGAATGACAGCTGTGATATGAGAGCAGATTTTGGAGGTATCGGGAGTAGAAAAACGGACAGGGTTCCAGGAAAAAAGTCCATACCAGTCAGCAGAATTGTGGCGCATAATGGATGTGAACAGAAAAAGGTATATTTATTCAAATTAAGGGGTATTATTTTGTATAATTTTATGAAAATCCAAACTGGTTTCGCCACGCGAATGAAACTGTTAATTACCATTAAATAATTACATGTTTTCTAATGTTAATTGAACTAAATCTAGTGTGACAATTCGAGGACGTTGTACGCATTTGTAATGCGACTTAATTAGTGTTTTGGGAATAAATTAGGCATTAAAATGGTAGTTTTTACCATAAAAATTTAATAGTTACTAACTGCCGGGGTTAAAAATGGAGCGAAAATGCTTAAAATGCTATGTCACGCATGGTATAGGAATCTTTCAAGGCTTAACTATAATTCTACGAGAGATTTACGAAAGATTTTTTTTAAAAGGTGGTTTTGGAAATATGGGAAGGGGGGAAACATCTGCAGGTGATTTGATCTATAAACCAAAGACCCTCGGTATGAATGAACTGAAATAGTATGCACCTCGACAATATAGTGTTTAAAACATAAAATTCGCATATATGCTGTGTATTTTTGCCCTAATAAATTCTTTTTAAATCTTAAAATTTTTCTTTAGCTTTCAAAAAGGAAAATCCTTTTCTGGACACCTTGTATAATATGATAATAAATAGATATAATAATAAGAAATAAAACAGTTCAAAGAAAAGCAAAAGGTGCTGAAATAAATTATTATTTGAGATGGATTTTCTAATTTACGGAAATCTGTTTTTTCTTTATCAAAGGCAGTACAGGAAATCGTTATTTAAAAAAAAAATTGAAATTGAGGAACTTAATATATACAATAATTTTGGCGATCCCCTCTTTTTCCCTTTGGGTCTGACAAGATTCCCAAAGTTTATTCGTGCATTGTATAATTATATTATGTTTTCCCCTGGTTATATAATTCTCAGGGCGGTTGTAAATGACCTGTTTACATGTAAAATCTGCCACATTCCTTTTAGTATCCTTCTCACAACAGAATTTAGCATGCAGAAGGGTATTAAGGGAACATCCAGCTGCAGAGATATGTTGGACGTACACCTGTAATGGCACATGCTCCGAGAAGGGCTTGTAGGGAAATTAGTACGCTAACAGATTAAATTGTTGTGGCTTGTTGGGTGAGGTTTTTGGTTTAAACTGGTAAGACGGCGATTGTCTAGAAAGTGACGCCATTTCTGTCCGGTAAGAAAATGTCCTGTAAAATTTAATTTTAAGTTACAGAGTACGAGAAATAAATTGGAAGTCATCTACTTGTTGCAGAAAACTTGAGTTATCCTGTTGTTGTAATTATGTGTGGTTTGAAAGATATCTATATTTGACACTTATGTATAATATTTAGAAGATGACCATCGCCTCAGTTCGCTGTCGAATATTTGGACGGTGACTTGTTGCATGCAAATATTATACGAAATCAGAGTTAATAGAGTTACCTAAAAAATGGCAATTTTCTAGTTATCCACTTGTAGTCTTGAGGCAGCGATATATCAATGTATCAAATTTGTTCAATCAAATATATGTAGGTAATTATATAATACTTGGTGAAAGTCATAATTATAATACCAGGGGTATAAGTAGTGTTGTAAAATTTCCGGAAATATATTTTTTGGAAATATTTCCGGAAATATATGGAAATATTGAAAACATTGGAAATATTTATTAAAGACAAATTATCTTTGAAAAATAAACATCGAAACCAAAATTTAGCAAAAATAAACAAATAAAAATAAATGCATAGAACAGTATATAGCCAGAACAAACAAATAAACATAAATTGATGCAAAAATGCCAAAAAACTGTTAAGAAATTGGTACTAGTCAAAATTAGTTATTTGCGAGTCGCAAATCGGGAGAGAGGAATGTCCTCGTCTCATTGTCATTAGTTGTTAAACTAGCCTCTTGAATATTTGGTAATATTTCTTTATGAACGGAACTGTTTTTATTACTTAGCTCTTTGCTATTAGTATTATTGTCATTGTTCTCGTGGCTATCATATTTCTCACTTATTTCATCTATATCTTCAGCTTCATCAGTTGTTCAAACCATGTACTTCTTGGCAGTAACAAAAGTCAATTTTGAAACTCAGCCAAGAAGCAGGTAACACCTGCCATTCTTGAAAATGTGAGAAGTAAGTTCCAAAATGGACTTTATTAATGCCAAGAAGTTTATGGTGGGCATTTTAAACAACATGTAAAGTAATAAGAAAAATAAAGGTATTTCAATTTGTAATTTTTTGTCATGATTTTTAAATTTTATAGGCGTGCCATTTAAAAATGAATTAACTTTAAAAATGAGGTACCACACGGCATAGGGTTGCATTTAAAATTTTTGACCTCAACTCCCTAGCGTCACCCCTCAGTGGAGTTGAAAAAGTTAAATTACATAAAAAAGTAGATTTATTAACCAAGATACACCTAAAATTTGGTGTCTATCTGTACTAATAGCAAAGATATTTGCCCATACGAGGACTTTTCGAACTCCCTGTACACTGGCTGTTACATATTTTGTGCTGTTACCCACTATGTGTTATTTGTTTAAATTTAAAGTACCCCTAAGTGAACATATTTATGATCTGGAAAGATTTTTGATTTTTTTTGCTTAAATTTTGGAATATCATATTGAAATATAGTTTAGGGCTTGCTTAGAGATTTTTTGTATACTATACCTATTTAAGTATTTGGTTTAATTTCTTAATTGACAAGTGTAAAATATTGAATAATATTAACAACACGAATAAAGTTTTGAACTTGAATTCGAATTTGGTGATATTCACTGGCCTGCAAGATCATGCGATCTAAACCCCCTTGATTTTTTCTTGTGGGGCTTCCTCAATGACAAAATCTGTTCTATCAATCCGCAGGCGATTAATAACCTAAAGTAAAATATTCGTTAAGTTAATGTCTCTACTTTTTAATAAAAATAAACAAACATGTTATTTCTATAAAACTGTTGTTTTTATTTAAAAAGAAAATCCCGAAGTATCTGTTGGGACTCCCTATGCAAAAAAAACCTTTTCCGAAGCAACGAAGAAGCCAAAACGATAAAATTAAAGATTTCCGCCTTTGAACCCTTCAAATCGTATAAATCTAACCTTCCTAATGTCCGGCCGGTTTTTTCCATTTGTAAAAAATTATTCCGAACAAGTTTTTTAATAACGAAGTCTTTCTGTCCTGCTAATTACGGAATTCCCAAACGTTGATGTAGCCTTCTTTATTTTTGCAGACATATTAATTTTTTGTGACTAAATATTTCATTGCTTAATTACTTTTTTTTCAACGTGGATTAGTCATTTATGAAAGGTTAATTAGTGATACCTCTAATTAATTTTATTCCAATTTGTTGTATTTCAACGGCAGCAAAAAGAAAAAGAATGAAAACATAATAAGATATATTATAACGCAGTGCAGTCCATGTATTCTTAGTCTAACATAAAAGGAAAAGTCGAAATGATACAAATCATAATTGGAAAGCTGTCTCCTAGCAACCAATTTCATTTGTTTAATTATAGACGGCGTCATTGCAACTGACACCCAGAGAATCGACAAGATTTAACTCTATAGAATAAAAGCGAAATTTCCTAAAGAATTTTTCTCGCCAATCAGGTGCAGAAATTCAAAAGTAAATAGTGGGTTATATTCCTTTTTTATGCCCTCTTTCACAAGCTATCACAGTACATGCATTTGCATTTGAAAAAAAGTCAGTTCATATGAAAATGAATTTGTATGACGAATTTCGTTCCCAAATGAGACCTAGCCTAAAATACTGTTCCCAAATCGAGCAAGCGGCAGTATCTTCGACACTGTGTCCTTCATTGTGTCCAACAGAAGAAAACTTCCTCCTCTAGCCCATCGACGCGCTATCGATAATCTATCTCTCTTCTACCAATATTTTCAAGGATTCTTCCCCTTTTTATTGTTGCTAACACAAAAATAAGTAGTGCGTTACACCCTTCAAAGTCCAACTTCAAAACCCGGAACATTCCACTTCTTTTGCTTGTTCATGCCTAGGATCATCAGGTTAGTTAATAAATTGCCTGCTGAGGTTTCTCCTTTCCCTTATAATCTTTAATCCTTTAAATAAATCCTTTGTGAACTTTCCCTATTTTTTAACACCCACGGTATAAAGTCTACTGGGTTTGTACCAAATAATAAAATAATACCAATATACCTGGTATACATTTTTTTTTCTACCTTATTCACAGAAATTATTTTTTTTTTAATTTTTCCGCTCTACTTTCGAGAATATGTAAGTTATGCTGCAATTAGCATGTTAACACCAAAGTGCACATTTCCACGATATTCTCCTTTATAAATAATAATTTTTGATTAATTAAATGAATTAAGCCAGTCACGTGGATTTAAATGCAAAAATATTATTGATATTTTATGCATGTTTGAGTCAGTTAAAGAGCATTTCGTGGTATTTAGAGAAACAAGTCATAAAATTAGCAGATATAAATGTTTTTTATTGATGCTTAGAGACTGCTACAACTATTTAGCTGTACTTTTACCAACAGACAAGGATATTATAGATACAAATTTCGAAAATACATTATTTTTTCGGAAGAAATATTGTGTATTTTTTTCTAAAAATACTCTACATTTCTAGATTTTGATTTGACTTTCAGTTGTAATAATTATTTATATTAGTAGTGTGTTTGCTTAGGTATTTTTAGAGCAGCTTTAGAAAAATATCCTATCACCAATATTTTTGTGTCTTCATCGTTGGGCCGAAAACTGTTCGCCCCATCCTCTTGCTTTAAATATTCTTCTTCAAATTGCATGGAGACCAATGTTTAGATTATAATGTAACTTTGTCCAAAGACATCTTACTATCACATGTAATTCATAAAACATGTTGTTCCTAATCCGCATTTGGAGACTGATTACAGCCCTTTAGAGTCATTAAAGCTGCTTTTGCGACACGGGTTTTGCCTTTGATAAATTACTTATATAATAGAGGACACAGCATGGTAATTCGAACCCACTTTACCAAGGCCATTATAGGGCCTAAATAGGGCAAAAAACATGCTGTCCATCAAATAAAATAATTAATTTGCAAGTACTCTAAGCCTTACATTTACATTAGTTTTAGTGAAAAGCTCCATTAATTACAAAAGTAAGTTACAAGTACCATTTTTTCGTTTTTTTTTTGAGAAAGGCATGATTTGAAAATTGGCATATAAGCGCATGAGAAACCACTTGAAAGCCTAACAATTATTATTATTACTATTTGTCCATAATGATGACCGATTTGTAGCCGTAAAAAAATTCGAAAACAGACTGATATATTTTTACTTTAGGCATACCTATAAACTCAGACGTTAAAAAAGGAAAATTAAAACAAAAGCCCAAATTAACAAACTAAAGGTATAATTTATAACTTTTCGTGACATCTATGGCATTCAAACAAGGGTTGATATTGAATAATGTCCTAATAGGGACGCAATAATTACAGTTTGTGTTAGTTTGTTAAATAATTACCGTGTCCCCTCCTATTCAGCGGTGTAATTTAAAATGTAATTATTTGTTATTGGTGTTGATCGATTGTTTTTTAAGTGCCTACAGGTAATTTTTTACACATGGTTATTAAAGCACTCGAAATATAAAATTATTGATCATGTCTTATTTTTAGGTTTTAAAATATTAGTTGTTAATTGCACGTATGTTGGTTAATTGTACGTATATCTGTTGCCAAATGTCTAATTTATTAAAAGAAGTAAGAAGCGCTGATTACTATTATGTTGAAATATTTTTTCATAAAAATAGACCAGCTTCCCAAAAGAAAAAACACTAAAAAGTATGAAATAATATTTTTACGAATTTGCAACTGTGGTTAATGGTAAACTTAATTTTATTCAAAGTTAGGAACTTGTACACCGAAGTTCTGAACTTTGTAGTCCTACGAACAAGGGCATGAATCCTCTTTGATGGTGCGTGTATGTCTACACGTTATCAGGGAAAGCATGATTTCATTCTCTATTAGCTTTAAAGAAATAAAAAATAGATTGTCCTGAGGTTTTAGTCAGAAATTTGGACTTTTATTATTGTCCCTAAATTTAAAGCATACAATTAATTTTCGGAAACTTCTGATGACCACTTTAGTAATAAAAATTTTCCGGAAGCTCTGGGTATTATATTGGCTTTAATATCGCCGGTGCTTAACTTTTATTAGAGCACCCTGTATGTTTTAAGTACAAAAATTTTAGTTATTAGCTCTAATTTGCTAGCAATTTGTCATTTTGTCACTCTAAAAAATGCTTAAGCCAGCTTGTTTCTTAATAAAATGCTTTAAATAAGTTTGACCAAAAAATCAGGTCGTAGAACCCACAGTGCGCCGTCAATTTTCTTAATCTGTTACACATAATTAAATTTTTTGGCCTCAATAACTCCGAAAATGACATGTTAGTTAACATTTTTGAAGAATTTGCCAATCGCGAATTTTTATCCCTCCCTCCGTTAATTTTTTTACTATCGATTATGCAAAATTAAATTTTCTGACCTCAATAATCCCGAAATATTGGTTAACGTTTTTGAATAAATTACCAGCTGCTCCTTTTGTTCTCTCTGTCCCCCACCCCCGTAAATTTTCTTTTATTATTAGTTAGAAAAATTTGATATGCTGACCTCGCTAGTTCCGAAATTGGCATGTTAGTTAATATTTTTGAAAAAAATTCCTAGTCACTACTTTTTTATCACATCCCCCTTCCCGTTAATTTTTTTAACATCTGTTAGACAAAATTAGATGTTCTGTCCTCAATAACCCCGAAAATGACCCTTAGTTAATATTTTTGAACAGTTTTCTAGTCTCTCTTTTTTCCACTCACGTCAGCAAAAAATCCATAAAATGGGACCATTTGGGAGAACTCATGTACAAAAGAATTCTTTTTTATCGAACTCTGTTAATCCGTTTAAGAATTATGCGTGAACATACATAAAAAAATGACACACACCGGTGGAACTGATGTCATGAAGTCGGTTAAAAAGCCGTAATTCTCCTTTTAAGAGCATTATAAGGTCAGTTATTAAGTTTTCTGCACTACTAAAGAACTAATACGGGACCGGCTTTATGAGAAAGTTACTTTTCAGACTCCGAAACATTCAAAAACAACTTCTCCAGCTTCAATTTTACCTTTTGAGACAAAGCATCATTTTACGTCCCATAAATTTTGTTTATCTGAGTAATCGCTGAGCCGTTTTGGTTTAAACGCCGATTACAGCCCCTTCTTGTATCCGCATTAACAACTCGAAGCGGAACGTAATTGTATCAAATTTGTTATCTTGGAACAACAGTTACTTAGACACTCCTAGAAGTTAACCCATGCGGTTGTTTAATAAAACCGCAAAAAAATAAGAGCTTCATATGACGAGGGTACAAGTCAAGAGACCAAGTAGGTATATTATACGGGATGAAAATATTCTGGCTTTAATTTTTTTTAGACCTGTTTACTTCAATATTCCCAATCTTTTTTCTTTGTTTATCATTCTTTATCTTTGTTTATAATATTAATAGCTTTCGCCCGCGTCTTTGACAGCGGTATAACAATATTACTCCATTGCAAACTTTGAACCCCTATTTCCTCCTTATGGTAATAAGGGTGGGGGACAGCAATTTTTAAGCATTTTTCCCAAAAAATGCATAAAAAATACATCCTGTATATTGTTGAATTCGTGCTATAATAAGCTTTCATTTGACACTCTACACGATGCTCTTGAAAAGTTTTTTTCCATTTCCCAATTTACCCCCTGAAATTAACCCCCAGAATCCAAATTCAACTTTTTATACTTTACGTCTATAACACTCTATCTCTGTGCTAAATTTCAAATTTTTACGTCCACTAATTTCAGAGAAAACCGCCTGTGACAGACGAACGGACGGACGAACACAGAAATGATTCCATAAGTGACACTAAAAACGCTAACAGCCAGATTCTCCAACGCTAGTCCGGTCTAATTTGACAACCAAAAGTTTTAAACTGAGAAGTGAAGAACAACTAAGTTTTATACTATAAATTTATTTCTGAGTTTTTTCGCAAATTTATAAAGAGAAGGGCAGTCTTAGTACGTGCTTTCGACAATAATAGAACTAAATTCATTACAGCAATTCGTGTCAAGATGAAAGTCATTTAAAAACCAAGCAAATCGCTGAAATTTCAAAATAATTCATAAGTTTTTAATGACGCCTTGCTAGTAATGACAGGACAAAAACCTGTCAAACCATAAGATCTTAATTTAAACCAGTAGTAGTAAATCTTAAACCTTCTTGGTGAATCTGAACGTAAAAGTCCACCGAATATTGGAACTAAACAAATAAAAGGTCACCCAAGAAATAATTCAGGAAGTTCTTTAATAGGCCAATGAATTTGGTCTATATTTACATTTTTCCCCGGAAAAAATTAACGAAAAACCAAATTGCAAAGCAAGCACGTGCCCGGAAGTTTTTTGCGTAACGTCATGCGACATAATTATCCTACGATGGCCTAATTTTCCGTGAATATCTCCCAAATTAGAAATAATTACTTCATAAGACACATTTTGGGCAATTTGCTTGCCGAAAGCTCTGATTACTATTCCCTTGTTTGAGTTCATCAGAAATTCCTGAAAGGTCTTCCTGCTTCCTTGAAATAATTTCTACAACTAATTCCCAAGCTTCAAATGTACATGTACGAATATAGGTAAGACTAATTTTTACAAATTATAGTATTATTATATTCCACGTGGGTAATTTTAAGATTTCCTGCTAGCAGAGGGTATGATGAATATGTTCTAATTTAGTGAATCTCTTTATATCCATATAGTATTTATGATTAACCTGTGGGGGTATAGCAACAAAGCACTGGTGAAATGAGGTGAAATGATGAAGGCACGCTTATAGAAAATAAATAATAATTATAATATGAAACAGGATTCAGTCTTAGAAAGCTAATTTTATAGTGCACCTATTTTTATAATTCTTTCAATACAGGAATTAAATATATACCAAATGTCCAGAGCTACCACAAATTTTTAATATTTTAAGTAAATATTTTCTATTTAACCGACTTCACGAAAATGTTATCATTTCGAATCGTATGCCATATTTTTTTTTATGTATGGTCACATTGGTCATGTATAAAACGGAAGGTGGTAGGGGAATTCTTCCTCGACCGAGGTGGTACCACCCCACACATCCTCTTAAAGGCTGGTGAAATCCCTACGGATGTTTCTAGCTATGGATATGTGAGTCGATCCCCCAGTACACCCACGGTACATAGAACTTAAACTTCGGTCTTCGTGGTCTGTCAGAAGATAAAAAAAAGGGGAGGGGGTAAAACCGGACCGACAGAATTTTTCTGAAAATGTTGACTTATATCTCATTCTCGAGGATATTAAGGCCAAAAAATTTAATTTTGTGTACAATATGTTATAAAAATTAACGGGGGGGGGGGGGGGGGTGATGGATAGGAGCAACTGCCAATTTCTTTAAAAATGTTAACAAATTGGTTATTTTCGGGGATATCGAAGTCACAAAAGCTAAGTTAATGTAACGGATGTAAAAAAAAAATTACGTCGGGTTAGGAGGACGAAAAGGGAAGGTGGAAAATTCTTTAAAAATATTAACTATGTCATTTTCGGGGTTACTGAGGTCTGAAAATCGAATACTACATGGATATTACAAATTTAAGGAGGGGGCGATAAGACGAAGGGCGATGGAGAATAGGTGAACTAAAAAGAAAGAAATAATTTTGTTTTATTATTTATTTATTTAGTATAAATATGTAAAAATATTATTTCATACGTTTTAGTGCTTCTTCTTTTGTGAAGTCGGTTCATTTGAAAAACAAATTATTACATTGAATTATAGAGGATAAATAGTAACTTGCAGTGCTTAAAAATTCAAAAGAATATTCCTGCTACATATAATAAATAACACATTTCTTTAAGGGTGCATTTGCCGACCTCACTAACTTATTGCCAACTGAATTTTATTTTAGTATAATATTTTGCTTTATATTTCATTTGTATGCATATTTTTACAATATTAACTGTAGATTCATATTCTGTGGGTATTTTTTACCGTATTAATAAAAGTTTCAAGATATTTTACGATTTATTTTAAGAAAACAATAGTTAAAAATAATATTGAGGTCCTAGCGACAGAAAAAAGCGACAACATAGATCTCTTAAAATATTAATCTTCTAAACGAAATAATTATATACGTTGAAATTGACTGAACATTGTTTGCAGGATATGATTATAGTATACTTAATATCATAATCAATGTAATTTTAAAATATTTTAAAGCAGACAAACCATGTCAAAATGAAATTAGGTTGGCAACAACGGACGCGATTGGAAAATACCACCTTAAGTGAAAAACTTGTGGTCTCGAGAGGATGCGTGTTTTTACAACTAAAGTAAATTACAAACTTTTAAGTAACGAAACTTGATTTGGACCTAGCTGGTTGTAATATTTATTGGTTATTAAGAAGCAAACCAGAGTAGCTAAGAAATTAGGCCCGAAACTTTGTAATTAATAGGACGAACTCGAGGTTTCCAAATAGTTTATGGAGCAAGCTTAATCAAACTTTTATAACCCGGAGGCGATACAACAAAATGTCGCTTATGGTTAGGATTTCCGCATACCTTCGAAATTTTTGGAAGTTCTGCTCGTGATCGGCATACGTGTTCCCAGCTTTGCAGGTTTATCGCCTAGTTTTAACTAACGTTAGTTTGTTAATAAGGATCTCTAAAATTAACTTCCTTATTCATTTCTAAGCAAATTTGATCTAAAAAATAAAATCTATTTCTCTGCATGGTGATATTGTCATATTAACGACATTGTTATGATCATGCAGAGAAAAGGTTTTTATTTTTTTAAGCAAAAACCGTGCATCGGATTGAAAAATTCAAGAGATCAAATTTGCTTAGAAATGATTGGGGATTTCAGGAATAATTTTAATTTTACAAGAAATCAGTGGCGTACCATCAATGTCTGCCAAAATAGGCAGGTGAAATTCCGTACGAACGCCACTGGTGGAAATAAAAAAAATTGTGGTGCACTAAATAATGCCTCTTGATACATAGTACATGTATGCCAAATTTAATTAAAATATCTAAAGTGGTATTACAGATATTAATAAAAACTATTTATTTTTGAAAACTTTACCACCCTGTATCTCAAAAGTTAAGACGTCTAGGACATACGTTCATATGAAATTTTCTTTTTAAAATAGACCCAAAAATCGCTCCCCTAAATATTGACATTCAATTAGAAAACACCCTGTATATAGATAAAAATATGAATTCGAAAATCCACTAACCAAAAATGTCAATACATTCTTTTTAATGAAATTACTCTTTACCAACGATTATCAACTTTGTTAAATTTATAAAAGTCTAACTTTCCTCTCAGCTTGTCACCCCTCAAAATTGTAATCGAATAACCATCGAACCAAAATGGTGACTTCCGTGAAAACTCCTGCGAATGAAATGCCTGCTAAGGTCGCTTCTTATAAAGCCTCAAGTTCATTATTCAAAAAAAGCGTCTATCAAATTTACATAAATATACATCAGTCGCTGCTGGCGCTATCTACCATCTTCCAATAATTTATTTAGATAATGTCTCTCTTGTGTAATTCAATACCTAACCTTTAATTCCAGGAAATTGGAATTCCATTTGAGTACCTTTAAATTTGTTTTTATATGGTAAAGTTGATTGAAAAAATAACGCTTTTTTACAGTATATATATATATATATATATATATATATATATATATATATATATATATATATATATATATATATATATATATAGCCAATTTTGCGTTAAATAAAAGCTTTTCCTTAAATACCTTTAAAAATTACATCACATTCAAAAATTTCCAACTTTAAACAACAAAAAAACACCTGATTAAATAATAACTGTAACTACATTTTGTTTTTGGTAATTATTAATGCAAATTACTTAGTTAAAATATTTTAATAAATTAAGAAACCTAATTAATTTTCATAGTCGATCTCATATAAATTTTTTACTGGAAGTATGGGTTTTTACTGATATAGACTGGTAGGTGAGGGATCTTACTAAAATCATTAAAAGTGGTTTTCATTGGCTCTGATGGCCAGATTTACTATTAAATAAGGCCGATCTAATTGGACAATTAAATTTAAATTGACTAGTCTAGGAATAGGACAACCTGTACTAGTTTTTTTTTGTCAAGGAGAGGTTGCGATTTCCTATCAAAAACGCCCCCAAACACCACAATTATCTGACCTTGTATGTCGTGCGATACATGTATTCCTGGCCTCGAATAGGAACAAGGGCATTTTTAGTGCTACATGCTAAAATTAGCAAAACGAAACACTAATGTAATCACTTCGGTATCCGTCCGTCCGGCTGCCTGTCACAGGCGATTTTCTCTGAAACTATTTGACGTAAAAATTTGAAATTTAGAACAGAGATAGACGTGAAGTATAAAAAGTTGAATTTTAATTCTGGGGGTTAATTTCAGGAGGTAAATGGAAACATAAATTTCAAGGGGTGTCAAATGAAAGCTTATTGTTGAAGCACGAATTCATCAATATATACGATGTATTTTTTAAGCGTTTTTTTAACCATTCTTGGAGAACACGATTCAAAATTGCAGTCCCAATCCCTCATAATAATGTTAAAAATTCCGCATTATTAATGTATAAGAAGTTTTAATAAATAAATTACGCTTTTTTAATAATAATTTAACTAGTTGTGGAACGATTTTTTTTAAGTAGCTGTTACACAAAAAAAATTGAGTAATTAAAAATGCCATGAAACCCTAATATCCCACAAAACCCCTTTGTATATAAAGTAACGCTTTTCTTTTAAAGGCTACTTAGTTCATTCATTGTGACTGTAATTATACAACCCTTCATTCATGAACTCCCTTTGGGTGTTAAAGATTAAAAGGATTTTTAATTTAATATTACAGACTTTGAAAAAAACCCTAAAACCTAATTTAGTATAAAGCCAAGGCAAGAGTATCTTACTCTGAAATTTCTAATTAGTTGATTTTAATTCGGAGGCTTATTGGGGTAGAGCGGGCAAAAGTTTGATAATACGCTTGTAATATTTTGGTGTTGAAAGGTCTGAGTGTAAAAACTTGAAAATATTAAAACCTTATGATCATTAAAATGCTGTAAAAGTAAGAAAGAAAATGTATAGACGCCTTTATACTGAAGGGATTTAAAGTTAACGCCATTTTACAACAACTTAATCTAGAAATTTTATATTTTGCTGTGCATTAGCTAATTTCATCTTAGAAGAAATAAGAAATAATGCAGAATTCTCCAATAAAATCATGTTCTCCGACGAAGCCCGTTTCCACCGGGTCAAGTGCACAATTAGTGTTCCATGCCATCAGCACCCCACTTAACCTGAGCCTCAGGTTTGCTCAGTTCCTGAGCAAACTTCGGTTACCTGATTTCCGACCATTTGCCGCACACTCGCCGCCGACGGCACAAACGGTGTATCAGAGTATCAGCATTGCAAAACGTGCAAGAACAAAAGTTGTTCCATACATCGTGAAAAATATTTTTTCTTCTAAAAACTAATCTAAAAAATTGTGAAAAAAATCATGAACATTTTTAATTAGGTGAAGATTAAGTCAAAGATATCAGGATTAAAAAATTCTAGCGCAATCAATTGTCATAAACAATTTAATTTTTATTTCCTTATAACTGCTAAACCATTGGTTTTAGAGAAAAAGTTTCTCGATAAAAAATATTTACCACGATGTAAGGAACAACTTTTGTCTGTACACTGTATAGGTTTTTCAAAATTTTTAATTTGGCTCAGTCGAAATACGAGCGTGTGCAGGCATAGCTTGGACTTGACCGATTTATTTATTTAAATTTTGTACGAATAAAAAAGTAGCATTCAACGTAAAGGAAAAAGGTGACAACCAAATAAAAGGTCGGGCTCTTTCGTTTTAAAGTATTCCTTGTTGTGGAATTCGAAATAAAATTTAATTTAAATATAGTTGCAAGACTTTATATGAAACCGTTTCTCGCCGAGATGCTGAATAATGTGAGTAAAAAGGACATAATGGGGGCTCTTTATTTTGCTTTCTGACAGAGAGTAGGTCGGAAAATGGCCTATTTTATCTAAACAGGCCATATTAGACCCATTTGTATATTTCGAAATATCCAGCTAATAATAAATTTAAGCTTGGGCCGTAGGGTCTTACAAGACCCGGGAATAATATTTTCCTTATTGGATTTAAAAAAAAAGTATCGAGCACCGAAAACTTTCCAGGAGAACAAATATTGAACAAGGGTTATTTCCATATTTTTTGTAGGATCTCGTAGGGTTACTTTAATAATGCTAAATACCCTTCTTGTTAGTTAATTTGTGCTGTAGGGTATTTAGTCAATAAACACAGACATTTTAGCTTCAAACCTGAGCTATTCAAGTTAAATCAATGGTTTACCTACCCCCTTTGCAAATATGTACTTATTTTAAAGATTACGACTAAGTTCTAAGTATTATTTTGGCCTACTTCACAGAAGTTTTTCGCCGTCTTTTTTGTATTTTTATTCAAATGTACATAGATAAGTAATGTTAACGGCCTCGGATCTAAAGATAATATAATTGATTAAAATGCTTTTTTAAAATACATACATACGTACATAAAAATACATTTTCAAATACAATACAATTTTTTTTTACCTCCATAGGGTTTTTACTAAATTCTTTTACACAAGTTATATATTTTTGGAATCTCCAGAAAATTTTCCATTGATTAAAAGAATACAGCAGAAAATTCTCTTTGGGTTAGAAAATACGGAGGCTTAAATATATAATTCTTTTAAGAGAAGGTTACAGAAATTCAATGTTCAATGTTTGACCTTATTTCAGATTCTATTAATTTCTGGATGGAATTTTTAACAAAACTATAATAAGTTATATATTTCTGGAATCTCCAGAAAATTTTCTATTAGATAAAGGAATAGTCGAGGAAATTCGGCTTAGGTTAGGATAAACAAAGGCGTAAATAGACCCTTTTTAAAAATAGGGCTACTCAAATTCAAAATTTTGGTCTTAGTTTAATTCAGATTAATTATTTTTTGAATCTACCAGAAAAAGATGAAAATCGGCCTCTGGTTGAAAGATATTGCTGATTAAAACAAAACTTTTTGATAATTCGGATATAAAAATTTAAATTGTTTTAATTCACTTTTTAACAGATTTTGGACATAATCTTTTATAAAACCTTAATAAGTTATACGTTTTTGAAATTTCCAGAAAATTTTCGATCGGAAAAAGCAATATTCGCGTGAATTTGCCTTACGTTAAAAACCTTCGTTAAAATGTGGTTACAAAAATTAGAATTTCTTACCTCAGTACACTGTTTAATAAATTCTGGACACAATTTTTAACAAATCCCTAACACGTTACATAGTTTTCATCAGATATTTTTCTCAATCAGATAAAGCAATATGCGCAGTAATTTGCCTCAAGTTTTAAGATAATAATTGATTAAGAATACATTTTTAAACGAGGTTCATGAAATTACTTTTTTTTAATTCTATAGAGAATGGTTAGCGAAACCGTAATAAGTTATATATTTTTTGGTATCCCCAGACATTTTGCAACCTTCTTTAGTGTGTATAGTTTACGTTAAGCGTAGTTTCTTCTGCAAAAGAAAATAGTCGTTGGGTCTTGCCACTAGAGAATTCTATGATTGAAGAAATACATTATTTGTCTGTATGTACGTGACTTGTCCCGCTTTTGCTGCAGAGCAATCGACATCTATTTTTATAAAAGCCCAGCCCTAATAAAAAGACCCTGAGATCTCTCTTCCGGTGTCACAGTGAAGGACGTCTTATTCAAAAAAGAGGATCGAGTTTGCTACCACCCTCTTTTTACCTAACGAAGTTTCAGCGTGAGCCTTATAATTTAAATAATTTGGTATGAAAAAACGTAAATATTTTTCTTGTTTTGGTAGATTACCAGGAAACTCTTTGGCGTCTTATCGTTTTAAATAATTAGACAGATAAAATGAGAAGAAATGACCTGTTTTTTTTTACTATTGGACTATTTCTATGTATTTACATACTTTAATGTAAGGTAAGATAAAAATAAGTCCTCAACGTATGTAATTATTACTCTTGAAAGGTAACATATGTAGGTAAATTAAATTTAGTTGTAATTTGAACCCGTAGGTCTTCTAAATTTTCACAAGGGCCGAGTTCTTAATGCGTGGCTATTAAAAAAGTCGCACTGCGTGAGACCGCAGGACCGTGGTGGCCACGTAACTGGCATATTACGACTAATGATTCTTCCAAAAAATTTAAATTATCAAGATTTACGTGAATTGGTGCGCTGTTCTGCTGGAAGTAGCCTTGTCGCATCTCTTCATCGTCTAATGCGTTTACAAGATTTTTTTAAATTCCATTACGGTAACGTTCCGAATTGAGAGTCCCTTAATTTACATTAAATATAAATTTGCCATGTATAATATACCTTTTTAATGTAGGTACGCGTTTCTCTTTTAAATTATAAACTAGATTTTCTGCTAAAGTTAATTATACGGGCTTACAGACTAGATGAATTCAGGAGATAAAATTTAATATTCATCTTTGTTGACAACTTTAGTATTAACTGAAAGAGCTACTAATGAAATGTTTTTTTTCTTTACCATTCTCAACATTAATTTGAATCGTGTTTTAGCCGTTTTTAGTCTTAACTAGATTATTACGACGTAAGCAGGAAAGAATTACTTACTTAATTTTTGGTATTATTCTAAAGTTGGTTAAGAATTGTGAATCGTCGAAGTTTAGTAAGGTTAAGTACTATTATTGTAAAAATATTAAAATGTCTACAACTTGTGATAAAGTTTTTATCAATACCAATAAAATGTTTATCATATTCTTGTAGATTGTGTTAAAACCTGTACGTGTTTCAATTTTTTTTCTGTCTGCTCCGCTTAAAAGCTCAGATTAAAAATAAGGCCCTCCAAAACCCCGGAATTTAAATAACCGACGAGTCGTTTTCATCTGGCACCTCCAAATTCATTACCGAACGCCAAATGTGTCATTAATCACATCTAAATGGTCGCAGAGGAAACACCTGACTCGCCTATTATTGCTACTATATCCAATTAATTTTCTTTTCGATATAGCCACCCACACGCCAACTTCCTGTGAATGCAGATGCTTCTCTATACATAAATGTGGATTTTCAGAACTCCACATTCTCATGTGTTGAGAATTTACATAACCAGGGAGGTGAAACCATGCCTCGTCAGTCAAGAAGGTTTTTTCAAATACGTTTCCCTTATTATGAAAATTACTCATAAAGCACTCTAAAAATTGCTGCGGCTTTTCGTTTGGTAAGAATTCTTGAACTGAGGTTAGACGTTAAGCGTGTATAAGCAGGTCACGTTTCAGGATTGTATTGCAGGTTCCGTATGATACATTTACTTGCTGGCTTAAACGCCGAATAGGGGTTTGTGGGTGTTCATTAACAATTTTCCTCAATTCTTTTACTTCACAGTACAGTGCGAACTTTGGGTCTCCCACTGCGTTTCTTTCTATTCACACTTCCTGTTTCTCTAAACAAAGTCACGACAGATCCAGTCAAAACCTGGCGAAAATCATAAAAGCGTTTTGTTCTGCCGTGATTACTATATTTAATTTCCTTAAAAATAAAAACTTCAGAGCCTGACAGTTGTATTTTTTTATGTTACCTTTCAAGAGTAATATAATTCAAGACATGCATGATGGATTCCACGGCATACTTTGAGGACTTTTTTTATCTTATGACATATATATGACTCAACGTGCTTGTGACACAATAAAACGTAATTTGTCACCTGTCGATTTGTACTTCTTGTCACAGTTTGAAGAATATTAAGAAAAAAATAACCGGGAAGAAAATTTTGGAGAATGAATTATTATTATTAAAATTATCTTTCTTTAAGCTATATGTCGTCATGAAAACCGTCTTGCCTTTTGTTATCTTAACGAGAAAAGGGGGAATTTAAAGCGAAAAGTTACCCAAAGAAAGGCGGCCGTGAAAAACGGGCCCGTTTTACAGGATATTAATTTTACAAAAAATATACGCTACAGTGTCACAGATCACGTGACAGTGTAATAACATATAATCAACGAAGTTTTGTCAATGTGAAATGAAAAATAAATCGTAATTTCATAAAGTGTTTGCGTTTGTTTGCTTGTTGTGATAAAGAAAAATTATACACAGTAATTTTTTTTTCAAGTAAAGAATCTATTTTTAGTGTCCGTCCGTCCGTTTCTCACAGACGATTTTCTCTGAAATTATTCGAAGTAAAATGTTTGAATTTAGCACAGAGATAGAGTGTGGTGACCCAATTTTATTATAGATTTGAAGAATAAAAAGGTGAATTTTGATTCTGGGGGTTAATTTCAGAGGGTAAATTGGGAAATGGAAAAAAACTTTCAAGGGTACAAATTTTATCAATATATAAAATGTATATGTTATTAATTTTTTTTAAACATTTTTCGAGAAAAACGCTTAAAAATTGCTGTCCCCTACCCTTATCACCAAAAGGATCGCTCAGAAAAATCTAAAAAAAATCATGAACATTGGGAATTTGGCGCTGAGTGAAACAAAATTATCAAAAAGTTGAATTTTGATTCTTGGGGTTAATTTCAGGGGGTTAATTGGGAAATGGAAGTGGAAATGGAAATGGAATGGAGTATTTTTTGGGAAAAACGCTTAAAAATTGTTTTCTCCCACCCTAATCACCAAAGCGATAGCTCAGAAAAATCTGAAAAAAATTATGAACATTGAAAATTAGGTCTAGACTGCGACAAAATTATCAGGATTGAAAAATTCTAGCGCAATTAATTTAATTGCTTATTTCCTTTTAACTGCTGAACAACTGGTTTTCGAGAAAAAGCTTTTCGACAAAGAATATTTCTCACGGTTTAAGGAACAACTTTTCTCATTACACAATTTTCAGAATTTTGAATTTGGCTCAGTCGAAACACGAATGCATTAGTATTAATAATTTAAGTGGGGAGCTGATGGCACGGAATTTTGACGTTCAATTGCTTCGGAACGAAACACCCTGAATAACTGAATTTTTTAACGAAGCTAGCCCTACTATCCCCCTATTAATCCAGGAAGTTTGAAGGTTTCCACTCTAATCATTCAAGAAAAAAAATTGACAATGTGACAATGTCATCAGCGATGTCTAATATTATTTTAAATATAACTAATGGACTTCGCTTTATAAAGGCTTTCATAAGTCAATAATATTCTTAAGTAAAAGTAATATTACCTTGGACGTATACAAAACGACCTTTCAATTCAATTAAGGTTTTCTTTAGATAGCAAAAAAAACTGTATAAATATTCGTACCATACTTCAACATGCGTTCTTTTATTACATTAATATTTTATTTTATAATTTTGTTTGTAATTTTTCTTCCCTTATTCTCGTTAGGCAGGGATATCTTTTTCCTGCGGAAGAGGACTATTTTTTTAATAAGACTGCTGTATCCGGCTTATCTTTTAAATATTCTTTATAAAAAAACTCGTTAAGCCAAGTCATGTTTTTCCTTACAGAGAGAAACACTTTATCTTTTTTTTCGTGGGATATTTTGGAAGGATTTTTAAAGTATTAGGAGGAAGATTATTACTTTTCAGCTGTAGGCTTGTAGAGAATAGGAAATTTATTCGGTCTATGCAGGTAATAGATTAGTATATGTAATCTTTACATTGGCTACCAGTTTAAGACATTTCTCGCAAATCGGTTCATATAATGCAGAAACTTTTGGGTATCAAATGTTGCAAATGTCTCCAAACACCAGCAATTACGATTGAAGCAAAATTGCGCCGATCATTGTGTTCCTCTAGACATTATACAGAAAGTTTTCTAATGCTGGCATACGACGTACATATGATATTTCAGGATTAAAAAGATTTTACTTTGGAAGATCCACAGAACAGACAGAATAATCGGGTTTACTCAGTGACAAAAAAAAAACAAACAAAATGGATGGGTTCCGTTATTATCTCTTGGACTGGAAGAGACCGAATATTTTTTACAGATATTTATTACAAGATTACAAGATATTAAAACTATAGCGGATAACTATATGGCTTATTTGTGTTATGAATTATTTCGCGAATGTCGACGTTGATATCCGCATAACAAGTATATTTTCATTCAAGATAGTCTTCCATCTCATAGAGTTATCCGAACTCAAAACTTCCTAGCAGATAACGTTTCATCTTTTGTTAAGACTGATAAATGGCCTTCCAATTATCCAGATTGCAACCCTCTGGATTATTCGTTATGGAATGCTCTTCAAGAAAAAGTGTATAAAAGCCGGAGAGAACATTTTCGAAATTTGCAACAACTTTACGACAAAATAGAGTCAGTGTGGCCCTATGTCTCTATACATCTTATAAGAAGGGCTATTTCATAGTTTAAACCAAGATTAAGAACTGTTTTCCTCCAGATAGATATCTGAAAACGTTCTGCTGTGCTGCCGAAAAATCGAAATTTTGACTGACTTTTGAGTATCAATTGTGGTTATGAAATAAAAATATTTTGGTTTAAAGTATTTTCCCCCTATAGACTTAAACTTTGAAGTAAATACCTTCAATCTGGCAAGAGATATTACTGAAATTTTGATAATGGGAGGTTCCTAAGAAAAATATTACTTACCTAACATCTTAACAACTTTCTTCGATGACTTGCTGTGGATGTTAGCGTGTCCACTTCTGGTTTTCATCATGTTGGACGAGCTTAGCGTAGAACCAATCAGTATGTACAACACCGTGATAAGAGTCATGGGTGCGACGAAGAAAACAAATGTGGATATTTCAAATGAATGCTCCATGATGGGTTCAGTGGCCAGACAGTGGGGACACTGGCCTGTCACTTGGAGGGGGAGGGCTTGGGGAACTGCAAAGCTAATAGCAATCTGAAAAAAAGGTTTTGAACTGGTTAAAAGTTACATCTTTAGAATACTATCAAATAAAAATGTATTCGATTTCCGATAAAAGAATTAGAAAACGTTTTATCGATTAAAAAATCCTTTTTTCAGTAAACTACATATACCACACAAACAGTCTAAATTATTGTCCACACTTACAAAAGATGGTCCCTCTATTGCAAAAAAAATTGGTCACGTGCAAGCTATGTGCAATGTGACCAGCACATGCACGCTTATCGTCTAAGCTCAGTCCAAAAATTGTGACCCAAAAACAAGCCGCAGCGAATGCAATTTTCAGAGTTGTTTATGGGTAATTTGCTTAATACTTAAAACGTATTTAAAAAATACTTTTTTTACTCACGAGACAAGGTTATGCCTCTCTGGTTATGTAAATCCTCAACTAATGAGAATGTGGAGTTCTGAAAACCCACATTTCTTTATAGACATGCCTCTGCATTCACAGAAAGTTGTTGTGTGGGCCGCCATATCGAAAAGAAGGTTAATTAGACCGATTTAAGGGACTCTCAATTCGGCACGATACCGTAATGGAATTTTAGAAAATTCTGTAAAACGAGACGATGAAGAGATGCGACAAGGCTACTTCCAGCAGGACGGCGGGCGCACCAATTCATGTAATGTACATTTTGATAATTTAAATTTCTTGGAAGAATTTTTCGAAATCCGAATTATTAGTCGTAATATGCCAGTTAGGTGGCCACCACGCCGGGCGACTTTTTTTATGGTCATATTATTGAAAACTCGGTTTTTAAAACCCCTTGCGAAAATTTAGAAGACCTACAGGCTAGAATACAAATAAATTTCAGGAGATTAACAACGCCCCTCAAGTGCTCACCAATGTTTTTGATGCTGTAAAAAGAAGCTGTGGAAGTAGAAGGTGAATACGTCTCTCATTTAGTTTAAATTTATAATTTTTTAAGTTCTTTGTTGTATATATTTTTGTTTTAATTCTGTATTATGCAATGATAATGACAATAACGTAGTTTTCTTAAAAATAAAATCTTCAGAACTTGACATTTTGATTTGCCCGGCTTATGTGGACCACGCTGCCTCTGTAAAACGTAAATATGTGATTTTTTGCATTCGTGTTTTCCGTTACTATAGCAAATTGGTTTTTAGATCATCTTTCAAGTGAGTACGGAGTGCCAGGCACACTAAATAAATATTTCAGCGGTTTGCATTAGAAGTACTTAACAAACAATTGTATAGAAATTGCTTTGCACAGCAATATTGGCTTCAATATAGTAAACACACAGCAAGAGAAATCCACAAAATAAAACAAACCAGCTGGAAAATGTGCTTGGAAACCAGGCTCGAAGTTGAGTTTGGAATTTCAGAAAGAGAGAAATTGAAATTTCAGTGCGGGAAATTTTTTCTAGTAACTGGATACACAAAGTGTGTTAACTCTTTATAGACTGAATGTTATTTTTTTGTATCGTAGCAAATTTTCTTTAAAAAAGATTATTCTTTGTGTGAATCTTGTTGCTAAGAAGTTTTTTTCCAAGAAAGTTCTTGGAAATATTCGTTTCAAGGATGAAAGCTCATATAAATATGGTTCGCGGATGCTTTGTTTCTAAAATACAGGGTGTTAAATTTTTAAATGCCCTTTACCTGTTGAAACCGATGTGCAATAATTATCTGTATGGGAATACTAAACCAGTAAGGTGCTTAATAAAGAAAAACTACAACAAACTAGTCATAAAAGAAATGATTCACATAAAAAAAAGAAAAACAAGCTGTTAATGACAAACAAGATATAAACAACCTAAGTCAAATTTACCACAACTTAATTCACCAATAGGTACTAGTTACCATGATATATAACAAAAAAAAACCTAAACAAATATAATAATTTAGCCACCCTTATAAAAATTAAAACTATATCTTTGATACACACAGTAAATAACATACTAAAAGTCAATATACTAAAAAAATATCTTATAAAAATGAAAAAAAGTTTTTATCTTGAAAATAATCCATCAAACAACTGCTTCTCAGACCAACAAGATAAACTATTTTAATGACTGAAATGTCGTCTTCCTATAAACATTGAATATGGAAAAATATCCAAATTTAATGCTATAAACCTAGAAATTCGAGGTGCGTATTTTGTTTTATTTTAAGTTTTCAAAAGTTTAATTATTATGTCTTGTAGTGCTTTTTCATACAGAACATAAAATTAAATATTTTTCTAAAAATAGCTTCATAATTGTAGGTTTTCCCAACTAAAATAAGACAATTTTGAAAAAGCCTACTATGATAGGCGAAACGTCAATCTAAAGATTTTTCCTACATCAATTCTTAGGTTATTAATATGCAGAACTACACCAAAGTGTCTTTTTTTCATTTTTTAGTAAAAATTTTCCCATCTGGCAAGAACTCCGTAAGACATACACATATAGTTGAGTTACAGAATTCCGTTAATAATAATTTTCTCTTTTTGATGACAATAGGTAATCTGATTTGTTCTTGTTCTTCTTTGTTCTCTTCCTTTTCACTACAGAACTGATTCAATTTAGAAGTTAAACGAACCGCATAGGTTTTTGACTATGTCCTCCTTCTAACCTTTTACGTAAAGGGTCGTTATCAAAGGTTCAAAGTTTAGACACAGAACAAATTTATATCCTGAGGTTACATTGTTCTAAAAAGCACCTTCTTCTCTAATGGCTAAACTTGTTATAGGCCGCTTGAGGGAACGGTATGTATTATCCTCCCTCCCCCCACCCGTGATCGAGGAACTGTTAGGATATTGTCGGAGTCACTTTTGACATTTTAACATTCTCAATTTTTAGTATTCCGTGATAAAATTAGCAAAACGAAACACTTATGGATCACAATGGTGTCCGTCCGTCTGTCACAGGCGATTTTCTCTGAAACTATTCGACGTAAAAATTTGAAATTTAGCACAGAGTTAGAGTGTGGTGGCCCAATTGTAGACGTGAAGTATAAAAAGTTGAATTTTGATTCTGGAGGTTAATTTTAGGAGGTAAATTGGAAAATGGAAAAGTTTCAAGGGCATCGTGGAGGGTGTCAAATGAAAGCTTATTGAAGCACGAATTCAACAATATAGTTATATGTAGAGATGTGCCTTGAGATTGTCCTCAAGGGAATATTTCCGGAGAACTGTAAATTACCGAGAATATTTCCCAGCATAAATTCTCGAAAATTTATAATTTATAATTTCCGGTAAATTCTCATTTTTCTCAGAGAATATTTCCCAATAATAAATTCTCGAGAATGTCCCATCTCTACATCTCTTTATTTTTTCAGATAAAATTATTGTAAAAACTACTTTTGGTAAAAAAATATGTTCTTTCAGTTTATGCAGTCAAAACATAAAATTCTCCAACTTATAAAATAAATTCTCCAAAATTTCCAATAAATTCTCATTGTTCTCGAAGAATAATTCCCAAAAATAAATTCTCGAGAATGTTCCATCTCTAGTTATGTGATGTATTTTGTATGCATTTTTTTATACATTTTTCGGGAAAAACGCTTAAAAATTGCTGTCCCCCACCCTCATTACGAAAAGGATTGTTTAGAAAAATCTTTAAAAAGTCATGAACATTGAGAACTAGGTGTAGATTGAGTCAAGATTGTCAGAATTGAAAAATTCTAGCGCAATCAATTGTTATAAATAATGTAATTGTTTATTTCCTTATAACGGCTGAACCATTGGTTTTAGAGAAAAAGTTTTTCGACAAAAGATATTTCTCACAACGTAAGGAACAACATTTGTCCTAACACGTTTTTCAAAATTTTTAATTTGGCTCAATCGAACCGCTTCCCACTCAGCTCCGCGCATACGCGATGCGATACGGCGTTGATGCCGTCGCGTCGGCGGCGGGTAGGGCGGCAGATGGGCGGAGATCGGGCGGCTGAGGATTGCTCAGGTTAAGTGTGGGTCTGATGGCACGATTAGGGTTACCAGGTGCTAAATTCATAAATCCGGTCGTAACCGGTGAAAAATCCTGATTTTATATAAAAAAAGTTCGGTTTTTGGTGTAAAAAATAAAATTAAAATTTTTTATGACCATTTTATAAGTTTTTTTTATAACCCCTTAAATTATTTATATTTTTGGCTACTTGAAACACCGGTTAAAAAGTCATTTTTTGCCGGAAATAGCATCGTTGCCTGATGGTGCAGGAAATCCGGTCTTTAATGAAATCCGAGCGGAGTCCGGTCAACGCCTTTAAAATCCTGTCAAAACCGGATTTATCCGATCAGATGGTAACCCTAGGCAAGGTACACAATTTTATTGTGCAAGTGTAGCTTGCACTTGATCGATTTTTTTCTCGGAAACTGTTAGAGCGGAAACGTTTAAACTTTCTAAGTTAATAGGTGGACATTTGAAATTGGGCACATACCTACGCAGAAATGGATTACCTAACGTAATTTAAATTTGCCGAGGTTGTTTTTTAGTTTCTTTTCTATTTTCTCTTTATATTTTCTTTCTTCTTTTCTTTTAGTAATCCAGTGTAAAACGTACGAAATTTTACCGCAATATTATTCAATGTCTGTAATGCTGGAAAGCCTAAATTAACATGTCTACCCGCAAATAAAGTTAAATACATCTCTATACAGGGTATCCGGAAATGACGACAACAAATTTTAAGGTATGATTCTAAATAAAAAAATTTAAATAAGTTCATAATAAAAATGCCCGAATAAATGTCTGAAAATGCTTCCATAGGGAGCTACAGGCCCTTGAAGATGGTGCCATAAAAATGATTTTTATTTAATTTATTGGGCTCAACTTATAATACAGAAATGAACTTTTAGGTATAAGTTAAGTTTATTATATAATGTGGGCAGCACTAAGGAAGGGTTTTGCAAAATTCAACCCCTAAGGGGGCGAAACAAGAGTTCAAACTTTGTATGGAGAAAAAATATTAGATGGTTCTATTACCTCGAAACTTCATAGAAGTACTCTAAAAAATAAATGTTTAAATGCGTGTTTTACAGTTTTTAATAAACCAACCCCTATGGGAGTGAAATGGGGGTTTAAAGTTTGTAATGAAGTAAAATTGTTATACAGCTTTCTGTCTCTCTATCGGAACAACATAATTTAAAATTGGTTATTGCCATTATAGACCTTGGGATAGCGACATGTTTTGGATTGCGATTTTTTGGTCTGCCTTTTGGAGGACTGAAAAAAGCAAGTTAGTCAATGAAGAACAGTGGGGTTTTGACGCCGGCCAGGGTGACGCCCAAAGGAAAATTGAATATGTATTTGTAGAAAAACCATGTATTTTGAAACAATTTTATATTGCCTGCCATGTGATTAAAAGAAAGTCATTGAAAAATAATACATACAAAAAACGGCAGACGGTTGGCAGATTCGAAGAAAACCCGGAAAATTATTCGTTTTTCTTACAATTTCACCCGGACACATTAACCCTTTAGGCCCTTGCAAACCGTCTGCTTTTTGTATGTAGTACCCATTTTTCAATGACTTTCTTTTGATACACGTGGCAGACTTTTCATTTGTTGCGATTCCATTGCGATTTAACACTGTTGCCGTTGTGTCTTTTTTTAATGGGAAAATATCAAAGTTACTTTTATCCACTTGTCTCTGCTTAGACCAGGTAGTAAATTTAGTTTTCTTTTTATGCCCTTTCGCGTTTTAAAAACATATTTATTGCCAGCTTATTTTGAACAATTTGAGTTCTTTCTTTCGGTGGATTCGCTTAGGTTAAAAAACATACCACACCCTTGTCAAGAAGAATTTTAAATATTTAGGTATTAGACGCCTGAAATGTCAGGGGGAGCCGAAATGCGCGTTGTCAGCAGAGAAGGGAATGCAATATCGTGGACGGCAACAAAAACTCGTTTGCATACATACTATATTGCACGAAGCAGGGGGTTTTTGATGTAAATAATAGTCGTTCAGGCTTAAAGAGCGTTATTTATATGTATTGTGAATTGAAAGGCAAGTTTATATATTCTTCTTTTTAAGATTTAGGAAAATGCGTAGATTTATTTATATATGAAGACGAACTTATGGATTCGACAAAGCGGCAGTTTACTATTACTATTGACCAGGAACGTGCAGTCCATGAAAGCGGTTCACTGTGATCCGAAAAATTATAAAATCGAAAATAAATGGTATTTTTTCAAAGTTGTTATAAAAGCACCATACTTTGCAGGTAGTTTAGGGAAATATCCACCTACATCTACCTAGAATTATAGGTCATTAATAATCATTATATAAACATTTGGGTCGGTAACAGAGATGCAACCTTGTGGTAGTTTAATTTCTACTCTTGATCGTGACAGAACTGTAGTTTTCGTGAAAGTTTTGCGATTAACCTGTGTTTGTCTAAAAGTGTTCTACGTGATATATCTTTGTACCAGAAATATCTTGAAAGTACTTTTATATTGGAATAGTAACGATATTTGAATCAGCTTACATTAATTAGATATCATGAATCTTATGGATTGGTGTCCCATAGAATTATTTTTAAGCGATATCCAAACTTAAGGTTGTTTATAAAAAACCCAGGAGACCCCACCGCGAAAAATATATAGAGATGTATCCTAAGGTATGCAGTATATTATATTAAAAGAAGTTTTGCCACCATCTGCCGCTCTGGCAGAAAGAGAGCTTTTTGCATGCGACACTCAGATTAGTAGAAATAGGAAAATACGCATTTTCGGCTATATTAAAGTTGACATTATTTTAAATATCTACTTAGAGTAAATTACTATATGGTTAGATTTTATTAATTAACTGTTTTTTTTTATCGAAAATTTGTCCACTTTTTGTTAATTTTTTGTTGTCAGTGGCGTAACGAAAAAACTAGTGAATTATAAAAATAAATATGAACATAAATATATTCTTTTTAAGAAAATAGTGTTATAATCACGATTTGTTTTAAGAGTTGATATAGAGTATTCAAATAACAACCTAAGGCGCGTAGTGCGGTAAATATTTTACCCAATGTTCTCAGCAACTCTTCCAATTAAAAAAATTTTAAACGATTTTCGATACAGCATGTACATTAAAAGGTTTAAAACATGTTCATAGTTGAGGTAGGTACATAGTATTATTTTTCCCTTTCACAGAATTTACCTTTTCCTTTTTTGTATCTAAGACATCCCACGTAGACCTCAAGCCTAAGAACTAACGTACCATGGGCGTCTGAAGAGAAATGTAGTCTATTGACACGGGATTTCAAGGATCGGAAGTTGGGACGGGACGGGAAAACATCTGCAGGCAATTTGTTCCATCCATCCAACCAACTTTAAGGTGGTAGAGGAATTCTTCCTCGACCGAGGTGGTACCACCCCACACATCCTCTTAAAGGGCTGGTGGAATCCCTACGGATATTTACAGCTCTGGATGTGTGAGTCGATTCCCCAGTACACCCACGGTACATAGTACTTAGACGTCGGTTTTCGTGCGCTGTCTCAGAGGATAAAAAAAACTGTAGGTATTGTTATAGTTACAATAGGGACGTAAAATCCTTTAAATGAGTAAATAATGTGGAAGAAGACGATATTAATATTGGGCTATGAGAGGATATATCATTTATTAAATCTAATAATTGTTTTTTTTTTCAGGTGCATAGAAAATGACCATGTTGACTAAAAGACAAGTGGTTGATATCTTATTTGAACACTCCGGTAAGGGACGAGTATTTCAATCGAAGCGATGAAAATAAAAGTAGTTTTCCCGAAAAATACGTTTTTTCGAACCCATGCCTGATGGATCGACCCCCAAAAATCAATATTCTCTCAAATATGAACTGTATAGGCATGTTTTTACTTTATATATGTCTAAGATTATCGTTAAAAGTCACATGAGTCGAGATTTTCCCGCTGAAGCACGGAAAATTGCTAGAAATAATTTGCGAGAGTTGAAAATTAGGTCGATTTTGAGCAGATGTAAAATATTCTCTAGCCGAGTTACGATATCCAAATTCGCATATGTTTTAAATAATTCATTCGCTGTCGAATAACGAAAATCGCAAAAAGCTACGTCATTTTTCTATTTTTTTATGAATTTATTTTCGAGGGTCTGCGAACGGAGTATTAATAAATATTATACGTCTTTTCTACATTTTCTCAACAGGCATTTTATGCGGCTTGGCTTAGGTTAGTACAGATAATCGATATCAAACATGCTAAATAACCATAAAACCCACATATCCTCGTACTAAAAATCTTATTTGCTGCAGAGCACTTACTTAAAAGGTCACAAAAGAGCTGAAAAGTTTTATGCTCGAAGTGAACATGCATCTGCCCTTTTAGAATCGCATTATGTATACCGACAGCTAAAAGGCGCTCTTACTCTTGCAAAACAATTTCCCTTAGAGAAAAGGTATACCCATATTTCCCCGCTTTTTGGGTTAAAAACGTAGATTTCTTATCTGCACGATACAGGATCGGTGTAAGATTTACTTCTTCTGTTTCCCCTCCCCCTTGGGTTACACATTTCATTCAAAGAAAAACCATTTATTTCGGCAATGGCGTATATACATGAAGAAATTTTTAGACACGATCTAGTAGTACAGCTTCATTACTGACAGAATAAAACTTTCGAAAAAATAATACCTACCACCCAAATCACCAAAATAAACTTAACCGCTCTGGACAGCTTGGACATTGTATGTGAGAGAAAAGGATGGCAAATAGCTAAGTACCGTTCTATCGTAAAGCCAGTGATAGTCAGTACCGTCGCATTACCCGACGTTTCGGCCATCAGTCCCCTGAGGAAGCAGAACGTGCCGCCGAAGACATATGGATATCTGAAACAAAAAAATCACATTCAATTAAATTTTATAACTGTTTGACTTTTATTTGTCTCAGTATTTTAACAAAACTTTTTATTTAATCGTATTTATCTTCTTCACAATGCCTACATCTCGTGAATATTACTTTATTTGTTTAATTTTCATGACTTAATTTTCAAAGAATCTCTTATTTAATCAACTGTATCTCCTATATCATGTCAAATTTCCACAAATATTCCTTCATCTGATTGTAAATTCTCAGAAAATTTAAAAAAATGTATAACTTATCAGGGTTTTGTAAACGATCTACTCTGGAAAGTTGTTGAAACTGAATTAAGGTAAAATATTATAATTTCTTTTAAATTTTAACAAAACTCTCGTTTAAAAAAAGTTTTAATTTATTACATACAGCATGTTTAAAATTTGAATAACCTTGTTTTGCTCAGTTTTTTTATAGCAAAGGATTTTCTCTTTTTAACACCTGAATTATTAGGGCGATTTCCAATATTGAAGGCTTCCGATATGCAAATATCTTTAATTCTATTTGGTCATTAGGGTAAGAGAATTTCGTAATTTTAATATAATCAGTATCCTAAAAATAGATGTCTCGGAAAGCTCTCGGAAAAGCGCTTAACACGGAAAACCAATTAAAGACAAATAAAAAAACTTTTTATGAGTGCTCGATCTGCTTGCGAGATTTTGGCAAACCTGAGATCGTTTCAATAGGTAAATCAAATCCAAAAATGTCTAAACTTTTAAATAAGGTTTGTAACCAACTTCGTAGCAAACTTTTTTTCTATGGCTTAAATTTTTAGTGGGCATTACGAATATACGAACTGGAATGGAATTGGCTTTTCAAAAACCAGAGATTTTTAAAGGCGTAGAAAATTATTACTTTTTGTCGAGCAACATAAATAAATTTGAAAGCTTAAACTTTTTTATAATACCCCAGATTTAGATCTGCTAACACATAAAGCAACGTTTGCGAAAAATCGGCAGGGATTTAGAAACCATTTTCTATCAGATAAAGTAATATTTGCCGTATAGGAGATACAGTTGATTATACAGGGTGATCCATAAGTAATGATACACAGAGCAACAGTAGATTACTGGCCTAATTCCAATGTTAATAATAACTAAGATACAGGTTGTCAAAATTTTAATTTTGTTTTAGATTTTTTCCAATAATCTCTCAACAAAACGACATAGCTGCACAAAATTAAGGATTTAGGGGTTTTTTAAGGCGAGGAATTCAAATTCGTTCATATTTTTGATTTTACTAGTAGAGGGATAATTTTAAGTCAGAAATTCACTGTCGCTTTATGTCCCATTACTTTTGAACCACACAAATTTAATTACATAGGAAATTTCAAATGCGATTATCTCGAAAACGGTTACTCTCAGCGACATCAATGACGACTTTTTGACGTATAAGTAGTAGGATAATAGATAATTTCAACAGCAAGATCGATATACTAAGCTTAAAAAAAGTTATGTCAGTTAAAAAAGGGAGGTATGCCGTAGATGGTGCTCTCTACTAGTGAAATCAAAAGTATGGACGAATTTGAATTCCTCGCCTCAACAACATTCCAAATCTCTAATTTTGTTGAGAAATTCTTGGAAAAAATACAAAACAAAACTAAAATTTTGACACCCTGTATCTTGGTTATTATTGTCTTTGGAATTAGGCAAGTTTGAATGCATCGCATTATTTCGACATAAGGAATCTGCTGTTGCTATGTGTTCCATTATTCTTGGACCATCCTGTTAAAAGCTTCTGTTAAAATTGTGCCATAAAAATTCACGTCCAGATTCACTAAGAAGGTTTAAGATTTAGTACTGGTTTAAATTAAGATCTTCTAGTTCATCATATGTTTTGACAAGTTTTTGTCCTGTCATTGTTAATAAGACGTCATTAAAAGCTTATGAATTATTCGCATATTTCAGCGATTTGCTTGGTTTCCAAATGATTTTCATCTTGGAACGACTTGGTGTAATGAATTTAGTTCTATTAGTGGGGCATTCCATAGTGACTGGTGGGGCATTTGACTCCGGAATTCGACTAACTTTGCGCTATAATTATACCATCGAAACTTATCCAATGGTGAAATATATCTTAAAACATAGGTAAATCACTAATGCACAAGTTCCCTTAAAAAAACAACTGAATACATTCTGAGTTCTTTGTAATTATTACTTGAATGAACGTGACTGGTGAGACACCAAAAAATCCTCCTCTCTTACCACGGTGTACTTGAAGACGAACTTCAGTTCGGCCACTTAAATTTTAAGTGAAACGTTGTTCTTAATGTAAAATGTATACTATGTACTTCCGTTTTTATCAATAATAATTATATGATAGCTTATGTAGAAATAATAAAAAAACTTTTAAATTGTGACTGGTGGGACAGGCTTTTGTGACTGGTATGACAAGTACGAAATACGTCAACATAGTTGTTTAATAAATCAGTTTTATGACTTTTTAAGCCTTACAAACACTATTAAAAATAATTTTTACTATAAATTATTTAAAATAATTGAGAAACTACAAACAGAACGCGAATAGAGAATTAAATATACTAATAACAAAATCTCAATAAACTTTAGTTTTTAATAACAAAAATTAAAGAAACTTGTTTTTTAAACTCCTATAAAAGAAAATTACGATGCCTTATTTAAAAATATCTATAACTATTAATTTAGTTTTTTAAAAATATTAGCATTTTTGACAAAAAGCTTTAGTTCATTATCTGGTGTCCACGTCCAGTTGCTATTCACTGTCACTGGAGTTATACGACTCAGAGTAATAATTTAACTTTTCTTCTTGAATTGTTAAAACCTTTCTGGAGCCAGAAGATGCTGCCGTCAAAGAATAAATGATGTATTTATTTTCTTGAGATTTAAAATGATGGTGTCTCTGTATCTGTGGAATTGCTTTGATGTTTTGCCATCTTTTGTCAAGATATGTTCGATGTTATTTAATATCATTAACACCAACCAAGAAAATATGCAATCCATTGATATTTTTTGATAATAAGTACTCGTAGCAATCCTTGCTACGTGTAATTACTGCTTTTCTTGTCATATAGAGCATTATAGCATACCCAACCCAACCCAAATTTGTATTTATTTTAGGCTAAAAAATATATAAAATCATTAAATTAAGGGTCATAAAGAGAAACAAAGCTACAATCTGCAGTATCAAACAAAATTCCATGATATATTAACTGTGAGCCAGAGCCCCACCAGTCACATGTGACTGGTGGTACATATTTTAAAATAGCCTCAAAACTATAATATGGAGTTTTTAACAATTATAAGAAGCTTAAATAGTTCGTAACATGTTTATTGTTACTTCTAAAAAGAATCAGAATTGATAATGTCATATTTGAGGATAGAAAATCAACTTTTATCTCTTTTTGCGTGACTGATGGGACATGCGATATGCTTATATCCAAACAAGAAATACACAAAAACTAACATACCTTTTCACTTGAATTATACGCGGTTCCTTAGTTTTTGTAACTCTTTTTCTGAAATACAATCAACAGTTTGCTGAAGTTATTTAGATGACTAAAAATGGCATTACCAACCTAAAGAACATTTGCTCCCTACACAACTCAATACGACTAAAAAGTTTATATGTAGAAAAAAGAGTTTTTTTATTAATTTTAACATTTTTTTTTTACAAATTATTTAAATATAGACTTTTAACTATGAGTTAGTACTAAATTTAAAATAATTAAAGGAATTTTAAAATTTATGTCATTTTCCTCTTTTACATGGAATGCCCCTAGTGTCGAAAGTACGTACTAAAATTGCCCCTTTCTTTATAAATTTGCGAAAAAGCTCCGAAATACAATCATAGTATAAAATTTAGTTGTCTTATTCTTTCAGTTGTCAGTTTAAAACTTTTGATTGCCAAATTAGACCGGACTAGCGTTGGAGAATCTGGCTGTCAGATTTTTGTTTTAACTTAATTCAGCTTTTACGAATTTCCGGACATTGTAAAACAATTTATATATTTTTGAAATCTACAGGAAATTTTGCAGTCAAATAGAGCAATATTTGCCGAGATTCGGTAGGATATAGAAGATACAACTGATTAAATAGAAAGTTGTATATTTAAAAAAACGAAAATAAATTTCGTGTTTAATTAAAAATACGTTTTTGATGTTAGAACAACGAAAATTGAGGGGGCGTGTAATACATTAACTGATTAATAACTCACGATTAGCGATTAATACATTATGTATCGTGTCTGGTATTTAAAAATAGTTTATATTGAATTTTATTACTCCATTAATTGCTACACATGTAGCAGTTCTATAGTGATTTATAACAATAATGTTTATATTTGATACTGATATTAGTGGTGCATAAAGTGCGTTTTATGCACTTATTGTATTTTATATTGCTTTAAATATTAATAATAAATGTGGACCTAAAACTGGATTACCTGTATTTATATAAATTAAAAATAAAAATTACCAATATTTACTAATTTTTAGTGTTCCGTGGAACGGTACACGTATGACATCACTTCGGTGTCCGTCCGTCCGTCTGTCACATGCGATTTTCTCTGAAGCTATTCGACGTAAAAATTTGAAATTTAGCACAGAGATAGAGTGTGGTGGCCCAATTGTAGACGTGAAGTATAAAAGGTGCATTTTAATTCTGGGGATTACTTTCAGGGTATAAATTGGGAAATGGAGAAAAATTTCAAGGGCATCATGTAGGGTGTTAAATGAAAGCTTATTGAAGTACGAATTCAACAATATATATAATGTACTTTTATGCATTTTTTCAACATTTTTCGGAAAAAGCGCTTAAAAATTGCTATTATGGTGATAAGGGTAAGCCTTATCACCACAAGGATTGTTCAGAACAATCTGAAAAAAATCATCATCATTAAGAATTAGGTGTAGATTGAACGAAATTATCAGAATTGAAAAATTCTAAAGCGATCAATTATTGTTATAAACAATTTGGTTGTTTATTTCCTTATAACTGCTAAATCATTGGTTTTAGAGAAAAAGTTTTTCGGCAAAAAATGTTTCTCACGATGGAAGGAACAGCTCTTGTCCTTGCAAGTTTTTCAAATTTTTTAATTCCAATTGGATCAAGTTTTATCAAGCTAACTGAATTGCATTGTTCCCAAATCTGCAGTTAAGTGTAGCAGTCACTACTGCGTAATATGTAATCACAACGGCTTGCTATAGAGGTTACTAAAAAAATTCTGGTTTAACAAATATTGCAAGATTGTTGTCTTTTTTTGCAAGGACTTACTGAAAGACAATGTAATATTGCCTAAATTCTTTTGTAATCCCCGTTTACATTCATGTCCCACTTTACCCCCTGAAATTAATCCCCAGAATCAAAATTCAAATTGTTATATTTCACGTCTATAATTGGGCCACCACACTCTAACTCTGTGCTATCTTTACGTAGAATAGTTTCAGAGAAAATCGCCTGTGACAGACGGACGGACGGACAGCAAATTGATTCCATAAGTGTTCCGTTTTACGGAATACTAAAGATAAAATAATGACTTATTTTGGTGGTCTGGAAGTGAAAAAAAACCTGTGGGGTATAATTGCTAAGAGTTTTTTCGTATCCTAATAGAAATCCTAAATTTTATTTAATTCTTGTAAGTCTCTCAGAAATTACGTGACCCTTTACCTCGAGAACAAAGAATTTGCGGTCATTCCAATCCTATTTTAATATAATAGGCTCCGCTCCTCACTCAGCTCCGCGCATACGCGATGTGATACGGCGTTGGTGCCGTCGGCGGCGGATATCGCGGCAGATGGGTCAGTAAAGCTTGCACTCGACCGAATTTTTTATAAATTATTGTGAGACTTTACTCTAAATCACACAAACCCAACTAGCATCTAATTTTCAGTTCTTACGGATTTCTGGACTGAATCTATAATGAAACCTTAACAAGTTATTATTATCGAACAACTTTTTTTTTTGTTCATAAATCCAAAGTTTGGATCTTTTGAGGGGTGAGAATTATTGTTATAATAATATTTTAACGATATATAATAAAAATTTTCTTGGCAAGCTTGTAAAAAAATTTAAAATCTTTTTTCTCGTTGCAAACAAAGTCGTAAGTCCTTTCGATTGGTGCTAATATTTTTAATTAAAACATCATTTTCCTGCTCACTCGAAGTAAAATTGTTTATAAGTTAAACAAAATTTAATTAACTTTAAATCCTTCACATTAAACGTTTTAACACCGTAACATTGCAAAAATTGTTTTTAAACAAAAATGTAATAAAAATTTTATTTTATACTGGTTCCAAATCCCGACATAAATTATGTGCTAAAAACATTGTCGTAATGGTTTTTTAAATTGTTTAGTTAAAGAAATTCCGACGGTTTTTAAATATTTTGAACAATGAAATCTGTTTAGATATGCTGTAAAAACTGTGATGTACACCCGTGAAAAAATAAATCGTATACTTATTCACAGTCTAAGGGTCAGCTCCCAAAGAAAGTCCATTAAGGCGTCATTAGACTGTTAAAATTGTATCACGAAAGCTAATTTTTTTATCGTAATTCAGTTTTCACTAATTTCTGGAATGAATCTTTAACAAAACCTCAACAAGTTTATGTTCTTGAAATCTACAGAAGATTTTCCATTAGATAAAACAATATTTAATGCAGCTCGGCAGAGCATAGGAATTAGATAGTTTTAAAAGTACCGTAAATCACTGTCAAAACAATCCTAAATGTGGAGTCCATTAAAATACTCTTAGACTGTGAACTTATGTACAAGTTCCTGACCACAAGTGAACTTAAACTGCCGAAAATTTAAAAGTTAATTGCTTTTGTCTGCGTTTATGTAGTTTTTAACACCAATTGCCTTTTACGAGTAAAGGTTAAAAAATGTTTGTAAACGTACCGATTTGTTGCAGTTAAAGTGCATGGGAACTTTCGGGTAAATGTCCTGTGAGTGCAAACTGTATTAATTGATCCCTGACAGGATAAAAATTTATCAGTACTTAGTACTAACGTATAGTATAGTTTTCATTATACCGTTGACCTTTTCTGCAATAAATCAACTACCTGCTTAAACCCCATTGTGTAGACCCCAACATCTTCAAACCGCAATAAATGGGTTTGAAAATATGAATCTATTATACATAATTATTTATTTTTATTTAGAATTAAAAAGACATTTTAAACCAAACGAAAATAAAGATCAATTAATAATATAATAATAATAATAATAGTAAAAATAAATGTATATATTAAGATTAAAATACAGCACAGTGTGTATACAGTACGTTTTTCTAGCTGTCTGCAGGAATGTTACTTACTATGTTTTTTATTAATTCTATTACAGTAGTTTTTTATTAATATCTGTAATACCACTTTAGATATTTTAATTAAATTTGGCATACCTGTACTATGTATAAAGAGTTTATTGTTGGGGAAGTATAATTCCTCTAAAATATTAGATTTTACTTGGTGCCATGTTAGTTCGATTGGATTAAATATACAATAGTAGGGGGGAAGACGCAACACTGTATGTCCGTTTTCTGTTGCAAGTTTATCACATACGTATTCTTTATTAATTTTAAAAGCCTGTAATACTTCTAACAGAGCCCGTTTTTTGTAAGTTTCTTCAAAATATATATTATTGTCTATCATAAAATCTTGAATTTCTGCTTTTGTACCGTTAGAACTAGGAAAATTTTTTACTTGAAAATACATTATACTCCGGCCCTGCCCGAAAATATGTAAATAGGGATAATTAGGGTTTTATGGCAGTCAAAAGATCTACGGTATAATGTAAACCATACTACACTGTGATATTTAAGTTCAAGGCAATACCTGTTTGATTTCTTCAGTGGACCTATAATATTAATTAGATTTTGAGGAAGGTGGTAGAGGATGCCTTCCTCGACCGAGGTATTACCACCCCACACATCCTCTTAAAGGGCTGGTGAAGTCCGTACGGATGTTTCCAGCTCTGGATGTGTGAGTCGGATTTCCCCAGTATACCCACGGTACATAGTACTTCGACTTCGGTCTTCATGGGCTGTCAGAACATAAAAAAAGGTTAAGGTGTCGTACAGTGTAACGAAACATTTTAACGTGGACATTGGTACTTTATTGCGCTGTTTTGCAAAGATTGTGGCATACTTTAAGACATATTGGGGGTGCGTTATTACTGTACTAAGTTTAGACCTACGTAGTACCTTACTAGGTACCGGTCGCTCAAAAAATATAATTAATTTTCGACGGAAATAAATAAAAAAATACTGTTTTAGGTTTATAGCAGCTAAGTTTAATAGACTTAAATACTAGGTAAAGAAAAAACCTAACCTAATTTTCACAATCTGAGCTGGCGACTGATCTATCAGAATTGTCTTCCTTAATGTTAGTTTCTTTAAAAGATGTTTCGGTTTCTGAGAGCACAGAGTTTTTTTTCGCAGTATATTTCGGTCTAATGAAGGAAATAAGGAGAAATTAACAAGTGTGTCCTCAATATTCTTGGTCCGTCCTCGCTTTCGTGCGTAATGTTCTTGGAATTTACGGAATTCTTTATTTCTCGCAAATTCCTGCCCCATGTTATTGATATAACATGTGAACACTTGATGGCATATAGTACCAACTATATAATGACACATATAGCTTTGCAGGATCTGTCAAATATTCTCGAAAGAATTCAACATTTATTTAAGTTTTGACCTGAAGAAATCGCTTAAAGAAGTACAGCAAATTTTTTAATTAAATTTTTGTTCAATCCAGTGATTGCTGCTGATTTTTCGTAATGTCGGAAGAAATTCCGTTGTAGTGCCCACCCTTTGTTTTACAACGTAGTATCCCAAGTTCATTTCAAAAATCATTTTGTATTTTATTGTTTCTGTGCTTTTTATTACTTTGTTTTCACCCTTTTTAAATTACAAAGCGTACTTAATAAGTTAGCTTATTCCCTACTTTTCAGAATAATTTAAAGTTTAATAAAATAATAATTTAAAACTGGGTGTAATAACGTATTTTTAAAATTATGTAGGTACTTCGATTCATGAATATTTTATTTATTATTCTAGCCACTTTTCATAGTAGAAGCTAAATTAGTTAAAATTTACTTGTAAATTCTTAGAAAATTTAATACAATTAATAACACAGCTGGAAAATCTTTAAAGCGGCATTAAAAAGCAACTTTGGATTCCTGCATGTGCGACATTACTAAAGATTTTTTTTTTCAATAATCGGACAAAATCGGATGAGATTTTTGGAAATTCGTAGTGTATAAGAGGTGTGTAATTCTCTAATATATGTTACAACTTAGGCATATGTAGCCCCTTTTTCAAACGTCTGATCAAACTTTGTTTTTTCTTCGACTAGGACCAGGGTTCTTTAAAATTCCATATGTAAGAAAACTTTACAAATATCTAGACTAAAATTTGGAACTATCAAGAGTAGTGAGCATACTACAGCTACAACAAAAATTGCATTCAAATTTTCATAGGACACACATTATGAATTTTTTTAATTTGGACTTATTTTCGCATCCTTTTTTATATCTGTCAGAAAAGTCAAGTTTCTGCTTAAAAAGGAAGTACTTTACGGTGATACATTTGAAAAAAACTTGTAAACGACTTAACTTCAGACATTTTACGAATAATCTAGAGACAAAACAAATTAAAATTCGATAGTCGCTGTCCACGAAATATCAAATCCGTTACACTGTGTGTCGCCTTGTAAAAATCTTATTTGAATTGGATCTTTTATTGTTTTCATTTTTAATTATGCCTATAAAAATAATTAATATAATTTACTGTGCGTAGCTACCCATATAATTTTAAATGCGTCCCTGACAAGAACATGTTAAGAATGGGTATTTAGTTCTGGCAATGTGGTTTGACAAATAAACAGATAGAAATACAAGATTTAAACTTAATTTCATGTCTATATTCCGACTTAATTAGCTTTTCGCTGTTTACGAAACAAAATTAGATTAAATAAGTTTTTTGGAACAATAGTAAACAACATGTATCAAAGATTATGTAATGAAAAAAATGATTAATATTTGTCTTACAAGTTTTTTAAAAGTTCCCCATCTACTTGTTGAGAACGGCAGTTGATAGCAGCGTTGTCAGAGCTAGTACAATTAATTGTACTGATCCAATACATTTTTGGCATTTTTATATAAAAATACAATTTTGATCATTTCTGGTACATTTTTTGTCTAATTACTTACTGCATTGTTTGATAATTACAAAAAATATTAGTATTATTTTATGGACGTATATTTCTTTGTTTCCTTTTAATAAACATTATCAGGCAGATTCTCCAACGCTAGTCAAGTTCGCTGGTCGCTGTGAGATCGGGGATAACTACTCGTGGTTCGAGTAGCCCCACACACTTTGAGGAGTAGCAGGAAATTGAGCTCTCGCTCCTTCCTGAAACATTTTCACTCCTCGACTTCAACATCGAGTTCAAAACAGATACTGGGCATACCATCGCCTTGAGCTGTATGAACCAGCTTTTGCTTTGGTTCATTTGCTGTCGGCCTCTCGCATTACAGCAGCCGGAACTTTCGGCTAGCACAAGTATACTGTTGACGTTTTAAGTAGACAGGGTGTCTAACATCGTGTCGTTGTTCCTTCAGCTCTTCAGACGGGTGGTGTCAACCCGTGACGACTCTAACTCTACATATATATATATATATATATATATATATATATATATATATATATATATATATATATATATATGCAGTGAAACCTCTTCTAACGGACATCTCTCTTAGGCTGACATTTGGTCTTAGTTTTATTACAGAAGTTTAATTTTAAAGCACATTTTGTCTAAAATCGATGACATACGCTCTGCATCTGAACCCTTCAGATCAATTAATATTTTGGAGGTGATTGATTTTATAAAACAGCATGAGATAGCGTTACCACTACCACAGCTGCTTATTTCTAAACTAGAAGTTTAGAAATAAGCACGAATAGAACAAGATCATTGAATTAACACATAAGAAAGAACATTAGTGTAGTGCCTACTTATAAATAAGGTATGTTTTTACTATTTTCCTATTAAATTGACTTAACTATATGTATAAAAGCCATTTCAGTTCTGAAGATGGTTTAAATGTTAAATAAACCGAAACGTCAACAGAATAGCTTTTTAATTCCAAACCAATTGATCGATAAACCCAGGAGAATTCAAGAATATTTGCCAAACACGATCAGGAAAAAATTAGTAAATTTATAGTAAGTAACAACTTTTGTCCTTACACGTTTTTTAAAATTTTTAATTTGTCACAGTCCCCACTTAACTACGCGATATGCCAATTTAGCAGAATTTGTCCGGGTAAGTAACAAAAATACTTTACCTTGTAATAATCTGACTGCAAATTAAAGTAAAAATAATTTGTTCAGGTTGAGAAAAGGGTTCCATTTAAATCAACTCCTTATAAAAGAAAATGCAGCATCCTAAAAAGCCTTTAAAACAAAAAGTGTAGTTCAAATATTTGAAGAATTTTAGCTGGGGTATAATTGCATCAAAGTCATTACGTTGAACTTAAAGGTATTTTAAATTCTTTTCATTATTTAAATGACTCTGAAATAATTAGAAGGAAAATGTTTAATTTTAAAGGTAAAAAGAATTCTTGATGTTCTGCATAGTCTTTACCTAACTACTATGCTTTTTGAAGTTTTGCATCAAAAGCTTTTTGAAGGTTTACTTCAAAGGATTGCCTTATTTTATTAATTCGAGTATTATATTACATAATAACATAATATAAGGACTCGACACAGCAGTATTGACTTATATTTAAATCTTCCTCAAGCTGCAATATTTGTGACATTTATATTTTTTAAATCAGTTATATCTTTTAACCCGAGACGAAATTCACATAAAAAACTTTCTGGCGATTAAATATATATATATATATATATATATATATATATATATATATATATATATATATATATATATATATATATATATATATATATATATATATATATATATAACTCCATCATATTCAAATCTAGAATGCCACTCCACCTAAAGAAGCGAACGTTTGATCAATGTATACTACCAGTCATACGCATGTGAAACCTGGATACTATATATATATATATATATATATATATATATATATATATATATATATATATATATATATATATATATATATATATATACATATATATATATATATATATATATATATATATATATATATATATATATATATATATATATATAAATATAACTTATTAAGGTTTTGCAAACGATTGAGCTCAGAAATTTATATAAACTGAATTGTCAAATATTTCATTTTCATTGTCCAATTTTAACAGAACTTTTATTTAACCAGCTTTCTCTCCTATAACATGCCAAATTTTCGCGAATATTGCTTTATCCAATAGAACATTTTCTGTAGATTCTAAAAATATATAACTTGTTAATATTTGTTAAAAGATTTAGTCCAGGAATTCTTAAAATCCGAATTAAATGTAATGTCTTCCCGAAAATAAGTAAAAAACTTGATGATATTGTTTTTATTACTAAATAAAACTACAACAATTGTTTGTTGAAATAATACAACGTAATTACTATTACGTACATATATAAAAATCCTTCATCAAGGTTTAAAAAACTTCCACATCATCTACTGAAGAAGTAATGAAAATATCACGGCCTCACGAGTGTAGTAATATAAATAAAAAAAAAGAAATGTCTAAACCCATTCAAGCGAAATATTTGATTGCTATAATCAATCAACTTTATATGAATTATTATTTATCGAATAAAAATTGGCGCAAAAACTTCAAAAGCAAATAAAGGTGAATAAATTCTCCATTGTATATAAAATCTGAGTATATTATATTAAAAAAGACTCCGGCGATCAGTCATCATGTTTACCCATTTTTGATCAGTATAATCAATCACTTATTATTCTTGGTGCAAAATATTATTCTTGAAAGTGTTTATCAGGTATAGAAGATACAGTTAATTAAATAGAAGTTCTATTAACATATTTTAGGCTCATAAAATTAAAATTTTTACCTTTATTCAGGTTTTAAGATTTTTTTGGACTGAATTCAGTACAGTAGAGAAGATAAATTTGATTAAATAATTGGTTGGGTTAAAATATGCCCATGAATATATTTTTCTTAATTCAGGGTTTACCTATGTAACGCTCAACTTTAATTAATTAATAATCATCAATAATTATTTTAAGCATAAACTATTGCCGGTATATAATTGTTCAGGGTATTTATCTTCATGGACTAAGGTCAGGCTAAGATTTTCCAATTTTTTATTTTGTTTTGACCCGTTGTGACTCAACAAAATTATAAAACAAAAATCACAAGGAAATTGTAAACACAATTGGAAAATAATTAAATAAATTTAATTAATAGAACGATGGAATGTAATGATGGTTCATTAAGAGTTTTCAAGGTATTAGTCTAGTCCACAAGTTCAAAAGCGTGTTAATTCTTGATAAAGGTCCTAAAAATATGTACAATAGCTCATTGGATTCGGAATGACGTCTAGAAAAATGTTTTCGAAGGATTTTACTGCATGATAAAAATTGCAAAAGTTATTAACAAATTAAGATGAAAAAAAAGGTATTTCGTTTTTTGGCAATTACTCAAAAACTATTAATAATTAAGAAATTAAAAAAAAGATTCATAAAGAGGAGAAAAGTTCCAAAAAAAAAAGTCCCGACTCCCGTTACTCTACCTCCATTATATATAATTTTAATTTAGTGCTGAAAATAGGGCCCCGCTCGGCCGATACAGCATGGCCGCGGTACCGCTCAACAGAGTCTATTACATAAAATAATTTTTTTATAGAGTTAAATATCAATAGAAAAATTTTAAAAAATTATGGTGTCATCAGAACACTTTAAAGAATAAAGTCCCGTTGGAAAAAAAATTTTTTGTTGATTTTTCAAAAAGTTATACTATTGTTAACTAAGTAATTTTTCGTGGGCTTTCCTTTTAACAAAAGACAGTATAAAAGTTTAAATAATTGGCCTATAAATTTTTGGCTTCTTGGAGCTCTTCTTATATATATACTTAACAAGACCACGTTATAAAAGCATCTTAAATTTGAGTCTTTTGTTTATTATAATTTTTGTAAGTTAACAACATTTTCGATAATTGTCATTTTTGGCTAACTTACAAAAATTATAATAAACAAAACACACAATTTAAGATGCTTTTATAACATGGTCTTGTTAAGTATATATATATATATATATATATATATATATATATATATATATATATATATATATATATATATATATATATATATATCTATATATATATCTATATATATATATATATATATATATATATATATATATATATATATATATATATATATATATATATATATATATAAGAAGAGCTCCAAGAAGCCAAAAATTTATAGGCCAATTATTCAAACTTTTATACTGTCTTTTGTTAAAAGGAAAGCCCACGAAAAATTACTTAGTTAACAATAGTATAACTTTTTGAAAAATCAACAAAAATTTTTTTTACAACGGGACTTTATTCTTTAAAGTGTTATGATGACACCATAATTTTTTAAAATTTTTCTATTGATATTTAACTCTATAAAAAAATTATTTTATGTAATAGACTCTGTTGAGCGGTAGCGCGGCCATGCTGTATCGGCCGCACGGGGCCCTATTTTCAGCACTAAATTAAAATTATAAATAATGGAGGTAGAGAAACGGGAGTCGGGACTTTTTTTTTGAAACTTTTCTCCTCTTTATGAATCTTTTTTTTAATTTCTTAAATATTAATAGTTTTTGAGTAATTGCCAAAAAACGAAACACCTTTTTTTTTCATCTTAATTTGTTAATAACTTTTGCAATTTTTATCATGCAGTAAAATCCTTCGAATACATTTTTCTAGACGTCATTCCGAATCCAATGAGCTATCGTACATATTTTTAGGACCTTTATCAAGAATTAACACGCTTTTGAACTTGTGGACTAGACTAATACCTTGAAAACTCTTAATGAACCATCATTACATTCCATCGTTCTATTAATTAAATTTATTTAATTATTTTCCAATTGTGTTTACAATTTCCTTGTGATTTTTGTTTTATAATTTTGTTGAGTCACAACGGGTCAAAACAAAATAAAAAATTGGAAAATCTTAGCCTGACCTTAGTCCATGAAGATAAATACCCTGAACAATTATATACCGGTAATAGTTTATGCTTAAAATAATTATTGATAAATAATTATTAATTAATTAAAGTTGAGCGTTACATAGGTAACAAACATAGTTTGTTAACGTAATGAACTGAGAATATATAAGGAAATAAACATAATTGAAAGGAGGAATAGCCGATGAATCGTTTACATTCAATTTAAGATTTTATTGTTTATATCGAAATTAATGTTGCTTAATAAAATGCGAACAAAATACGGAAAACTTTCCAGTAAAAATAAAGATTTTTATAGACGAAAGGTATTTTACATGGTTTGGCAAATGCTGTTTTTTGACTTGGGGAATCGGGAAGTTCACGAACCCTGAACGTATGAATTATTGAATACAAGTCATCGTTCTGAATATCTGGTAATGATTGAAGCACATTAAAATAATTATGTGCATACATTTGTTTTAAAATTTTCCTTTCTATGACCTACAAAAAATATATTGCGTTCGATTCACTTTTGCAATGATCGGTCTAGCTTGACAGTTGAAGGGTATTGAATTGACAAATGTGAAAAAGCCCCATAAGAAAAAATCGAGGGCGACCCAAGCAAACCCAAGCAGTTTCTACATTGTTGCGATATCAAATAAGAGCTCGCGAAAGTTTTAATAATCAGGTGCTGTAAACAATTTTATCGCGTCTGCTGCTTGTTTTAATAATTGTCTTAATTAAAAAAAAGAAATGCAGCTTGGCAGACGTTTTTCCTACTGCGTTGAAGAATAATTAATGAAACACAACCTAAGCCAATTTTTTTTACAAAATTTATCCATGTATTTTCTTAAATAATTGATATATTTTTCTCTTCTCTTGTGACTCTGTGTATACCTCGAATACAGATCAAAAATTTGACGTCTATACAAATACACACTCACTAATATAACTTATGTGAATGCTGTTGAGTTGTATTGAATTATTGGTTTGTTGGTAGGTGTCAGGTGAGTCAAAGTTAGAGAAAGAACAAAATAGACGCTCCAAAAAAATTAGGACCGGAAAGCCCAGTAAAGTAACAGAAAAAGAGAGAAAACTAATAGATGCCCTTGAAAAATCAGTGCGTAAGGAGCAATAAAGCGGTAGAAGCGAACGGAGCAGCTGCACCAAAACGTCAAATGAGTAGTATAGTGCAGAGCCATCGTCGAAAGATATTCTAAATAGTCTAGTCACTTCTTTGAAGTCCGCAAAATGCCGGAATTTTTTGCAATCGGTCGTAAAGCATTTGAGCGAGATGGAAACAACGATGTACAGGGACTCCGCGATAGCAATCGAAATGGATTTATTTGTGAGCGCTTATACAAGGTCCAGGCAAGAGATTTAAAATTGGTTATACCGTTCACACTGTATATTTTGTTTTTATTCGATTGATTTTTTCATAAGCTTTTCAAAAATATATAATTGTTGGTATATATCTTTTGGAATATCTTCCGAGTCTAATATTTCATAGCAGGCCGTGATATAATGGTTTGATTGGGTTTGAATAGAGACATTTAACTAACACTGAGGTTTAATTTCCAATAACATAACTCAAAATAACAAAATAAAGAATAAATGAAACATTGAATATAAAAAATTCACTGTTCCAAACAAATTTAGTTAAAACAGGAAACAGATGTTTTAAAAAATCTTTGTTTATATTTTATAAATCACAAAAGTTGCTCAAAACTGTTACCGCTTTCTCTAACACAAAACTCGCACATTTTACTTGTTCGTCGTATAGCATTTTAAATATGATCTATCGTCCCTGAAATTTTGAATTTCGAGTGTAGTGGCTTCACGCAGTTCTTCTATAGTGCGATATCAAGACTTGTAAACTTTATTTTGTAAGTAACCTCTCACAAATAGTCAAGGACGGAAAGATTGGGTGATCGTGGTAGCCACCTTACAGGCCCTTTGGTTCCTATCCATTTTTCAGGAAAATTATGTTCTAAAAAAGGGCGTATTATTTCGGCATTATGGACAGACGCTCCGGTCCTGTATGAAATATATATTGTTTAAGTAAGCCAAGGGAACACCATCTAGCAATTCACGTACAAACAACATCTTGGAATATACCCAGTTAACGATTTGCTGAAAGGCTTCCCTCATAATTTCTGTAAGTTAGTTCCCTTTACAGCAACGTTGAAACCGAATTTTCCCTGCAGCTCTCCCCCAAAGTAAATATGATGGTTTTCTTGATACCAATGTGCAACAATTGAATAAAAACAAAATATACAGGCTGTCCCATTTAAAAAAAAATCAACTTTGGTTTTTATCTTCAAATTCGTCCCTTCTAAAAAAAAATTGACTATGCCACTGGGTTATACGCAAAAACCTATATAATAAACAGTTTCTACATCACTGATAAGTTAAAAGGAAATTGGGATACGAGGGGTGCATGAAAATGACACATTTTCAAAATCGCCCTGTATCTCCGAAAAGAAGAGGGCTATGCAAATTCTGTTTATAGCATCATACGTTGTATGAAAAAGGAGCATATTGCGAAAACCACAGCTCTCGATCTTTAAAGATAACCGAGATACCTTGCAAAAGTGGACAACTGGACACCCTGTACACCGGTGGACAAAAAAAAACGGTAAATGGATTTAATAGTCTGTACTCATCTCAAGGAAGACTATTAGGACACTGTCACTTAGGCTGTCATTGGGGCATGCGATTTGTTTATCGACGTATATGTAACATACATATATTCATGTGGTAATTAACATGATCATTTCCTATAGACTAGACGAATAAATATCTATACACACTTTGCATCGTGTACATTTTTTCTGAACTGTGGCGAATAATTTAGCATATTAGATCCGAAATTTTCTATTGTCAGAATTAAAAATTATTGTTGTTGATGTACATATTCATAATTTTCCATGCATAAAAACAATAATATAAAAATTATACTTGCTAAAAGTAAAAGTAAACAAAAGACAATTTATTAAAACCATGACATTCTAATTATTTTATTATATGTTTCTTTTTTTTCGATCATCAATTATGTGAAGATCTTTGTTTCTACTTATAACTTCTTTACAAGGACAAATTTTCTAATTCCTTTTCTAAAATAAATTTTTTTTTGTACCCGAGACTATAAAGAATATAGACAGACACTCGAATACACCGAGAAGCCGGTTTCCCTTGAGACATTTGGTGGGTTTACTGGTTTATGGTAGAAAAGCTTGTTTGCCCACCATTATATATACATACATAGTATACATATTTATACAATGGTGGACAAACAACCTTTAAACCATAAACCAATAAAAGCCCACCAAATGTCTCAAGGGCGACCCGCTTTTCGCTGCACGGCAGTGCTCGTCTAGGTATTATTTAGTCTATGGCACTACTCATATTACAAAACTAACGATTACCACCGCGACTGTAACTAGACTGGCTCTTTAGCGTTACTGCGTATTAACTTTCACCACCCTCTATTAATTTGTGAAGGGATTATTCTAATCCCTGTCGAACCATTCACGAACTCGAGCCAAAATTCTTGTATTACTGACATCATTCTCGAGTTATTAAGTACCAAGGATAACTCTGCAAAAATGGCATTTCTTCACCAAAGGACATTCAAGGCAATTACCTTCCTGTTTCGATTTACACTAATATCAGTAGGGTTCTGAAGCTTTGGGCCCGCCAATTTAGATCTCATTTTGCGACCTGCACACCATTTCAACCCAAAATCGCCAAACTTTGGAATTTGACGTTTATTAGCTCCGAAACGAAACACCCTGTATTACTGAATTTTTTACCAAAACTAATCCCGCTAGCCCTCTAGTAACCCAAAAAGTTTTAACGTTTCGACTGCAACCGTTTCGGAGAAAAAATTGATGATGTAAAAAAGCGACGCCGACAACAACATCCGGTTGGGATTCATTCCTCCAATTGCGGTGAAGGAAGAGAGGGGAGGGATAAACTTCTGTTGAAATTAATTTTAAAACTTTCAAGGACTGTCTTATAACATTTGAGGAGTCGTTGTACACAAAAAAAATTCATGTAATCAACAACCCTACAGTCTGTTAATACTAGGTATCATTTTGTTTACTGACACTGGTATTTTCTCTCAGCTTTAATTAGCAATCTGCCTCTGGTAATACAAATGTTATACCACCCGGAAAGACAATGATACCTTTAGCTTTACAAAACGACATTGGCAGTAAACACAAACCTTCTTTTTAGTGGTAAAATTTAATTAGGGTTTAATAAGTTGTTTGCAACAAAACAAACTAACGAATATTGTAAGAGCAGAAGTATCAGGGCTCAGTAACAACGTAGGCATTTAAATACAGGGTAGTCCACCAAAAACTTTCCAGCCAGATTTATTTTCGTTTAAATAAATAAATCAAAAATCGCCTGGATCTGTATACTCTAGTTTTCAGGGTGAAAATTTCACAAAGTATGTCCCCCTGAAAACTACGGTATAAGGGTCCGAGCGTTTCTTGATTTAATTATTTATTTAAAAGAAAATAAACCTGGGTGGAAAGTTCTCGCTGTATTACAAAAGGCAGTTTTTTGTCCTGTAATTTTATTTAAAGTATCATAGACCTTCTTTGACGTTATATGATGTAAATATAAACATTAATTAAACAATGTTTTGTCTGTAAAGCTCCCCAGCATGTTTATTTTACAGCATTTTTAATTTCCCTTATGAAAATCCAATTTTCCCCTATCCAGACATGATGTACAGCTTGTTGAGCTTTCAAATACTAATTATGTTTACCCTATTCCTCATTTAGTCGGTTTTAGGTCTTGTATATTAACTTTTAAAACCACTAAATATTTACATCGCAAGAAACTTTTTTTTTAAATGTGCCATAATAATTTAAAAAAAAATTAATCAACTGTGATAACCACAAAGTACACACGCAAAAATTGTCGATTTTCAAAAGTTGTTTTAAAAGTTTTTTAAAACGTAAAAAACATACATACGGTTCGAATTGATGACTGAGATGCCAAGAACCTTGTTCAGTTCAACGCCTCCAAAACCCAGTCCTGCTCCCTGTCCTCACAGAACAACAAAAGACGCATTACGTATGCATCCCTTTACTGTCCAGCTACAGAATCCTAGAACATCCCATGATGGAACAGATTGCCTGCAGATGTTTTTCCTTTCCTTATTTCCTTACGTGGGCCCAGATAAGAGAGAAAAAACCTCGTTCTGTGAGGTCGGTTAAAAATAGTCCATCTCTTTCTGCAAGATGCCGACTTTAAATCAACATGGCGATCCTGTTTTTACGTTTTAATCAAATAATGCGTTAATTTGGAAACAACAATGGTATTGGAGGCTTACTGGTTTTTTATTTACGCCTAATATTTTACGGGATATTGGTTATTGAATTTGCGAATTTCGACAGTCGGAAACGTGTAATTTATTATCCTTATTGGACTTGGAACAAAGGTGATTGGCTGGGCGTTGAATAATTTTTGAATTAATGTCGGACTTTTTGTAATATAATGCCATGAAAAAATTTAATTTTTAACAGGTAATGGTGTAAAGTGGTTTAAAAATCAAATGTGTATATTCCAATTAAAATTGTCTACCAGACAAAGCAATGTTTACGAAAATTCGGCATAGTATAGAGATGATAGAGCTGATTAAATAAAAAGTTCTGTTAAAATTGGGTCTTTAAAATGCAAATTTTTACCTTAATTCAGTTTTCACGAATTTTTGGATAGAATCTTCAATAAAGCCTTAACAAGTTATATATTTTTGGAATCTCCAGAAAATTTTCTATGAAACAAGGTAACAGCGGCGATGCGATATAGTATAAGAACTACAGCCAATTAAATAAAAGCTTATAAAATTAAACTACGAAATTTCAAAAAATGTACTTTAATTCAGTTTTCACAAATTTCTAGACAGAATCTTCAAGGAAACCTTAATAAGTATACATTTTTTGGATCTCCAGAAAATTTGCTATGAGTCAAAGCTATATTTGCGGAAATTCGACATAGTATGGAAGATACATGGAGATATTATGTACATTTCTACATTCAAAAATAAGGTCAAAGTTATAAGAAGTTACCAAAAGTTGCATTTTTTTAGAACACCGAGCATTCCCAAATATGTTTTTCGTTTGGAAAGCTAATATAGATAGTAAAAAATGCAAATATACGATCTATAATCGACAAAAAATCTTATCTAGAACATAAAATCCAGAAAAAACGATAAAATCCCGCATATTTATTTTTATTTTATTTTGGTTTACGCAACGCAGTCTTGTCCGTTTCAGGTGCAATAATTTTATAGGAAACGAAAATAGCATTAATTTTCCAAAAATAAATATGGCGGATACTGTAAATCATCTAATAAAAATATTATTAGTGGATTTAGCACTAAAATTAGATAACTTCTTTTATATTTCATGCTCTTATTATTAATTGGCACTTAATGTTTAGCAGTTGGAGCAATTGTCCAGAAAAAAACGCTTTCGTTGGTTTTTAGTATTAGTAAATTTACCTACCTAAACACAAGTTGTTTTCAATAAAACCAATAAGTAATTACAGATATTTGTTTTTGGAATTCTCGGAAAATTTGCGCTCAGATAACGAAAATTCGCGGAAAATCAGCATATTGTAGGAGATACAGCGATTTAAAAATAAGCTTCTGTTAAAATTGATTCGTGAACATTAAATTTGTTTAACAAATTCACTTTTTACCAACTTTTTTACTAATGCCTATAATTCTAATCAATTGTTCTTTATTTTAGTGTTATTTGCAAGCTTCCTGTACCTACCCTGTATCCTGTCTGACCCTGTACAAAATCAAAATTGTAGAAAACACTGAAATTTCTAGATAATCACCAAAGTTTTTATCTCTAGCATGGGTTAAAAAAATCCTGATGTAAGCATTAAATACAATTTTTTTTTCGAATCGTCGTTTGAACTGAAGTGAAAAAACAATTGGATTTCAATCAAATAAACGTTATTTTATCATTATAATTCAAAACGTTATCGTCTTTTTATCCTTGGCAAAAGTAATTTTCGAAGTAATAAAAAACTAATATTTTCAAACTTTTTTTAACTATCCTTCTGTATATTTTTCATTTTCCTAAAGCTCAATAGATCGTCCGAGAACTCAAAATGTTTTCCTTGGTTATGGGAAACTGTTTTTGTAATGATTGCTGGTAAATTTTTAGCTTTTGTTTGTTTAATGTTTTTTTTTTATTTTATGAGACGGCCTTTATGAAACTTCTTGAGAGCAATGTTCAGAACTTGTACGATCTTATTTATTGAAAGTTATCTTTTAAACTGAATTTAACTACTATTATAGTACTTTATTACCTAACTGGTCATAGGCTGTAAGCCTATGACTAAATTCTTAACAAAACCTAAGAAGTTATATATTTTTGGAATCTCCAGAAAATTTGCTATCAGATAAAGGAACTACTGGTGAAAACTAGGCATGGTATAGAAGATATAGTTGAATAAATACAAATTTATGTTAAAATAAGCTCACAATAGTTCAAAATTTTTACCTTAACTTAGTTGTTACCAACTTCTGAACTGAATTCTTAATGAAACCTTAACAAGACTTAATTAACTACAACTTTATTTATTCGGAGTTAACGTTTAAACTCCATTAATCAGGTATATTTCGGTATATTATAGCCTAAGGTATCGCCGATTCAGTTTCAGGTTATGCTATACAGTTCGGCGGCGTCCAATATATTTAATAAGGGGTGCGCTGCAGTTAGGAAATTTAATTAAATCAATTAGTAATACTAGATCTCGAAATTAACGGGCTGTAATGAAGGCCATATAGAATTAACCCAGGTATTTATTAAAAATGTATAAGACTTATTAGTCCTGGTTTAAATTCAAGTTTTCATCTTATCGTTATGATTATTCTTGAAATTTGCTTGGCAAAAACATTGTTTTTAGGACCAACCGGTACTTAGATTTATGGCTTTTAATATCCCATTAATCAAAAACAGAAACTATTAAAAAATAACTATCGCGTTATAACATTTTTTTATGTCAAAAAAGATACAGCTGTTAGGATAATAAATATCCGAAAATAGCAAACAAATTATGTGTGTGTTTGTTCCAGGTAAGTGGAAACTACTTTGATTTGTTTGACTGGTACTGATAAGATTGTTTCTATGCTGTTACCCAAACATCAATATTTGTACGGAATTTTATTAGGGTCCTACTTGTTTAAAATAATAAAGTTTTATTACCCTTTTTTTGTTCAATCAATCTTTTAACAAGTTATATATTTTTGGGGTCTCCAGAAAATTTTCTTTCGGATAAAGCAGTACTTGCGGCAATTCAGAATTGTATATAGAAGATATAGTTGATTAAATAACAAGTTTTGTTAAAATAGGCTCTCAAATATTAAACATTTTTATATTAATTTAATTTTTACGAATTTATAGCAATCTTTAACGAAACCTAACACGTTTTAGATTTTTAAAATCCCCAGAAAATTTTCTATCAGATAAAAAAAATACTCGCGGAAATTCAGCATTGTATAGAAGATACAGTTGATCAAATAAAAAGTTCTATTCAAATAGGCTCACAAATATTAAAAATTTTTACTTACTTCAATCGTTACAAATTTTTGGACTAAATTCTTAATAAAACCTTAGCAAGTTATGTATTTTTGAAATCTCCAGAAAATTGGCTATTGAATAAAGAAATATTTAAGGAAATTCGGCTAGATACCTGGGCATGGAAATAAAAATTATTATTATTATTATTAATGACAAATCCCAACATATTCTTCGGTATTAAATTTCTCGTTTAATTGGAAAAGCTCCTCTATTTGGGGAAGAAAAATCACTCTGGGCATTATTTCTTACCCTAAAATATAAATTTGGGACAATATTTTACCAAACTAATCAAAAGTTAACCCATTTTATCTGGGAGACAACGGTGGGCCGGCCTAAAGAAAATTCTTGTCATAATAAATCCTGGTAAAGTCACGCCTACAGGGATTATCATTTTAATTAAAATTAAATTTTAGAGATATTGTTTAAGACATTTTTAGGCAAATATGAGAAATATTATAAAAAAAAAGTACAGACGGCTTTCCTATGTGTTTTTAGTTTTTTTTTGCCTAAGTTAAATAAGCATAGCTTAATTGAAAGCCGAGAGTCAATAGGAATGTTTGATATTTCTGGACAGATCTTTTAGCGAATCTTAAACAAATTAGACATTTTTGGAATCCTTAGAACACTTTTTTAAAAGAGGCCTACTAAAATTAAAACCTTTTACTATCATTCAGTTTTAACTAAATTCTGGTCGGAATCTTTAACAAAACGTAAACAAGTTACATAGTTTTGGAATTTCCAGAAAATTTGCTATCGGATAAAGCAACATTCGCGAGAATTTGCCTTCAGTTGGAAGATCAAAAACCCCTTTTTTTAAGGGATTACTAAAATTGAAACTTTAAAATTTATTACATTAAAGCAGTTTTTACCAAATTCTGAACAGAATGTTTTAAGCAATCTTAACAAGTGTGTATTTTCTGAATCTCCAGAAAATTCCCTATCGTAAGCGCCGTTTAAAGAATTTGACTAAGGTCGGGAGATAACAATTAGAAAAAATATTTACATGAGATTACAAAAATTAAGCTTTTTACATTATATTAACTTCTTATTTCCAACTCGGTAGATTTGAATTTGTTTGTTAAATCATATCGTGTATAAATAAATTGAAGGTTTTCTATATTTCCAAATAAATATTATTTCTATTAACTTTTAAATATATCTTACCTGTTCCAAATCAAAAATATCTCTTGAGGCAAGCCAGAGACTAACAAAACCAAATCGGATATAGCCAAACTAAACAAATAGTAATTCGTTGTGGTGTGCAGCGATTTGTTCCTATATATCACAATGCATGTCGTCACGTTCCCCACAGTCCCCGTTATAAATATCACTGTGTATATTATCGTGATAGGGATCACTATGTACAGTTCATCCCTCTTGGGTCCGTAGTAGCTTTCATCACAATATGTGCTAGAATCGTTTAAAAGGTCCATAATGACGATTTTAGAATTTTAGGTGAAATTTGTAGGGGTTTTGTTCACACTAATCATGTTTCCGATTTTGTTTTGTACACTCCAGTGTGTGGCTCATTGAATTTGTGAGATGAAGCATCTCCAATCTGAAATAAAAACATATGTAATCAGTGCGTGATAGTGCATCCTATCATCGATGTTCTATGGACGATGATCGGTGATATTCACAGAACATCGTTAATATAGCAGTTTAACGCCATGTCTGGACACGAATGTGATGTTTTTGTGATCTAGTAGCGTGATTTTTTTGTTTGGGTTTCTCTTTGCGAGTTGTTTGTTAGAGGTTTCGATGTAACTTGAATTGGTAAAAGTCTTGTCTGTTTTTTTTTTACAAAATAGCTGAAGGGAATTGTAAGAAAATGAAATTCAACTAGGAAATTTTACAGTTTTTTTGATTTAAAGTTAGGCTTTGCAGAAAAGTATAAAAGACCGTTAAGTATGTTTTCTTTTTTTTTCATTATACAGGATTTGCAGGGTTGGTGTGCAGGGAATTAACTGTTTTTGAGAACAACGCATTTGAATTCGCTGTTGTACAGAATAAATAAGAAATAAAATATTTTGGTATCGGCAAAAAACAAACAGTTTTATTAAGGAAATGCGAACATCAAGTGAAAATAATTAAAACCAGATACAACACAAATGAACAATGAAAAAATTAACTGCTAAAAATAAATCCGTGGCATTATAAAGACTTGCTTAAAAATAAGAAGCAAGGTAAAAAAATCAATTATTTTTCAGCAAATGTTCAAAATGCCCGCCGCTTGCCTCGATACATTTGCTACGTCTTTTTAGAAATCTTCCTGAAGCTGCAAAAAAACTCTGATGTAAATTTCGAGCGGTGTTTGCTGAAGCTACTATCCTTTTCCAAAGCTTATCTCGTGTATTAATGACTGCAGCTGAATACACAAGATGTTTTATGTATTCCCAGAAGTAAAAATCAAATAGATTTAAGTCAGGACTACGGGGAGGTCATTAATGTTCACTGCCTTGTCCAGTCCAGCGGTAAGGAAAGATCATGTTATTATTTCTTACTTATTCTGTGCAACACCGAATTTTTCGAAGACCGAATCATTAGTCGTAATGTGCCAGTTAGGTGGCCACCACGGTCTACGATCTCACGCCGTGCGACTTTTTTTATGGCCGCACATTAAGAATAAATTTCAGGAGTTTAACAACTCCCCCCAAGTGCTCACCAATGATTTGATGCTGTAAATAAAGAATGAGAACTCATTCACTTCAAATTTTTAATTTTTAGGTTCTTTGTTGTATATGTTTTTTTTTTAATTTTGTACCCAAACACCCTGTATATGTATACGCAATAGTACCGGTACGGACGAATGAGGGATTTGAATAAATTGCTTTTAAAATCGTCTAAAATAAACAAGGAACATCGAAATAAAATTAAAATTTTGTTATTTTTTTTTCTTATAACCTTGGTCTGATGTTTTTCTCTGACTAATCTTATGATAATACTTAATATAAATTCGAAGGGTACATTTTTAGCATTTCCTCGATAATCTTTTGCCTAAATGTCAATAAAAAAGTCGGAGTAAGAGAAAAGCCACTTTTCTTCTCCTGAATCATCTTTTTTATTTTCTGGGTAGCGCTGATCGGTTAAAATACCTTTTTTTTTTGGAAAAAACAATTTAATTTTATTTGCCTTAAATTTTTGTTAGGATTTGGTCACAAAGGAAATCTCTAGATGGAGGTTTTTTATTTGTTCGTATGCCCGCGAGATTTCCACATCAAACATACCGAATAGGCTGAATTTGATATACAATTAAGGATCCTATCGATTGACTTTCAGCAAGGAGGGAGACGACACTGTTCATTTATACCTGCCTATTGTTTCGTTTCATACGTTGTTCGTGGATAGGACAAAGGCAGAGGAGGGAGTAGAAGTAGGTAGGGGAAAATCTCTGTTTGCTTTAAATTGTAACTAATGGTATCCCGCCCTCCCAACAATGTATGCCGTGTTTGCTTTGATTTGTTCTAGTTTCTTTTTAAATATTGATGAGAAATTTTCATAGATGCACAAAAGGAGTTCTTTCTCGGAGGTGGTACCATCCCACACATCCACTTAAAAAGGTCGGCGAAATTCCTATTTCCAGCTCTGGATGTGTTAGTCGGACTTCCGCAGTACATGGTATTTAGGCTTCGGTCTGCGTGGGCTATCTCAAGATACAAATAAATCCTTTCGAACATTATCTTTCAGTCTACTTATTACTAAAGCTTTGCAAACGTGAGTAATTCCAGGGCGGGAGTCACCAAGCGACGGCCGACGTCGATGGAAGACGGCAGAGCGGCTAGTTGCGCAGCAGCAAGCACCGGGAGCATAGCGGGCTGCTTATCCATTCGCGTTTAGCATGGTAATGTCGAGACCTCGTCGCTCTTTGCCGTTTGGGTTTGCTTGAAAACTAATTTTTTTTAATGAATTGTCCAAATTACATTTATTTGAAAATCAAATTTTTTAAAACAACTTTTCTCGGAAACACAATTTCCTAAGTTAAATTTTGAGCTCTCTTAGTTCAGAAAATATTATAAAAAAATTAACAGAGATCTTTATAAAACCTGAGCGTCACTGGCACAAGGAATTTAACCATCTTCCTTCAATCGAACTGTTTTCCCACTCTTCTAAAGAGTTATTTTCTTCCATAAAATTGTTAAGGTATAAATATTGTTGAAAACAGTGATCTAAAATTATCAAACTGTTCGATTTAAGATATTGGTATAATTGATCTTTTCAACTTTCGCCATTCTGGGATTTCAGTCAGCGACATCCAGGCGAAAACATTGAAAGAATGACTTGGACCATTAATAGTAACCGCTAGACGTCAAGTGAATTGGTTTCCAAGAACAGCGACGCGACGCTACGCTACGCACATATCCGCAAGATAGAGGTCTACTGCACCACGCCATTGTAGTGCGTTATTCGCAAAATCTTTATTTTTAATAACTTTTCAAAATCACGTTTGTTGGTGCGTATACCTTTTAAAATTTAATTTAACAAACCTTGATAACGTCGATCGGGACTTTTGATCCCTCTGTGGGTACGACGGGACATGAACTCCAATAACGGTGACAGTCCTGATATATCGGGATGGATGGCAACCCTATGCATGAAGGCTTAATAGGCAAAGTGTGGTCTTTGCGAAAAGCGCTTCCAGGCCCAGTACACGACGGCGCGGCGAGAGAAAATGGTTACGTTTAAGCAGTAAACATTTTTTACGTTTACGTAAGATGTCATATAAGTTGTAAGAAATGATATCCGTATTTTAATAAATATACTGTGAAACCAACCGCAGCGCCGGCGCCGCGCCGGCTGTATTTTGAATTAATACGAAAAAGACCGCTTTTCGGCGTATAAGAAAGCCGCCGAAAATATGAAAAATTATAGTTTAATGTTAAATATTATGCATTGGTAATATGTAAAAAATATTTTTTTATCATCCAAAAGATTATTTCTAGCTAAATATGCATATTCCTTGCTTTCCTGTTTTCTTATCCCGAAGACTCAAGCTAAACTTGAACAAATTTGCTTCATGAAATGGAGTCGTTAGAGTAAAGTACACGATTTAACAGCATCTTTCACGGACTATTAAAGAAACTTTGTTATTTTGCCGATATAAGACCTGTAGAATTTGGTTTTTATTTGTACCTATAGTATAGGTTAAAAACAACTTTGTTTATACATAAGTGCTGTATTGGTATTTGTGGCTTTGACTGAAAAAAGAATAAATATGAGCACACCTAAGCTAACCAAAATGGTAGGGGTGGTAGCTAAATATCCCTCTTATAAACCTGGTTAATTTGTGATCGCTGGTCGATGATCAACAAACAGGCTGGTGAATTGTTAAGGTAAAGAGGAAAAACCAAATAATACCTTACCTGATGAATTTTTAACGCGATTTTTTACAAAAGGTCACCGTATATTTTAAAAAGGATTTTCGAATGGATATTTAAACATATTACAAACCTTTCCTTGTTATTTTTTATGTACCACGACGACTATTCCATTATTTATTCAAAATGAAAATTTACAAGAAATGAATATTTAATGTCTGCCTTTGGGGATATATTTAAATTTTGAATTACTGCCAGGAGCTTCACTTTGTCGTTATGTTTGCGAAATAACGGGAGCAAATTTGGCGATGTAACACAATTTCAGGGAAAACATTATTAAAATACAACTTTGTGACAATTGGGAACAATTTTTAGAGCTAGGGTTCTGACCCCCCTTTTGGCCTCAAGGGACTTCAAAGGTCATTGCTTTCGTCATTAAGAATTTTGCCTTTCTAGACCCTGTACTAATCACAATCATTTAGGCTGATGCTCGAGACCAGATCGCCTTTTGTGTTTGTGTATACATCCATATATACACCATACACCCATACATATACTCATATATACATAAATACAAACATATACGGGGTGTTAATAAAGTATGTTGCCAAACTTCAGGGTATTATTCCTTGCTTAATTTTAAGTGGGCAATGTTGTGTTTGTGGTATTTTAGCAATGGAGAACGTTAATATAGGTATGTTAACTTTATAAAAATATTACATCTAGGTACATAATTATTTGATACTTACACAAAAAAGCTGCTATGCTATTTTTAATAATAGTATCATGTTAGACCACTGTCACGCAGTGACGCACCTAGCATAACAAAACAGCAAGGTATTATAACTGGAAAAAGGCGTCGTTGTCCGAAAAATCTGGTTTGAAAAAAGCGCCGTGTCTTCGAAAATTAATATTGGTGGGTGAGGGGGAACCCGAAATCCTATTTCTTTTTTAAAAAGAAGGTGATTTTCTGAAATCAAAAGTCTATGTGTGTGTTCCTGAAGAGTTAACGGCTTCTGCTTTTACCAGTTTGGGCTCAATATTGATAAACCGAAACAAAGGTGGGGTTCCAATGACGGGAATACTGGCAGAAAATGCCAAAATTACTGGCCTTAACGAGGAACTGCTTAGTAAGTTTTACACACTTTTAAGACTTTTAAACTGTAAATAAAAGCTTAATGTGAATAGATTTAACGATCTTGCTAGAAAAACTAGAGACTTGAATCTGTTTAGCTAATGACAGTACCATTAAAGAATACATTGCGTTTACAGAAGACACTAATTCTTTATCAGCATAACATCACGACTGCTTTTGAAGATAGCAAGGCAAGTGAAAGTGACTTAGGGGCAAAACAAGATACATTATATAACTATATATACTTGTTTTTTCTTGAACTAGATTTCTATATATTCCTGTCATTAACTATTACAGTTAATAATATTCTTTATTTAGGTATCATGTATAAATTTTGAATATAGCCTAATAGCCAAGAAATTCGAGGTAAATAAATTATACGATACACAGAAAAAACACTATCATAATATATTGAACTAGATACAAATTCACTCAATGACACACTCTATGTAGTATTGCACAATACGAATTCGGCTTGCTTTCAATGATTAGTTTATCATTGTTAACCAATAGGTTATAAAATTGCTTGAAATATAAGGTTTCACTGGTCTTTAATAGGTCGTTTAAATATAACAGTTATTTAATGCATTAATACCGCATCCTAAATTCAATACAAAATATATCATTGGTTTCAGCAAACGTTTATTTGTAAGAACATACATCTTATTTAATCGAAATATTTATTACTATTGCGAAGATTTGTTTTACTTACATACCATAAAACACTGAAATGAGTTGCTCCAGTCCCCAGAATGGCAAATTATTTTTGGCGTACCTTTAACGCAGTAAACAAACAGGCTGCAACCTTAAACGACTATTCAACGAACAAATAGCAATAGCACAAATTTAACCTCTCTAAAAGTTGTCCGCTAGCAATTCAGGTAATGTTTCAGCCAACACTAGAACCCATTGAATTAATATTTTTTAATTTTATATTTTATTGAAGTGCTTATTTTAATTCACATGACATAAGGATTATTGACTTCATTTATAGATTTTCTATTTAAACTGTAGTGTTTGTTCGTTTAATAAAATATATTGTAATTTGAATCACACCGCCTACAAATAGCTATTTTTTCTCATCAAATAGTTTAATTTGAAAATGGTAAAATAGTTTTCAAAGAAGTAGGAATGCTTTTGAACTCCAATAATAAGTCTATATTAAAAAAATATTTTTTTTGGATTATTTCAATAATGTTTTGTTGCAACAGTATTAACTTTAATATAACTAAATAATTTGACAAAAATAATACAATTATGGAAAATAGCATAGCAGTTTTTTCTGTGTAGTATTAATTTGTTTCAGAGTTCTGATTTTTGTCCCAATTTCTCTTAAGATCGCTGCACCGTGTGACGTTTTAATGAGAATGATAGTCTTGCATAAACAGCCCACTGAAGGAACGCTCCAAAACAGAGACAGGCCAAGAGAATGATTAGTTATCGGCCTGACTACACAAAAAAGCTCCTCGAGCTTCAAAAGAATGAACTTAGACTGGTTACCTGCCTTCTTACTGGACACGGCCCTTGGAGGTATCACCTCAAAAAGATGGGAAAGACTGATGAAGAACACTGTAGATTCTGTAACGAAGCAGATGAAACTGCCGAACACTTGCTCTGTGAATGCAGAGTAATAACTCGTCAAAGGCTGCAATATCTTGAGGGAGCGTTTCTCACGCCCGAAGATATATTAAAATGCGCCCCCAGGAACATCCTAAACTTCGCGAAAAGGTTGGAAATTGATGGGTAAATAATGTAGGGTATTCATAAAAGATCTAACTTGGTCGAAGTGATGTAGGGCTACCACAGCCGAACGACCCCATTTAATACAATACAATACAATACAAGTATGTAAATAATTTAGCAACAACTAAAATACCTGAATCTTATTGAAATTTTACTTTTTATCAATTTCGACAATTTTTGAGATTATTTTAATTAACAAACTCTAAATCTAGCCGTCAAGGTTTTAAGAAGGCTAACAATTTCACTTTTTCAAATTATTGTTGTTAATAAACAAGGACAAAATTATATTTAGTACATACCTAAAATTATTAGATCAAGAGAGACCTTAAAGCCACTCTAGCCAATAAATTTAATATACTTAATAACCATAAAAGTTCAGTAATCCCGACTTTTCTAAAAATGTCTATTCTATCAAACAATATAATTTTAAGACCACAAACAAAATACAATTCGTTATTAACAAAGTTCTTTTCGTTTGACTAAGGAAAAAACATAGACTTTCAAACAAGTCAATCGCAAAAAATCATCAACTTCCAAACTTTTCGCGCTTAAAGCTCGCAGGAAACTTCGCGCGTTTTGCCAGTCAACCGTCCGCAGGATTGTTGCTGTTCATCGAATGGAAGTGTGCGCGACACTGCCGACTGTTATCTTGCTGCTCACATTTTAGCAGCCGCAGTTTGCTTCTTGCAGGACGAGATGCGTTGTTTTCGAAAAGAAGCTTTAGCATTTCAGGACGAGATATAAGTGGAAAAGTAATTGACAACATAATTATTACGAGTGTTTCCACTAGACGGACAATTTCATGCCTTTGTGAACAATCTCATTTTTGATTGGACAACAGAGAGAATTTAAATTATTTGAACGGCCCTATCACTCAGTTCTTTGTCTTACACTTCTAAATGACAAACTCGTTAAGTTTTTGTTAACGATTCTGCCCAGAATTTTGTACAAGCCGTGAAAGTTAAAACAAATTAATTTTTGTTACATTTTAAAAGGCTTTATTATTCAGTTATAGCTTCTAGCCTGAGGCGAATTCCTGCTAGTACTACATTATGTGTTAGAGAATTTTCTGAAGGTTTCGAAATTATCTAACTTGTTCAGGTTTCATTAAAGATTCTGTCCAGAAAGTAAAAACTGTCTTGAGGTAAAAACTTCAATTTAAGTAACCCCATTTTAAAAAAGTTTTTCTTTAAACAGTTATATTCAATAAACCAGCACGAATTCTCACTAATATTGTTTTATTCGACAGAAATTTTTTTGGTTATTCTAAAAATATATAACTGGTTAAGGTTTCGTTAAAGATTCTGTCCAAAATTTGGCTAAAACTGGATTAAGGTAATAAATTTCAAATTCTGCAGCCCACTTAATTTCTTTTTAATCAGTTATATTTTCTAACTTAAGGCGAATTTTCGCGAGAATTACCTTATCCGATAGAAAATTTTCTGGAGATTCCAAAAATGTAATATAAAGATTTCGTTGAAGATTCTGTCCAGAGTTTGGTAAAAACTGTCTTGAGGTAAAAACTTCAATTTATGTAACCACATTTTAAAAAAGTTTTTCTTTCATATTCGATAACCTAGCGTGAATTCTTGCTAATATTGTTTTATTCGACAGAAAGTTTTTTGGAGATTCCAAAAATATACAACTGGTTAAGGTTTCGTTAAAGATTCTGTCCAGAATTTGGCTAAAACTCGATTAAGGTAATAAATTTCAAATTCAACAGTCCATTTTAAAAACTTTTCAGTTATCTTTTCTAACTTGAGACAAATCCTCGCGAATATTACTTTATCCGATAGCAAATTTTCTGGAGATTCCAAAAATATATAACTTATACTTATTATATAAAAAGTTTTAGTTTTGGTACCTCATTTTAAAAACGTTTTGCAACCAATTACATCTTTTAGCCTAAGGCCAATGTCGCCATCATTGCTTCATCTGACATTAAGTTTCTTACTTGACATTTCAAGAATACCTATATAAGTTTTTTATTATACTTCTTTGAAAACACCTTATTTTCATCTGTTTTAGTAATAATGTAAGATGGGCTTTTTCGGGCTAGCGCACGGAAAGAGCGCACGGAAAAAAATTTTCCTGGTCTCCAGTTCTTTCAGTGTGCTGAATGAAGATACCGACTATTTTTTGGCTTTAAAATAGAAATATAGGTATAGGAAAATAAACTAAACTCAAGAAAGTCTATATGCTATCTGATATTTAATATGTACCTATTTTGTACTTTATTTCGTAAATATTTGAATATTTAGATGAACTTCTGAAATATTTTTTGACGTTTTGTCAATCTTATCTGACATAGACAAATTTAAATCACCTTTTAAATGATTTGAAAGTTACCATGAAAACGCATCATACCTGCCAAAGACCATATTGTCAGCGTTGTTAATTTTCTGTCAATTAAATTCATTCTAATAAAATGTTCTCAGAAGAAAGTATAATAAAAAATATCGTTCATTACACGTCCAGAAATGGATTTTCCGTGCTTGCTTGACTTCCCGTGTTCGGCTGCGCCTCACACGAGAATTTGTCAAGCGCGCACAGAAAAATCCTTTTTTCCGGACTGGTAATGAAATATACTATTAAAATCGGCTGAGTGTAAAAACTTTCTTCGTGCTCCCAAATATAGTGCAGCAGTTAAAACAGAGTTCGGCTATTCTAATGAGAATAATTAATTCAGGTTGCTATAGTATTACTAGCTAGGGTTAATTTACGATTTGTTAATTTTCAACCTTCACAGCACGCATGCTGTGGTTTCAAAATAAAATGAGTTAGAAACGTAAACTTTCATTTATTAAATTATTTTCATCGACGAAATAATGAGAACAGAAACCTATTTCAGGAAATATATTTTACCTATTAAATGGCTAAATTAAATATTCCACGCGACACGTGTAAAGTAGAAATTTAATTAAATCATTAAGAAAATTAGGTAGAATTTAATGTTCTAAATATATATATATATATATATATATATATATATATATATATATATATATATATATATATATATATATATATATATATATATATAGTAGAAAAATGGAAGATTTCTTGGCCTATAGGTAATATAATAAATGTAAATGCGAAGATTTACTTCTTCGTTAGTGCAGCGATAAGGCCGTGAATGAAAAATAATGAGGACTATCTTTGATTCTGGTCTGGGTGACCTCCTGCTATCGATTTCTGGGCCCTTACCCATCAGCGGGCAGGCTTACACCCAGGGTGGCTGAAGAACAGACCACGATTTGACCAGAATCAAAGAGAGTCCTTATATCCAAAATGTTCGGAAAGGATGGGTAAGATGTAGTGGCTCGCGCCAACTAGTTCACCCAGTGTTGCTCCAAAAATGTTTGGCTGCTAACACAATAATACTCGAAAGTATGTCGATGTCGACTTTCTCGACATCGACGGTACAAATGCACCATTGTACAACAATAGTAGAAAAATGGAAGATTTCTTGGCCTATAGGTAATATAATAAATGTAAATGCGAAGATTTACTTCTTCGTTAGTGCAGCGATAAGGCCGTGAATGAAAAATAATGAGGACTATCTTTGATTCTGGTCTGGGTGACCTCCTGCTATCGATTTCTGGGCCCTTACCCATCAGCGGGCAGGCTTACACCCAGGGTGGCTGAAGAACAGACCACGATTTGACCAGAATCAAAGAGAGTCCTTATATCCAAAATGTTCGGAAAGGATGGGTAAGATGTAGTGGCTCGCGCCAACTAGTTCACCCAGTGTTGCTCCAAAAATGTTTGGCTGCTAACACAATAATACTCGAAAGTATGTCGAATGTCGACTTTCTCGACATCGACGGTACAAATGCACCATTGTACAACAATAGTAGAAAAATGGAAGATTTCTTGGCCTATAGGTAATATAATAAATGTAAATGCGAAGATTTATGTTTATTTTTCATTTTTCATTCACGGCCTTATCGCTGCACTAACGAAGAAGTAAATCTTCGCATTTACATTTATTATATATATATATATATATATATATATATATATATATATATATATATATATATATATATATATATATATATATATATCTATATATATATATATATGTATAGTGACTTCTAATTCACGACCTTGTATAATTGTAATAAAAACAATGGAATAACGGGAATATAGGTCACAGGAAAGACTATTTATTTCACAATTTTAACATAAACCTAGCTTTCGCTGAATTTTTCAGCTTCTTCAGGGCTACAATATTATAACATTATAACTATATAACATTTATTATATAGAAAAATAATTTAAACTTACTTTGTTTTTTTTGTGAAATAATTATGTTACAATGTGGATGCTGTATGGTTTTTTTGTTAATTATTATATGTATAAATTATGTATATAAAAATATTTGACGTTTTATCTTTTTGTAAAATTGAATGATTGACATATAAAAAAAGGTGAGTATTGTTGATTTGGTGTTTTATTTATTTTTATTTTTAATATGGTTAGGAATCATCATAGTAAAAGTGTAATGAGGAAAACATTATAAGGATTAAAGAATATCTAAATTATTGTTATTATTTTGTAAAAATTCTTTTTTATTATTATCAATAAAAAGTAAGTAAGAATAAATAGAACTTAAATCGTTTATATCACTTCTTTTGTTCATAGAATTTGGTTCTTTTTGAATTTCTATCATTTCTAAAAACGTACGTTTATATGTATTTATTTCATTGTGTAAAATTTTAATTTTATTATAATTTGGGTGGTGACAAGTTTTTATACAGTGTTCTGTTAACGAAGATGAATATTTATTTATATTTATATCACTTTTATGTCCTGATATTCTTTTTTTAAGTATTTGTGATGTTTGACCAATGTATTTTAAGTTACAGTTAGTACATGGTAAATAATAAACTGTATTAGGTTTGTCTAATATTTCAGTATTATCTTTTAATCTTGTTTTTAAAGAACCTATATTTTTAATATTTCTTTGTGAAATTATTATGTTTTCATTTCTAACACATTTAATAATACTTTCGGATAAACCTTTTATATAAGGAATTGTAGTATAATGATTGTTATTATTTATTATTTCTTGATTATTGTTATTGTATGTATTATTATTATTAGAATTATTATTTATATTAAATAAAATTTTATTGATAAATTTAACTGGATAAGAGTTTTCTATAAGAATTTCTCTTAATTTAACAAAATTTTTATACTTTAAGCTAGGATGAGATACTTTTTCTATTCTATTTTTCAAATTTAAAATTAAATTTATTTTTATTTTTATATTATGATAAGAATGAAAATTTATATATCTTCCTGAATTTGTTGGTTTTATATACCAATCAGTTATTAAAGAGTTATTTGTTTGTCTTAAAATTTTAGTGTCGAGGAAGGAAATACTAAAATTGTTTTCTCTTTCTATATATATATATATATATATATATATATATATATATATATATATATATATATATATATATATATATATATATATATATATATATATATATATAATTCTGAATCGACTTCAAAAAATCGGTGAAGTACAAGCTATACTTGCACAATTATTGTTCTGGGCCGTCAGCTCCCCACTTAAATTATTAATGGTAATGCACCCGCGTTGTAAGGACAAAAGTTCTTCCTTACATCGTGGGAATTATTTTTTGTCGAAAAACGTTTTCTCTAAAATCAATGGTTCACCAGCTGTAAGGAAATAAAGAATTAAATTGTTTATAACAATTGATTGCACTAGAATCTTTTAATTCTGATAGTTTTTGCTCAATTTAGACCTAATTTTTAGTAGTCTTGATTTCAGTTTTTTCTGAACGGCGCGGCGCGGCGGTCCTTTTGGTGATCAGAGGACAGTAATTTTTAAGCGTTTTTCCTAAAAAAAATGAACAAAAATCATACATCATATATATTGTTAAATTCGTGCTTTAATAAGTTTTCATGTGACAACCCTTCAAGATACTAATGAATTTTTTTCCATTTTCAAATTTACCCCCTGAAAGTAACCCCCAGAATCCAAATTCAACTTTTTATACTCCATGTCTATAATTGGGCCAGCACACACACTCTCTCTCTCTCTCTCTCTCTCTCTCTCTCTCTCTCTCTCTCTCTCTCTCTCTCTCTCTCTCTCTCTCTCTCTCTCTCTCTCTCTCTCTCTCTCTCTCTCTCTCTCTCTCTCTCTCTCTCTCTCTCTCTCTCTCTCTCTGCGCTAAATTTTAAATTTTTACCTCAAATAGTTTTAGAGAAAATCGCCTGTGACAAACATATGAACGGACACCGAAGTGATTCCATAAGTATTCCGTTTCACGGAACACTAAGAAGCGCTGAGAAGGATAAAATGACAATTTTGCGTGTGTAGGACAAAGAACCACTGATATAACTCCGTCTCCGCGTGCAACCGTAATGATTTTTCGGACCGTTCGTATTCCATCGAGAAAACCTTTGAAAATACAGTTTCGGATAAAAATAATCCATTTTTTCATACACTTGGTAATATCGCATCATTTCTCAAAGTTTATGAATAAAATGCTTTCAGGAAAAAACAAAATTTTGACATTTTGCATGGACTAGTAGGGCTTTGTTTAAACTCTCCGAAAAGTTTAGTTATAAATTAAAATGGTTGGACAATATATTAAAATTTTACACGTTCAGATGTTATATTTTCCTAAACCCGACAGTTTCCCATTGTTTTTACTTTGGGACTGATTAATTAATCCTAATTATCTGGGAAATACGCCAGCAGCTGCAGCTGATGTAACTGTTCACTTATATTTTGTTTTCAATTTTTTTTAAGTAAAATTAAAAAAAGGGCGACTCTGTAAAATCATATTAAATTTATTCGTGCCGCTTTCGTAACCGTAGGAGATGAAAATTAGTTTTTTTGCCGATGTTTTCGTTGAAAGAAAAAATTAAGCCCCATGGCTTGTACAGGCATTTCGCGTTTTTAATGCGTACGAGATGTTTAAGCACTGATATCGTTCTCGTTTGGTTACATTACAAAAATCGTATAAATATTAATTTTCTGAGACTTTTATAATACGGATATGTTGGAACGTTTTATAAGGGACAAAATTAAAATATTTTTGAATACTGCTGAGTTAAGCTAGGTATAAAACGTTCTTAGAAATTAAGCTGAGTTAAATAAAAACAACCTAAGTCGAGCAAGCTGTGACATTTTTTACCACTTTATCTTCCTTTGAGCATAGTGGAAATTTAAAAAAAAAAATAGTAATTTAATTATTTATTAATTAGGTAATGATTTGTAGTATGTTGGACTTGAAACAAGAAAATACCCTTGGAATCGCAGTAGTAAGATTATTAAACTTGGCGCTTGTTCTCATGAGTACTTCATATTATGTGGTTGAAACGTCAATTTTAAATAAGTCTGTACACAAGGTTCTAGCTTTCTACCAGATATTAGCAGCTAAATTTATGACGGTTGGTTTTTTTTCGTCTGACAGCCCACGAAGACCGAAGTCTGAGTACTATTGTACCGTGGGTGTACTGGGGGATCGACCCACACATCCAGAGCTGAAAACCAGCCCTTTAAGAGGATGTGTGGGGTGGTACTACCTCGGTTGAGGAAGAATTCCTCTACCACCTTCCAACAGTTAACAATCACAAAATACCCATGGTCGAAGCGGGATTCGAACCCGCACCTCTCGATTGCAAAGCTGGCGCCGGCCGTACCAACTCAGCCACCGGAGACCCTATGTTTGCGTTAAGTATTAGGTTCACATATCGTCGGTGAAAATTGTTAACCTGCTAACTCCACTTATAGGTCAAAATGGGTTTTTGGCATTATTAAAAAGAGGAAAAATTATTCTACTAGTAAGAAAAACGCTTTCTCATTTTAATTGATTGATATTTTATGTCAATAATCAATCTCCTCGCAATTCAAATTTACCCGGCAAAATGCTGCTATCTCCGGTGTTTCCGTTGTGTTTATATCTATACAGCCAAGTGGTTTTGTTTATTTCTGTGTTTTTTCTGCAATTTTTTCGGTTTCTTCTAATGTAATGCTATTCTGTTGATTATTAATGGCGAAGATATGTGTATATACCATAATTTTATACAAGAATATTAAGAAAAATGTCGACCATTTATTGGAAATTAATTATATTATGCTGGTAGAGGGTTAATATTACCAGAGACTATAAAGAATATAGGCAAATCCTCGAATACACCGAAATGGGACCGAAAGCGGGCATCCATTGAAACATTTATGTGAATTTACTAGTTTATGGTTTAGGAATTTATTTGTTCACCATTATATGTCTATATAGTACATATAAACGCATGGATATATAATTGTGGACAAACAAATTTTTAAGCCATAAACCAGTAAACCCTCAAAATGTCTCAATGGATGCCCGCTTTTTGGTTCATTTTTGTTACACGCCAGTGTTCGTCTATGTATTATTTAGTCTATGATATTACTTATCGAAATGGAGTCAGTAACTATTTTAAGACATTATCAATTTTCTATTAATGCATGGAGCTGCTATCTCGAAAAATTTGCATATAAAAAATAAAATTATTTAAAAAAGTGACTTTTCGCATTTTTCAGTAAGTGTGTATATGGCTTACGAACGCAAATTTACATTTATAACAAGTTTAATAGTTTATCTAGGCGGTTTTAATGCTCTCCAGTAAAACTGGTTAAAATGGAGATAGCAGGTTAACACTTTTCACCGACGATATGCATTATAACATAACTTGACGCTAATTAAAGCTCAAAAGGTATAGCTTGACGAATTATAAAGAATTAAGCAACCGTCTAGTTTGTAGGTGCTTCCCGCAAGAAATTATTGATCTGTTTAAAAAATGGTCTAGTAATAGTTGTACTTTTAATAAATATTTTTTTATAAATTCTAAGTTACATAGATATACTTTAAGAAATTGGCCTAGATTTCGAAACAAAATTTTTAGTCTGGATGGCAAATATAATTTTTGCTGACTTCGCGCTCCAATTTCTTCAACAGAAGAAGAAAAATTGGCACGTTTTTTATTGTATAATACCCATTAATTAATCAACATAGAAAAAAAAAGAAAAAATAAAGATATATGACAACTAGCAAAAATATACTTTCTTTCTTTGATGAAATCAGTTTGCGCCGCGCCGACGGCACCAACACCGTATCACATCGCGTATGCGCGGAGCTGAGTGGGGGAGCGTTTCGAGTGAGCCAAATTACAAATTTTGAAAAACGTGTAAGAACAAGAGTTGTTCCTTACCTCGTGAGAAATATTTTTTGTCGAAAAATTTTTTCCCTAAAACCAATGGTTCAGCAGCTATAAGGAAATAAACAATTAAATTGTTTATAACAATTAATCGCGCTAGAATTTTCAATCCTGATAATTCTGGCTCAATCTACACCTAATTTTAAATGTTCATAATTTGTTTCAGATTTTTCTGAGCGATCCTTTTGGTGATAAGGTTGGGGGACAGCAATTTTGAAGCGTTTTTCTCGAAAAATGTTTTAAAAAAATGCCTCCAAAAATACATATATATTGTTGAATCCAAGCTTTAATGAGCTTTTATTTGATCCCGTACACGATGCCCTTGACATTTTTTTTTTCATTTCCCAATTTACCCTGTGAAAAGAACCCCCAGAATCAAAATTCAACTTTTTATACTTCAGGTCAATAACTGGGCCACCACACTCTATCTCTGTGCTAAATTTCAAATTTTTAAGCCGAATAGTTTCAGAGAAAATCGCCTGTGATGGACGGACACCAAAGTGATTCCAAAATGCCAGTCAGCAATTAAAACAACAATGACGTACTTCGAACCTTACAATTTTTGAAACCCCTGTAATTACTTTTACTTGGCAAATGAATAATGACTTTGGATAGCCCACGCCCATTTACAAATTGACAAATGATCCACACAAATTTCTTTAAATGGACTATAAAAGGAGTTGTTTTAATAAAAGGAAAACAAGAAAACAAAAACATTTTAAGTAAATTACTTCTTACATTAATAAAATTTGCCATCATTTTCCCAAAGGGCGTAATATAGTAGTATTTTAGTGGCAGTGGAATTTTTTGAACGAACATTGGAAAATAACATTTTTGTTTATTTTATCAAAAACTGAAGGCCAGGCAGTTAGGTTTTAAAAATAATATTCTGCAAATGTCCCCTTCGGCTATTTCTCCAGATGAACATTTTTTTGCTTAAAAATTATCAATAACATATTGACGGTTCAGTTTCACCAATGAAAGTTTTGCTTCAGGTCATTTTACTCTGCGGATTATCAGAATAGACTTTGTCCTTAAGGAAGCAGGCCACTGAATATCACCGTTTCGAGAAATAATGTGGCCAGCATAACGTGTCCACAATTTGGGCAAATTACTTGAAAAAAGTGAAGTATAACTACTAAACACTTCTTCAAAAAGCTAGTTAGGCTACTAATATTTAACTACTTTTTAACTACAAATCAAACTAAACATGTACCGTTGCGGCTCAAAAAACCAGTGCCGTAGACGTACTTCCAAAAATGATTAAAAAATGGACTTGAACCTATAATATCAAATAAAAAAATTTTAAATAAAATAAAAAACTTTTTATTATTTACTTTATTTTAAAGTTAACTTGACTTAAATTTAAACATAAATTATAAACGCAGTTCCTTTTTAGTACAAAACTAAAACATATTACGTAATAGGAATAGGAGGTATTTCAAAAAATAAAAAATAAATTTTTGAAAACTTTTAAATCCTGCAAATCCTATATTAGGTTTGCTTATCGTTTATTGAACTCTACTCGTTTTGTGCAATAGTAATAATATTCCTACTTCCCAGCCTCCAGGTATTTTTTGCTCATTCCGGATCTTGTTAAATAGTATTTCTAAAGTTTCTATCCATTTGCACTCATGATTTTCACCACCTCTGCTGTTATTCTATCCTACTCTGCCGCCTTGCCTCTTTTTAACTCCTTTATTGCTTCCACTATTTCCTCTTTAGCTATCTCATCCTGTTTCATAGAGTCGTTGCTTTCTGTGTGTACCTCATTTTCCTCCTCTATTTTATTTGTCGCATCCATTAGTTCTGTACTCAGTAACTTCAAAATATTCCTTCCATCGCGTCATTATTGCTTTCTCATCTGTCACTATTTTATTTATTTTCTCTTATCTTTTTCAGTACTCCATAAAGCAGTTTCTGATTTCCCTTACTATGTCTTGCCATTATTTCTCCAAAGTCTTGCCATGATTTTTGCTTCGCTGTTTTTACCAGTTCTTTGACTCTTATTCTCTGTTCTTTGTATCTGCTATAATGTTCTTTATTCTTAATGCTGAGGTATGTATTCCATTTATGTTCTTTTTTATTTTCATTGCTTGTTTTATTTCCTCATTCCCACTTCGTTTGTTTTTGGGGCTTTAAAAGGCTTTTTAATATATTGCGGTAGCGTCCGCAATCGGCATTAACAGCTTTGCTATCGTCATTTTTATGAATAAATGACCCTATTATACCTCCAGTCCCTAATGCACACAACACGGTTGCTCGTAGATGATGTAGAAGTTTCTCTTCAATTACTTGAAGATTTTCAATCCACCAAACATGTTTTTCCGCAGTAAATCGATCCATAATTAAATTACCGGATCTCTAGATGACATGCAAAATAAATTTGTAGGTTAACTTGTTGAAAAATGGAGCCAAATTAAATCCTAAAGCACCTCTTGGGACAATGTTTATATTTCGAAAATGAAAGTCAAATAAAAGAAATACTGTTACCAGACGAATAGAACAAAAAGTGTTGTGCTTCAATATACATATTTTTAAATATTTTCTTAGCCCAATACGAGACACGTGTTGCAAACGTGAATTTTGTTTATTCCACACTCAATATTGTTAACTATAAAATTCATTCAAGCGGGAATTTTCGAACGAACAAAAAAACAAAACTTGTTATAACATAAATACAGCTTTTTGTCAAAAACATATATAATCTTTATTAACCATCTATCGTGACAATCCAGAATTAAACAAATAGTATATAAAAAGCGACTTTTGCGTATTTTTATGAAAGCTTTATAACTAAGGCGCGGCGCCGACTGTTTTTTCGGCTATACAACTTTAATACGGTTTTACCCAAAGCTGGCATTCAGCAGGACGGTTAGGCGTAACTGGTCTTCTCGCGCAGAACCACTTAAATAGCTCCTGCTAGCATACAGTGGAAGGAGTCCCAAGAATGGCCAAAATCGTAGGATAATTCGGCGAATTCTCACGAATATTACATTATTTAATGGCAAATTTTCTTATAATCTATCCTAAGGAAAATTCGCATTGAATCATTTAAAACGGGGGCAGTAAGCCTTATAGACCATGAACCTAAACCCCAAACGTTCTAACTAGATTCCCTAACGTAAGTAACCGGGGCACTCAATTTATCAGTTCTATTGTTGAATTCCTTTTATAAACGAACCACAAACTTTCCATTTCCTAACTTTCATTCAATTTGTAAGTTTTAAATGCATTCACGAAAGTTTCTAGTTATGTTGGAACCCTAACCTATATTCGCTGAAAACCACATACTTGAGTATTGATTTTCATCAATTTATTATACGCGCATTATTTCTCGTTATCTCAGCGACTTATGTTTGAGTTATATAGCTTTGCTTCAGATAAGAATTTTCGCGATTCTGATCTTTTTTATTTTTGAGGTTAGAAAAAAATTCTGACCTGATGGGTGATTCGCGGTCAGCAGCTCGAAATACATAGGGGTAGCGGGTCTGGTCTACCCAACATATCTTTTTTTGTGTGCCTGCGGTTTTGTTATTCCATTTTAAAAAAACTTTCTTTGATCAGTTATATATTCTAGCTTAAATCCAATTTTCGTAAATGTTAGTTAGTGTAATGGCAAATTTGCTGGAGATTCCCAAAATATATAACTTGTTAAGGTTTCGTGAGATTCAGTCCAGAATCAGGTAAAAACTGTATTAAAGTAAATATTTTAATTTTTGAAACCCTATTTAAAAATGTTTCCATTCTTCTTAAACATCCACTAACTATTGGTAGTCAGTATTGAAGCACTAGTAAACCGTTTAAGAATAATTTTATGTTTTGGCCTATTGTTAGGAATATTTTCCCGCTGCGCAGCGGAATTATTTCATTCGTCTTTAGACACCTGTTGGATATAAAATATCTGACTTGATTGAAGTTGACGAACGGAATTATTATCATGTAATGTAAATTGATTAGGCAGCGAACTGACAATTGATTTTTAATGTTTTTTTGCTATTCCCATTGGCATTTTTTACTTTTAAGTTATTATCGTCGAAAATTACGTAGAGAGAATGGTTTATTAAACAGTGGTCAGATCTGTCTATATAGGGAACGAAAATATGACCAGTAAACAAAGTACAGGTTTTCAAATTCAAAAAGAACCCTTTTTACCTGTCAATCCACAAAAAAGTACTTAATAAAATTAAATAGGATTATATTTAAGCTTTTTGTTTCATTTTATCAAGCTTTTCTGTTATTATTGTTAGAGTTTCGGTGTTATTTCAGTAAACAGAGCAACGAAATAGGATTAAACTTACTTATTATGAAGTTATGGGGAAATATATAAAGATTATCTTTGAAGACTCTGCGGTAAAGGAAGTTGAGTTTTTTCTTTCATTAGGATGAATAAAATTGTCATTTTTTTTGTTTCCTTTGTTCTTTATTTTTCTATAATGTTCTTGGTCTCTGTAAGTTTCAAACTAATTTATTACTTTGGTGTATGTCATCTATAATTGCTTGTTATCACATCTAGACGCTATTGTCCTGAAATCTCTTTATGTCCCTCGTCACTGAAATATAATTGGAGTGAAGTTATTAGTCTGGAATGGATATGCTTGTAATAATATATATTTAAACCCTTCTGGTGGCCACAACGCACACGCCCCTCCCGGGAACCCTCAACCAATTAACAAATTTCGGGCCTCTAGATTAAACAAGGTCCCTGCTTTGTTCTATAATTTTTGTTAACAGGAGGTGCGGCCAAAATTATGTACAAGTTCAAATTTTTTTAGAGGTTGAATTGTCCTAAAAATCGATTTAAGCTTCAAATTTTGAAGACGAATGTCGTCATTTTAGGCTAGTGATACCATTACTATTACAAAGAGACTCGACGCTGTTGTTGAAGTAGTATTTTTACACCTTTTTTAAAGACGGTTTTAACAATAGCTCTATTTGTAGAGAAATCACAAACCAAGTTTTAGTTATTTGGTGACATGACAGTTTGCCTGGTTTCCAATCATTTCATTGGCTCTGACTGGTTTGCGATTCTTCTGCGAATAGAGCTATTATGTTTAGTTTAAATTGCCGATGTATAGATACATCGGCTACATACATACATATCGTCACTAAAGTAGACTTCATGTACTCATTAACGTCACTGGTCCAATTTAACATATTTAGTAAAATATTGGTGGGAAATACCCAAAAAATAATCATCCAAAAAAGAATTGTTACCAAACGACAAGCCGCAGCGAATGCAATTTTCAGCGTGGTTTAGTGGGTGGACGATACGGCCCCAAATTTAATGCTAATCCTTCGTTGGTAAATCCAGACCTTTTGTCTGTTAGCGATAAAACGGACTTTTATTGGGAAGCAATTTCTAAAAGATCTTTAACTCTGAACATTCCTATATGGTGTGTGCGTAGTGCCAAAAATTCTAAAAGGATAACGATTTTTGCCTACTGCAACGTAGACCCTACTTTTTAAATATTAACTAGCAATTATTTAACAAAGAAAAATCGTATAACCTTTGCCATTAATAAATCAGATTTTGCCACCAACACGTTTCCCAAAAATCTTCTCGTTAGGCCTTTTTTAGGGATAAGCTGTCCCTGCAAAAAAATTCCGATAATGTAAGTCATCTGTAAAACGTCAACAAAGTTGAAAGAAAACGATTCTGTTACTCGCACGTGGATGGTTGTGCCGATTTACATTAGTATAAGTTAAGGGTCTCTTGACGTATCCGGGAAATGGAAATACTTGTTTTCAGTCGATAATGCTCACTTTGAGAAAATGTTAGCTTTATATTTACTCCAGTTGTGCTGGAATTTTCACGTTTCTCGAAAAATAGGTCGACTTTAAGCATTTGTAAACAATTTTCTAGGTACAGTATGTTAATGAAGTTTGGGTATTTTATGGAGGCATTCTTTCTCTGTCAAACGGCAAAAATTGAATTTCTCCAGGGGCGCGCGCGGTCCATGGAAGCGGGAGAAGCACCGATTCCCTAAATAAAAATATCGGTCAAGTGAAAGCTATACTTGCACAATTAGTGTTCCCTGCTATCAACCCTTAACTTAACTTGAGCAAACCTTGGCTGCCCGATCTCCACCCATCTGCCGCGCTACCCGCCGTCGATGGCACCAACGCCGTATCACATCGCGTATGCGCGGAGCTGAGTGGGAAACGTTTCAACTGAACCAAATCACAAATTTTGAAAAACGTGTAAGGACAAAAGTTGTTCCTTAGACTATTCTAGAAAAACTGGCTTGAAAAATTTCCGCTATGTTATAGATTGACTTTCTATTTATAAAATGGCGGAAGTCACATTTCGCTAAATCTTTCCGTTATTTTTTGATAACTTTCCAATTTAGACTAAAAAATTCAATCTTAACATTTTTGCTTGTTCTGGTTCAACTTGAGGAAAACGATTTCAATTTGTTACATCACCTTTGGCTATTCGGATAGATTACAACCGGTAAAGTGGAAGCCGGGTTTAAGCGAAACTTAAGTGATACTTTATGTGGACTGATTGTGTGTTTTTTTTGTGGATTTCAGGACTAGCCGGGTTATTGGTTTACCTTGTTACTGTTTCCTTGTTTCTTTTTACAGATTACAGTAGTAATGTGGAAAATGAGTAGATAAAATTGGTATTGCTAAAAGATGCAGTCAGCTTCCACCCTAGTCAATTGCATTCCTCAACAAACTAACTTCTTACAGGCTCTTTTCGACATGATGTACTTGGAACAGTATCTTTCTCTCTAATCGGCGCAAATCTGTCAAGGTGGACGGCCACTCATCTAACTTCCATTCTTTCAAAGCTGGGGTTCCCTAAGGTTCCGTCCAGGCACCAACCCTATTTCTTTTAATGTCCTGCTCTCTTCATCTGCCAATCCCATCCACAGTTACGCTGCCGATAGTACTCTTCACTCCAACATTTATTTTTCCAGATAATTATGAAGTTTCCTATTTCAGAAATATTGAGTTACTTCGTTTCATTTAATATTCAAACATTCATTAACTAAACAAAAAAAATCATCTCGATATCTTCAAAATTGACGAACTTATTCAATTTCCTATGTTAATTTTTTAATTACTACGCGCCCGGCTTCTGGCGACTCGTGACGTCAGAATACACAACATTGTCGCCGGGCTAGCTACCTGCTGCTGCTCTCGTGTGTTTACTTTACATTTAGGTATTATTTTAGTATGATAATGTTCATTGTGATGTTTATTCAGTGTTTGCGTTTTTTTTGGAATATGATATTGTGAAAATGGAAGGTTTTGATCGTGGGGATTCAACAAACCTACCCAAAGTTGATATTTTTCATATAATAATGGATTTTTTTGCGAATAATCCGTCATACACTAGTGCCGGGATCCGAGGAGCTAAGCTTTCAAACTATGTTTGACCTAGGTTGCAGCCATTCTTATACCCTCTTTTGACACTAGGAAAATCCATTAATTCTTTTAATTTATTAATTAATTTATTTGTTTATTATTGTTAGTTGTGGTGTATGAATAATGACCCTTATAAACATTATTTTCCCTGAACTTTCAGGAATATTTGTTGATGTACTGTACATGTTTGGAGCATGGAGCTGATTAGTTTTTGGTACTCATTGGCGTAGGGCTTGAGGATTTTTAAGAGGGTCAAATGTTGGAAAACATTCTCAAAATTTAAAAAAATCGTTCAATTTTCTGTAAACTTTTAGAAATATTTTGTCCTCCACTCCTGTAAATCCCGTGTCCAAAGATTACATTTCTCTTCTTTTCAGATGCCCATGGTGGGCTAGTACTGTGAAGTCTACGTTGGCAGTTCAAGATAAAATAGTTATTGATTTTCTGTAGCAAATAACTGGGGATAGGAGCTGGTTACACCTCTTAACTATCCTACCTAACTGTTTTAAGTTAAATGAGTTAAGTACTTTGTTTCAAGGCAACCGTAAACTTGAAATTACCAATAACTGAACTATTAACTTTTAATATGATATTTGCTTTATGAACCGCAAAACCGAAAACTTTCCTGAATGTCGGTTACTTTGAAGCATGTGTTTCCTGCAAAAAAAGTGGCAGCATTAATCATTTTTACTTTGGGGTTCGATTTATTTTTTTGCAAAGAAGTTTTGTTTCTTTTCACCCCATCCAAATAAATCAACCAAACTTTTTTATTGTTCAGGACTTATGTTTAAAGAATATTTCCTTCTGTTCCTTTGGGCCATCATTCTAGGAAATTACGTTTTGTGAGAAGAATAGGGTATTTTTGACCTCGTTTCTAATATATAGGTTAATACATTGACAAATAATGCAGCATCGATTTGCTGTATACAGGGTGAGGTGTATAAAGTGTTACACTGCGATATTTCCGTCCGTATTCAAAATAAAGGAGATAGCAATAAGGTAACGGTAATATGTAGTTACCTCCACCTACATTGCATTTTGTTTATTATGCCTAGATCGCTATATAAGTGCGCCCCACGCTTTTAAATTTAATTACCTATTTACAGACCAAATGTTTTATTGCTGTACAAGTTAACAGAAAACCGGGGATGCACCCCGGTTTTCTGTTAACTTGTACAGCCATAAAAGGAAAAACTATAATTTATTATAAACTTTTTAGTGCGCTACCTATAAAACCGTATTTATTTAGTTTCTTAGCGAATTAGGTTTGGAACATACAGGATGCCCCAAAAATAAAATTAATTGTTTATGATCAACACAAAAGAAGTATATCTTCATAAAAGTTGTACATTGTAAAAAAAGAGCATTGTTATTTAAAAACTTGACGTAGGGTGGCTCAAACAGCTGAAAGTCACAATTTAAATTTTTTAGCGATCCTGTACGCCCTAAATAATTTTTTTAAATAACCATGCTCTTTTTCTCATAATGTATAACATTTTATGGAGATATACCTTTTTTGTAAAGGCGATAATAAAAAATTTATTTTATTTTTGCGACCTCCTGTATGTTCCAAATCTCATTCACTAACATAAAAAAATTAACTCTAGTACATTTGCAGTTGCAGTTTACCTTTAAATAACGATTTTATGTCTTCTTAGCTTCACATGGATTAGGACTTTTACATTTTTGAGCACCCTGTATGTAGTAGATGAAATTTTTAAATGACAATGATATTTTCTTACGATGCAGAACTTTTTATAAAAAAGATCCCTTTTCATAAAATCAATAATATTTTTTTTTCCATTTGGTAGGAACTGGCGAAGACACGCTGTATATATTTTTTTAATAAAATACATATTATTGTATTGTCACCGGAATTGCACTAGTTTGCAAAGTTTCAAATAGATACGGCAATTAGAACTGGGTGAAAAGTGAGTTGTAAGATTCCATTAAAATGTTAGAAGTCAATCTAATAAAAGCAAGTTAATTAAGAATATATATTATATATTATTATGTAATTAGTCTTATGGTTATTAGAAACGATACCAGCATCACGCGGCTTAGAAATAAATTTTACCTGTGAGACATATGCGTCTCACGTGGCCATAGAGCATAAACAAACCGTGAGACATATACCATCTCACATGTCACTCAACATGTTAATAATATGTCCTTTCGACAAGTTAGCGCCACGTGTCACATGGCGAGGGAAACTTTGAATTTGTTGCGGACACGTTTTCCTAGCCGCGTCCTTTCTAGAAATGGTGATAACCAGTGGCCCGGAAGATCATACGATCTAACCCCCGTCGATTTTTTCTTGTGGGGCTTCCTCAACGACAAAGTCTATTCTAACAATCCGCAAACGATTAATGACGTGAACATTCGTCAGTCTATTGGTGAAATTGAACGGCAATTGTGCCAATATTCTACGCAAAGATTGGTCATCTGTAGAAGCAGCCGAGGAGACATGTGGAGAATAGACTTTTTTATACATAAGTGCCATGTCTCTACTTTTTGATGAAATAAACAAGCATGTTATTTTTTAAAAATAAAAGCAATTCTCCTACCCACCTATTGGGACATTCTTTAGTGCAGAGGTTCCCAACGGGGGCGGTACCGCCCCCCAGTGGGCGCTGGAGTCTTCCAGTAGCGGGCACAGAGGCAAATGGGGGCGTTAAGGCAGTCAATAAAATGCTCTTACAATATCTACTGTTTTCAGGAGAAAATACTTTGCCTATTTTTCATCTTATTGTTATCGCGTAAATAAGCATTAAAAAAATTAAATTAGCGTTAGGTATATGTATACCTAATTCAGTTTTAGTAGTGCTTCGCCAATAATCCTTATTAATTTGTGAGTGATAATTAATTGATTGGAGTCATTATATTATTATTATATAGCTGTAAATCTATTGAAAAGTTAATTTATTGAAACCGTGGCAAATTGTGTCTTGCAATATGTCTAAATCTACTAAGACTAAATGCCGGCAGTATAGTACTGAGTATTTGAAATATGAATTTACTCACTCTCCTACGAATCAATCATTTACTAAGTGTTTAATTTGCCAAAAAGTTTTTATAAATGAAGACTGGAAGCTTTCGGGGCTACAAGAGCATTTGAATAAAATGCGTGCTGATAAAAAGGACAAAGAATTATTCTATTTTCAAGGACTGGAAAAGAAATATTTAGAACAGCCAACTATATGAAACATTATTGCGTCGTCTTCTAAACAAGAAGATGATAGACTACGAGCTTCATATAATATTTAATAGTTATTACCTGAAGACTTTCGAATTTTCCATTCAACTCGATGAATCAACTTTATCAAATAACGAAGCAGTACTCTTATTATAGTACGATTTTTAACAGAAGAAAAAAATTGTCAAGAGTTATTATTTGCTAAAAAATTGGAAACCGATACAAAGGGAGCAATGAACAAGTGTTTTCAAGAGATAGAAATTCCTTTTTGTAATATTTTATCAGCTGCTACCGATGCATGGTGCTATAGCAATAACGGGGCGTCATAAGGGTTTCGTAGCGCATTTGAAGCAAGCAGTACAAAATGTACTCGCTGTACATTGTGATATTCATCATCACCATTTGGTTGCAAGAGTGCAATTTATTGAGTGACAGACTATTTGACCAACAACTAAAAATGATGAAGATTTGTTGGCTCTCAAAAGGTCTGAATTGTTTTTACAGACTCAGCACTTGATTTCTCTGAAAACAGACACGGAAAACTGCGCGCAAACCTGATTACATCCAAAAATGACATCGCTTATTTGACAGACCTGTTTAAAATATTTAAGAAAGTTAATTTATAATTGCAGGGTGATGGGTTGAATTTAATTAAAACAAAAACCGTCACAGCTGCTTTTGTGGGGAAACTTCTTCTGTTCAAACCAAATTTAGTTAGAGACGAATACTGCCACTTTGCCACGTTATCAGCAGTCTCTGCAAAACAGGAGATTTGCTTACTTATTGCCAACATTTGGATGTTCTTCATGCTGATTTTAAAGAGCGATTCCAGGATATTTTAGACATGAATATACCAAGTTGGTTTTAGATCGCAAATGCAACAGCAGAATCATCAAATTTAGAAGAGGAACTCGTGAAACCCACAACTAACGAAGAACCAAAAGTAAAATTTAGAAATAGATACCAAGAGTGGCTTCAAAAATGAATTCCAGCACTCTACCCTGGATTGTGGGAAATAGTACAGAAATTTTTAATTGCATTTTCTTCATTGTATTTGGCTGAGCGTTGGTTCAGTGCAGTAGCAAATTTACTTTCTAAGAAAAGGAACAGGCTGCAGTCACTGAGCGTGGCGATTTGCGACTGATGTTGACAAAATTGGAATTCGCCATTAACAAGCTGATAAAACTCCAGCAGCGTCAACCATCGCTTTATATAGATAAAGTGAAACAATGTATTAATATTGGGTATCACTATTATGGGCGTCGGAATTTTTTTTTTCTTGTAAAGGGGGTGGTGATCCAGAAAAGGCTGGGAACCTCTGCTTTAGTGGTTATAAGTGTTCTTTAAAACTTTAAATAGTATTTTTCTTCTTAATCCAAGAAAAGATACCTTTGTTTTATAGTTCTAAAGGCGAATACACTCTAAAAAGCCGACTTGAGACTATAAAAAGACCTCTAAGCTTCTTTAAAATGGATTTTCTGAAGCGTGCTTTATGTCTTTATTAAATTCTGTCATTTTATTATCTTACTACGGACGTAAAAACGTAAATATGTCTATGGGAGGGCAGTAATTCCCAGTAATGGCACGGTCCTCGTTGTTTCACCAGCTTACGCTTACTTTATACTCCGGTAAACTGGAAAGCAATCCATTTTCAAATTAGGAACAAAACTCTACACGGTTGAAAGATTTAAAGTGCTCTAACTTCTGCCAGACATATATTATAATCTTGGAAACTGCAAAAGCCTCAAGAAGCAATTTCAGAATAAATAGAAAAAGATGTGAGGATTTGCTTCTTTTTTTTTAAATGAATATACTCGGTTCCGTGACCGTCTTGGAAAAGCCCTTAAGGCGACCATGAACTTTATAAATGAAACTCTTGTGCCTCCACCTAGAAGCGTCTAAAGTCATTCTTTTCATTATCTTAACCCTAACAGTTGGTGAATTTGAACGTCTCACGCTACATTGGAATTTAATTTTTTTAAGAGCTTCGTTTGGTCTGATCGAAAACCTATACCTGGATAAAACTAATTTAATTCTATAACTATACAGCGTGTCCGAAAACATTTTTTAGTATTAAAATAAAATGGAATACTTATGGAATCACTTCGGTGTCCGTCCGTCCGTCCGTCTGTCACAGGCGATTTTATCTAAAACGATTCGACATAAAAATTTGAAATTTAACACAGCGATGGAGTGTGGTGGCCTAATTATAATAGACGTGAAGTATAAAAAGTTGAATTTTTGATTCTGAAGGTGAATTTCGGGGGGTAAATTGGGAAATGGAAAGAATTTTTTTAAGGGGATCGTGAAGGGTGTCAAATGAGAGCTTATTGAAGCACGAATTCAACAATATATTATATTATATTGTCACAAGTGGAAAAACTTATAATATTTCATAGATCAATATTCGGAAGTTGAGTAAATAAACTATAAACCTATTTAACTTATTCATGGCAGGATGTAGCTTATTTATTGAATATGCATTAAAATTGGCAACTGTGAAATATTACAGTTCCCTTATAAAATCAAACAATTACTTTAAATAATTTATTTAAACGACGCTGAATTATCAAGTCAGCAGAATTGCGATTTCTGACATAAAGTCGACGCTCCCAAAAGAGGGGAAAATTGCTGACTGGGTGATAGGGCAATCGGAAAGACGAGGGTTGAAAAAGACACTAGTGCACGATCTCCGGTTCGATGCGTTTGTGATTGTGATAAACTGTAGAAGAAATGATCTTTAAATTTGTAATGTAAGTAATAAGAAATTAAGTTGGCTGTCGAGAGTAAATTACATATATGTGTTTTCTGTTTATGTCAAGATTGAGTGTTTAAGTTTGTTTTTAACTCACGTTTGATTTTGATCTGGTTAAGGTTCCGTTACCTCTACACCCCTAGCCACACCCTTGAAACTAGGGCGTGACAATATGATGTCTTTTGTTACACATTTTTTAAACATTTTTGGGGGAAAACGCTTAAAAATTGTTGTCCCCCACCCTGATCACCAAAAGGATCGCTCAGAAAAAATCAGAAAAAAAGTCATGAACATTGAAAATTAGGTGTAGATTGTGTAAAAATTATCAGGATTTTAAGGATAATCCAAACTGTATAGTTGAAGTCCAAAATCCCGATGATTTTGTGTTTTTCTAGATATTTTAAAATAATGATAGTAGCTTCTGGGAGTCCAAATAGAGCGAGTCACACTTGCTTTAGTAAAATTTTGCTTGCTTAAAGGTATAGAAATGTTTTCTTTTTGGAAAAAATACTTTAATAAACTTGTTTTTTCCGAATTCTCTAAAATACCAAAGTCTACATATAAAATCGCTTTTCTTTAAACAAAAATATATATTTTCATTCTTTATAAATTGAAATAACGAATGCCCAAGTGTTCTGACGATAAGGACGATCTCTTTTCGCCCGCTTCGAAATTCAGGGAAAAAATCTCATTAAGGAAAGAAATTCAGTCTAGCCTGGTAAGGAACCTTTTGAAATAAATTTAAATAAGAAGAGGTTACTTAAGGAGTTTAAAAAAAGGAGTTTTCCCCTTAAAACAGATGTGTTACTTACTGAAAAGTAAACTTCACTTTCGACTAATTTTTATTATACTTTATTAAACTTTTCTTATGTTGCAAACTTTAGCTGGCAAAAAAACTTCACTGAAGACCAGTCTGGTTAAGCAGCTGCTTAAATCAGTATAAATTATAGCCCTCTGGAAAACAACTTTATTTTCATTTATAAAGTTAGACGTAATAAGCACTAAACCTAACAAGTGCAATGACAAAATGCTTAAAACTTGAAAATTACGTTTTTTATTTCGTAACGTTCAGCATAACAAGTTCTAATAAATAAAAATCACCTTTTTCTGAAAGTTCTAAACTAGAACAGGACAGTTATTTCGAGGACACGATCTTTTATAACGTAACTGCCTTGTAACTTGAACGAAGTAGTGATTGCGATTTTTAAATCGACTTTTTTGCTTCAATTTTTAAACAAACTTTTATTGCTGGGGTGTAGCAAATGAAATGGTGTAGAAATGGAGTAGACGACGTTTATGGCTAGTTTGCACGTTCCACATGGCTGCGCAAACCACGAATAATAATCAGCTTTTTCTTATTATATACATATAGTCCGGCTCAAAAATATCCCCCTTCTCTGTTATTTCTTGAACCGGTAAACACAAAAATTTAAGAGAGAATATCAAAAAATACCATTTAAATTGCACTACATTTTAATCTTTATAAAAATTTATCGTCATATTTTGACAAGTACAACCTGTCCTACCATACAGAAAAAGACAACAATATTAAATAATTAATGCAGGTGTAAAATCTAAACGTTCTGCAATCTATCTGTCAACAACTATTTACTTTAAAATCTCAAAATGCACCTGGAACACCAGGCGGCAATTTGTAGAATCGCATCGCACTTCGGGGTCATAACAAATTACTTGCAGCTTGTGCGATGCACGTTGGTCAAAACTAAGTAATTGACATTGCTTCAGCTGTAAACTGGTTTAGAAACTTTACAAGAACTACATGAGATAGATATTATTCGACTTGCTACACGAGGGAAAAGTTTTATTTGAGAGAAAATATTCTTTTAAACTTGTTACCTACAGTGAAAGTTCTTGAGAATAGGTCAAATCAGAATACGTGTGTTTCAATCAATTTATGTTAATTGAAAACGTTGAAACTGAACACTTATGGAATTACTTCGGTGTCCGTCCGTCCGTCTGTCACAGTCACAGGCGATTTTCTGTGAAACCATTTGACGTAAAAAATTGAAATTTAGCACAGGGATAGGTGTGGTGACCCAATTATAGACGTGAAGTATATAAAGGTGAATTTTAGTTCGGGGGATTAATATCAGGGCGTAAAGTGGGATATGGCAAAAATTTTCTTTTCAAGTTTTTTTTAACAAAAAACATTCCTCATGATGTAAGGAACAACTTTTATCCTTACACGTTTTTAAAATTTTTAATTTGGCTCAGTCGAAACGCTCCCCACTCCGCGCATTCCTGATGGGGCACGGTGACGTCGGCGGCGGATAGCGCGGCAGATGGACGGAGATCGGGCGGCCGGGGTTTGCTCACGTTAAGATTAACTGATAGCGCGGAACACTAATTTTACAAATATAGCTTGCATATGACCGATTTTTTTAAGGAATAACACCACCTTTATTGTCTGTTATTCGCTTTCGTGTTTACCTACCATATTCTTAACTGAAAAGAGTACCTATTGGAACTCCCTATAGAAAACAAAAATTTATTTGTATTACCTAAAAAAATCATATGGTTTACATTTTTTTGGGTATGTAGATAAAATAAATATTTGTTTGTTATTAAGCAAGAAAGAAGATAAAAAGAACCACCCAAAAAAAATTGAATTTTGTGATTTTATCTTCAAAAAGCATATCTGTATATTTTCCAAGTTATGTTGGTCCCTACCAAGCCTGTCCTCCTATATTGGCAGAGTACACTCCCAAAAAATCTCATTTTCTTGGATTGAACAAAAAAATGTATATAAAAAGGTAGCCATTGCCATATATCACTCACATTCTATCATTTCTTAGACAAATTTACTGAAAAATATTGCAATAGGAATAGAAGCTAACAAATTTCACTTTAGACCCGGGCGGATGGGAAAGTTATTATATCGGAATGGGTATAGAATGTCATCAATTGATTTAGAGTTTATTCGGTTTTTATCAAGTACAGAGTTAGCCAAAAAGTGATTTGCAAGGCGGTATAAGCCCTAAATTAAATTATAGTTTAGAAAAATATAACAGTAGTAATTGGAGATGTAAGCTGCGCGGCGCGGCGGAGGTTTGCTTGGTATTATTCAGTTTAGGTAGGGTAATTATTGGGAATAGAAAGAAAGAAAAATTTTTCAGCAAGACATCCTTTTACCCACTACATTGTTTTGTGCGTCAGTTGACTTAGGCTAGTAACACTGTAAGTTAAACACCGCAACGTCATCAGCCGAGAACTTACTGCTGTAGTGGAGTGGTGACGTTGCGGTGTTTAACTTACAGCGTTTGTTAATTTATCTGCGTAAACGCAAACACGCAACCCATTTGTATCGCGTCGCCGTGCCGTCGTGGCCTGCGCCTGGACCGCAGTTCGCTTATTACGCCTTCATGTAGGTTGTTATTGACCCCGCTTACAGGGAACGCCACGCGTTACGCCAAAAACCGAGCAATAATAGTCGGGGCAGCAATCTTTCTGCGACGGCCCCAAACCAAATAAATAGAACTGTAACGGCCCTGGAATCACGTGCATTTGTACAGCTCTAGTCATATCGGATGATGTATTGGTACAGTGCTCTTGTAACTGCCAGTCTGTGGCAAATTATATGCATTCTCTCACTTGGGATAAAAATATAATATTATTCATCGGAAATCTAAAACTGGAGCAAAGAAATTTTATCCTGTCAAGGGAATGCACTATTAGCAGGTCAAGGATAGTAACGAAACCCTTTACACGATGATCCATTTAAGGTAGAACAGTAAATGTGATTGGAATGCTTGATTTCAACTTATTGGTTTAGAGAAAATTAGAAGAAAATCGAATTGTTTTGTTGAGAATTTCATTCTCCAGTCAAAATCAAGACTTTAACAATAAAATATGGGTATTTCATTGTTTGCTACCCGTGCCATCACCCCCCCCCCCCCCCCACTTAAATTATTAATAGTAATGCACTCGCGTTTCGACTGAGACACGTTAAAAAATTTTAAAAACGTGAAAAAACAAGAGTTGTTCCTTACATCGTGAGAAATTTATTTTGTCAAAAAGTTTTTCTCTAAAACCGTTCAGCAGTTATAAGGAAATACACAATTAAATTGTTTACAACAATTGATCTCGCCAGAATTTTTTAATCCTGGTAATTCTGGCATAATCTACACCTAATTATCAATGTTCGTGATTTTTTCAGATTTTTCTGAGCGATCCTTTTGGTGATAAGGGGGGGGATAGAAAGAACAATTGATTGCGCTAGAATTTTTTAATCCTGATTATTTTGGCTTAATCTGGACCTAATTTTTAATGTTCTTAATTTTTTTTTAGATTTTTCTGAATTATCCTTTTGATGATAATGGTGGGGGACAGCAATTTTGAATCGTTGTTCTTGGATTTTCCCGAAAAATGTTTTAAAAAAATTGAATAAAAAATACATCACTTAGGAGATAGGGGTCTGTGCATTCACACCACTCTGCCTCTGCGCATGCGCCAAAAAAAATCAGGTGCGGTTTTGAACAGGGTTGTATAGAACAGGAGAGGTTTTAAACAGGGATGCTTGGAACAGGGGTGATTTTAAACAGGATTGTTTAGAACAGGAGAGGTTTTAAACAGGGTTGCTTGGAACAGGGGTGGTTTTAAACAGGATTGTTTAGAACAACGGCGGTTCTAAACAACCCTGTTCAAAACCGCACTTGCTTTTTTTAGCAGAGGCAGTATGGTGCGGATGCAGAGACCCCTATCTCGTACTATTTACATCGTATATATTGTTGAATTCGTGCTTCAATGATCTTTCATTTGACACTTTACACGATATCCTTGAATTTTTGTTCCATTTCTCAATTTACCCCCTGAAATTAACCCCCAGAATCAAAATTCAACTTCACTTGATAATAGGGCTACCACACTCTGTCTCTGTGCTAAATCTCAAATTTTTACGTAGAAATTTTTCAGAGAAAATCGCCTATGACAGACGGACACCGAAGTTATTCGGTGCGTTCCATTTTACGTAACACTAAAAATTAATAGCATGAAATGGTATTTTATTTTTTAAAAAAGCAAAATTATTTTAAATACACCCACTCCTCTCTTCCGGGACACAAATGACCCGGAGTTTACAATCCCAGTGTAAACACCGCAATTAAATAGGCAGTATAATCACGACCTTATTTGTAACGCCACAATCGCCAACAAACACACGCAACTTACCCTATCACGATTCTTTAGCGCTGTAAAAACGTTAAAAAATGTACTTAAAAGGACATAAAGGTAAATAAAGTCAAGGTTTTTGCGTAAATAGAAGACTAAGTTGAAAAAAACAAACTATATGAACCTTTGGATTACTAGGTTATTTCCTAAATAATTTATTTCGCCCTAAATTTACACTATAACAACTTTTCCTCAAAGAACGGCGTGGAAAAATTTTCCCTAACGTTAAAACCCTGTAAGGTATTAAGAATGTTATTTACTGTCCTCCTTGCAATATTTTTCTGTTTACTCCTGCTACATATCACTCTTGTGCGCATATAAAAGTTTCTAGGGAAATCCAGGAAATGCAGGAAATTGCTGTCTTATGCATGGGCGTGCTGTCCATGAAAGCAGGGGAAGCACCGCATTCCTAAACTTTTTGGGGATAAAAAACAGAATTTTTATACATTAATAATGCATAATTTTAAACATTATACTATAATTTTATAAAAATATGGATTTAATTCCTTAAACGTTTCGCGTCATTCAGGACACCGGCAAACGCGTGCAGGAAAGTATAATTTTTCGCACTAGTTAGGATAACTTCCTTTATATAGAAGTATAAAATGTTTCATAAATTAATTTTTTTTTAATTCCTTGGTCATATACGTATTTGGGTAAGAAGTCAAGTATAATGTAGAATTATTCATAATATTGAAAAAACCCAATAGTTCCTTCAATTTCTATTTTTCTATCTTTATTTCCTATTCAATATTAACAACCAAGCAGGTATAAAACCCCTTGTAAATAATAAAATTCAAACTTGCATTTCTTGTTTACTTAACTTTTATTTTAAATACGCAGTTATCGGCTACACACAAATCCCATTTTTGAGTAAACATTCAAAGAAAATCTTACCCTCAATTTATTTCTATTCCAAACCGGCACCTTTATCGACGAAACTTCAAAAGCCTAGTTCCATTATAAAAATGTCTAATCTCTAACTTTTATAGCTTTAGCATTCTAAAAATATAATTCTTCTAAATGCATAAAAAGTCAAACATGGCTGCTGGTATCCAACCCTTTTCGTCTCCTCCTCGTCGTACCGAGGTATCAACGATCTGCCCCCTTCATCTTTCTAACAAATAAAATAATATCTGCTTGAATATTATTGGCATACAAATTTTACGTCATCGCAAAATTAACCCTTAATTGGTCAACCCTGTTAGGCGGGTTCCGCGTGACAAAAGTCGGTTAAGTGTATGACCGCACACGGTCACAGAGAAAATCGGTGTGAAAAGTGGTGAGTGCGGAAAATGTCCTCTATCTCGGGTCGTCAGCCACTCATTTCTCCAGGCAAAGTCCTGTTCTCGGGTCATTAGAACCCCCGTAACTCTTACGAGCCTTCAGAGCTCAAAGAACTCTCGGTTCAGTGCCATTTGGGTCGCGGAACCCCCTCAATAAAAAGGCAAAGGCCTTTTAAACTCTTCCGGGTCATCAGTATCACGGAACCCATTATTTATTCAGGCAGAGTCCTATTAAATTCTTTCGGGTTTTAGAACCCCCTCATCTCAATACTTTCCCAGGTCACCGGAGTCGGATTAACCATTTTTCATCCTTTAAACATTCTACGTAATATCTCAAACCTCTTTCGAGCTACCTCATGCTTATATACATCTCGGCCAAGAAGTTAAATCTTGGAAAAATGAATGTTCTTATTACAACTGTCAAAATCAAGAGTTGTGTAATTATGCTAGTAGATGAATATATTATAGTGTTTAGTGAAAATTGACGTCTTTTAATGTCTACAACAAGCAACTTGCGCAAAAGATTACGCCGAAAAATGGAAATAGTTTACAGTAAGTTGGAGGTAAGGTCTTGGTAAGATGCCCTGTATCCATCCACATAACAATATCCTTACGTTCGGTTTTACTGTTAATTTATAACAGTCCCGAGCGGTATCAATAAGCCACACCTCTTTGGGATTTTAATTTATTTAAACGATCCCGCGTTCGGGATTCTCGGTACCTCCTATTTAAATGTAGTTAATCAATCTAATAATATGTCATATAACTTATTGCCACTGATAAGTTATTAATGACAACAGAGAAACTAACTGATCAACTGGAAGATCTAAATTTACGCCTTAGGGTGGATTTATACCGGACGAAACGATAACGACAAGACAGGAAACGACACGATACGATTATATTATTTTTGTATTTATAAACGGATTAATTCATATCATACGACAACGATGTCAACCAGTACCGTCTAAAACACAGAGGGTATTGTGTCAACCCTATCCGAATATTTACCAAGTCGAAACCAGTTTATAAAAACAAAAATAATATAATCGTATCGTGTCGTTTTCTGTCTTGCCATTGTCATATCACAAAGTATAAATCCAGCTTTAGTCTAAAACCATTTTGGGGGTGAAAATCAAATCGATATACATAATTTAACAAAGTTTGACATGCCGATTAAACTTTTGGAAAGTTTACAGAACAAATTTAAGTGCTCTGGGCAAGTTACAAAGTTTTTTTTTCAATACATAAAATTAATCGGGTATGAAATACAAGTTTCCTTTGTTATATAAAAAAGATATACCTACCAAAAGTGCCAGAAACATACATATTGAATGTATGTATGAAATACAATTTTCCTTTGTTATATAAAAAAGATATACCTACCAAAAGTGCCAGAAACATACATATTGAGAACAAAGTAATATATGTTATAAAATATGTTTCCATTTGGCGTACGCTAGAATATATTCTTAAATTACAGTCAGAAACAGCTGGGGCAATTATAGAGGAGAAAGCAATCCGATAAAAACAATTTAAGAAAACATGGTATACCTACTCCGAGACCTATTACTATTATTACAATTTGTGAAATAACCCTCCATTGAAAAAAAAAACAGAAATACACCCCGAAAAATCTGTGAATGTGTTTGAAATATGCAAAACTTTTCAAGCGAATTCACCCGAACAATGTTGAAAATTATGTATTATCTTCTTTATACAGTAAAGATCACCTAACTGCGAAGATAGGAATTTTCAGGACAAATTTATCTATGGTCGTATTAACTGCGGTGAAGGCCGAAAACAATCGAGCTCTGCCCGATCGCTACCGCCGATTTTATTGAGCCGCCAGCCGCCGTCAATTCATCGATACATCATCATCATAACAAGCCTGATGTATTAGCGAACTGACGGCGACTGGTGGCTCGACGAAATCTGTGGTAGTGGGTGGGAGCGGGAACGCAGGTATTACCACAGATTTACCCACACCAGATACGAAAGCAAGCGATAAACGGCGAACGCGCCTTTGCTGTGACCACACCCTATTTCAACTGTTAATCGGCAGCTGGTATAGTCAGTGAGCTCTGCGACATCAAGTAGTGGCTGCACGAGCACCTCGTTATTGTTTAGTGCGTGGCTTTGTGTTATTTCGGCAGTGAATGAACTTAAAATACTTTATAAAATTAGTGTTATATTTGTTTTTATAGACTTATAATTTTGTATTAGGTGTGTTGTGTAGGTGTTCGAAAATGACTTGACACAGGTGCGCTTATAAATAAGTTATAATTTATTATTATAAGAATAAAACGTTGTTTAGATCAAATGACTGACAACCGTATTTGCCTTCGTCGGTGCAACTACCTGCCGTACACTCCCACAAGTTCACTAGAGCTTATATTGCCGATTCGCCAAACTTACGTATCTGGTGTGGGTAAATCTGTGGTATTACTGCAGCGATCGGGCAGAGATCGGTAGTTTTCGGCCGTCACCGCAGATAAGTTATGTATCACAACCAAACTACCAGGATACGCCACTGGAGAATACCCTCACCAACAGATAAGACTCGAGAAGATGCTGCGTCGCCTTTTTACCGTATTTTATCTTTCATGCTGGACTTTATCTTTTTATGATAATTATCGAATATTACCTTACATTACATTATACCAGGTGTTATCTTTTCATACTGAGTTATATCTATTATGATAATCTCTGATATTTGTTAATTCATGTAATTCCCGTATTTTATCTATTTATGCCAGGATTTATCTTCACTTTTAGGATCATTTTAGTATATAAAGAAAAATACCATATTGTAAGTGTCTTAGTTTGTTACCAGCTTCTCTTGAATAAAAAACACACATAATTCAAGTCTACGAGTAATTTATTAAGTCCAAGTATTTTAACCGCAAAATACATAACTGGCGCAGTCGGTAGGATTGTCCTGTACAGATAAGTGAAACATAGTGCTGTATTGACTGTATGGATAGTGAACTTCGAAACATAGTGCCGTATTGACTTTATGGATAGTGATTTCGAAACATAGTGCCGTACTGACTATATAGATAGTGGTTTACGAACTCTGGTGATTTTCAAATCTTTAACGGGACTTTCCAAAAAAAAAAAAATCGTGTTCAAGAAGAAACCGTATATTTCTTTTCTTGACACACCGGGCCTTAATTTTTGGAACATTGCCTGCACATCCAAAAGTGGGGTACAGCAAGTCATTCGACGGAGCGGATATCCCTTGTTTGGCTTTAATTAAGTGACACAGTGTACAACACAAAGAAGAAAGAAGAAACTTCGACGCATGGTAAGAAATAACCATTGTTTCATTTTTGATTATTGTTTGTTTGCATTTCTCTCATTTATAAAATTTCCCCTTTTTTATTTTTTTTTATCCTATACGTATAGAATTTATTTTTCCTGCATTTTTTTTTGTTTTCTTAATGTTTAATGTTTAGCGGCTTAAAAGAAACTGCTAAGAAGAATAAGGAATTTAGGAAAAAGTTTACGGATTTAGCCAACATTAGTTCAGAATCTGAAAGTGAAACTGACACCTTGTCAGAGAAATCCCCTGTTGATAACCCAATTAACGCATTTGATTTTGATCTTGAATCCAATTCTGAAGTAGAAGATATAATAAATAATCTTGCCAATATTAATTTATCACCAAACATGTCAGTAAATAATACCAATTATCAACAGTTAAGACTTTTCTTGGATATTATACCACAATTTGAAAACGACCCTTGCGAGCTGAATAATTTTATCGCAGCATGCGATGATACTTTTAATAATTTTAGAGATGAAAGTGACGCAATTAAAAAACTTATTTTTCGTGGTATTTTAGGGAAACTTAAAGGTAAAGCTTTAACTTTAATATCTAGTCGCACAGAATTAGATACTTGGGATAAAGTAAAAGATGTTTTAAGACTTTCTTTTAGTGATCAAAGATCTTTCACTTGTTTGTTAAACGAACTTCATAACTTAAAACCAAACCCGAGAGAAACACCTTATAATTTTGGCATTCGCTGCCAATATTTTAGAAGTCTGATTTTCACCTCTATTAATAACGATAATACCCTACAGGCTAATGCAAAAATCGCACAAATTGGCAATATAGAAAAATTACTTTTGGTTTCTTTTATAAAATACCTACCCCATCAAATTCAAACAGGCGTAAGGCTTAAGAACCCTACATGCATAGAAGAAGCGATGAATTATGTAATAGAGGAAGAAAATTTTTTGTCCCTATGTAACGAAACTAAAAGGAATACCAATCAACATATTCCCTTACCAAATTTTAAAGCACCTACGAATCAAGGATGCCAACAAACGTATGGAAGACACATACCACAGACTTTCACACCTGCATTTTCAGGTTTTAAACAAAATTTTACAGGACAACAATCGGGATTTAAACAAAATTTCCCTAGTCAGCCAATAAATATTTCACCAAGGCAATTACCACAAAGAAAATATTTTACGAACCAGCAAGTATTTGGAAATCCTACTAAAACCAACGTTTTCAAACCGACTGGACAGACTTCGAAAGAAGCACCAACTCCAATGTCCATAATAACTAGACAAACTTTGGCTCCAAGAAATATCTCGCAACCCACAGCAGGAAATCAATTTAGACCAACAAATAATTTCCAATATAGATCACCAAATCCAAATGCATTCCAACCACAATCAAGACCCCCCAAATTTCAATTTGAAGAATTGTATAACCTAGAAAATTCTGATGACGACTCACACGAATATTACCAGAACTTCGAAGAGCAATATTTTGAAAACCAGAATTATATCCCAGAACAAACTAATACTGATGAATTAGAGGAACAATATACTGACGCTGCAGAATACACGTCAATGACGTCATACATACCCACAGAAACCCCAGGAGATGAAAATTTTTATCAAGAAGCCTCTGTAATGAATTCTACCTAGTAAATGACACAGATTCACGCAAACTTCCGTTTATTAAAATTTCCTTTTTTGACAAAACCCTAAAATTATTAATTGACTCAGGCAGTCATATTTCATTACTAAATCCCCATGTTGCAAAACAGTATTTTTCTGAATTTATTGTCATAAAACCCAATATAATCAAAACATCTTGTGGTCAACAAGAATCCAAATATGAAGCGCGAATTCCGGCTTTTAAGGAATTTCAAACAAATGAAGTTTTAATTTTTACCCTATTTGATTTTCACCCTTTTTTCGATGGTTTAATAAGTTTTAGAGATCTTAAAAATATGGGTTTCAATTGGAATTTGCAACAGAATTATCTTGAAAGACATAACCTTAAAATTCCGGTTTATCAGTGTTCTCCCTCAGATTATAACTGCTTTAATATCACAGTAAACGAAAATGAAGTCCTAAGGATGAGACTCCCAACAAATGCTAAAGAAGATGGTACATACTATATCCCTTACCAATCAATCAACCCACATTGTTTTATACCTGAAGGAATAAGCACTGTAGAGAATGGACATGCTATAGTTGAAATTTACAATGTTAACATTGAAGATACCTATTTTAACCTTCCAAGACCTTTAAAAGTATTCCCAATAAATGACTATGAAATATACCAAGCAGAAATAGAAACCGATTCTACAACCCCAGATCAAAATCTAATTGAGCATCTTTTAAGACTAGGTCATTTAGAAGAAGAAGAAAAATACAAGATCCTAAAGCTATGCAGACAATTTTCTTCAATATTTCAAAATCAGAATGAGCCCTTGTCATCAACAACTCAGACAACTCACAAAATAGTAACTACAGATGAAGAGCCAATTTATACAAGATCTTATAGACTACCAGAAGTCCACAAAAAGGAAGTAAAGGATCAAATTCAAAAAATGTTAGAAGATGGCATCATAAGAAATAGTACCAGCCCTTGGTCAAGTCCTATATGGATAGTTCCAAAAAAGTTAGATGCCAGTGGAATCCCTAAATGGCGCCTAGTAATCGACTTTCGAAAATTAAATTCCAAAACTATTCAGGATAGATTTCCTATACCTAATATCGACGATTTACTTGATAAACTTGGCAGATGCCAATATTTCACCACATTAGACTTGGCAAGTGGATTTCACCAGATTAAGATGCATAAGGAAAGTATCGAGAAAACAGCATTCTCTTCAGATCATGGGCATTATGAATTTTTAAGGATGCCTTTTGGCCTCAAAAATGCACCATCTACTTTTCAGAGAATGATTAACGAAGTTCTCAAAGATTTTATCAATAAAACTTGCCTAGTTTACATGGATGATGTCATAGTTTTTTCAACAACATTAGACGAACACATACTTAATTTAAAGGAGATATTTAAAAAACTTCAAGAGTACAACTTAAAAGTTCAGCCTGATAAATGTGAATTTCTAAAACACGAAACGGAATTCTTAGGCCATATTGTAACCACAGAGGGCATTAAACCTAACCCAAAGAAAATAGACGCTATACTGAAAATGCCATTACCCAAAACACATAAAGAAATCAAAAGCTTTTTGGGAATGGTTGGCTTTTACAGAAAATTTATTAATAATCTTGCAAAAATTACAAAACCGATGACATTATGTTTGAGAAAAGGTAAAAAAGTTGAACATACGGAAGACTTCAAAAAGGCATTTGAAACCTGTAAACTGATTCTTTGTAATGAGCCCATTTTAATCCATCCAGATTTTTCAAAAATCTTTACACTCACTACAGACGCAAGTAAATATGCCATTGGAAGCGTTCTAAGTCAGGATGGAAAACCAGTTTGCTATGCAAGTAGAACATTGAATCCAAATGAAATAAATTACTCAGTCACAGAAAAAGAGCTATTAGCGATTGTTTGGTCAATTAAGTACTTTCGACCCTACATATTTGGAAGACACTTCAAAGTAAAGACAGACCATAAACCCTTAAAATGGTTAGAGAGCCTGAAAGAGCCCAATTCTAAATTGGTCAGGTGGAAATTATTGCTATCCGAGTATGACTTTGATACTGATTACATTAAGGGCAAAGATAATAATGTAGCTGACAGTCTATCCAGAAATATTTCACCCATAAACAAAGCAATAGCCAACCAAGTTACCCCACACAACATCCTCTTCACCACTGGAGCAGACATCGTCCTCACTGAAAGCTGTTCCGTTGAAAAGCATCATGAACTAATCCCTGGCAGTTATATAATCACTATCCCAAGTAATTGTCACTACTTCATTAACCAAGAAGTGTTCTCTGCTGGAAATGATCACATTTCACCTGCTGTAATAATTCAGCTTCCTCAGTTAAACCTTTCACTGCTGCCAGAACGCTCTACTCACATTAAACTTACCAGTTTGGACTTAGAAGAAATCAAACATTTGACCAAAAAGTTAAATACACAACATGAAGTAAATATTTTAGAAGATCCAACACTATTACAGGAAAAATCAATGCCTACATGGATTCATGTCCTCATATACCTTATGGTCGCAATGATTGTTTTCTTGGCGGTAACATGCTACTACAGAACCTGTTACCCTTATCCATACCAACGTAAAAGTAAAAGGAAAACCAAGACAGAAGATTTGGAAATGAAAGAGCAGCCTTAGACAACGTTTTCAACCCTAAGGCTTTATCTCAGACGGGAGGAGTTATGTATCACAACCAAACTACCAGGATACGCCACTGGAGAATACCCTCACCAACAGATAAGACTCGAGAAGATGCTGCGTCGCCTTTTTACCGTATTTTATCTTTCATGCTGGACTTTATCTTTTTATGATAATTATCGAATATTACCTTACATTACATTATACCAGGTGTTATCTTTTCATACTGAGTTATATCTATTATGATAATCTCTGATATTTGTTAATTCATGTAATTCCCGTATTTTATCTATTTATGCCAGGATTTATCTTCACTTTTAGGATCATTTTAGTATATAAAGAAAAATACCATATTGTAAGTGTCTTAGTTTGTTACCAGCTTCTCTTGAATAAAAAACACACATAATTCAAGTCTACGAGTAATTTATTAAGTCCAAGTATTTTAACCGCAAAATACATAACTGATAATATACCAAAGATAAATTCTTCCTGAAGATTACCATGTTCGCAGTTAGATGATTTTTACTGTAGATAAAAGGAGAAACTTACATATTAACGCACGGCCTACAACGCTGGGTATAGAAACTTGAAATTTTACACAGCGCTTTCTTATATAACGTAGACATCTACTGAGGAATCACTTCCAAGTTGACGTTTTTACCATTATTTTTTAACTGACCTGATAGGTTCCCGGGTTTGACCACCCCCCCCCCCCCCCCACCCTTGGCATTTTCTTGTGAGGTTTTATAAATGACAAAGTTATGGCGACTACACCCACAACTTTAGATGATATGAAAGACCAAATCCCCTTTGCCTGCATATTAGTGACACTTGTAAAGTTGCAGCGGGTACGAAATTCGTTTAGAAAAAGAGTGACAAAGTGTTTGGAAGTTGAAGGGGTACATTTCGAACAGCTTCTTAAGCATGAAAGATGATAAATAAGTTGAAATTACATGATAAATATTTTTTTTTTATTTTATAACCTAGCAAATCATAATTCCGAAACTGAAAGTGCAAATCAAAAAAAAAATATTATACACATACGTAGGTTTTTTTTCAGATTCGAATTTTATAATCAAAAGTACATCTCCCATTAAAAATTCCAAAGTTCCCTTCATCATAGAGATAAAAGATAAATGTCAAAAATATGATTAAATATGTCCCCCGATTTTCTTATTACCTCACCAAAACTTCATGACAATATTTTAAACCTTTCTAAACATTTTTTTTTTCTGTATATTAAAGTAATAATGAAGCTGTGTATCTTATCTGTTTATCTTAAACTTAAGGAAAATATATAGTTGAAAATGCTTTTCCGAGATAAACAGCTAACGACGAGCAGGTCAGTAGGTCAACAATGGATTAGCAAAAGGTTATAGAAATGTTTCAGGTTGAATTAAGGGTATATGAGGGAGGTTATTCCAATGTAAACAATAGGTACTTTTTAAAAAATAGCATACATTATTTAGATGTTCGAAGACGAGAAAAATTGGTACAGTTTTTTTGTTTTCATTGGGGCTGTGCTGAATGCTATTTATAAGTGGACGTAGTTCGTGTGGGTGGATCCTAATAAAAGTAGTATCAAAGTTATCACTGAAAGATATATAGTATATTATGTTAGTTATTGTCTTAAAAGCTTGTCGCGCGCGAAAAAGTTTAAACAGGCATTAATTTTATTTGGCAGAAATTGTAAGTACCTAGGTATGTATTTTTGTCTAAATTTAACATAATTTATTATCTGTTTCAGTTATAACTTTGATATTACTTTTATTATGATCCATCCACGCGAACTACGTCCACTTATAAATAGTTTCAGCATTGCCCCAATAGAGAAATTCTACTTATTTTTTTCGTTTTAGTATATCTAAATAATAAAAGATTGTTTTAAAAAGTATCTATTTTTTACACGGGACTTTATACTATTACTAGTCGAAACTTGGATGGCAATATTTGACCTAAACAGACTCACATACATACAACCAAATTAAGAGATGAAGTTAAATAAAAGCTTGTAAAAAACCACAATAAGTTCTCAAATTGCTTTTAATATGTGTGACGATCAATATCTAATAAATCATCCTTTTAGGCGTCTAGGGCCATTGTTTGATACGTTCATCCTATTATGTATTACGTAATAAGACACCCGTCGATCTATGTCCACAACAAGGGATAGGTATTAATTAATTTGGCTAGGGATAAATTGATATCAAATTCTAAATCAGTAAGGGGCAATAACTAGGAATTCTGTAATAAATGCTGACTTCATTGCCAGAATTTAATACCGAATGGTTAGTTAATTACAGTAAAATGATTAATTTAGAAGCCAAAATGAAACAAACATTTAATAAGAAAACGCTGGAAGTACTTAATTGAATTACAGAATTTTTTAATAAATCAGCACTGTTCTTCATTTTAAAATGAAGGGCTGAGAAGCCAAGGGGTATAAGTGTACCGAAGTCAGGTTTGAGAAAACTCAAATTAAAGTTAAATTGGTATAATCAAATGCAGGCAAAACCATGGTCATTAAAACCAGTATATTTTTAATTGGTATGTTTTACACTAACATAATAAAAAAGACTAATATGATTTTCATACTTTTCATACTGATTATGAGGCAATGTAAGGTGGCTAAACCAAATATAATCTATTTGTATGAAAATGTCCTTTATGTACCACTTGCAGAACTATTCTGAGTCGCTGCTATAAACATTGTCATGAAGTTCTAGAGCCTCGTCCTCGTCACGATTCTGTTGTTCCTCTTGAACCGCTTCTTGTTGTTTCTGGATGCTCTGTCTGGTGTGCACCAAACGATTACCCTCATAGTCTAATGATCTATAGAAATGGTTATGTACGGGTGGTACAAATGGTAGGAGACCAACAAGGTTTTTGTATTTTAATGCCTTTATTTTCTTTTGGTTTGTTTAGGGACAAGAGAATGCAAGGTTTTCGGAATCCTTCCAACATTTTTTGCAAGCATGTTGTACTCTACAAATGGCATTTCTTTATTAAATGTACATTTGTGAAACAAAGTGTAAGGAATTTCCTTCCTGAACTGCAGCCACTGCATGTTTCTAATCCCCTTAACAGCTTTCACAACATGTTTGTTAATGGGATCCAGAGTAAGGAAGTCTTCATCCAAAATTTTCTTCACTATAAACTTTTTGCTGGTTCTGGCTATAATATCCACCCAGTCATCAGGAACGAAAATACCTCTTTTTGTGTTCCTCTTGGTACTTTCAACCTTACCAAAGTCTCGGTCACAATGGTTATGAGAATGACCAGTGAGCAAAAATTTCAGGTCGACAGTTCCAATGTGCGTTGTGTTTACAACATACAACCAAAAGTTTACTGATAGTTGGCTTTTATTTTGCCCACCACAATTATCACAGAAAGCAGTCAAGTGAGTGACTGTAGAGGGCAATGATTTGATGTACTGCATCAAACACGATGCTATTTCTTCGCATCCTCTTGATGCTTGCCCCTCGTGCCAAAGAAACATAAACGCATTATCAGTCCCAATGTCATGTACATTAAAATTGTACGTCCATAATTGCCTTGCATAATACGCTTTTGTACATATTAACACCGGTGTGGGTAACATTTTTTGAAGATCGAAACATACAGCTTTATGGGCAAGATCATCTTTTACTGCTAACTTTAGCACACCAAATTGTCAGCTATTTCTTAGAAGCCAAGGGGTACAAGTGAATCGCGGCACATGTATCCCTTGGCTTCTAAGCTAAACAGCTCTTCTAAGAAATAGTTTCTTTTTTCGCCGCTAGATGTCAGCACGTGATAGTGTTACACTTATCTCCCTTGGTCACGAACATTTTAAAGTGTTTGAGAGTAAGTTTCTGCATTTAACTCCATTATGAAAATATGTCACTTGTACCCCTTGGCTTCTCAGCCCTTCAAATGCGCTTTTAATAAAACAATATTCCTAAGTAAGTGAGCTTATGAGTTTTTAGTGTTTAGTGCTAAAATAAGCAACACGGAATACCTATGGAATCACTTCGGTGTCCGTCCGTTCGTTCGTCCGTCCCTCTGTCAAAGGTGATTTTTTCTGAAACTGTTCGACGTAAAAATTTTAAATTTAGCAGAGATAGTGTGGTGGCCCAACAATAGACATGAAATATAAAAGGTTGAATACATTTTTCGGGTAAACGGTTAAAAATTGCTGTCCCCCAACCTTATCACCAAAAGGATTGCTCAGAAAAATCTGAAAAAATCATCAACATGGGAAATTATTGAGTAAAAACTATCAAGATTGACAAATTCTAGCGCGATCAATTGTTATAAACAATTTAATTGTTTATTTTCTTATAACGGCTGAACCATTGATTTTATAGAATAAGTTTCTCGGCAAAAATATTTCTGACGAGGTAAGGAGCAGCTTTTGTGTTTACACGTTTTATACAACTTTTAGTTTGGCTCAGTTGAAAGGCTCTCCACTCAGCTCCGCGCATACGCGATGTGATACAGCGTTTGTGCGCGGCGGGTAGCGCGGCAGATGGGCGGAAATCGGGTGGCCGAGTTTGCTCAGGGTAAACGGAACGAAACACGGAACACTAATGGTGCACTACTTGCACTTGACTGAATTTTTTTATTTCCTAATACAAAAGTACATTCGAAAAGATTATCCACAATGACTTATTGGTTTTACTATTATTTTTGTTGTTGTTCAACGTTATCCGGGTGGCAATAAAAAATGCGTACTGTTTGGCTGGCAATAACCCTTGCCAGATTGAAGATATTTACCTTAAATTTTGAGTGACAATTATAAGGAATCAAGAATAAATTAATTCCTTTAAACGAAAATATCTTTATTTTATAGCCAGGCACAACTGAAACTCAAAAGTCAACGTCGGCACTTTTGAACGTTTCCAGGTATCTGTCTGAAAATGTGATTGTTGGACCACCATTCTGGGGAGAAACAGTTCCTAATCTTGGCTCCTTCTTGGAAGATGTATGGAGATATTGGGCCACACTTGCTCAATTTTCCAGAAGAATTCCATATCGAGTAATCCAGAGGGTTGCAATCTGGAGAATTGGGAGGCCATTGATTAGCCCTAACAAGAGACAGAACGTTCTCTGCTAGGAAAGCTTGAGCTCGGATAACGTTATGAGATGGGCACTATCTTGAATGAAAATGTAGTTGTTATGCGGATATAAACGTCGACATTCAGAAAGTAATTCATTACACAAATAAGATATGGCATCTGCGTTAGTGTTAATAGCTTGGGGATCTGTAAAAAATATTCGGCCTTTTCCATTCCAAGCGACAATAACGAATGCCATCAATTTTCTGGCAAAATTTGATTTTCTATGGACAAGCGACCTTGATCAATCTGGTTTTTTCGTGTCACTGCGTAAATCAGATTGTTTGGTCTGTTCCGCGGAACTTCCAAAGTAAAATCTTTTTCATCCAGAAATATTACACGTCCTATGTTAGCTTTAGAAAACTTTCTGTAGAGGAATGCTATGACCGGCGCAATTTTGCTTCATAAATATATGAATGAAGTCTACTTGTCAGGGGTACATATAAATATGCAAAAAATGAGAATCAATTCTCTAACCACCTGAAAATTCCTTATACAATAAGGATTTCAAACAAATATTGGTAAAACAGCTCTAAAGAAAAAGCTTCCTTCTTCCTAGTAGTTTCTTGCATTCGAAACGTTAGTATTTTCTTATCTAACAGTGTTAGAAGAAAATACGGCAAATTTTGGTATGTAATTCAGCGCTCGGAGGGGCATATAGCTCGGAGAATAGCTGTTTTACCAATATTTGCTTGAAATCCTTATTGTATAAGGAATTTTCAGGTGGTTAGAGAATTGATTCTCATTTTTTGCATAATTTTGCTTCAATCGTAATTGCTGGAGTTTGGAGACGTTTGCGACATTTAAGACCCAAAGCTTCCTGCATTACCTGAACGGATTTATAAAGCCGGCATCCCACGGTGCGTGGATCGGCGAGTGACGAGCAGGACTCGCCGAGTCGCGCATCGTGGGCATGGGAGCGCTAGTCATTTCTGGCGCGGCTTGGAGTTTTCCGCTTCTTGTCGATAAATTTGACGTGAGTCAAAGGAAGGCGAGCCTCTTTTGGCTCGGCTCGTATACTTTCAACTCGATCCAACGACCAGCGGGCCGTAGTGCGGAGTTTCAGTAGCGTCTGGCATTTTGCAGTGTAGAGAGTTAAAATTATTACTTAAATACCTATTTTTTTTTAAATGGAGTGGTCCAACGACGTGGTGTTGAAGATTTGGTCAATTTATGAAGGGGAGCCTCTAATAGGGAATCCTAGGGAGCCAAACCACAAAAACAGGAACCTGGTCCATGATGCATGGAAACGCATTGAAGTCCAAATGTCTGTGACGTTTTCGTTCACAGAGTTGAAGAAAAAAGGATGGCCTAATGGCTTCTTTTCGAAAGCTTCTACAAAAAGTTAAAGCGTCAGGGAGAACTGGGTCTGGATCCCAGGATGTATTTAAACCTAATTGAATTGCATGTGAATTTATGTTCCGGTTTTTGCATGGTATTTATATGCCAAATAAAACAACGGATTCAGAACGAGCTGCTACTCGTCTTCGCCCATTGCTCATGTCCATGTTAATTTGAAATAACTGAACTGAAGTGTGCTACTACATCAACCTCACTGGCAAGACTAAAAACAGGATTTGCCAAGCCAACACGAGCCCACACTACGACCTCACACACGTCGTGGGATCGCACCCACTTGCCGAGCCTTGATTAACGAGGCGAGCTTGGGCAAATCTTGGCAAGCCCAAGCCACGAACTAGGCTCGCCAAACCACGCGTCGTGGGATGCCGGCTTAAGAAATTCTTAACCTGGTAACTATTTTTCGCTGAAATAGATGTGAATTCGAATTATTTCCTTGAGACCCTAACAATTTTTTTTATCTCCCACGTAAACTTCAAGCCTAAGCCGTGGGCGTCTGAAGAGAAGGGAAATGTGGTTTATTGACACGGGATTTGAAGGATTGGAGGTTGGGACGGGAAGGGAAAGCATCTGTAGGCAATTTGTTCCTTAATCTGGAGACCCTAGTTATAAATGAGCGAGGGAAGCGGTCTGTTCTAAGCTTTTGTAGCTGGACAGTAAAGGGAGGTATACGTAACGCACCTCTTGTTGTTCTGTTAGGAACAGTCAAGGGGGGAATAATACCGGCTAGTTCTTCACAGCAAAATCCGTGGAAGTAGCGGTAGCAAAGGGATAAATCCCCAACATCGCGGCGATGAGCGAGAGAAGGGAGTTTTCTCGTGAGGGCTGGGTCATTGACAAGTCGAATGGCTCTCTTTTGGATAGAATCAAGGATGTTAGATGTGAGATCATGTTCAAAAGCAACTCCAACAAGATCGAATGTTTCATTGTTTTGTAGGGCTTGGCCATTCATGTGGATGGGGTAAGCGTTGCCAGATTTTTTGCGTGACAAGAGCAAGACCAAGAGTTTTGGAGGCGTTGAACTGAACAAGGTTCTTGGCACCCCAGTCTAAGATTAATTGAAGATCTTGGGAAAGGGATAGGCACATAGATCTGCGTCTATTATCCAGCTCATGATTCGAAACTTGTCTGGAAAAATGAATATTGGAGTGAAGAATATTATCGTCAGCATAACTGTGGATGGGATTGGTAGTTGAAGAGAGCAGGTCATTAATGTGAAGAAGAAATAGGGTTGGTGCCAGGACTGAACCTTGGGGGACGCCAGCGTTGATAGGATGGAAGTTAGATGAGTGACCGTCAACCACAACAGATATGCGCCGATTAGAGAGGAAGCTACCGATCCAGGTACATAGTTTGGTAGGGAGACCGTAAGAAGCTAGTTTGTTGAGGAGTGCGGCATGCCAATTCCCGTACTTGCTACAGATTGATCGTCCACTTCCAGCTATCGTTTCATTTTCGACTAAACTTTTTATAGCACGATTAATAATAGAAACTGTCCATGGTTTATTTGGAAACTCACTAAAAATTCTTTTACCAACTCAGTTTTTTTTGAGGTAGCAATTAGACAAAAATCAGCCCTTGACAAATGAGAAGCCATCACTAACTTTCAATTGAATATAAAGGGAAAATAAACTACTCGTAATATGACAGACTCACGAATCAAACCCTACTATTGTTCTTAGATATTCGCCGAAATAGTTTTGTTTAGTTTGAGACGAACTTTTTATGCGTAGGATCATTTTTCGAATATGCTTGTGATATTTTAAACAGTTATGGCGACTCTAGTAACGTTTCCTGTTGACTTGGAAGTTCCTGCGCCTTACATTATTATTATGGCAAGGAGATATTATAAATTCTGATGGTTTACTGGTCAAGAGGGAGCCCCTAAATTTTATTACAGCCATAAAACGCAGGCTTTTCATATTTCCTAAAAAAAAAAAATGCCGAAAGAGCCGTTTCCCGGCTTTCTCTTTTTATGTCTCCTTATATTTTATTACACCGACGTCGCCTTTGGTACTTTCGTTAGTTTAACCTCAAAAAAAGGTCCCAATCAACAATAAAAATAATGAGAAGTACAGAAATCATGTTTATGTCGCAACCTTTATTGTTACGTTTACTTTGCTGTCTTTCCTGCTACCATAATTTCACGTAAGAAGCTTTATGTGATTTAAAATTAAGCGGTTTGAGCGGATTTAATGCAAATTTTCAGTTTTTATAGTTCAGTCTTAAAACGCCTACGTCCAGGTATTCCCATGCAAGAAATTAGAGTTTCCTGTTTTATTGTTATAGGAAAAACAGTTTATAAAACATTGGCAGGACTTGCAGTGATGCATGGAGCGGAAATATAAACAATGAAGTGGTATACAGGCATCTGATACGAAGAAGAAATATAGACTATGTCGACTGAATATTAGCAACCTTGGGTCTTTAGAAAGAAGAGAAAGCGGTTCATTCATAACTAGCCCTTTTTATTCCATACATTGAGTATGTGTAGGATAAAGAACGACAGCTATAACTCAAACTCCGGACACCACCGTAATGGCTTTCAGGCCGACTCTATTACACCGGGAAAACCTGTAAAATAATGGTTCCGGATGCCTGAGCAAACCTCGGTCGCCCAATCTCCGCCCATCTGCTGCGCTCCCCGCCGCCGACGGAATCAACGCCGTATCACATCGCGTATACGCGGAGCTGAGTGGAGAGCGTTTCGATTGAGCCAAATTAAAAATTTTGAAAAACGTGGAGGGACAAAAGTTATCCCTTACATTGTAAAACATATTTTTTGTTGAAATTTTTGTCTCTAAATAAACAATTAGATTGTATATAATAATCGATCGTGCTAGAATTTTTAAATCCTGATAATTTTGGCTCAATCTACACCTAATTCTCAAAATCTATAATTTTTTTTTTTTAGATTTCTCTGAGCGGTCCTTTTGGTGACAAGGGTAGTGGAGAGCAATTTTTAAGCGTTTTTCACGGAAAATGTTTAAAAAAATAAATTAAAAATACATCATATATATTGTTAAATTCGTGCTTCAATAAGTTTTCATTAGACGAAGCCCTTGAATTTTTTTTCATTTCCCAATTTACGTCCTGAAATTAACTCTCAATCAAAATTCAACTTTTTATACTTCACGTCTATAATTGGGCCACCATACTCTGTCTCTGTGTTAAATTTCAAATTTTTACGTCGACTAGTTTTAGAGAAAATCGCCTGTGACAGACCAATTTTAGCACTAAAATGAAGAGAAAGAAGACGAAAAATACGAAGAAGAAAAAAAAAGAAGAAAAAAAAATATGGTAAGAAGAAAAAGGAAGAACCGAAATAACTTTGTTTGGGGTTTTTCTATTTTTCGTGTGGGGAAAAATAAAACAACAATTTTTAACTAAATAAATATATTTCTATTTGGCAAGGTTTACTTCACTAATCTACAATTCTGTCTTAGAATAAGGATCAACAGTCGAATTATGGCTTACAAATAAGTAGGCAATACTTTAAAAACATATTTTAACAATATCAATCTTCTGTGCTTGTAGCGCTTGTAAAAAACGTTATTACGCAACAACTTCAAAACTTTCACTGGTGCCACTGTACGGATAGATGCCGCCTAGAATGTACTTGTAGTTTCCAAAATGGCGAATTCTGTAAATGCCAGGGGTCACGTGATCTTTAATGGTCCACTGGATATCAACTTCGCTGCCTCCTTTGATCGAACTGGTTCTCCTCCAGGTAAATCTAAAAATAAAGAACTTTTTGTATGTACCTACAAAATAAATAAAAACAAGAAATCCAAGAAATCCATAAAATATTCGTTCATCCATTAAATTTTATATCCATACCTCGTTTCGAAGTTCCCGTCTGTTGCCACCACGGTCCAATTGCCATTTGTGTCTTGCTTTTCCACAGTTAGGAAAGTTTTTTCCGTCATTCGATCGTTTCTTGGATGTCCAGAGATCTAAAGTAAATCGAGTTTAAGACAGTGAAAAATTATATGTATTTCATATTCAGATTCACATTCAGATTCAGATTGTTTATTCATGTTAGTATTGTAGTACAATGTACACACGTCAATAAAATCTGAATAATATTAAATTTAGGTCAATACAATTAAAAACATAAAATAATTTAATTTACAGACAATTAAAACTCATAAAACTCAAATATAGTGAATAAAATTACAAACAAAATATTAACACATTAAAAAAATATAGGTTCTAATTATCAAATATCAGGTCACTATTTTCATATTCCTCAAGTGAACAAAAAGCTTTCGAAATTAAAATCTGTTTTATAGTTTTTTTAAACTTCTCTATCGGAAGATCCCTGACAGCTCTGGGAAGAAGAGTAAAATACTTAACTGCTAAAAAGTTTGGTCTATTTTGGCTTTTTTTAAGTCTGAAGAAGGGACAGTTAAATCATCTTTATGTCGTGTGATATATGAATGAAAATCGCTATTTAGATTGTAACTGTTATAATTTGTCTTTGCATAGAGAAGATTTTCATATATAAAACACACGGAAAAGTAAGGATACCGAGACTGACAAAAGCATGCCGACAATCCTCCCTGTAAGGCAGTTGAGCTATGAATCGTGCAGCCCTGCGCTGTAGGGCAAAGATCCTACAGGCTGTAGCAGCTCGTCCCCACACTATTACACCATAGGATAGCAGTGAGTGGCAAAGGGCAAAATATGCTGTTCTAAGCACACTAGAAGAAACAGCGCTAGCCAAGCTGCGCAAAACAAACACTCCCCTGCTGATCCTGGCTGCCAGGCTATTAATATGGCAATCCCATTTCAATTTTGGGTGCAAAGTAACACCAAGGAACTGCACCTCGTCCTCCATCTCCAAGTCTGTCCCTCAGTTTCGCAAGGAGAAAATCATCCTGTTAGTCTTTGTCTCGTTCAGCACAAGGCTGTTGCCGTGAAACCAAGCAGCAACAGCCGACTGCGTCTCCCCCGTTCTCTCAGCAAGCTCCTCAGGGTCACAAAGCCGAAGGCTGATGGTCGTGTCGTCAGCAAAAAGGTTGAAGGATGCAGCATTATAGCTTTCAGGCAAATTGTTTATGTAGATTAAAAATAAAAGTGGTCCTAATACCGACCCTTGTGGAACGCCGACCCTCAACCGCAGGCTCCCCGACAACACGTCCCCCACCCTCACACGCTGCGACCTGTTGACTAGATATGATTGTAATAGTCTTAGGCTGTTATTGTCAAAGCTGTATGTTTCTAGCTTTTTTTAATGAGTAGATCATGAGAGACACAGTCGAATGCTTCGCTTAGGTCACAGAATATGGTGCTGGTATATTCCATGTCTTAAAAGTCTACTTAAACTTATAGGTAACGAGAAACATACATGGTGCTTTTAAACTGTATTTAAATTAGAAAACTCGTTACGTGGCTCCCAAATTTTATGAGCACATTAACATTGGAAATAAATGCACAATAAACCTTTATTTAGCAGTGCACAAAAGCTACAACTTTCCAGTTGTCGTAAAATTATAGTATAATGTTAAATGTTATTCATTTATTATGTACAAAAATTTATTTTTTTATCCAAGAGGTTTAGGAAAGCTGTGCTCTGCCCGCTTTCATCCGTGGTCCCCTTTGGACCTGTTATATTGCTTTAATAAAAATAATTGCAAATACAATAATTATTATGCAACATGCCAGCACTGGACCAAATCTGGGATACAGGAAACCAACTTCAAAGCTTAACGTGGGTGTAGCACAATATTTAATTATTAAAATGACAACATTGACGTCTTGGGTGTTGAATATTCATAGACAGATATTTTTCCAATGTGGTCCCCATATAAGCAATTTATGTAAATTTTATTCTAAAAGCGGGCCAAATTAGGGCATAGCTTCAGCTAAGAATAACTTATTGAAATGCACTGACAAGGTCAGTTTTTTCTTTATTTCTTGCTATAGACAAAAAAGGGCACAAGTTAACCTATAAATTTTCTCCTTACATTTGAATCAATTACTTTCAGAGGCTAGACATAGAAAAAGAGACAAATAATTGCTCTTATCTCTGATAAGCCATAAATTACTTAAAGGGAATTACGTAATGTCTGAGCCTAAAAAAGAACCTAAATTGTGGTCAATAAAAACAGAAATATAGCGGTATTATTGAATGTATGTACCTACTATTGAGACTCAAATAAAAATAATTAAGAAAAACGGATATATCGTATATACAATGGTTCAGAATTCACGGAAACTTAATTTTTTTCAATTTATACTTTTCTTTCTATATTTTGTTGAAATGTACGCACCGAATTTGACACATCGATTAAACCGTATTTGAAGGATTATCACAACCTTGAGCGCATGTCCGCAGCTTTAAATCGCTAGACGGATCCGATGCTGCGTTGTCAAGTTATTGTCAAACCAGAGTTACTATTATTATTAATTGCCTAAATATCTTAAAATAAAATTAGGTAAGCCTGTATTAAATGTATAAATGTATCACGAATATTGCTCTAATAATAAACTGGTCAGATTTAAATTAGTGAGTCAGAATTTGCGACAACCGGCGTGGCGTGGCGGCGTTGACGGCCACGCGCGCCCCCAAAGTGATATTATTGGTGGGCCATCGACAAATTTTGTGACTTTTTAACTTCCTAAAGTGCGTATGTTTGTTTCTCTCTTAGCTTTAATGCATTTTTTATGGTCCATATACACCTATGAGATCAATTTAAAATACGGCGAGTCCGCAAAAACCAAAAAATATTTTTTGGTTTTAAAAAATAAATTATTAGGTAGATCATTGGAAATAAATTTAAGTGGATCATATTGGAAATAAATTTAGGTGGGTCATTGACCCTATGACCTTATGGACTAGTTGCGCCTGCTCCTATTATTGCAACCACTGTAACTGCAAACATGCCGTCCTTGGCGTTGACGGTAGTCCATTGTAACAAACGTAAAACAAAAATGAACTTTTAAAAATTAAATAACAATACTAGGACAATTGCACTCCGTTTTACTTCAAACGTACTGTTTTGCGCTGCCAAAAATGTCTATTAAAAATTATTATTTATTAAAAAACGACTACCTTGAACAACAGCTGACTTTTAACTACTTTGTTTATAACTTCTATCCTAGCTAAAATTACGTTCCATCCCAAAAAGGCGGAGCAGAAGGAGGTAGTTTACTCTTATTTGTAATTCGAAAGTGTTATAATAAAAAATATATATTAATAAATAAAATATAACTTATACGTTATGAAAATAACAATATAAAAATATGTCGTCGCTGCAAGGAGAGTTATTCCTCTGGTTATTTATTTATTCTTGTGCCCTGGCCATGCCCTCGAAGCGCGTTTCGCTAATTACGTCAGTATTATCAGGAGATGATTAAAACATTAAAGAATCTTAATTTTGATGTTTTCTAATATAAAATACTTACAAATGTCGCCGATACTGTATCGCCTACTTTAGCTGTTGAAGCAGGTTGCTTGGTAACATCTCCGAAATTCCAAAACCATCCAGCGGAGTCGAAGAGGACGGGTGTGTTAAGCGAGAGGAGATTTAGTAGGTATAGATCGGGAGGGGTCGGTCCAGCATCCAGTTGTTTTCCCTAGAAAAAAAAATGTTTTAATAGTATACAAGGTAAATTTTTGCTTTGAAAAAATACCGGTCATGTGTATACAGATATACTAATAAATAAATATCATTTGGCATCTGAACAAAAAGTTATGAAATCCCTCCAAAAACATACATGTAAAAAACAGGCCTAGTTCTCGTCAGGACTGTGTGTTTTGTTATCTGAAAAAAATAACTGAAATATAAAAATTATGCCAAGATCCTTGCCTACACGTTATTGGCAGTGTTTTGATAAGCACAGAAAAATATGGTGTGAATTGATAAATTCACAGACCAAACTTGGCAAGTTTTCATTAAAGAACTGAGCAATAATTGAGACCCTTGAAAACTTGCCAAGTTTTGTCTGTAAATATATGAATTCACACAATATTTTTCTGTGCTTATCAAAACATTGCTACTAACGTGTAGGCAAGGAATTTGGCATAATTTTTACATTTCAGCTATGTTTTTCAGATAACAAAACACACAGTCCTGACGAGAACTTGCTTGTTTTTTTGCATGTGTGTTTTTGGTGGGATCATTATATCAGGGCCAACTATGCAAATGTAAAACTCAGAAGTTATTCCAAAAGATATATACCAACAATTACATATTTTTGAAAAGCTTATGAAAAAATCAATTCATTGAAAACGAAATACACAGGTTGTAAAGTTTAAAAAAAATGCAACTTTGGTGTTTATCTTCAACTTCATTCCCTCTAGGAAAAATTAACTACGCCACTGGATTCTACGCAAAAAACTATATAATAACTAGCTTTTAACTTACCGATAAGTTAAAAGGCAGCTGAGATACGAGGGGTACTTGAAAATGACGCATTTTCAAAATCGACCTATATCTCCGAAACGATAGGGGCTATGAGATGAAGAAATCAAAGCATTTACCAATCGTAAAGTAGTTGGATAACTCGACTTCCCGTCTATCTTCTCTCGATCGACCCCCTACCAACATTTTTTACACGACTTATTTGTTCTTTTTCAGATATTCATCTCCGTATATAAAATTCTTTACTATATGTATTTTCGCCACTGTATCGAACAAAAAGAATAATAAAAAGACAATAAAAGTGAGCGAAGTCTCCGAGATCCCGAATACCGTTCCTGCTGGATAGTGGCATGTAAATATTCTGATTACCCAGTTTTTGTTTTTGCGGAATTTGCATAAATCTCTGAAGGCGCTTTATTGGGCTCTAAATTTAGTGGTGACGTAAACGGAAGGATAAAAAAGATTTAGCGGGAGCTTCCTTTTCCCCCATGTTAAATAAATTCTAATTAATACGCTTTGTTATAATGAAAAACGAAACTCTTGTAATAATTTCATGGAATGTTATCACAACAAGATTTTGTAATTTCGTAGTCAAGCCACACACTCCAAAATGCACAAATATAGATATACTGACCTGTACCAGAGCTTCTGCTAGGTTACTGAAGACGTATTGGTATATTTCGAGGGTGTGAGGGCCAAAAATTGTTGCAGCACCTTCATATCTTTGTAACTGTAAAAAAGTAAATTAAAATGAACATTTATATTATGTAATGACGCAGGACGCAGTTATGGGCTACTGACCAAGTTTTATGTGTTTAGAATATGCCGTTCGGGTCAAAAGGCTGGCTATTAATTTAAGTTTGAATTTATTTCTGTCCAAACTTTCGTCTAGAAAAAACTCTTCTCTGGAGATTCCAAAAATATATAACTTCTTAGGGTTTAATTAATGATTCCGTCCAGGAATTAATAAAAACTGAACTAAGGTAAAAAATTTAATTTCTATTAAGTACCTATCCTATTTTTAAACAGTTTTTATTGAAGTCTCACACGATTTTTCGCAAATATTTCTTTATCTGATAGCAAAATTTTCTGGAGACTACAAACATTTATAGCTTGTTAAGGTTTCATTAATGCTTCCATTCAGAACTTAATAAAGACTGAACAAAGTTAAAATTAAAATTTCTGTGACCCTATTTTTAAAAAGTTTCTATTCAAGCCTCTATATCACCTAAACTGAGGCGATTGCCCGCGAATATTTCTTTATCTGATAGCAAATTTTCTGGAGATTTCAAAAATTGATTACTTGCTTCTATTCAGAAATTAATAAAGACTGAACTAAGGTAAAAAAAAATTTCTTTTACCCTATGTTTAAAAAGTTTCTATTCAATATTACCTAAACTAAGGCGATTTCTCGCGAATATTTCTTTATCTGATGGCAAATTTTCTGCAGATTCCAAAAATCTATTACTTGTTAAGGTCGTTAGTGCTTCTATTCAGAAATTAATAAAGACTGAACTAAGGTCAAAAATTTTAATTTCTATTACCCTATTTTTAAAACGTTTTTATTCGAGCCTCTTTATTACCTAAACCAAGGCGATTTCCAGCGAATTGTTCTTTAGCTGATAGAACGTTTCCTGGATTTTTCTAGATTTTTTCAATAGGGATTCTTAGTTTATTAATATATAGAACTTTTCTACAGCAAAGTGATTTTTTTTTCAACATTCAGTAAATTTTTCGCATATGACGAAAACTCCGCGGAACAGCTGTATTATAAACACGGATATATCTTTCACTAAAAAGTTATCAGCTGAGTGACTATTTATTTTTCAATTATTCCCAAATCTAACATGGTAAACTACATTGCAATAAAAATTACATTGATTGAAGACTAATACGATCAACACGAGCGAATCGAGCCATCACGTTATTAACCTTCGTATCTACACCACATAAAAGCTCTTATAGTACCTATATAGTTATGAACCTAACATAATTTGGCAACAACCATGGTCCTTGCCATTAAGCGGCGATGCCGGATTTCCAGCTGAACGAACAGTTTTATGTAATATGCATAGTATAATTTAATTTATTTATACGTTTTGAGTCAGTTATATATTTTCCACAGAAACTTATTTAGGTTTCAGTAACAATTCCGCCCAAAAATTAATAGAAACTAAACTAAAGTCAACATTTTTAATTTTTGTTTTTCTATTTTCAAATTAGTATTTATTTAATCCTCTGTATCTCCTAAGCCAAGGCGAATTCCCGAAAAAATTTATAGAGCCGAAAAACTTTAACATTTGTAACCCCACTTTAAAGAAGTTGATTTTAATTAATTCTTAAAATGTGTACTTAAATACTTGTGTTGCTAAAACAAGATATTCGAAAAAAATTTACTTAAATTTATAAAATTCTTATTTTCACAAGTGCACACAATTTAGTCTCTTTAATAGCGTTCCTAAAAGTAATTCCAACTTTTTACACACTTTGCAACCGCAATACTCACGCCTCAAATCCACCTTACTTTTGGCCACAACTCCTAACACCCCAATTAATAGATCACCCTATATACAACCCGCTTCAAAGGGACATAATAATAAGTCGGCAAACTTGGTGAACTTCACACCGCCAACCAAAACGTGCCGAGAATAACGTCGGAATTTTTTTCATTTCGTTACATGGTTTCGGAGATGTTCGTTAGATTGTTCTTGGGGTCAAACATTTAGGAATCTAGAACTGGGAAATGATGTCGGATAAACCCGTTAGGCTTAATGGAAAGAAAGTAAAAGCTTTTTGTCCGACGATGGAAAAGGGATATGGCGAGAGATCCATTGTACTTCGTCGTTGTCGTTTCAAGTTTTATAGGATGTTGAAGGTATAGCTTCTATTTCCGAGATTTAGAGATTAAAACTGTAAGAGGAAAGTTTTAGGTAAGTTACTGACTTAGTTTTTGTGTACAGCTTAAGGAACTGTGCGGTTATATTAAAATTCAAAAGGGATGTTGATAGGGATGTTTTTTGTTATCTCAGTACGCATGATATAAATTGAATGTTTGTTAAGGTAATCGGAGAAGAGTTAACAAACGTCAAAGCTGCTTTAAGATTGTTTTAAGTCGTACTTAAATAAAGGAAGCCCTTCGGTCAGAATAAAAGGCGTCAGGTGTGGGTAGGGCTGCCAACCCTCCCGATATATCGGGTGTTGTATGTTCCGGCGTACCGACAAAGGCATCAAAAGTCCCGTTAGCAAGGTTTTTTATATTAAATTTTAAGAGACAGACGCACCAAAATCGTGATTTTAAATGGTTTCTAAAAAGAAAGCTTTTGCGTATAACGCGCTACAATAGCATGGTGCAGTAGACCTCTATCATGCGAATTTGTGCATAGCGTCGCGTCGGTATTCTTTGGAAACCAGTTCCCTTGACGTCCAGTGGTTACTATTGCCATTATAGTCATTTCAAAATTCAACGTTTTTGACTGGATGTTGCTGTCTGAAATCCCCGAATGGGAAAAGTTAGAAGAATCAATTTATATATCTTAAATCGAGCAGTTTAATAATTTTAGGTCACAGTTTTCAGCAGTATTTACACCTGAAGAATTTTATGGAAGAAAAAAATTCTTAGAAGAGTGAAAAACCAGTTCGATTGGAGCAAGATGGTTAAATTTCTTAAAGAGCGCAGAACATTTAGATCAGAAATCGGAGATACTTAAAATATGTGAATACCTGTTCGCAATTCCTGCGCACAATGCAAAGTGTGAAAGAATTTTCTCCTTAATGTCCATCCAGCGGTCAGAAGAAAGAAAGTTTGGGATTAGTAACTGACTACGGTTGTGTCTACAGCTACAGCTACAGCTTCAGCAGATGTATTTTCAAAAAAAAAATTAAAAATCGGCCAAGTGCAAGCTTTACTTGCACAATTAGTGTTCCATGACATCAACCTCCCACTTAACCTGAGCAAACCTCGGCCAACCGATCTCCGTCCGTCTTCCGCGTTACCCTCCGCCAACGGCACTAACGCCGTAACACATCGCGTATGCGCGGAGCTGAGGGGTCAAATTAAAAATTTTGAAAACTTGTAACGACAAAAGTTGTTTCTTACATCGTGAGAAATATTTTTTGTCGAAAACCTTTTTTTTTAGTGATTTCATAATTATTCCGTTTCACGCAACACTAAAAGCGGAAAATTTTGCACTAAGCAAGAGCATAACATGAAAGAAAACTTACTTGGTACTCCTCGTATGTAGCAATGTAACTAGTATAAGTATTACAAAGCCCTGCAAGAACTACTTCCGTGACCGGATCCCCTCCACTGTCAATGATGGCCTGTTGCACAGTGTTTCTCATCCTCCTACCCGACATGGTGGTGAATTCTCCTGGTACTCCTATCATGATGAAGCTCCCCACTTGGAGAAGTTGCGTAGCGACGATTTTAGGTTGCCATGAATACGGTACAGTTAGCTAAAAAATATATACAAGTCAATAATTACGTTTCATTTGAAGTTTGTTCTAGTTCAGAAATTTGAACAAACTAACCGGGTTTGCTCAAGTTTGTACAAATATATCATTTGTGTTTCTCATTCCATGGCTAATGTGATTTGATAAATTTGGTGATTAGTACCAAAAAAGCAAAACCAATCATCTCAGAAACTGTTTAAACGAATATAGACGTGTACAGACGAAAAACATTTTTTTTGAGATCTTACCCTTCCGGTGTTCATTAAAATGGGCTTGGGAAAGTGACAATCAATGTCTTCTGGCAAAGGAGGAAAGATAAAATCTCGGATTAGGTTCCAGAAGGGATTTGAACTAGTTGTGGCTTGCTTGAAGTCGAATTCTCCAGGTCCGTCCGTTGTTCCAGCGGCAAAGGCGTAGCCCATGGCGGGTAAACAACCTTTTAACTGAAAATCGATTATTATTCAACACTTAAAAAACAGTTATTTACCTAACAAGGGTGGAAAGTGATACTTTTCCGCACGCGTCTGCAGTTGACCGAACGACGCGACACTTTCCGTACGTGTTGGGTACAAAGCTTTTTCTATGCGTCAGGAAAATTATCTAGTTTCGGTATTTTTTTTAAATATTTTATTTCAGTATAAACGTTAAAGTGAAAATAGAATTCAAAATTCAAACTTTTGTTTGTTATTAACGACACTAATGGTAAAAGAACACTTACTTCCATTTGTTAAATTTATGGCCGAAGCTAACTGGTTTTTAACTCGTATAGAAATATTCCTTGCCATTCCAGAATTATTTATGAGGTGACTGAAGGTCAATTGCTGCTAGTTGCTGAGATTTGGAAGTGGTAGCCTGATTTTAGAGGATCCGATGTGCATTTTGTTTTTTGTTTTGTAAAGTCCCGTCCACACTCCAGATATCCTTTATCAACTTTTGTGGACTTCCATCCACCATGGCGCTGAAGATTCGTGATATCTACTCCACAGTCTACTAGCAGATGGACTTAAAATCGCCTAAAACAATGCCCAGCGTAGAGCTCAGCATTTGGCAGTTTCAGGTATCCAGTCACGTCCATGGGCATTGCCAATTTTTTTAATTCCAGCACATTGGACAGAACATTTTCCGTTTTGGTAAGTTAAGAAAAATCTTCTATGAGATGAGGCCTACTTTGTGGTCCCATATTTTGTATTAAGTTTAAATTTCGTTCCCCGTTTATACCAGGCTTCTGCGTTGATGGATTTTATTATCGGCAATCGTACTAATATGCATCAGTGATTCATTGTCTTCAATGTTATCTGGGTCAAATAAGTTAATTATTCGCCTGTCACCCCAATTAATGTGACGACTTTAGTCAAAAGGTATACATCATCAGAGAGTTTTAGATTTTTTTGGCTGAAATCCAACATTATTTTTCTTGAGAAAGGCGATCACTTTATAATATTTGCTTATATGCAAGTTATATTTTAATTTTAACATAGATTTTAACATTTAGTTGCTTGACCATAACGTAGATGGTTTGCAAGTTTTTGAAATGTCGGAAAAGTGTACTAGAATTACCTCTTCTTTCTTGAAATGGTTGATTTTTTCTGCACACCATTTACCAAATGTTTCCAATTCTTTGGCATAACGGTATTTCGATTTTTCTGGTAACAGTTCGACGTTGACGTTATTGGCCTCCGGTACTCCATCAATCATATTCTCTTCAACTTCTTTTTCGATCTCCATTTTCTACTCAAAAGTTGGATAAAAATCGAATAACCGTTGTATTTTCACTTTGACGTCTATATCTGACAATCAACAAATAGGTAAATAACACAAACTTAATGGCATAGCAACGATATAAGGAGAAAGGCCCTGTGTAATTATTCGGTGGAATCATCAATTTTTGGGTGGTTATCTTTTTGGTATTTACCGCCAATATTTTACTGAATATGTTAAATTGGACCTCTTCACAGTCGAGTGGGGGGCTGCAGCCGCCCCCCCCCCCTCCTAATGCGCCACTGGTTTCAACACGCTCGTAAAAAAATACTCTTCGAACCTTTTTAAGAGTTTCATTACTTTATTTTCTGTGTAAAAAACGTCAAAAGCAATAGCACAACGGTCTTGTATTTGTACAACATATTAGTCTCTCTTAGAAATTTTCTCTTACTTACAGTTTCTATTGTTCCATTTTTTCTTTGCACTTCTACAGATTGCTCTGGCATTTCCACCCACTGATGGATATATTTGATTGGTCCTGTTACTTCCCTGAAGGAATCGCTTGCCAGAAGTTCCTGAAAAGAGGTTTTTTTTATTATTATTACTAGATTAGCGTAACTAGCGTAACTAAAGTAGTTTCATGCGATTAAGGAATAGAAACTGCTTCCATCAACTCGTTTCTTCACCACCCATGAGGTAGAGTTGAGCGACGCGCTTTTTTAACGTGGTACGCCTAATCGACACGCAAACCCAAGCAAACTTACATACGCGTTTTCTGTGGTTTTGTACTACACGATGTTCCTGGTTTACTATGTTCACCATCTTCAGAATCGTCTCCCGTCTCCTCCATCACCCACTTCAACGAATCAAGGACATCAGCAGCCTCGTATGTGTCTTCGGGGTCAAAATCTGCTACCAAATCGGGAATGTTTTCACATGCTGTCCCGTTACAATAGAGACACAGCCCCGAACACTTTAAGCCGTTTTCCATACGCATCCGCATGCTCCTGCACAGCCTTTTTTACATTTACAGCATATTAACCCTTCAATGGGCAAAACTCTGGGACTTTAATAAAAAGTTTTTTTGATGGTATATATGAAATAATAGGATGACTTTAAAGAAAAATATGACATCGAAATGTTAAATTTACTTTTATTATTATATATATATATATATATATATATAAATAAATAATGTCTCTATGATTGTGGCGGATTCATATTTAAAAGACTTATTGTTTGGGTGTTACGCCACTCTACTATTAAGGAAAATTAATATTTTTAAAAATAATAAAAGCCACTGCGTTTATTATTTTTAAAAATATTACTTCTCCTTAACAGTAGAGTGGCGTAACAACCAAACAATAAATCTTTCATATATATATATATATATATATATATATATATATATATATATATATATATATATATATATATATATATAGTTCCTGTTCCTGCATTGGAAACCTGAAACTTTTCCCCTTGTCGGTTTCAGCAAAACAATATTTGCATTTGCCTTTGCGGTTAAAAATTTATATCTTCTCCGACAACGAAAACACGCGTAAAAGACGAAGACCTGTCGATGGCGGGCTGAATGATGAGCACATCCGCATCTTCTATTGCCGTCTTCACGGTGTAATGTTGTTCTTTAAACTTCGTAAATAGCACAGAAATTAAATGTCTTTTATTAGTATGGCTCGCCAAGAATCGTTCTTGCGTATTATGTAGACATCGAGTAGATAGAGAATTTTCTTTAATAAATACAGACTCGATTATTTTCCTTTAGGAGTGCCGAATTCGCTCTTTTGAGCGACGAGAGTAACTAAGTTGCCTTACTTTTCGTTATCTTTACTTTACATTTACAGATTTTAACTGAACAGTTGCAACAGCTTTAGCAAAAAAGAGCAACTTTAATTGTATAAGAATCCGGTTTTATGTATCCTTCTCAAACTTTTCCTAATCCTTGCTCAAATATTTGGCCAATCCCCGGAATGTACATTCTGGAAAGTGGAAATAGACCCCTCAAATTTAAATTTCCACCATAAAAATTTCCATCAAAGTTTCGAAGTAGGTCAATTTTCCATGGATGAATTTTCCACCCTAACTGTTTAATGAAGGTCAACGGGATTTTAATTCTTAAGGTGGTAATTATACGTAAGGCCGTGGGTTTTAGGCTTTTGCACCTCATTAGTGATGTTTAAATTTTCCAAGATAAGTTTGTTTTCCTCGGGATGTTGGAGTAAAGGAAAGCAGATTAAGATAAACCATTTATCGATGAAAATACTTTTATTTTTGGCAAATATTTTGCGCGATTGTGTCAAACGTTACTGTTTTGTTACAATTTTTAGTTTGCGAGTGACTGTTTACACCACTTCTCCACAAATCGGGCTATGAAAATATGAAAAAATACTCTATATGCAATAATTATATTCGATAGAACGGAAGCCTGTGGCCCAAAAATAATGGTACACAGAGCAGCAGATTCCTTATTTTGAAATCTCGCGATTTATTCAAACTTGCCTAATTCCATAGTTGATAATAACAGATACAGTATATCAAAATTTTAATCTTGTTTTCGATTTTTTCCAATAATTTCTCAACTCGGGACTATTTGTTGCATGGGAAATTTCAAATGCGATTATCGCGAAAACCGGTACTCCTAGCGACTTCAATAAAGTATACCTTTCTGACGTAAGAGTTCTAATTGATTTTTTCAATAGTCAGATCGATATACTTAGCTTAACTGAAGCCCAATTTTGAGGACTTATACTTTACCTTTGATTTTTCAAAAAGTTTGGTGGCAATAATTTCAGCACTTTCAAACATGTCATTTCCCGGTCCACTGGCGATGCACCATTTGTTCTCTCCGTCGCACGTACTGGTTGTGTAATCGCAGTCATTGCCAGTATTAATGCACTTTGGTCCTCTCGTGTTTGGGGAAACATCGCCGAGATTGGATGAGCCAAATGATCCAACAAAAGCGCCCTGAAAACGTTTAAAAAAATTATTTAAACAATAGTTTTTACAATGGCGACTCGCCGCTTTCCTTAAACTAAACCCAGCTTTTTGTCCGGCCAAATTTACGAAGGCTAATACCAATCTAACTTGACAACAAAAGATTTTAATTGACAAGTGTTAGGATAAGACAGCTTACTGTGAATTTAATTCTTAATTATTATTTTAAAAAATTCACTTACTACGGGAATTCGCCTTGGTTTAGGAGATACAACGGTTTAAATATAAGCTTGTGCAAAATAAGGTCACATAAATTAAGATTTTTTTAACTTAGTTCAGTTTTATGAATTTCTTAACCATTAGAGAACCATAACAAGTTAGATATTTTTGGAATATCCAAAAAATCTGCTATCGGACGAAAGAACATTCGCGAGAATTCGCCTTGGGTTAGGAGAAACAAAGTTTAAAAAAAAAACTTAAAAAAAATGGGCCAACGCAAAATCTAAATTTTTGACCTAAACTCAGTCTTCATTAATTTCTGGATGGAATCATTAGTGAAACCTAAACAAGTTATATGTTTTTGGAATTTCCAGAAAATTTGCTATCAGATAAAGGAGTATTCGTGAGAATTCACGTTGAATTAGGAGAAACAGAGGCTTAAATAAGAAATTTTTAAAGATGGTGCCACAGAAATTAAAATTTTTGGTCTTAAGTCTTTATTAATTTAGTGAAACCTTAATAAGTTATATGTTTTTGAAAACCCCAGAAAGTTTACTATTAGATAAAGGAATATTCGTGGGAATTCGCCTTGGGTTAGGAAAAACAAAGGCGTAAATAACAACTTTTAAAAAGGAGGGCCACAGAAATTAAAATTTTTGACCTTAGTTCAGTCTTTATTAATTTTTGGGCAGACTCGTTAGTGAAACCTTAATAAGTTACATGTTTTTGAAATCTCCAGAAAATTTGCTATTAGATAAAGAAATATTCGCGGGACTTCGCATTGAGTTAGGAGAAACAAAGGCTTAAATAAAAACTTTTAAGGAAGAGGGTCACAGAAATTAAAATGTTTGACCTTAGTTCAGTCTTTATTAATTTGTGGACAGAATCGTTAGGGAAACCTTAACAAGTTATATGTTTTTGGAATCCCCAGAAAATTTTCTATCAGATAAAGAAATATTCGCGGGAATTCGCCTTGGGTTAGGAGAAACAAAGGCTTAAATAAAAGCTTTTAAGAAATGGGGCCACATAAATTAAAATGTTAGACCTTAGTTCAGTCTTTATTAATTTTTGGCCAGAATCGTTAGTGAAACCTTAACAAGTTCTATGTTTTTGGAATTTCCAGAAAATTTGCTATCAGATAAAGGAGTATTCGTGAGAATTCACGTTGAATTAGGAGAAACAGAGGCTTAAATAAGAAATTTTTAAAGATGGTGCCACAGAAATTAAAATTTTTGGTCTTAAGTCTTTATTAATTTAGTGAAACCTTAATAAGTTATATGTTTTTGAAAACCCCAGAAAGTTTACTATTAGATAAAGGAATATTCGTGGGAATTCGCCTTGGGTTAGGAAAAACAAAGGCGTAAATAACAACTTTTTAAAAGGAGGGCCACAGAAATTAAAATTTTTGACCTTAGTTCAGTCTTTATTAATTTTTGGGCAGACTCGTTAGTGAAACCTTAATAAGTTACATGTTTTTGAAATCTCCAGAAAATTTGCTATTAGATAAAGAAATATTCGCGGGACTTCGCATTGAGTTAGGAGAAACAAAGGCTTAAATAAAAACTTTTAAGGAAGAGGGTCACAGAAATTAAAATGTTTGACCTTAGTTCAGTCTTTATTAATTTGTGGACAGAATCGTTAGGGAAACCTTAACAAGTTATATGTTTTTGGAATCCCCAGAAAATTTTCTATCAGATAAAGAAATATTCGCGGGAATTCGCCTTGGGTTAGGAGAAACAAAGGCTTAAATAAAAGCTTTTAAGAAATGGGGCCACATAAATTAAAATGTTAGACCTTAGTTCAGTCTTTATTAATTTTTGGCCAGAATCGTTAGTGAAACCTTAACAAGTTATATGTTTTTGGAATTTCCAGAAAATTTGCTATCAGATAAAGGAGTATTCGTGAGAATTCACGTTGAATTAGGAGAAACAGAGGCTTAAATAAGAAATTTTTAAAGATGGTGCCACAGAAATTAAAATTTTTGGTCTTAAGTCTTTATTAATTTAGTGAAACCTTAATAAGTTATATGTTTTTGAAAACCCCAGAAAGTTTACTATTAGATAAAGGAATATTCGTGGGAATTCGCCTTGGGTTAGGAAAAACAAAGGCGTAAATAACAACTTTTAAAAAGGAGGGCCACAGAAATTAAAATTTTTGACCTTAGTTCAGTCTTTATTAATTTTTGGGCAGACTCGTTAGTGAAACCTTAATAAGTTACATGTTTTTGAAATCTCCAGAAAATTTGCTATTAGATAAAGAAATATTCGCGGGACTTCGCATTGAGTTAGGAGAAACAAAGGCTTAAATAAAAACTTTTAAGAAAGAGGGTCACAGAAATTAAAATGTTTGACCTTAGTTCAGTCTTTATTAATTTGTGGACAGAATCGTTAGGGAAACCTTAACAAGTTATATGTTTTTGGAATCCCCAGAAAATTTTCTATCAGATAAAGAAATATTCGCGGGAATTCGCCTTGGGTTAGGAGAAACAAAGGCTTAAATAAAAGCTTTTAAGAAATGGGGCCACATAAATTAAAATGTTAGACCTTAGTTCAGTCTTTATTAATTTTTGGCCAGAATCGTTAGTGAAACCTTAACAAGTTATATGTTTTTGGAATCCCCAGAAAAATTGCTATCGGATAGAGAAATATTCGCGAAAATTTGCCCTGGGTTAGGAGAAACAAAGGCTTGAATAAAAACTTTTAAAACATACGGCCACATAAATTCAATCTTTTGACCCTAGTTCAGTTTTTATTAATTTCTGGACGGAATCGTTAGTAAAAGTATAAGTTCGTAAGTAAGTATCGTTAGTAAAAGTATAAGTTATATGTTTTTGGAACTTCCAGAAAATCTGCTATCAGATAAGGGAATATTCGCGAGAATTTGTCATGGTTTAGGTGATACGGAGGTTTAAATATAAGCTTGTTCAAAACAGGGTCGGTGAAATAATATTCTTTACCTTGGTTTAGTTTTTATGAATTTCTTGACAGAATTGTTAGCGAAAACTTAACAAGTTTCTGGATTTTCCAGAAAATTTACTATCAAATAATGGAATACTCGCGGAAATTACCGTTGGTTAAGGAAAATACAGAGGCTTAAATTAAAACTTTTTTGAAATAGTACCCAAGGAATTAAATTTTTTACCCTTCCTTTGTCAGTTTATATTATTTTCTGGACAAAACCTTTATCAAAGCCCTAACATGTTATATGATTTTGGATCTCCGGTTAGCTCAAATTTGTGCGGATTGGCGAATAAACCGATATTCTACCTCGACAAAAAACAGTAATTTAAAGTGAAATACAAAGTGGTCCATTCTGCTTGGGTATCATATGAATTTTAATAAGTATGGGATTTGGGAAGAGGCTTAACTTATACTGTTGGAAAAAGCCTTCTAAATTTAATAAACAAAGGTTTGACAGGACAAGAAACTTTGAACCAGGCGTTGTGGTGACAACTGATCAAAAACTGCGACCCGACACGACGATGAGAAATCATCGAAAATCGAAATAGGTAATACCTTTTATTTAGGAGATATTCTACCAAATATGTTTAGTGAAATAACAATGATCAGAATCAGCATTGAAGATTGTTGCCTTTAAAAAAATACATTTGCTTATTTATATTGTTACTTGCCAAAAAAGCGCCCATTTCCCTGACGTCTAGCGGATTTTCTTGCTTATAACACTTTTACGACCCTTTAAAGTGAGAAAAATAATTATGAAATGTAACAGCTATAAAACCTACTATATTGGGTCTGCTTTTTTCAGTCTTTTATGGTCCTGTCAGGTTTTTAACATAAACTTTTACAAGTCTGGAAATGTGTTTGCTTCTCCACAGCCGTCTCATGGTGGTTCAAAAGCAAAAAAAGTCGATTGAAATGGATATTTTTATTTTTTCTATGATGCTAAACATAAAAGAGAATCGTTCTACTAGTACCTGGTCAACTTCTGAAATACATAACTGCAAAATTAAATTATGTAGAAAGACAATATTACTCCTAAACGTGCGATGAAACACATGTATTTCAAAGTAAAATTGAATTCTCTGAAATGTGGAGTTCTCTGTGAGCTGTGAAAAATTTCTCTTACGAAATTTCTGAGAAAATGAACATGTGGCGAAAGTGCGGAGCTTTAGCTACCATCTGACCGTATTAATTTGCTATGAAATTTTGAATGCCTTCAAATTACCTAATAACTAAAATACCCTCCATTTATTTTCATTATTTTTCGTACTAATCGTATTCTACGAAACAGAGGACGCAAGGAGACAACATAATTTTCATTTCAAATTAATGGTTAGGGTCTCAGGTAAACAAGAACACCTAATTAGTTTGCATCGGTTTGCCCACCCTGTGATAAGGGGTTCCGACCACGTCCTGTGCACCCGATTGACGTGATACTGCAATGCTTACTTTGCGCGCACCTTGTCGGTCGCCTGCTATTATTTATTGTGATATTGTGTGTTATGGTGTAACTTTGGATTGTAACGATAGTGGTTCGTCCAATTACGCATTTGTCTTTACACGAAAAGTTTAGAGAAAACAGGGAGTTATTCCTCGATGTTCGAAGACATCATGCTATAGACTATTTGAAGGACGTTTTTCATACAAACAGAAATGAGGCTGCTACACAGGGCCTCTGTAAATAGAAATAATGAACGGGTTCTACAGAAATGTGCCAAAGGCTTGACGAGGAATTAAAATTCCTCAACATCTAGAACAGGTAAGCCAAACTATAAAACTCTTTTTAGAATTATTGGCTTTTAGCAAATAGAAAAATTGATTAAAAAATGAAAAATTCAAATGTATAGTTTGTATTGGAAGAACCAATCTGTTTTGGCTTAACACTTGATACAAGTAAGTTTTTAATTTTTAACTTTTGGCAGTTGTAACAAATAATAAATGTATCAAGTGTTGAGCAACGACAGATTAGTTCTTCCAATACATAGCCGATTGGAGGAGAGTAATCAGAAGAGGCAGAAGAAGAAGCAAAAAACAAAGATTTGCAGCAATATAGGGAACACCACATCAGAAAAATGAGTGCTCTGAAGATAAATCAAGATTTTTTCCACCAATTACTTTTAAGTTCAGATCCTCAATTAAGATCTTTTGTATACGGCAGACAAAAAAAGAAGATCACTGATGTTGATGTCCTTTAATTGATTATTATTCCCGAAGGAAACAAAAATGATTCCGATGAAGATCTTGAAGAAGGAGAAGAAGAAGATTATGTTGATGATGATTTGTAAGAACATTTCGCATAACATCGCTTTGTACGCTATTAGATATTAGTATTTCATCTTACAATGTCAATATATCAATAGAATTGTCGTTGTAAAAATTGTGCAATTCATTTTCATTTCTAAAATATAATATTACAAGATTTAAACTAGTTCAAATAAATTGTAAGGTGCAAAATCGCAAAAAAATCTTAATTCTACATAATATAGAAATAGAAACCCCTTGCGCGAAGAGCTTCTAAACGTAGCCTCATTACGCTCATATGATTTTAGTCAAAATTTACAGTAAAGGGCCACCTCTGAGCTCTGTGCATCCCTAATGCATTGCCCTGTATTTTCAGTCTTAGAATATCACACATTTTTATTTGAACAGCTTTTTATTTTCGAGATATGAATTTTGATCGACTTTTTTGCGACTTTGTTTCTGAGCAAAAAATAGAAATTGTGAAAATGTCGATCGTGACGCAGACAGCAATATCCCGAACATTTCTTCTATCATCGGGGGGGGGGGGGGGGAGGGGGTATATATACATACCACTCCCTAGAGCGATCTGTAATAATTTAAATAATTTAAGGTAAATAATAAAAAGTAATTAAAATACAAGGTCAAAGTAAAGGCGTCTGTTCAAACGGTTATATTATGTATTCGTAACACTAGACTAAACCTTTGATATGTTTACGAGATAATTTTAAAAGCAGGAGCGTTAACAACGAGCTAACTATACGAACACAATAAAGGACTAGTAATCTATATACCTACAGATTAATTATTGACGCAAAGCGTATACACAAGAGTATCAAATATGAATTTACTGAACCACTGTGGTAAACCTTGTTCTTTATCATTCGCATATGAATTTTTTAGTACCAGCTATTACCATATTTACCCGTTTTACCTGTTCCTTTTAAATATTTAATTTATCCGTCCGTTCTGAAATAAGAACCTAAAAAAGATAATCTGCTTTTATGTTAGTCAGTGACGTTATATGACGCTTAGGCATGTTTTTTAATTATCTGGCTTAGTTACGTAAAAAATATATGTAATGGATAAAATACTTAAATATTTAAATCCTTTTAATTTTTTTTTTTTAAATAAGAGCGGTTTTCATTACTCTCCTTTGTATTCTAGTGTCGCAGTAAACAGCAGTCTAAGAGACAAGAAAAATTGAAGTTCATACCAGTAGAAAAGAAAACGCAAATATGAAAAAGATACTAATAAAAGAATATTGAAAAGCTAAGAAGTTGACGAAGAGCAGAAGGGAAAAATTTTGAGGAGTTGCTAAAAATCAGTATGCAAGGTAGGGCGGATAGCTGCAAAAGCTTCAGAGGAATTGGAACCAGGATCTTAGAAAAAGTTTACAATATGAGTTTAGAATAAACAGAAGAACGCCTTAGACAGCACCAGTACAGTGCCTAAACAATAAATGAGGATGGGAAAAGTAAGATGTAATGAATATTTGAATCCAGATGCATTTGCAGATTTACGACAAGCATTTGACAATGTAAAGGGAACGAAATGAACAAGAAATAGAACAAAGCAATGGCCAGGCATGCAATGATCTACAAAAAGGAAACATAGTTAATAAAAAAGTGTATGAGAGGTGATTTAGATTTTATAGAAATCAGAATGTTAAGATGGATGCGTAAGGTAACAAGAAAAACCATCTTTAGGAATGAAGGAGTAGGAGCCACAAATGAGGTTGTGGTAATATCTAAGGAGATAAAAAAAAAACTCAGTGGTGAATTAAGGGATAAAAAACAAAATATTTACCTGCCCTGGCAAGCTGTCAGTGTTATATGCAGATTCCAGAAGAATAGATGCATATCCAACGTTGTCAGATGTCACCAAACAATTGGTATTGTTTAAAGATGTTGCGTGCACAGCGTACCAGTTGATGGCACCAATAAGTTGATTGTCCGATGACCGAACAATCTTCAATTGCCGTAGAGTCTGGTCTGTGTTATTATTGTATCTAGAATTAAATAAAAAAGAGGTCAAACTTTTATTTGTAAACATAAACCACCAAAAACATGCGTTTTATTTTATTTCTTTACATCCTTAAGAGTAGGTTGTTTCTGAAATTTCCCCTACAAATGCCGATGGAAATTCTCATCACGAAAACTGCAAACGACCAGTTGCGAGTTTAATTTAAAGAAAAATAATACGCATTTTTAGGGAGGCATACAAATTTATTGATATATTATTCGTCGTTATTATTTACTCACGCAATACCGTAAAAAGTTTAACTCGCCATTGGGCTTACAATTTTTTTAATCAGTTATATCTTCTAGTCTGTAGCGAATTTCCGCGAATATTACTTTATCCGACAGTAAATTTTCTGGAGCTTCAAAAAACTTGTTTGCCAGAATTGGGTAAACACTATTGTAAGTTAAAAATTTTACTTTTGGTAAGCTCATTTAAAAAAAGATTTTTAATTACTTATATTATCTAACTTTGGACGAATTCCCGCGAATGTTGCTCTATTAAATAGCAAGCTCACTGCAGATTCCAAAAATATAAAACTTGTTGAAGGTTCTTTGAAGATTTTTGCCAAAATTTGTTAAAAACTGTATTACGGTAAAGAAATTAAATTTTTTAACATTACATTTTTTTAATTAGTTTTTAGTTTCGCGAATATTGCTTAGGTTGCAAATGAAAATGGAAAATTTTCTGGAAATTTCAAAAATATATAGCTTGTTAAGGTTTTGTGACAGATCCTGGTCAGAATTTGGTAAACACAGTATGAAGGATAAAAAGAATTTTTATTGTTCCATTTTATGAAAAAAAAATTAATCAGTAACCTGAGCCGAATTCCCACGGATATTGCTTTATCCTATAGCAAATTTTCTTGCGATTCTAAAAATATATATCTTGTTCAGGTTGCGTTGAAGATTCTGTCTAAAATTTGGTAAAAACTAAATAAAAGTATCACAAAGATACAAAGGGCATTTAGGGCAAACTCCCTATGTTTTAGAGATATTGTACAAAAATTACGAAATCAATAAAACATGATGTTGCCTTAAAAAGGACCTATGTCTCGGAAGGCAAATTTAGTTTAATTTATAGAGAATATGTTAGAAGAAAGCTCAACAATGTGACCTAAAATGAACAGACAGGAGCGTGACTAGTACACAATGAATATGTACACATATGTTGTAAAAAAAACTTTAAATATAGCACGTTACTTTCGTAAAATATAATAACGGAATATTTTAATGCAAATGTTTCCAACACAGCACGATGTTGTGTCAGAGAACATTTATTACGGTTGAAATGAAAGACAGGGACACTTATGAACATCAACCTGAAAAACATATTTTGTAAGGACGTAAAAGACTGTAATTTAAAACTCAGACAAGCAAGCCTTATCAAAAATGACGTAGCAGTGGTAACATAATATAAATAGGTGTAACAAATAAAGTCGGTTTCCATATAGTTTCCATTTTGGATTTCAAAGTATCAAAATGCCTAATACAGTGTATATGGAAATCCTCTGTTACCACAGAGTTAGAATCTTCTAATTATTGAGAGGGCTGAGCTGCCCTTAATAAACCCTCTGGTTATAAACCTTTAAAATTCCTGTTTATAGATCGTTTACCCATAAAGTGTCAGAAGCACTTCGTATGAGTCAATCGAGGTATTTTCCTGCCATCAATAATCCCTAGCAGGACGAGAATATTTTAAAGAAAAACTTTCCTTGTAAAAGTTTTCTGGCGCGACTTTTATTAAAACTCAAAATAAATTACAGTTTTATACTTTCGAAACATTAATTCCCAAAAGCGTAAAACTTCTTAGAAAGTTGGGGTTTTTCGTTAAAAGCTGTCAGGAAAGCGTTAGGTCATGCAATTCCGCTGTCTGTAGAAAACTGTTGATCTTTTCAGTTATTTGTAGCCTTTAAAAATATTCAGCGACTAGAAAGAGTATGTCATATTGAGGTATATTGCGTAGAAAAAATATTACTTAAGGAAAAGTGAACCATAATTTAATACGTTGTGCAGCACTGTAAAACTGTGTAAAAAGGGCTTTCCTCTTGCGCTTTTAAACGATAAACTCTGTGCAGTAAGATTGTTATAATTGACTTTTATAGTAGAATTCCGATTTGTGTAGCGGAACGAGGAAATGAATGCTCCTAAAAAAGGCGATAGAAAAAATATATTAACATTGTTTACAGCATGCCTCTTTAACGCGCTTTCTTCTTTTTAACCCAAAAACCTTTTTATTCCTGCTTATAGATCGTTTACACATAAAGTGCTGAAAGCACTTCACATGAGCTAGTCGAGGTATTTTCCTGCTATCAATAATCCCTAGCAGGACTAGGACGTTTTAAAGGAAAACTTTCCTGGTAATAGTTTTCTGACACGGCCTTAATAAACACTTAAACTAAATTTTAGTTTTATACTTTAGAAATATTAATTCCCAAAAGCGTAGAACTTCTTAGGAAATATTTTTTCATTACGAGCTGCAGGTGCCAGGAGAGCGTCAGGTGGTAATGCAATTCCTCTGTCTTTAGGAATCTGTTGAAACGTTTAGTTTCTTGTAGACTTTAAAAAATGTTCAGTGACTAGAAGGGGCGTGTCATATTCAGGTGTATTGTGTAGATAAAATATTACTTAAAGAAATGTGAATCATTATTTAATATATTGTTCAACAAGTGTGGAAAAAGCATAATTTATTTTTCTACACGGTTAGACTGTGTAAAAATGCCTTTTTCTTATACTTTCAGATGACAAACTTTGTGTAGTAAGATAATTATAATTGACTTTTACAGTAGAATTCCGATTTGTGCAGGAAATAAGGGGAAATAAGTGCTCCCAAAAAATGCGATAGAAAAATGATATTAACGTTGTTTTAGCATAGCATTGAACGCGCTTTCTTCTTTTTAACCCAAACACCTTTTTAGTCCTGCTTATAGAACTCTTACACATAAAATGCCAAAAGCACTTCGCATAAGCCAGTCGAGGTATTTTCCTGCTATCAATAATTCCTAGCAGAACGAGAATATTTTAAAGACAAACTTCCCGGTAGAAGTTTTCTGGCACGGCTTTAATCAAAACTCAAAACAAATTATAGTTTTATACTTTCGAAACATTAACTCCCAAAAGCGTAAAACTTCTTAGGAAGTTGGGATTTTTTGTTATGAGCTGCAGGTGTCAGAAGAGCTTCAGGTGGTAATGAAATTTCGCTGTCTGTAAGAAACTCTTGTTCTTCCCAGTTATTTGTAGCCTTTAAAGAATGTCCAACAACTATAACGAGTGTGTCATATTCAGGTATCTTGTGTAAGATATTATAAGAGATTACTTAAAGACATGTGAATCATCATTGAATATATTGTGCAACAAGTGCCGAAAGAAGCATCATTTATCTTTCTCCACCGTTAAACTTAAATGGCTTTCCTCTTATGCTCATAGACGATAAACTTTGTGCAGTAAGGTAGTTAGAATTGACTTTTACAGTAGAATTCCGATTTGTATAGAGAATAAGGGTAAATAAGTGCTCCCAGAAAAGGCAATAGAAAAAATATATTAACGTTAGCAATCTTCTTAGACAAGCTGCCTTCTTTTTAACCTAAAAACCTTCTTATAATCTCACTTAAACCAATCTCGGTAAATCATTATTTTTAATCATATTCCCCAAATAACTCACTTATTTTTTTCCTCTTCGGGGTTCTGGTCGTACGCCGCTGGACTCCTATTTATATTTGCCTCTAAAACTTCTATTTTACCCGTATATACCTTGGCATCCACCATGTTTTCATGTGCTCGTTGAATGGCCTGGAAAAATACTATTTATTAATTTTTTATGCATGTATTTATTTTTTTTAAATCTCCCAGTCAAAAAACCCTAGTATAGAACATACAACTGAACTAGTAACTACAAACTAGAGGAAAAACTTAACAAACTATATAAAAACTTCCTCCTTAGTCCTGGTATGCTCTCCCTAATCCGATTTACTTGAACATACTTCCATGAAAGCAATCTTAATGTGCATTTTTATACTTAATTTTATTAGACTCTTAGGGAGATTAAACAATAAAGCAACATCAATCTATGTTTAGCCTCAAATATACTTTTTTCTAAACTATTTGAGACAACAGAATCAAATATCGTCCGTGGGTGCACTAGGATTTCAGTTTGATTTATTTCTAGTCCAGAAATATCGAGGCTCCAAAAAAAATGCTTGTAGGTGGTTAGTAAATTTAATATTGACGAAAAAATCGACAACAAATCTTCGGATTACGCCGAACGGGAACGTTCGAAATGTTGCTACTTTGGATTTGCTGATTTTTTCATTCGGAGGAGTTAGGAGTAAAAAATCTGAAATATACTCATGTTGGGGTTTTGTCAAAGTTTCTGTTCAAGATTTGGTAAAAAAGTATATTAAGGTTTTAGTCTGTGTAATGTCATTTTAAGTACGTTTTATATAGCAAGTTATATCGTCTAACCTTAGGCGACTTCCGTTCGAATATTGCTGACTGAATTCCCTCGATTATCGTTGATAGCACATTTTCTACAAGTTCCAAAAATATATAACGTGTTAAAGTTTCGTTGAAGATTTTGACTAGAATTTGATTAAAACTGAATGAGGGTTCAAAATTTAATATTCGTCAAGCCATTTAAAAAAAAATTAGTCGATAATATCTTCCAATTTAAAAGGAATTCCCGTAGATATTGCTTTATCTGATGGAAAATTTTCTGGATTCCAAAAATATATAACTAGTTAAGGTTTCATAAAGGGTTCTGATCGAAATTTGGTAAAAACCTTATTAGGTTAAAAAAAATTAATTTTTGTAAACCCATTGTAAGGAATTTATTTTAAGTCATTAATATCTTTCAATTTAAGACGAATTCCCGCGAATATTACTTTATCTGATAGCAAATTATCCAGAGATTTCAAAAACATATAACTTGTTAAGGTTTCGTAAAAAGTTCTGATCAAAATTTAGGGCAAAAAAAATTGTAAACCCATTTTAATCGGTAATATCTTCTAACCTGAGACGATTTCCCGCGAATATTGCTTTATTTCATTAAATTGCAAATTTTCTAGAGATTCCAAAAATATATCACTTGTTAAGGTTTCATGGAGGATTCTGGTAAATGGAAAAATTTGGTAAATACTGCATTAAGGTAAAAACTTTAATTTTTGTAACCTCATTTAAAAAAGTATTCAGTAATATCTTCTAACTTGAGGCGAATTTTTGCGAATATTACTTTATTTGACAGCAAATTTTCTGGAGAATCCAAAGCTATATAGCTTGTTAAGGTTTTGCTTGGGTTTGCTTCTCGCTAGACTTTTGTAAAAACTGTATTATTAGAAGCGGGAATGTGTGAAATATTCCTATTTTGCCATTTTTTTGTTATTAAGGCGAGTTGGGACTTAAAAGAGAACATTAAACTTGGCAGAACATAACATGACTCAACGACATCAAATAAATTAACTTGAAATTTTGTTTATAATCTTTTAGATTATTAAAATGTGTTTTCCTTTTCATTTGTCAAAAAACATTAAATGTAACAAAAACGTAAACAAAATGTAATTTTATGCTACAAAAGCTTACGACGCTCTGGGATATTTTGGTTATATTTTAAATTAAAAAGGTTTCTCTAGCAAAATTTTAATTTGTGTAGAATCATTCAAAAAATAATGCAGATAAAGCAGGATAAAATGTAATTTTCTGTAAATAAAATACCGAAATTTTATAATATAAATATTTCCATCGTCGTCTTTCATGTTTCAGAAGGATTTTTAATATCATCAAAATGGAAAAATTACTTACTATTCCGTACAAAGCAAGAAAAACACATTTAAAAATGTTTAAATGTGTTATAAAGGTAAATTAAATAGAAGTCTTAGCAAAACTGATATCATATCTATTTTTACTTTCTTGTGTGAGTATGGTCTTCTTTAATTAAAAGCGATGGCGTTTTGGGTAACAAAACTGTTTAATATTCAATGAAAAAGTATCGATTTCTTGTCAGAGCCTTTCCACACAACAGAAAGGGACAGGGCCGTTTCTGGGCAGGGTGCTGGTGGTGCCCTTGCGTTCTTCTAACACGAGGGCGGCCAACCCCAGAGAAAAATTGATTAAAACCGTTAAACCAAATTAAGTCCTTCTAATTTTAAATAAATTAAAACCGAAAACAGTTTCCAAAACCCTAAGATTCGAAATCATGCCGAAACGCACCAACTGGTACTACAATTCTTCAGACTGGAATGGCCTCCAAAATTTCTACTCAACTTTCCCTTGGAACCCCGCCTGTTTTTCCACTTCCGATCCCTCCGAAATTTGCACTCATATCACAGATATCATTTAGGTGTTGAAAGGTGGTTAGGTTTGGAAGGTGGTAGGGAATTCCTGGAAGGTGGTAGAGGATTCCTCGACCGAGGTGGTACCACCTCTCACATCCAACCAAGGGCTGGCGAAGTCCCTACGGATGTTTCCAGCCCAGATTGAAGCAGACTACTCCGACTGCTTGAAACTGCTAATGGATGGCGCTGCCTGTGTTATACTGCTTATGCAGTTCGACAGAGTTAGCTTTAAGGATATGCTGTTTTCGGAAGGTAGGTATGTTCGTTTATCCTGTACTGATGAGAACTAGGAGTTCGAAACCGGTATGCAGGTACCGACATCCTAACTAAAGAAAAAGCTTCCTTCTTCCTAGTAGTTTCTTGCAGTCAAACAAAGTATTTTGTTGTCTAACAGTGTTAGTCAAAATACGGCAAATTTTGGTATGTAATCCAGCGCTCGGAGGGGCATATAGCCCGGAGAATAGCTGTTTTACCATGATTTGTTCAAACCCTTATAGTATAAGGAATTTTCAGGTGGTTTAGAGAAATTATTCTCAATTTTACGTAGATATTAATAATGATATTTTAAGAAATGTGTAGACTATTTTATTTGACTTTAAATTACTCATTTTAAATTAAACAAGAAATAGTGTATATGTCATATTATACGTGGAATAGCAATATGTTGTTTTTTAAGCTTAAGTTTGAAACAACCTGCGGACCAATTCGACAGGCCAGGAAATTTCAAAGTGATTAGCTGTTAATGTTTGACTTTTTTAAAGATTTTGTTCTTAATTCATTTCGAGGCAACGCAGAAAACCATTATGCTCATGCTTGCCAGTCTGCAAAGACTAGCCTGTATGGGTATTATGGGGGCGATGAGCTCGACCCTCACCTCAGCGATGGAGAATCTTCTATATTTTCCTCCCTTGCACTTGGTCATACAAGAGGAGACGAGGATGGGTCTCTATCGACTTCAAAACACTCTGCCCTCTTAACACTAATAATTTTGAGTTCATTTTTATTTGACCTTACCTTACCTTGACAGCTAATCACTTTTGAAATTTCCTGGCCTGTCGGATAACTAGACAGGGTGTTTCAAACTTGAGCTTAAAATACAACATATTGCTCTTCTTCGTATAATATGACATATAAGCTATTTTCTGTTAAATTTAAAATGAGCGATTTAAAGTCGATAAAATATCCTACAAATTTCTTAAAAGATCATTAAAATCGACTGAAAAACGAAAAAGTTATGGAGGTTTAAAATTTGTTAAAACATTAGTGCACGCTTTTCGTGCCAGGTCAGGGTAGTACTTAGGCTTCGGTCTTCGTGTACTGTCAGAAGATAAGAAAATAGTTTAAATTGCTGAATTTAACATCTCTACCTTCGGTCTTTTTATAAAATATAAGATTTTCTGGATATCCTTTCGTTTTTCACCCCCCTAGGGGTTAAATATTCAAAAATCCTTTCGTATACCTTGTCTATATCGTTAAAAAAATCTATTAGCAATATACATTGCCTAATGACAGTCAGCGAACCTGATGAGTTTCTCTAGCCCCATAGAGGTACATATCTTAGATCATAGAAAAGGACATTGTACTATAAATGGAACAGCTAATACCATAAAAGTCGAATCATCGTATATCTCGAAATGGGTGCTTATGACTTTTATTACAGAATATAACGTTAATTCGCCTGTTCGGTTTATAGGGGTAGTAATATTAGACTGCGTAAAATTAAGGTACAAACTAGTGAAACATTAAGCGAACACGTTTGAAATAAACAAGTATGTCGCCAACGGTCAACCCTAAAATAAAATTAAAATTTATTTTTTACCGTACATATACCAAAAGGGAATATTCGCATGAATTCGCCTTATATTAGAATATATAATTATTGATTATTTTTTTTTAAATGGTGTTACAAAAATTAAATTATTTTACCTTAATATGTTTTTACCAACTTCTGGCCAGAACTTTTAACGACATATTAACAAGTTATAGATTTTAAAAATCCCCAGCAATTCTTGTGGGAATTCGACTCATATTGGAAAATAGAATTAATTAAATAAACTTTTTTAAAATTGGGTTACAGAAATAGAAATTTTTTACCCTTTTATATAGTTGTTACTAAATTCTGGCCAGAATCGTTAACCAAACCTTAACAAACTATACATTTTTGAAATCTCTAGAAAATTTGCTATCGGATAAAGTAATATTCGCGGGAATTCGCCTTATACTGGACGATATAGTAAATTAAATATTTTTTTTTTAAATTGGTTTTACAAAAATCAAAATATTTTATCTTAATAGAGTTCTACTAAATTCTGGCAAGAAGTTTTAACAAAATCTTAATATGTTATACATTTTTTGAATCTGAAAAAAAACAGTACTTTTCATGGATTTACAAAAATGATATGGACTTTTTGAATTTGTCAAAAATGGTTAAGTTTTGCATTGGTACCCATACGGACTGGTGAGTTCTTGCGAAAACAGCTGATTACACGAAAAAAACTAAACAAGTTCCACACAATTGAAATAATATTTTTGTGTTTTGTGACGCCTGAAATCGTATGTTGACGTATTAGCTTGATAGGCCACTACTTAGGCTAGTAAATTTTAAGTGGTAGCAAATAGATGGCCGCAGATATCCTAAGAACTTTCCAGAAGTAGACAACGATTAGGATTAAGGACTCGAACTGTTTTGCAACAATATAAAAGGTCTGCTTTCAAAATTTACTGGACTTTTTCAGGCCTGCTATAAATTGTATTTTATTTTGCGCAACTTACAATTGCACAATTTAATTTCTATGGAACTACTAGTGTTTTGATGCAAAAATGATATAGATCCCTTTCTTAGTAACCTTTTAAACTAAATCTTAACAATAGCTCATTTTCTCCCATACCTGGAGTTGTTAGGTTTTGCAAAAAAAAGTTTCATGTTTAATACGACGACATTCACGAAATTGATTTCTCTAGTGTCACCCGGTAAAACAATTTCTGATCTCCCGTTTTAGAAACATCAGTCTGCATCGTCTTATATAGATACAGGGGTTATCCGATGATTAAACAAGTTTCGAAATTAATTTCTCTAGGGTGTTAGGTGGCGAAAGATTTTGTTGATAACATAAAATTTTGTTTCGAAATATTAGGGTGTTTTATATGGCAGGCTAAGTACTTATCAACAGTGACGTAGCTAGGTGTAGGCAGAATAGGCCCTTACTTAGGGGCGCCGGTGGCAAGGGGTGCCGAATAGTAAAGCTATAGAGTCTATAAGCTAACTAGGTCTTGTTATAGGGCGCAAAAGTCCTGGCTTGCCTTCAGTCAAATTTAGCCTAGCTACGGCACTGCTTATCAATACTCCCTCGTACTTAAAAACGTCTTATCGTAACGACGAATAAATACAAACTTTGAAAATTGTTGAACCGCATTCACTTCGAAAGACAAGAATTATAACGACGAATAATTGACGTCTGTCAAATCTGTAAGGAAATCTAGGTTTTCTCTATTTATGACGTGAAATAATGTCAGTTCGTTTCCGAACAATATGCACTTCGCTTTGCGTTGACCTGTTTTCCTTCATTGTATTTCCGTAGATACACGATACCCCGACAGAACGTTAATTCGAAGTGACCCGACAGGGGCTCGCCTTGGTCATAATTACGAACTATTGTTATAGTGATTTACATTTTGCCAAGTACAGAAGTAATTTGTTGCGACAGCATTTTTATGCCATGCTAAAGCAATTTGAGTAATTATTTTTTTTAATATAACTTCTGCCTCCTTAAACAAATTCTAAATTACCTCATAAATCATTTTCGGGATCTTTAAATACAACATTTATTTCTTATTTCAACGCGGGTTTTTTGCTACTAATTTACAAAGTTTTTCGCTCTTATCAAACAAGGACAAGAAATATCAAAGAAAAATTTGTAATTCGTTTAATAAAGGCCAAGGTCTTCGTGCCTCGCCGGGGTAATAGCAAAAAAAAAATTAATTGTCCTAAAAATTATGAATACTGAGCTAAGTTTTTTTTAACAGCTCTTTTAGGGTTTTGCTAAAACGAAATAATTATATAAACTTAGGAAATTTGAAAAAAGATATCCATAAGGCCTCCTTTTTACCCTAAAAATATGAGTTTGAAAAAGTGATTTAGTGCTTTTTAAAGAATGGATTTTGCTAAGGTTTTTTAAACAGTTATAACTTACAGCTCAGTGGCGCACCGAGGGGGGGAGGTGGTTGGGGGGTGACCCCCCCCAGAGACATAATTCTGTTCTGTAATCTAGTTTTAAGTATTTATTATTTTTGAATAAAATGTTTCTTATTAATTTAATTTTCTTATATTCTCCTCAGCCCTTGTACTAATTTTCCATAATTATTCTTAATTTGCCCTAATAAATGTACCGTTATTATTAAATTCTTAAAAATATACGAGAGAAATTTGTCGCCTACGCCGCATTGCCTACGGCGCTTTATATGCCAAGAAAATTTTTGGTGGTAAACCCCCCCTAGGTCGAATTTCTCGGTGCGCCACTGTTACACTGTTACCACTGTTAGGGTGAATATTGCTGTGGTCTATAGAAAACTTTTTGAATATTGAAAAGATGTATAACTTGTTAAGGTTTCGTTATAGATTTTGACCAGAATTTAGTAGGAACAAAAAATTTAATTTTTGCCAACCCAATCAAACCCAATCAAACTCCATTTTAACAAAGCTCATTTAATCCATTATATCTTCCAATATGAGGCGAATTTTCGCGAGTGTTAGTTAATCCTATAGCAGATTTTTTGGAGATTCCGAAAATGTATAATTTGTTGAGGCGTGGTTAAAAATTCCGGCCAGAACTTAGTAAGAACTGTAGTAGAGTAAAAAATTTAAATTTTTGTAATCCCATTTTAAAGAAGGTTTATTTAATCAGTTATATCTTCCAACATGAGACGAATTCTCGCGAATATTGCTTTATCCGTTACACAATTTTCTGGAGATTCCAAAAATGTGTAGTTTGTCAAGGTTTAATTAAAGATTCTGGACAAAATTTAGTAACAACTGTATTAGGGTAAATAATTTAAATGTCTGTAATCCCCCCATTTTAAAGAAAGTTTATTTAATCAGTTATATCTTGCACTATGAGACGAATTCCCGCGACTATTATTTTATCCGTTAGACAATTTTCTGGAGGTTCCAAAAATGATAACTAATTAAGATTTTGTTAAAAATTCTGACTAGAATTTAGTAAAAACTGTATTAAGGTAAAATATATTTATTTTTGTAAAACCGCTTTTAAAAAGAATATTTAATTTACTATATCTTCCAGTAAAGGCGAATTCCCGCGAATACGGCCTCATCCGATAGCTCTGGAGATTCCAAAAATGTATAGATTGTTAAGGTTTAATTACAGATTCTGGCCAGAATTTAGTCAGAATTGTATTAGGGTAAATAATTTAAATTTCTGTAACTCCATTTTAAGGAAGGTTTATTTAATAATAATCAATGTGAAAGCAATTCAGTTCAACAACTCCCTTAAGATTCTTAATTTAAAAAAAAATTAAAAGAAAATCTAATTTGCTGAATACTATTGTTATTGTTTGGGAAGTAATGTTTATATTGTAGCATATATTGCTAAATAAATCTTTTTAAATTAAAATTAAATGTGTGTGTAGTGTCTCCGCGAAAGAATTGAAAGCCCTATTGTTGCTCAAATCAACAATAAATAAAAAAGTGTGGTTGACGATCGACGATACTACGCATTCTAGCAATATGATTTGCTGTTTATAAAATCGACGTCTATGGAATGTAAATGAACTGGGGCGCCTTAACTATGACAACGTATTATGTCGGTCAGCACTGGTTTTGTTGTCCTTCAATTTTAACTGCAACGGGATTTTAGCAGCTTTCTAGTTCTTTATTACAAATTTAATTGACAAAAACGAGATTTTTGCGTAACATTAAGACGTCTACTTACATTAAAGACGCCGTCAACATAGGCATCGTATGTCTCCTGGCAGAAGCCCAACTGGGTGATATCGTACAGGACGTCCATCAGGAAGCCACCCGGCGCACCATGAGTGTGGGTACCGCTCAAAATGAAGTTCTCATGACTGTATGTGTTTCCGTAGGTTTCTTGTAGTTTTTGAACCACCTGAGGGTAAGGATAGCTAAGTATATTAATTTATTTAGCATAGAAATATCTTTATTTTGTACTTATACAGCGGGCCAACATGCGATGTGACAAAATGTGGTTAATATACATTCTTGAGCAACCTTTTAGACGCACAACATAAAAGTGTCTAAGACTGGTTTTGCAACAAAGGGACTAGCGAGTTTCATGACAAAACTAGCTTTCGCCTGCCACTTCTTTCAAACTTTCACGTAGTCTCAAGGTAATAGAAACGTCTAACAATTTTACTCCTTTAGAAACTTTGAACCCCCATTTTATCCCCTTAGAGGTTGATTTATTAAAAACTATAAAACACTTGTCTAAACATTTTTAGAGTACTTGTATGAAGTTTCGACCATATAGGACCATACAATATTTTTTTTTCTCCATACAAAGTTTGAACCCCTGTTCACCCCTCTATACAGGGTGGTCAAAAAAGTTTGCACCAAATGGAAAATTTTTTTATTTCCGAGAAATTTGTATTCTTGAGAAAAGTAGGTGCTTGTTCTGAAACCTCTAAATACGATGACCGTTTTTGTAACATTTTCGTACTATGGTCATGAATTAAAAAAAGTTGAAATTGCTGAAGAATAAACTACCTTTATTATTAAAAATTGATGAAAACTTTATAAAGGAAAATTGCTTAGAATCTTATCGAAATCCAAAATACAATTTGAGGTTAGAATTCTAAAGATTTTTGTTGCACACTGTCCCAGAAATTCGCATTGAAACAAAACAAAACAAGTAGAATTTTATGAAAAAAAGAAGTTATTAAAACTAGCTAGCAAAATTTAACAAAAAATATCATTTTGACATTCTATTGTGGTATGGATAGGAGTTGCGCATTTAAAAAAATAAAACGAGTTTCAAACCTTTTTCTCTACACTTTTAACTTCAAATTTTGTGTTTGGGACCTTTATGAGATCCTAAAGAAATTTTCTTAATAAAATTTTCGCCAATTTTTAAAAATAGAGGTAGTTTATTCTTCGGCTATTTTAATTTTTTTGTAATTTACGAGCTTAGTACGCAAATCTTAAAAACACTGTCATCTTATTTAGAAGTTTTGGAATAAGCACCAACTTTTTTCAGATTTTTTTTTTTTTTGAGAAACGTCAAATAAAAAAGTTTTCCATTCGGTGCAAATTTTTTTGACCACCCTGTATAGAGATTATGTAGGTTTTAGTCGGTTGAAGTTATAAATATCTAAAAAAAGGCCACGCCACTGTGCTCTCCAACCAAAAAATATTTTGAGGTCTAAATTGCATAACTAAATGCAAGTCTTAACAATCCTCATGCGAAACTTGACCAAAATATGCGGAAAATATGAATTTTAAATTTTTAAATGAATTGACTGTTACATATTCGCCGCTATATTTCTGAAACAGATCTAGATAAACAAATTTGTTTACTTCTCATTTTAATATCTATAAAATGATTATTTAAAGTCAAATTTTAATAAGGTTCTTATAACGACCTTTTTTTTAATGAGTAAATAATATTTAAAGAAATTGTTTCATCTAAATTTATCTCAGTTAAATTTAAAAATAAATATCGTTCCATTTTCTGTTGCAGGTCTTCTTGGAATTCATAAATTTAATCGAGGAAAATTAAAATAAATTCACGGTGACTAAAGCATTATTGTCAACCTTGACATTAACTTGGCTTACCAACGAAGAAAATTTAAAAAGGTAGCAGGTATTTCGTTCGCAGCCTGGCTAGTTACGTTCCAAGTATATTTAAGCAAAATAATTTTTAATTTGTAATATTTCAAGAGCGATTGGAAAACCGCATAGGGTGTGTTATACAAAATATGTCTAGAACTTTTCCTAGAATCCAAAAATATGAAAAATCATACCATCCAATTTAAAATAAGCGAGAAAATCGATGTTTTATACTATATTTTTTTTATTCGATGCTCAATTGTTTGGGTTTGCTTAGGTTTGCAGCACAACTGTGAATTAACTTCTTTCCGTAAAGTCAAACATAAAAAAGTTTCCCATATTTTGTGAAGATGGTTCTTGACAAGCTGTATATTTTTTTACAGGATAACATTCATAATTTTTTTTTTAATAAATAATGTTACTGTCTTGTCTATGAGTCTAAACCGGAAATTTATAATATTTTTACGTATTTATTACTGAAGTTGATAAGCTTAATAAAAAAAAATTAAAATGGGACCATTCGGAAGTACTCATCTACAAAACGATAAAATATTTATTCATCTCAATAGAAACTAGAATACCTACTAATAACTAGAATTATTTTATTATAATTTATTTATAAAAACCTTCTTGAAAGTCACTAAGGATATCTTTGCAAAGGCAAAGAGCCTTCCCAAGAGGATAACCTTCTTTGAATATTCTCGAATTTTCTCACGTAAACCAATAATAAATAGATCTAAAAAAAAGGTATAAACCTTATCCTGAAGTCATGACCGTAAGAACGAAAGCAAGACACTCCACGTCATTAAAAGATAAAATATAAAATACGGCAGATTTGAATAAAGACAGTTTGAATAAATTTGTTTTGTTCGCAAATTTGTGCCGAATAAAAAAAGTCTCATCAATTCCGCCAGGCCAATATTATTTTATAACTTTTCGTTAAGATTTCTCTTGACTATTCCCACTCATATTTACAGCCAATCAAAATATAGCATTAATGAAGTTTTACCTGTATGTCATCGAGAAAATGAAAGATAAAGTCGTTAAGCCAATGAGAGCTTTTTAGCTTTCAAAGTAATCCTATTTAAATCAAATAAATTTGGTTACCATGGTTTTAGTTATTGTCAAAAAGTAATTAATTCAGCTGCTAGTAGACTACACGTTAGTGTCAATCGATGGTCATATTGGTTAAGATTCGTTGGAGAGAATGAGGAGAGGAACAAATGAGAATATGGAATTCTTAAAATCCACATTTCTTTATAGAGGAGCCTCTGCATTCACAGAAAGTTGTCGTGTGGGCGACCCTATCGAAAAGAAAGTTAATTGGACTCTCAATTCGGCGTGATACCGTAATGAAATTTTAGAAAATTTTGTAAACGCATTAGACGATGAAGAGATGCGACAACGCTACTTCCAGCAGGACGGCGCCCAAATTCACGTAACTCTTGATAATTTAAATTTCTTGGAAGAATTTTTCGAAGACCGAATCATTAGTCGTGATCTGCCAGTTAGGTGGCCACTACGGTCCTGCGATCTCACGCCGTGCGACTTTTTAATGGCCACACATTAAAAACTCGGCTTTCAGGATCCCTTGTGAAAATTTAAACCTACAGGCTAGAACTACAGATAACTTTCAGGAGAATAACAACTCCCCCCAAGTGCTCACCAATGTTTTTGATGCCGTAAAAAGAAGAATGAATGATGTTGGACAGTAGAAGGTGAGCACGTCTCTCATTTAGTTTAATTTTATAACATTTAGGTTCTTTGTTGTATATGTTTTTTTTAATTCTGTATTAATATGACAATGACAATAATGTAATTTTCTTAAAAATAAAAACTTCAGAACTGTCTAGTTCTGAAGTTTTTTTTTATTCACCTATACCTTTTACGTATGTTACCTTCCAAGAGTAATAATTCAAGACATGCGGGATCATACTTCGAGGACTTTTTTTTTTGATCTTATGTGACCTTAATACATCGACATATTCAGGGATAGACAAACCTTTGTTTTGTTATAAACTAACCCCATTTTTTAAAAATATTTTGCTCAGTTTTATCAACATGAACGATGTCGTAGCTTCTACACAATGACCTGAACTATTTTTGTTTAAAATTTCAGCTTCAGATCTTTAATAAAAGAAGGCCTAACACCAGTGACGCAACTAGCCATCTGACCTGGGAGGAGGGCCTAGGGATGGCCATGGTGATGGTAATGAGGCTAGCCTATTTTAGAAGAAAAATTCTGGAGGGGGGCCTGGAAAGCCTTGGGGTCCCGGCCCCTAGGCCCAACTGTAGTTACGCCAGTGCCTAACATGGAGCCAAGTTTTACCATGTAAAATCCTATGGCCCGCGTTAAAAAAATTTACTGTATATGGATAAATTTGTTTTTTTCACAAATTTGTACCGAATAAAAAAATGCTTATCAATTCCACCAGGCCAATATTATTTTATAACTTTTCGTTAAGATTTCTAGTGAATAAAAATCGGGAAATATATTAATTGATTGTTAATAAAAGTCCAGAAGTTTTAATAGACAATTAAAATTGAGTACTTTAAGCTAAAGCTAATAAAGTTCGTTGATTTTGCATTTTAACTACGCTTCAAAGTTAATGAGAAATTAGAGACAAATCTTTGTTCAGGACCCTCCTGTTGCGTAATTTATGAAACATGAATAAACATTTTTTGTTTTTAGGGCAACAACCTTTAACGTAACAAGGACTTAATTATTGACATCAAAAATTAAAAAATTAACTTTGGAATTAATTAAACAATTTAATTAATTAACTTCATTTGGGGGCTCTTGGAAAGGATTGTTTGCTTGTATAAATAGGAAATAATCCGCTTTGCAGCAGTTGGAAAAGCAGATTTCGTATGTTTTGCGTTTTCAGGTTTATTTCATTGCCTGTAAGTTTCAGTAAAAAATGTTTTGGATAAAAGTTGTAGGGCTTGCAGAGCCCTTATCCAGGGATGTATTCCTCATTTATACAGGATGCCAAATAAGATTTTTATGATTTTTTGAATATTTTAAACCGCCGCCATTTTGAAATTAATGGACCGATTTGGCCCAACTACAAACATAGCCCAGATATAGTCTCGAAGTATTTTTGTACCAAATTTGATTTCGAACGGTTAAAAAATGCGGCCCCCAGCTTGCTTTTGATAAAACTACCTAAGAAATAATGCGTTAGTACTTACACCATTTCGAATGCCATGAGACACCATACAGGCATCTATTGACACGTAGACCACTCGCGTGGTACCATCATCGAATATGAACGCTCTGGCATACTGTCTTAAGTGAATTCCACAGCCTTTTTGGGTAAGTTTTGCATACCCCATCTACAAAATACAGAAAAGTCTGATGAATTTTTAAGTGAATCATTTTTCATCCTGAGTAAAACTATAGAGATTTGTCCAGATTTGACGTCTTTTACATAATTCACCAGAAAAGTTTTAGGGTCAAAAAATATTTACCAAAGTGATTTCAGCTGAAGGTCCTGTACAATCGGCTCTACCAACTCCTACTTTGTAATCGCCAACGGTTGATGGTATAACCAGACACACCAAGAGTAAGACAAAGGACGCACAGGACCATGTCGGATATGTCATCTTTAAAAGCTCTAAAAGAAATAAAAAAAATTGATAATAAATTGATTAGAGGATGGCACAATTCAAAAAGTATTAAATTTAGTATCAAACTAATACAATGGATGCAATATCTAAAAAGTTCATGGTACGATTACAGTAGCAGACTATACACAGGTAAATTTAGATAATTCAGTATAGTTTTGTTATTATTGATCTAAAAATACCACAGAATGACAGTCTAGAGTTAGTTGTAGCGTACAACTGCAGCTAACAACAACAATAAAGTGTGGTAGTACAAAAGAACAAAAGAAAAATCTATGTTCATGGTACAAATGGTACGTTAACCATGAATTTTTAACGTTTTGACTATATGGTAAAAATAGTCATTATACATTTATTTCTTTAAAAAAAATTCCGAGTATTGTAGAATAAATCTACATAATAATATGTACCTATGGTGAATCAGCACCGTCAAATACCCAAGTATCAACGCCTAGGCTAAGCTACTAAACCCAAGAACGTGAAATTTAAATAGTACACTTTCTTGATTATGCAGGTAAGGGATAAGGATTTTAAAAAATTTAACTCTTAAATGGGTGAACAGTTTTTTAAGAGGCACTTACACCTTACAAAGCTAAAGGTGAAGATATTCAATTCAACATATGAATGCTCATAAAAATAAGTAAACACGTGTCTGTTCGTTTTTTAAAATTAAACCCCTCAAAGGGGTAAAAAGAAAGTGACAAGTTTTAAGAGAAAAGTCTATATCTCCCAAATCGTTAAGGGTTGGGGTTGTTAAGTTTAGCATAGACAATCTTAATGAGAAATAAAAGCAAACAGGAGCATGTGCGTTTTTTCTATTTCAACCTTTAACTTAGGAAAAGTGAGTTCTTTTTTGGAAAAATGCCCCTATGTCAAAAATCGCTGGGTGTGGGTATATTTAATTCAGCATTAAAAATAAATAAATACGTATTTGGTTGTTCTTTAAAATTTAACCTCTATGGAGGTAAAAGGGGGTATATTTTAAAAATAAATATCTTTATCTTACAAATTACTATACCTCTAAGCCAACAATATTGGTTTAAAAATTTGGTTAATGCTGCGAATAAAAACATATTTTTTAATAATGATTTAATAATTTATACTAAAAATTAAATGTTAGATACTTATTCTTAATTAAGTTTTTTAAATTTAATTTTGACTACCTTAATTTTAATAAAAATACATCCCAAGAAGAAAAACACCTGAAACCACTCGCGATTGCACACTACCTGCACCATAGTGTCACATAAAAGCACATCGATGTTATTTAATACATAATATCACATATTCGGGTTATTTATCAAAAAATATTGACGGAAATTCACTAAAAGCGATGTGATATTCGAGTGAAAGCCGTATGTTTTCATCACTACTGGCTGGTGCAGATTCGAGCGAGCATGTAATACTGAATAATAAATTCAAGGTAATTGTGTTAGTTAGTTAGTTATGTCATAATAGACTGAAAGTAAAAGTAGCGGACGTACGATCCATTGATGGGTCCAATTGAAGACACCGGTGCAAAAAGGAGGTAGCTCCATTTTTATAAAATTTTCAGGAGACAGAAAAAACTTATTTTCTTAAAAAGACAAATTCTAACGTACTTTTTATAAACGCTATGTTACAGTTTGATGGAAGATGCGTAATGTCTTAAAGCTGTACGTTTTCTAAATATTGTAGTTTAAGCATAATTTAAAAAAATATATCAAGGAGCTGCCTCCTTTTTGCACCGGACAGCGATATAAAATCTGTCAGCCCCTAAAACTAACTACATACAACCAGCGGATACGTATTTAGTGCCCGTTTACATGAAGATATGTATTTGTGGCGCTTTAGTGCTAAAGGACCGGGAGTAAAAATGTAAATCAGGATTCGGTAAAGTCAGATTCATTCTAGGTTGTTGAATAATAAATTCATCTTTACAAATGGCACTGGAGCTACTGTGTGCAACTGTTTTTTATGTGTATTCCATTACACGGTGAGAAGAGACAGCAAACTTTCGTTTGTTTTTGGCTGAAAACAGTTTTCTTAAAAAGTCCACTAAAATGGTCACTTAAAAGTTTATCTTGAATAACCGGAACTCCTTCAAAGTTGCGACACGTATTTTTTTCCAGGGGTACCTACCCATTCTTCTGGTAACACTGTTTTTTATCGCTTTTTTTCTTTTTTCTTCTTTCCAGTTTTTCTGTCTTCTTTCACACAGTTATTCTCGATTTTAACCACAACATAAGAATTTCCTTCAGCTTCCGTTTTTTTCGCCACATTTTTTTTCCACGACCTTTCATCTCTAACTCATTTTTTGCTAACTTTTTTACTTTTATTCTTTCATCACTGTCAGTCATTCTCGGTTAGGGTAGAAATCTCAGCAAATTTGTCTTCTGACAGCCCACGAAGATCGAAGCCTAAGTACCATGTACCGGGGTGTACTGGGGAAGCCCGACTCACGAATTAAACAGAGAAAATCGCCCACCACTAGGTCGGGACAAAAATCAGGATCGTTGTCCGAATCATCACACTGTTCACATGACCTACTGCATTTTACTGATTTATAAAAAGAAAGAGGAAAATTATTGGAATTTACTTTTGCTCAACTGATAGTAAAAAACGGTCCACAACTGATAGTAAAGAATGCTCAAAATATGCCAACAGCCTAACACAATAATGACGGCACTACTTCTTTATTGTTTGCAAATCCAACAATGTGTTAATACTACAAGTGCCGCATCGAAGCGGCAGAAATATGATCTAACTCGGTGCAAAAATGAGGTAGCTCCGGAGCTGCCTCCTTTTTGCACCGAATTAAAGTAGGAGGTATAGGAATATTCCATATAACCCTGGTACAAATGAAAGAATCTACCTCGTTGCACCAAACGATGGAGCATCCTTTTGTTACTGTGTTACGCTGTAAAACTAAAAATCATAAAAAAATGGAGCTACCTCGTTTTTGCACCGGTGTCTTCAATTAGTATTGATATGCTTCACGTTAGTCGATCAGATTATTACGGGCAGGGGCGTGGTTCTATGGAAGTGGGGAAAGCACAGCTTTCCTAAACTTTTTGGAGATAAAAAATAAATTTTTATACATTACACACAAAAAGTTTCATGTTCGGTAGACTAGACCTCCCACCCCTATATATTTTGGGCTGCTGAACACGAATTTGACATCATAATTACTCCATCAGGTTAGGATTGTTTCTAACCTCAAAAATTAATCAAAATAGCGAAAAATGGTGCTTCATTCTGATTCAAAGCTATATAAAGCCTGGTTTATGCAGACCACTTTAAATTTAATTGAACCCTAATTTTACTTTACATTTAATTTAGTGCGAGTTAAATACACATGAAGGCATAAGAGCGTTTATCCACAACTTTAATTTAATTTTAAATTTCAATGAAAATTTCTTAAAGCAAAATTAAATTTAAATTTAAAGTGGTCTGCATAAACCAACCTTAACTTAAACATAACTCGCTGATCACGGTGTGCCTCGATTAATTTTAACCTACAGGTCTTTCCACTTCCATTTTTTCACAATTTTAAAGTTGCGTAGCCGAAGAAATTTAAGCCTAAAATGAAAATCCTAGAAAAACAATTATACAGTATTAACAATTACCTTAAAAAAATAATATCACCGGATGGCATCAAAAGGTTTCTTAACTTACATAAGTACCTATGTACAAAGTATAAGTTGGAAAAAAATAATCAGTTTTTGTTATAAATAATTTTTTACAGTAATTGCCTATTATGCGAATTAGGAAAAATAATTGTACCGGTTTATTTACCATAGATAAAAGATAAAATTCTTGTATATCTCTCAGACTTTTATTCGCAAAAATTTAATACGTTATCTGCACGTGTGACGGTGGCTATAATTAAGGGATATGTCCATATACAAGGTGCTATGAAAATGGTTTAATATATGGGAATGGGCGACTTCTGGGGTAGTCCACTGCCATTCCTAATTCTGATATTCCCCCTCCACTTGAATAGTTGATTTTTTAAAATAATATTTTAGGTTTAAAAAAATCAAAGGACTATAACTTTCTAATAAAACATTTTTTTCCCTTAAAATTTAAAAATTGTCGACAAAATGATGTAAAATTTGTTTAGAAAAAATAATTAATAAAATATTTAAACGTGTTTGGAAAACTTTTTTGGAAAATTACAAAATGATTTCTTTTCTTTACCCGTACATTCCCACTGGGTTTACTATTAAAACCCCTACATTTGGTACGTATCCTGTAAGTAGGAACACAGATATACAAGTTTGAAATTTCACCAATCCCCACTCCAGTGCTGAAAAAACTTTCAGTGGAAAGTGGAAATGTGCAACTTTCAGCATATTCATAAGTGCGAAAAGTAGTTACTTTCCGTACACTCTTAGAAAAAAGAATTTTCAAACCTTTTTAGGAGTTACTTTACCTTTTTTCGGATGTTTTCAGTCTAGACGAAATTTTCCTAGAAAAGCTGTATAAAATAAAATTTTCCTTTATAATAAGTTGACTTATAGCTTTTTCTATAAACTTTTTTACCCCAGTTTTATCCTAAACCATAAGTTTTAGACGTAGTCGCAAACCAAACATATAACTTACCTTAAATATAAACTAAACGCAAATCACACCACTACTAACCTATTTTCTGTAAATCATTTCAATAAACGAAAGTTTATAAATACTTATCTCTTTAGATTATAATAAAGGGTCTCTTGTAACCACTTGAAATAAATCTTAAGTCGCCAGGTGTAACTGTGATTAAACGCAAAAGGTTCTTAATAAACAGATTTTAGGATATCAGATATGCCTTGTGGATAGACAAACATTTAGAGGAGTAATTATGAGCAGTAGAAGCAGGTTTCTAAACCCTCAATTAATATTCACTTCCTATTTTAAGACCTACTTACCCAAAAAGTCGTTAAAGAATTCTTGCACTAAGCAGACGATCACAATTTACTTCATCATAAAAACTTGTAACTCCCTGAAGAACGTTATAAACATTCCAGCACATTGTTTTGCACTTCCTTGGCGAGTGAATAGCATAAAACTTATATAAGGAAACAAAAATTGTAAGTTTTTCAGTGTTAATTTTGAAATATTAGTTTTCCGTTCAGACGAAGAAAAAACTGTTTACTGACACGTAAATAGAGGTGGAGTTAAAGCTTACTCGACAAAGCTATTAGGTATCTACCATATTCCATTTCTTGGTATAAATAGTAAAGGCACGAACTTCTTAATCATTGCCAAGGGCAAGGTGAGATATACGTACAGGGTGAAACAAGTTAGAGGTGAGTTTTGAGTTAAATCATTCTATTTTATGCTGCGAGAAATGGAACAGTGCAACATATTTTTATGCTCCTGTATTCCTTCGGCTACTTCTGGTCACATTTATTTACATTAATACAGTTTTTAACAAATTCTTAACCCAGTTAACGGAGCAATATTTACCAACCAAGCAGATATAGCTGACTAAGTAAATATTTTTTTATAATTGGGTTACAGAAATTGAAATTTTTAACCTTAATACAGTTTTTACAAAATTCTGGCCAGAATTTTTAACGAAACTGTAACAAGTTATACATTTTTGGATTTACCAGAAAATTTTGCTCCGGTTGGGTTGGGTTTTTGAAATCTGCAGAAAGTTTATTAGATAAAGTAATATTTGTGGGACTTCACCCCTGCTTACCAATAAAATTTAAATTGATACACCCTGTATGCTTGCTACTCAGGTACAAGGTGTCACTCGTAGCCTCTAAAAAAGAACATTTTAGTATTGTAATATGAAAATGCACTTCCTTTAATTCAATGAATGTATAAATGTATCTCATTATTTCCTTGGAATCCATAGACGTGCACAGGAAATCTGTTATATTATGCCACAATAAGAGCATTGCTTATAGTATTTTAATATTTTTAAGATTGCTGTTGGCCGGTTACTTCCTATAAATAATTATTTACATTATTTCCTTGGAATCCATAGACGTGCACAGGAAATCTGTTATATTATGCCACAATAAGAGCATTGCTTATAGTATTTTAATATTTTTAAGATTGCTGTTGGCCGGTTACTTCCTATAAATAATTATTTACATTAATAGATGCTGAAATTGACATTTTCCGTAAACAAAAATCAAATTCCTCGGAGTTTAAAAAACTTATTGCATTTATTAAAAGGATTAGATTAGTAAAGGGTACATTAAACTTAGACCAAAAACGCCCAAGATGAAGGCTTATATTTATCGTTATCAACGGAGTAGATGTGTAAATCAAGTAATTGGAAAACACACATTTTTTAAATGTACCTAAAAAAATCGCAAAATTTTTGAAACTTGCAGACAGAAATAAATACACTGGTCATTCGTTTAAAAGGGCATCGGCAATGCTTCTTGCTGATGCTTCGGGTGTCGACATTTTGGATTTAAAGAGATATGACGGTTGGAAGTCTTCCTCCTTTGTGGAAGGATATATTGCTGATTCGTATAGTAATAAAATCGAAATTTCCAAAAAGGGTTACATGAAATGTCTACTAATATTTCCTCTAATAAAGTAATGGTGACAAATGTGAATGAAAACGTGGTCCAACATGATTACGATACTCCAGTGCAAATTAGAGAAGCTAATAATTGAAATATTGTTCCACAAATTCCTTTTTAAAATTTTTCCAATTGCACAGTTACATATTAACAAATAGTCATTTAAAATTCTATTATTGTAATAAACTACTTGTATTTAGTGTTCCGTGAAACGGAACACTTATGGAATCACCTCGGTGTCCGTCCGTCTGTCTGTCACAGGCGAGTTTCTCTGATATTATTCGACATGAAAATTTTAAATGTAGCGCAAAGATAGAGTATGGTGTTTGGTACCTTTTTTGTGTGTTGTTCAGTTTTTCGCCATTTTTCTGGAATGTGTATTGTAGAATTTTCAGTGATGATCTCGGATTTTTATTGTTCCTTGTTTTGTATGTAAATATGTTTTTAAATCAATTTGCCCACTACATTATAATTATTATTAAAGTTTAATATTTTTTTATTATTTTCTGCCATTTTACTACTTTCCTAACTAGAAAAGTTATAAACTAGTTTAAGGTGATGAGATAAATTTAATATTTGTACCTATCTCGTCCAACAAAAATGAGCAAGGTTTGTTAATCTGCAAATAGCTATTTAAATACTGGGAGCAGAGATGTTCAGCACGTTTTTATAAAGAACAAAATGAACTGTATATTCAAATGTAGGTATATCATTCAAGATCAAGCGTTAACATTGGTTATTCTAGAAACACTTTTAGATAAAAAAAGAAGTTAAAATTTCCAAAAAAAAAAAAAATGCATTTTAGCCCGGCATACCCAAGTTTAGGGACAACAATTTTGAATTTTTCTAAGGAACAACTTCTATCCTAACACGTTTTTTAAATTTTTAATTTGGCTCAGTCGAAGCGCAAGGGCATTACTATTAATAAAGTGTGTGACTGATGGCACGGAACACTGATTGTGCAAGTAAACCTTGCACTTGACCGATTTTTTAGTAAAATATAAAATATCCTAAATGTATTTGTGTTTTTTAAAACTTTTACTTTTTAGTCCTGGCCTCGAAAGTACTACTTTCGTAGCTAGCAGCGCATAACAACCAGGTAACATGAAGGTTTACTTTCGTTATCACTCGTGTGGGCCACAAATTTTTCTTATTTATGCAGTAGTAGAAAAACGAATTACTTTTTAGCGTAGACACGTGCCAAAAAAAAAGACTTAATTCATAACAGTAATCAAAATTTTATTACATACTTTTTCTTTAAAACTTCTGTGTGCGGTTTACAAGAACAATAAAATGAAAATCTTATTTCTTTGGCAATAATTGGGTCTTTTTATATGTCTGTACTGAAAAAACACCTATAAGAGTTCTTTTTATGCGTGTAGAAAAACACGGAATTATTTTTATACAAAACTGTTTTTTTTACTTTTCCAATTTCCGAAATCGCAAATAAAATTCTATTCTATACTTCATGATATAATAACCAATCTTAATCAGTATTCGGTGCACACGTGCCGCCCACAAAATGCCTAAGGAAAACCCTGTAATGCTTTACCATCACAAAAATTAATAACATTTCTCTCTTTTTTCTGCTTTGCTGTTCGACCTACACAGTTTCCCGAAATTATGAAGGAAGATGTCCTGGACCTAGGGATATATTAAGACTACAATATAAGGCAAGTATATTGTTTTCTTAAAATACCTTTTGTAGTGATGCTGACGTATAGACTCTTTTAAAATTACACTGGCCAGCAAAAAAATTTTTTGTGTAACAAAGCTTAATGTAGAATGTAGAAATGTAGTAGAATGAACCTCTCCGAATACGCAAAGGACCAAAAAAAAGTTGTATCTCGTAAGGTTTTCGTGTTACATTAAACAAACCACATGTCGAACGGTTTAATATTTAGTGAAAAAATGATTTTACAAGTTTTTAACCCTGTATATCGACTGTATTTATAATTTATATTAACATCTAGGAAAAAAATCAAACATCAAAATATGTATTTCAAACACCACACCATTATATTTTTTCCTTTTATGGGGGGTCACATCTTCTCTCTTCAAAAACCAACAGTAATCACCCATCATGGCTGGATCCCATCGTCCCTGGTACCGAATTTCCATTGTCCGAATATCTTGATGGAACCTTTCACTCTGCTCGTCGCTGACAACGCCCAAATTCTCAGGAAAAAATGCTAAATGGGAATGGAGAAAGTGCATTTTTAATGGCATTCGGCAACCACGCGATTTGTAGGAGTCTAAACGTTCATTAACTAGGTGTTCGTAGTTTGCATCAATATTGTTGCCTAAAAATCCCCTCACTACCCTTACAAATGAGTTTCAAGCTCTGAGTTCTTGCGTGGTGAGCTTTTCAATAAAATTACCATCGTCCAGCAATTTTCTAATTTGTGGCCCAATAAAAATGCCTTCTCTCGTCTCTACTCTTCAATAAAAAGAAACACTTTACTTTGCAGATACACACAAAGTTCAATAATATACTACCAAAACGCACAAAATAATGGCAAAATGGGTTCTGAAAACACGGAAAAACCAGCAACAATATTCCTAAAACCAGATTTTAATTTCACACGCAATTACTTCTTACCCCTTACTTTTTAACAGTTAATTAACGGCCCTGCCACCCACGGTGAAGCACCCTGTTTGCAAAACTTAAACAAGACGCAAAATATTCACAATAAAAAACACAAATCAATGTATTTTTATTGGATCAACATCAAACCAAACAATTTATCATTTCTTTTGAACCCGGTTCATTCCCATGTGGACCTAACATTGCAAAAAATATTTAACAAATCTGAATGGAAAGTACGCCAGGTCGTAAACCCGAGAAATATTGTTTTTCTGTTGGTAACGCTTTTTGTGATTTATTTCAAATATTTGATCGGGTTTGCATTTACTCAATATTCCATTAGGAGTTCTTCGTTGAAAGTATTTGCTAAATACGTATTCAATTAATAATTTTTTTCTGGCTATGCTAAGGTCATGTACACATAGTAGTATTAGTATGACCCGGACTTTGTTGTATATAGGGTGTTAGCAAACCCGAGCAAATAATAAAACACGAATATTTTATTTATTTTATAATAAATGGAGGACATTATTGACTCTGGTCTGGCTACCCTTCGTCTGTCGCGATCTCTGGGTTGTTACCCTTCGCCGGGCAGGTTTGCTCGAGTACTCTCACGCTCACTTATAAGGTAAATCTTGAGAAACTCCTAGCAAGCCTGAGAAACCTAAAATCAAAACGTTTCAGACTTCATGGGTTATTGTGAATTAATAAAAATAAAGCTGAACAAAATATAAACAGAAATTTGTGAATGAAAGGAGTACTGCTATGGACGAAAGAACTTGGTAATGACCCGTCCATAGGTAATAAGAGATTGTTGTGTTGTGATTATTAATCAGTTTCTTGTTGATTTTGTGTTAATTTTCTTACTACCTACTTCCTCATTATTATATGCTTCAAAACGTCGCGTTGTCAAGTGAACATCCAAGATTTGTGATTAGAATATGACAATGTTCCGTTGTTACGAGTGTAGGAAACCCCAACAAGTTATACATTTTTGGAACCTCCAGAAAATTTGCTATTAGATACAGAAATACTCGCGGGAATTCGCTTTAGGTTAGAAGATACAGCTGATTAAAGTTCAGCTTTTGTCAAAATTGGGACATGAAAATTACCATTTTTTACCTTAATTCAGTTTTAACGAATTCTGGATTGAATCGTTTACGACACCATAGCAAATTATATATTTTTAGAATGCCCAGAAAATTTGCTATCGGATAAAGCAATATTCGCGAAAATTCGTTTTAGGTTAGGAGGTACAGAGATTCAAATTTCAGCTTTTGTTAGAATTGGGCCATGAAAATAACAATTTTTTACATGAATTCAGCTTTTAGAAATTTTTGGACTGAATCGTTTATGAAACCATAATACTTGTTATATATTGTTGTAATCTCCATAAAATCAGATAAAGTATTATTTGTAGAAATTTGGCACGGTTTAGAAGATCCAACTGATTAAATTACAGTTTCTGTGAAAATTAGATCTTGAAATTAATGTTATCTATGTTAATTCAGTTTTTGGCAGTTTCTGGAGTAAAACGTTTATGAAACTTTAACAAGTTACATATTCTTAGAACCTCCAAAAAATGTTCTATCGGATACAGTACCTAATAATCGCGGAAATTCGGCATAATAGAAGATCGGTACAGTTGACTAAATAAAAGCTTCTGTTAAGTTTTAGTTATCAATTTGTTCCTTTAATTCAGTTTTTGCGAATTTGCTGGATGAATCGTTAATGTAACTTTAACAAGTTCTATATTTTTGGAATCTCCAGAATCAGATAAAGAGATACTCGTGAAAATTTCGTCCGGTTTAGCAAACACTGTTGATTAAATTAAAGCTGTGTGTCAAAACTGGGCCATAAAAATTGAAATTTTTTACTTAAATTCGGTTTTTATTGAATCTGACTGAATCGTTTACGAAACCTTAATAAGTTATATTTTTTGCGACTCAAGAAAATTTATTATTAAAAGATTGTTGTAGAACCACGGCATTACTAATAATGACATGGCTGTAGAGTTTGTGTTAAATTGGTGTTTGCTCCATAAGATATCCTTCAAAACTTTAAGTAAACATCTTGCAAATTTGTAATTAGAGTATTACAAAGTTGTAATTTGATTTTATCTCATGGGTATTACTTCTCTGAGGTAAAACTTATAAATTAAAGTACTTTATGTTTGTCTACAATCTTTAAAGGTTGTGTTCATTTAGATAAAGTTAAAGATATATGTATATATATATATATATATATATATATATATATATATATATATATATATATATATATATATATACCGTAAAACGGGGCTACTTTGGCACGCGGGGTATCTTTGGCAGCACTCGCGCGCCTTTGCCTTTATTAGGCTATTTCGGCTAGTTTTAATATTCAGTCGCCGAGAGTTGTTTAGATGGGACACTACACGTCGCCGCGCAAAATATGGTGCGAAATTACACGCGGTTGGCTGGATCAACGCCCCATAAAAACTATACGGAACAAGATTTAGCTGATGCAGTGCAAGCTATTAGAGTGGGGAGGATGTCACAGGTACAAGCCTCCAAACGCTGGAAAATACCTAGGGGAACTCTTCAAAATAGGCTATTTGAGAGGCATGAGGGACATGTAGGTCACCCCATCGTTCTTACCCAACAGGAGGAGACCCTAATATCGGAGACCATCAACCAGGTAGCAAATTGGGGTTTTCCCGATACTGTTAGTCACACCAGAGATATTGTACAAAAATATTTAACAAAACAAGGCAGAAACGTTCCTGAATGGCCCAAGAAGAGGCCAGGACCGGACTTCATTGAAAAATGTATTACCACAAATAACATTAGCATTCGATTGGCATCTAATATTAAGCGTGCACGAGTGCACGTGCTTCTGTTGGGCGCGCGGAAACATTAAAAAAAGTCGTTAAAGTGGTGCCAAAGTAACCCCACGATGGGTTTACATTACTTTTTTCCACTTTTCTGTTTGGGTGCCAATGTAACCCCACATACGGGGCTACTTTGGCACCCAATTTGTTATTTTTTTTCTCGAAAACGGTTTATCGTAAAAAACCCATTTTATGACAGGTTATAGGTATGACTTGTATTGCTACCTTTGATTTTTTTCAAGTCGATTCCATTATAAATACAGCGCCTAGGATCAAAAATACCCCAAAACCTGCACAAAGTAGCCCCGTTTTACGGTATATATATATATATATATATATATATATATATATATATATATATATATATATATATATATATATATATATATATATATATATATATATATATATATACTATATTATATAAATTAGGATATATGTACGAGATACGAGGGAGATGCAAATTTTTAAAATTAGCACGAGAGTAAGGTACCTTAATTTTCCAATTTATTTAAAATATTTATTTATAGAATTTGTTTAGAATTAAAAGGATGTTCCTATATAAAGTGACGGCCCTCTATTAAAAAAACCTATATAACCTGTAAACCTGTATAAAGAAGGAATTCAGGAAAGCAAATTATTAAAAAAAAAAAAATCCGACATTTAAGTGAACTAAAGCAACACTGAACATAGTCTAAAAATAATTTCAGTTTTAGCTTATAGCCTAATTGCTCCAAAAAAGACAATATTTTATGTTATTTTTTTTAAGTGGTCTAAACAAATTTAAAAACGTCCAAAGGAACCTATTAAAAGATTTTACTTTCCTGGATTCAGTCTCTATACAGGGTAAAATAAAAATACAAGTTTTATTTTAGTTTTTTAATAGAAGGTCCATATTGGGACATGACTTTTAATTCTAAAGAAGTTTTATAAATAAATATTTTAAATAAATTGAAAAATTTCCGCTAATTTAAAAAATTTGCATCTCCCTTGTTAGTATTATCCTAATTTTTTTAACTTTTGGTAGCCTTGCCTTTAAGTTTAAGGATATGCAGCAACTTTAATAGAGAATAATAATAATTTCTCACAAAATGTTAGTCTCTATTAAATAGTAAAAAAATTTACCATAATATGGAGCGCGAATTCTATCGGTCACTAAATAGGATACAAAAATACCATTGTTGTAAACATCTTGGATAAATATTAATACATATTCACCCAACTAGAACCTTATTGAAACTTATCTATATTCTTCCTCGCAAACTAAACGAATACACAGACGTAGACAACTAGAAGTCACCTCACTACGCCTTGATAAGCTTTGAAATACCGACACTGGATGGCGCCGAGCGCATTGAACTTAAAAATCATTAACCGCTTGCAAAGCACCGCCTCTCCGGAGTTTAGTCAATATAAGCAAAAGCACAGCTTTTACGGATGAAATAAGCTCTTTTGGATCAAAGGCCGTGTTGCCGAATCTTCGAACAAGTCGTAAAATATATGTTTTAGTTCGTCGCAGAACATGACAAGTCACAATTTGAACAAAATTATCGCTACAGGCTACAAGGCAATTCTATTCCTCGCATATATTCTTTTAATCAACTTCGGTGATGCTAATGCTGCATTACGCATCACCGGTTTAAAATAGAATGTTTATTCTTAAGAATGCATTGTTGCCAACATCGACATTTTCTCTTTAAACTAGGTATAACGACCAGGTACTGCCGAGACCCGTCTAGTTTGACAATTCAGGGGGCAAATTGACAACTGTAGAAATCAAACAACTAAGTGCACGATGAATTCATTTTTAAGATTTTCCCCCAAATTTATAAAGAAACGTAAGTTAAGTACGCAGTTTCCACAGAAATAGAACTAAATTCATTTAAGCAATTTTCAAGTTAGGATGATTTGCAGAACAAATAAAGTTTAATGACGACTTATAACAAATGATAAAACTAAAATTTGTCCAAACCTGACGGATCAAATAGATCGAAGATCTAGAAAAAACGGTAGGTACTAAATTCTCAACCCTTTTATGATAGTAAATTCCAAATTTCCTTCTTGTAAAAAATGCAGTTTTAAAAAACCTAGGTAATAATAAACAATTAGTAATTCTTGGCAGTTTTTACTGACTGGAACGAAATTTCCAAAACCATTTAGGGATCGCGGGGTCGCCTGACTCTCCCAAACTTTTTTTCATGTCTGCAAATCGCCTAAGAAAAATCTATCGCCAAGTCTGGCAACACCGCTCATTTCATTACCGAGAAAACACATGGTGGTATATAAACATGTGTATATTATATCAGTTCAATGCGGGAAATAAGCAGTATTTCAGATCATTGTGTCAATGGAATAGTGTGGGTAGATAGACCTTCCTGTTTAGGAAAAATTGCAGACCCCAAAAACTAAGTAAGTACGTGTTCTGATTGGATAAAAGGAATGTTATAGAGGTATGGTTATATATCTAATTTAAATAGGGTAGTGACAGGTGTAGAGCTAAGCGCATAGAGGGAGCTAGACGTAGGGCGTCCGGTTTTATTAGTAGTCTTTAAGTTCTACGTCTAGGGTATTGAGACGTCTATGAATCACTTTTATTATTTAACTATTACTGTCCTTAAATAGCTTATTAAAGTCATTAATAATAATAAGAGTGGCATTTTGTAATATAATGAATGGACGATTACAAGTCCAAATGCTTAAAAAAGAACGAAATGAAAACATCTACAAATAATGTAAACAAGTACTTATTAAAATTAGTTTTAAATATACTATAAGGAAATCCCTATCAATTAACACCTACATAATAATAATACGAGTATCGTCAAGAAATATTAAAAATTTAGGTATGTTAGGTACTTTTATTTTAATAATACATAGAACAAATTTTTGTCATCTAAAAATTTGGTCATATCATCACATTGAATTACTTTAAATTTTTAAGCTTGATTTAGTTTTAAGGGTTTTTTGGACAAAGCGGTTTATGTAACCTTACCAAGTTATATATGTTTATAATCTCCAGATAATTTGTTATCAGATAAAGCGACATTCGCCGAAATTCGGCATAGTGTAGGAGATACATTTGATTAAATAAACCCTTTTTTTAAAATGGACTCATAAAAAGTAAAAAATTTACCTTAATTAATTCTTTTTCGAAAAATTTCAGAACTTTGTCTTTCATTAAACGTTAGGAAGTTATACATTTTTGAATTCTGCAGAAAATTTAGTGTCAGATAAAGCAACATTCGCGAAAATTCTTCATGGTAGGTATTGGAGATGTAGCTAGCTAAACAAATAGTATTTTAAAACAGGCTCGTGAAAATTAATTCTTTTTTACCCTAATTCAGTTTTGACGAACTAAATCATTTATGAATCCTTAACAGGTCATATAATATCCTTTAAAAATCTTTCGTGGCTGCAGGTAAATTTTTATTTTTTATTGTTTATTTTTTAGTTTTCTATTTAATTATATATAATTTGTGTGTCATAAAATATTGTAATAGTAAAATAAAAATTAAAACGCTAAATATTCACTTACATAAAGTTGTTTTCAAGAAGATTAGAACCAAAGTAGAGGCAAAAATAGGCTCAATGGGGTCGACTAAGTATCGACTCCGTCAACAATTCTACTACTTTGTGATTTATATAGTTTGAATGAAATGCCGAAATATTATTAAAAGACTGGCTTTGTTCATTCGTTAGAGGGTACTATTCCGATAACAATTTTTTTTGAATGGCCATTTTGCAATGGTAAACATGGCCATTATATAAACAGTTTATTAGGCATTGTTCTCCATAAAATTTCTAACAGTTCTGTTAGATCTTTGGACCCCACTTCCGGTAAGTTTTATAAAGCTTTTAGGAATAAAAACTGTACCAATTTGCTTGTAGACAAGACACCGGATCATTAAAAACCTAAGAGTTATTCTAGTATTTGTTTGTTACCAAACACCCTGTATAAAAATTAGGTATATACTCTTTTATTATAAATAATAAGACATAATGTATGAAAAATACTTCAAACCACAGCGAAGCTGATAAAAAAATAAAAATTCAGCATTTTAAAACAAAGCTATTATAATGATGTGGTAACACTTGTAATGAGATAAGCAGAATTTCAATTTGTGCTCTCGTTCTCTTAATCTAATTTAAATAATTTAGTTCAAACGAAAGATCACGTACGCTGTTAAATGGGACAAATTATTGCATATTGGGTAGTAATTATTAATTAATATCTCGGGAAGCAATCAACATGAGAGTCCGGTTTATAAACACTACTGAAACGGTTAGTATTTTTGTAGATGAACAAAGTGTAAATAATATAGTATAATTTCATGTTTAGGCTTAATTTTGGTTAGTTTGAGTGATTATTTGGTAGTCGTGTAAGTATTATGGTTACGTGTGGAGTGAGGGGGACGGTGCTGGAGGTCTTTGCGGACTACCTTAGAGATCGTCCCCAACAGGTCAGGATAGCGAGGGCTGTCAGTGAGAGCAAAACTGTTGAGCATGGTGTGCCACAGGGCACTGTAATCGGTCCTGTTCTTTTTAATCTTTACATAAATAGTCTTTGTGGCCTGGCTCTGGAGGGGAGGATTGTCTCATATGCAGATGATACTGTGGTGGTTTTCTGTGGTGATACCTGGGACGAAGTTAGAGAGAGGCTTAAATCAAGCTTTATCGTGATAAAAAATATTTTAGATACACTTAAACTTAGCTTAAACATCAAAAAAACTCATTATATTGCATTCTCTCTGACTGAAGCAGACAGGCCAGATTTTGGTAGTATAAGTTTGGATGGTGTGGGTGAACCCCTAAACGAGAGCACCAGCACCAAATATCTTGGAGTGGTAATTGATAAACATCTCAGGTGGGACCAGCATGTGCTTTATCTGTGCAAAAAAATTAAATGCTTGATTCACAAGTTTTACATCCTGAGAGAAATTTTGACAAAAAAAAATCTTATAATACTTTATAGAGCGCTTGTGGAGCCGCTACTGGGCTATGGTGTTTTGGTTTGGGGGGGAGCTTGCAACTGCCACTTGCAACCCTTGAGAATTGTACAAAATTATATGGTGAAGGTCATTTTAAAGAGACCTAGACTGTACTCAACAAGTTTGTTGTATGGCGAGGAAGTTTGTGATTTAAAGAGTCTTTACATAATCACTGTGTGCAACTTTGTCCATCTAAATGATAAGTTTGTAGAATTATTTATCTCACATGCATATGCTACAAGGGCAAACACAGATAATTTACTAAATACCTTTCTCTGCAGAAATAATCAGTGCCGTCATTTTGTCTTGTATACTGGACCTAAATTATATAATCTCATTCCTGTGCACATGCGCGGTATCAAAGAGAGAAAATTGTTTAAGAAATTGTTTCGGGCTCACTACTTCTCAAATTGTCAGGAGTTTCTGGATGTTTTTGATCAGTGAATGTCTTGAGTTGTGGATGGTGTTGGAAAGGGAACCTTTTTTTTTTTATAGTGCAATACTTGTCCCTTCTGGACAATCTGTGATATTAATCCTTTAGTGTTAAGCACATACAGGTATCCTATACCTAGGTGCTATACCCTACCTGTTCTGTGACACATTTTGTACCTGTGTAATGTTTTTTTTTTTTTTTTTTTATTGTAATTTTTTTATGTAACCCACTGAATGAATAAATAACTAACTATATTGACGGTATGAAGATAGCCTTGATTATCAAAAATACAGAGCTCTTCTATACGAGATTTGTTCTTAGATAAAGCAAGCAAGCAGCCTTATGTTAGAAGATTTTACTGAATAAATAATGTTTTTTGAAAATTAGATTTGAAAGAAAATTAAAATTTTCCCCTCTAATGCACTTTTTGGTAAATTTTGGGAAAAATCTTAAACAGAATCTTAACAAATTATACATATTTGGAATCTCCAGAAAGTTTGCTGTCAGATAAAGTACTATTCGCGAAAAGATAGCATCGTATAGGAGCTACAGCTGGCCAAATAAAAAGTTAAGTCAATGGATGCCCGTGACAATATTTTTTTTGCGTAATTCAATCTTTTGCAATTTCTGTACCGAATGGTTTGTCAACCCCTAACAAGTTATACATTTCCACAATCTCCAGAAAATCTTTATTATTATCTTTACTTTATTTGTGGTGGATAATTATCGTTGACACCCTGTACACTTTTTCTTTGCATATTAGGTTTTTGGAGGTGTATAAATTGTATCAAGAATTTATCATTGTTGTGAAGGTGTGCAATATTTACACGACCCATTTGGAGCACATTTCGACCCCCCTCTATCTTCGAGGGTAGTTGGTTACCAAAAAGGAGCAGTATTCAAATTTCATACGTCTAGGTGGAATAGTTTCCAAGATACGAGTGTCCAAAAATCACAATTTCGGGCACTCGCTGACTGACTGATAGATCATTTAAAATCTAGGGTACTTCCAATCGAGCTAGAGCTTTGAAATTTCGAACATAAATAGTGTTTAAGGAGATAATTACGAGATTAGATTAGATTATTAAAAAATTTTGCTTGAAGTATACGCATATACTAATAATAAATAAATATCATTTGGTATCTGAACAAGAAGTTATGAAATCCCACCAAAAACATACATGTAAAAAAACAGGCCAAATTCTCGGGAGTGTGTGTTTTGTTATCTGAAAAAAAATAACTGAAATGTAAATATTATGCTCCTTGCCTACACGTTATTAGCAGTATTTTGATAAGCATAGAAAAATATTGTATGAATTGATAAATTTACAGACCAAACTTGACAAGTTTTCATTAAAGAACTGAGCAATATTGAGACCCTTGAAAACTTGCCAAGTCTGGTCTGTAAATTTATCAATTCACACAATATTTTTCCGTGATTATCAAAACACTGCTAATAACGGGTAGGCAAGGAACGTGGAATAATTTTCACATTTCAGTAATTTTTTTTAGATAATAAAACACACAGTCCTGACGAGAACTTGGCCTGTTTTTTACATGTATGTTTTTGGTGGGATTTTGAATTGCATAACATTATTTCGTATAAAAAACACATACAAAACACGAAACCTAAAAAAAAATATAATTCCATATAATATGATGTTTTAATAATAACTTTCCACGGGTAATTACAATTTATTGTACATTTTTTTCTAAATAATATATTTTACATTTTTTTCTGAATAATATAAGATTTTGGTGTTCAGTAGACCGTGTATTTTATTAAAAAATTATAGAACAAAACGAAAACTCCATATTTACATAAAATTATCTCTGATGACCGTGAATTCATCAATTAGTACGCGATTTTAACATTATATCAAAAATTAGGACTTGGTTCTATAGCCTGGGTAATTTGCCCTATATATAATCAAGTTTGACTTCCGATTGTACCGGAACTAACAATAATTTCGATATTTTTAATTGTTTTTTTTACGCAGAAAGTTATATTTTTTGGCATAGTATGGGAGATACAGTTGATTAAATAAAAGCTTCTTGCTTGCGTTTTTAAAGAAGAAATTACCTTGAACATTTTTTAAACGTGATGATTTTTCGAAATTTTGCAATATTGTAATTAACGAACAATACTTCGTAATAAAATCCTGCAATTAGCAAAAACAATAATTATTTTTTTTTAACAATGGCATACTCAATACCATTTAAACTAGAGACGAAAAAACTTAACTTTTTGCTGTACTATTACGACTTTAACAGTTTTCAAGATGCATGTATGTATGTAAATAACTATTGTAGAAGGTTAAAAATAAATTTAAGTGCTCTTCAAAAGTTGCTTGACATTGCAATGATTAGGTTTTAGTGTGTTGCTTAGTTATTTTTAGATATGTATGTATATATTGTAGTTAGTTTTTTTTTGGTTTAAATTAATAAACCAGTATTTTTAGAGCCGATCTAAATTTTTAAATGACAAAAATTTAAAAAAGTCCACCCGAGCTCAGCCTTGAACCCACCACCTCTTGATCCATAAGCGGATACTTTACCCCTGCCTAAAGGGCTCGCCACCAATCATAATCTTAAGTCTTAAGACTTAATTGAGTAGGATTTGTTTGAAATTCTACTCAATTAGTGTATTTGTATGTATATATGTTTGTATATATGGGTGTTTGTATATATGTTTATTTATTTATTTTATTTATTTATTTGTTTGTATATATGTAGGGATGTATATGCATAGGGTAGTCCGGGTTTGGGTTTTTTAATCTTCAGTTAGTTATACACGTTTAGTATGGTTTTTGTTGTACTATACGTAAGATACTACGGAATATGCAAGGAATTTTTAGATTCCTTGTCTATGCAAGAAGGCTATATTTAATAAAATAATTTTTGATACGTATGTATATTATATGAATATTATTTTACTTAATAGAGAGTTTCCTATTATCAATCAATAGAAAGACAATACCTAACAACTGGTATTACCTCATATATCAATGTGATCTAAAGAACACGATGGGAAAATTCGAATAATTGTATTTTTTACTTTTTAAAGGTTATTGTGAGGTATTGTTTATTAATATAACCAGAGACTATAAAGAATAATATAACGGATGGCACGCTATCTAAAAGTCTTTAAAAATAATAAATTATATATCTTGTGTATATTTTAGATATACATAGAGATAGCTGCAACTGTACGTAACAGATATTTTTTTCTTTTATCAAGTAATAAAACAATCCTCCAAGGATCATTGCAAGATCCTTTAGATAAATGTTATTTCAGCATTTATTAGCAAAAAGTGCTAAGTATTACGTAATTGTACGTAAATAATACGACATCTATTTTAGCACTTGCAAAATGCATTGTTAGCATTTTAAAAGAAAATAATAATGTAACCTAATTATTTTTAGAAATTTGCACTAAATTTTTTAATATATTTAATAAACTTTTATTTACCTGTTTTTAATATTTTGATCCGTAGAGTAAAGGGAATTTTTTAACAATTTTTTATTGTGGCCATAAGTTGTGCATTCCTCAAAACCATTCTAGAACTTGCTAAGTTGTTCAACAATATCCTCTGTATAATGTATGTATAAAAGAAGAAACTGACTGACTGACTGACATATCAACGCACAGCCCACACCGGTGGGCCTAGACACGTGAAATTTTGCATAGGGGTTTGTTACATAACGCAGGCATCTACCAAGGAAGGATTTTTTTATATTCAATCCCTAAGGGGGTCAAACAGGGGTTCAAACTTTGAATGGAGAAAAAGGATAAGATGGTCCTATTAACTCAAAACTTCATGAAAATACTCTAAAAAATAAATGTTTAAACGCATGTTTTACAGTTAAATTGTTATACCGCGGGCGAAAGCTAGTTCTTTATAAAAAGTTACCCATGGTGGGGATTTTCCTAATTAAAGTTGAATGATCCAACCAATTTTGAAATATCGCCAATGAACATAAATCATTTTTTAATGAAATTTATACACAATAGATTTTTAAAATTATTTAGCATCATTTCGATTTCTACATTTTTAATTTCACTAAATGCAGTTGAGAATAAATTTAAAAAACATTTGTAGAAGACATGCTATCCACCAATTAGGTTCATACTTTCTTAACACCAATTAAAAATAAAAAAGTTTGTTCACCAGTGTTGCAATGGTGAGTTTTTAGCATAAATCTTGAGATTGTCTTCGAATAGCCTATACCTACTAAAATATTTAAAATTTTTAATATTTTTAAATCTTTATTTCTTAACTCTGTACCCAAAAACCCATAATGGGTGCTACCATGTTCAAAATAAATTAAAATTGCATCATTCAGACAATTTTTTGTACCACAAGACGTAACCTTTTGGTACTCTAGTGCATCGTTAACACTAGACTTCTCCCATCACGAAACTATTTTTAAGCAAGCAAGTACATCTTCATTGCTTTAAATATCATAAGCATTATTTAGTTGTAGTAACACGGTAATGGAAGTGAATCATGTGGCATGCCTTGTTATTTATCAATAGTACGATCTAAATATTCTTTTACATACATTTTATTGTTCTGCTGTATGTTTCTTTCTATTATTTTTTTATATCGTCTCAAAACGGTGCAGAAATGCTAAGACCAGAAGCGGGCTCAAGCCAGAACCTAAAATGGTCCTTCTTTTACTAAGCCTAGCATTACGAAGTAAAAAGAGACCAGTAGTGTATCATTTGCCTTTAGCACTACAATGTGCCTTCTAGTATGTTCCAATCAAACTCTCACTCTTATCTTATTCTTAACTTATGTATCACAAATAGCTATGAAATAATAACAATTATTACCATGAGTAAAAATAGTTTTCATGACTTGAGTTTTCTTTTTTTTTATTTAATAGCATTATGTTTAACTTTCCCGGATATAATTACATAATTTCATCCTCACCTATGTAATTTCCACATAATTCTCTTTATTACTACATGAACAGCAAAAATTTTACTTAGCAAATTATATATCTAACAAAAAAATTACATAAAAACTTGGTATTTATTAGTAAAATACCTGGTGTTTATATGACATGAAATGCATTTTTCCCACTCATCCCATCATTTTTCAAATATAAATTTAAAAAAATCTTTTTCTAGATCTAGTAGGCGGCACTGACACTGATCTACTAATAAATATGTACAGCGTGTCCAAAAGACTATGCAACATTTGGGAAACTTGTTTATTTACTAATATTTAAAAACAAGTTTCGTCAAAAGTTCATGCATTGGGTTAAACTTTTGTGATACAGAGTTTTGAAAACGTGTACAGGGTGTATAGTTTTGGAATGAATTAGCCTTAAAACTTGGACAATATACTGATTATTTTACTATTTTTTTTCTTTGCAGTTATTTTCATTACAGACCCATATATCCTAAACTGCGATGACCAAGTGCCATATCCTTGTAGTGATAAACCTGTTGTTCCTATTCCAAAATGCCCAGGGAGAGGTATTTACTGCTATGGCGGATCTAGAAGATCTTCTAGATACCGAGCAAGCTCTAATTAGCACGTTAGAGAACTACGTTAGAGCAGAGGAGCAAAAATTAGATCTTTTAAGACGGTGAGGCTTTTTTATGTATCATTTTTATACGTTTTTTACTAGCGTTATTTAACTGAGCAACTATAATGTTAAAAAATAATATCGAGAGTTGAGAACTGCTTTAAAAGAACGCTAAACTAGACGTACACTAATTTGTATGTTGTAGATATGTAAATATATACCGAAATCAACACGGTAAAGCAATAGAGGATGTCCAACTCTACCTGGCAAATCCAATAAATGCCTACACTTTAGTAAAAAGATTGACTGCAGACTGGACTCAGGTTGAGGCGTTGATATCAACCAATATTAACACAGGTTGGTGGAATTTGAGTCTATAACTTATAACAACTTGTTAATACTAGTGTAGAGGTACTTATATAGAGTCAATTTTATCGATTTCTTATCGGTGAAGGTCAATTTTGGTCATATTTTAGATGCTTTGGCAAACATAACGTATTTCAGAGAGAACATGAAATTTCCCAATGATGAAGATCTTAACGGAGCAGCTGTAGCTCTAACCAGACTTCAAGATACATACGGACTCGATACGTCATCGTTAGCAAGAGGTACATTATACCAGACGATACATTGCACATGCTTGCTGGGTCAGGTTTTACCATTTTTCAACCATTTCAGCCTCTTCTTCAGAACTGCTTTTGCCGGTGGCTCTAACCTGAACTTAAATTCAGTTGAAGCGAGAGCGGTTCAAAAGAAATTACCTGAAATGCTCGAAAAATCATCAGCAATGGTAAAACCAGGTCATTATCCTCATTCAGCAATCCTTCAGATTCTAAACTATTTTTTCTTCAGGTGAACTAAATGGAGTTAAATACAGCGCTGAACTTACCGCTGCGGACTGCTTTGAGCTTGGCAGGCAGTCCTATAATAACGGAGACTTCTACCACACCCAGCTGTGGATGGAAGAAGCTGAAGCTAGACTAAAGAGAGAAGCAAACGATACTGTAGATCGAAGTGACATCTTGGAGTATCTAGCTTTTTCTACGTATAAACAAGGTCAGTTTGTTTACTCTAAATTTGATTTTAAAGTTATAACAAACTGAAAAAACAGGTGATGATCAATCGACAATTTTAATAAAGGATTTCTTCTTTTTAGGGAACGTTGCTCTTGCCCTTGATCTTACCAACAAACTATTGGACATTATCCCGACTCATTCCAGAGCATTAGGAAATCGAGTCTATTACGAAGACGAGCTCAAAGAGTTAAATAAAAAAGAATCTGATAGGAAGAAAGGTGACGATGGATCAGAAAATATTGAAGCACAAGGGGTAAACTTTTATAAAGTAATTCATCATTTCATCACATTATTCATAGCACAATGAAATAGTAGGATCATTAAACATTTTGGGTAGGAAGCAATTTTTTTTGTGTGTCAACATTGCCCCTCCATTTGGCTGCCATATTGAAAAGAATAGTGTAAACAGTTTTTTTAGCGATATCACCCCTTAGGTAGAGTTTCTAGGTGCATATTTTTATGGTGTTTTCTCCAAGCCTGTAACTTGCAGAGTTTATTTTATTATTTCTGGGCAGTGAAAATAATAAAAAAAATATCGATCTTGTGAAAAATTACGTTGTTAGAATCATGCTATAATGTCGACTAAAGTGAAGGAAATGCAGATTCACTCATTGTTAATTTTGCCTTTGAAGAATCTCGACAGTTTGGTTCCGTAACGATTGTCGCTGAAGACATCGATGTTCTTGTTTTGCACTCTGCGCTGAGACGAAACCACTCAAACGTTTTCTTCTTTAAGCCTCAAAAAGGACGATCACCTGATCAAATTTATTATTCATCGAGCTTAGCACATGGAGACATTATTGCTCAAAACATTTTATTTTTACATGCTTTTTCCGGATGCGATACAACGTCTGCAGCATGAAAAATTAAGTTTATCTCAATCTTTGAGAAAAACTGAATTATCTACCGGACACAAAGAAGACAAAGAAACAAAATTTCTGGACTAGAGGGACATCGACATCGATTATTCTACACTAACGCCCCTTGGGACTGATGCCATTCCTTAACACATCACCGAAGAACCTCGATTAATAATTGATAAAGACTCGCAACCTGGCCCCTCAAAGAGACAGAAAATTATATATACCTTTATTATTATTAAACAAATATCCGTGGATTAGGCCTACTGGGGAAAACACCATAAAAATATGCACCTAGAAACTTTACCTGAGGGGTGGAAGGAGTTCTTAAATTATAGTGTAAATTGCGATATGTTAAAATAAAAATTAAAGTAATTTAAAAAAAATAATATATAATAATGAAAATATGAAGATACAGGCATTGTTGTGATATGGATAAGCTTGAATACCGTAAAAGCCTTAAAATAATGATAATTAAAAACCCTTAGTCAAATTAGTCGTCAGAGAATGATCTACAAAAAAGCACTAATGTGTTTGTGCATGAAAATAAAGAAGTTATATCGCCAAAAAGAGTTTTTAACCCTAATTTTTCGTCTTTTCCGGCTCATAAATTTTTTATTAGCAATGCTACATAAAAACATTGAATAAAAGTTGTAGACAATTTAAGTTTTTACAAAAAGCTCTATTTAAAATTAGAGGGAGATGATTCGTTCGGCGCCGATTGATCACTGCTTTCTGCGCATACGTTACCTGTTTTTTAGCTGTTTAGGAGCTGGTTCCAGAAACAGGGTCTATTTTTTAGTTGTTTTGTAGTTGTTTGGGAGCTGTTTCCAAAAACAGCTCCTAAACAGCTAGAAAACAGACCCTGTTTCTGGAAACAGCTCCTAAACAACTGAAAAACAGATGATTTATGCGGGCTAAAATTTTTGTGCGACTTACTGTCACAGAGATATCGCCAAAAAACTGACTGCATCCTTTTCAATATGGCAGCCAAATGGGGATGGTTGCTATCCCGGAAACTAAGATTTACACTCACCAATGCCCCCACCTCACACCTAAAAAAGCTGCTGCCTACCCAAAATGTTAATAAACCCCTTTTTTTCGACCATTTAATTGGAGTACCGTGCTCAATTTAAAAAAAAATAATATTTATGTCAATAGCAGCACCAATGGGTTTAAATGTTGTTACAATCTAAAATGCATTGTTGTAAAAGGACAAGCAGTCTAAATAAAAGGTAACTACATATTCAAGGCTTCATATGAAGATCCCTTTGGGCGAGAGCTTTACGAGGGCCTCTGTAGAGGCGAAGTGACGCAACCACCACAAAAGCAAGCCAAATTGAAGTGTAAATACCTCACCAGAGATAATCCTTTTCTGAAAATAGCACCTTTTAAAGTAGAGGTTGCTCACCTGGAACCTGACTTGTACATTTTTCATGATGTGATGTCCGATGTTGAGATTGATACTATTAAAAGGCTTGCATATCCTAGAGTAAGTTGTATACAAAAAATGTCTGTTAAAGCTCCCTTTACACCCACTTTTTTTTAGTTCAAACGAGCTACAGTTCAAAATTCCCAGACTGGTGCTCTCGAAACTGCTCAATATAGAATAAGCAAATCATCTTGGCTAAGAGATGAAGAGGATAAGCACATCGCTAATGTGGCTCAGCGCGTTTCTGACATAACCGGATTGACAATGGAGACTGCCGAGGAGCTGCAAGTTGTCAATTACGGAATTGGGGGCCATTATGAGCCACATTTTGATTTCGCAAGGGTATGTTTGTAAATTGATTTTTAGCACACGTGTCAATTACTAGATGCATCGGCTATATCATCGTTTATTTCAGTTATTATCCGCTGTAGGTTTGTAAACGTTACATTTTTTGTTTCCAGAAAGAAGAGAAAAATGCATTTAAGAATTTAGGGACCGGAAATCGCATAGCAACAGTATTATTCTATGTAAGTATATGGACGCAAATACCTAGACTGTGCCATGGTTCTTTCAAATTATTTTTGCTAAAAGTCGAGGCGGTGTATCGAGAAGTAAAATATGAACGAGAGGAATATTTTTTGTCTAAAAAGTTTTTCTCTAAAACCAATGCAATGGTTCAGCAGTTATAAACAATTAAATCGTTTATAACAATTGATCGCGCTAGAATTTTTTAATGCTGGTAATTTTGGTTCAATCTGCACCTAATTCTCAATGTTCATGATTTTTTTCAGATTTTCCTGAGTTGCCCTTTTGGTGATAAGGGTGGGGGACCGCAATTTTTAAGCGTTTTTCCCGAAAAATGTTTAAAAAAATGCATAAAAAATACATAATATATATTGTTGAATTCGTGCTTCAATAAGCTTTCATTTGACATTCTCCATGATACCCTTGCATTTTGTTTTACGTTTCCCAATTTACCCCCCGAAATTAACCTCCAGAATCAAAATTTAACTTTTTATACTTCACGTCTATAATTAGGCCACACTCTATCTCTGTGCTAAATTTCAAATATTTACGTCAAATAGTTTCAGAGAAAATCGCCTGTGACCGACACACGGACGGACGGATAGACACCGAAATGATTCTATAAGTATTCCTTTTCACGGAACACTAAAAATAATTCAGGAAAAGTAAAGATAGATAAAGAAAATAGATAATTGTTGCTTTCTCTGCTTGATCTTGACACGGAGTTTCCTTAATGATAAGGGATAAGTAAGTAAGATCAGAAAAAAACGTCCTCGAAGTATACCGTGGAACCAATCACGCATGTCTTGGATTATTTCTCTTAAAAGGTACTATAGGTAAAAGGTATAGATGAATGAAAAATAAAGCTGTCTCTGAAGTTTTTATTTTTAAGAAAATTACATTATTGTCATTATCATTGCATAATATAGAATTTAAAAAAAATATACCTGCAACACAGAACCTAAAAAATATAAATTTAAATTAAATGAGAGGTCTGTCCTTCTACTTCCAAACATGTTCTCATTCTTTTTACAGCTTCAAAAACATTGGTGAGCACTTGAGGGGAGTTGTTAATCTCCTGAAATTTGTTTATAATTCCAGCCCATAGGTCTTCTAAATTTTCACAAGGGCTTTTGAAAACCGAATTTTTAATGTGTGGCTATAAAGAAAGTCGCAGGACCGTGGTGGCCACCGAACTGGCAAATTACTACCAATGATCTTCGGTCTTCGAAAAATTCTTCCAAAAAATTTAAATTATCAAGAGTTGCGTGAATTGGTGCGCCGTCCTGCTGGAAGTAGCCTTGTCGCATCTCTTCATCGTCTAATCCTTTAACAAAATTTTCTAAAATTTCATTACGGTATCGCGCCGACTTGAGAGTTCCTTAAAAAAATGGGTCCAATTAACCTTTTCGATATGGCCGCCTACACGCCAACTTTCTGTAAATGCAGAGGCTTCTCTATAAAGAAATATGGATTTTCAGAACTCCACACTCTCATTTGTTCGGAAATTACATAACCACAGAGGTAAAACCAGGCCTCGTCAATAAAAAAGTTTTTTCAAGTACGTTTTCATTATTATGCAAGTTACCCTTAAATCACTCTGAAAATTGAATTCGCTGCGCCTTGTCGTTTGGTAACAATTCTTGGGCTGAGCTTAGGCGATAAGCGCGAATATGCAGATCACATTTCAGGATTGTATTGCAGGTTCCGTAGGATACATTTACTTGCTTGCTTAAACGCCGTATAGGGGTTTGTGCGTGTTGATTAACAATTTGCCTCAATTCTTCTACTTTTTGTGCAGTGCGAATTTTAGGTCTCCCACTGCCTTCCTTTCAATTCACACTTCCTGTTTCTCTAAACAAAGCCACAGATCTAGTCAAAACTTGGCCTATACCTTTTACCTATGTTACCTTTTAAGAGTAACATGCTTGATTGATTCCACAGCATACTTTGAGGACGTTCTTTTTTATCTTACGTTATGTCCAAACAGTGAACAGTGTGTGAAAAAGCTTTGTTTCTAGATGACCGACGTACCTCAGGGCGGTGCCACGGTTTTCCCTGTTATTAAGGCAGCAGTGTGGCCTAAAAAGGGTACCGCAGCTTTTTGGTACAACCTCTTTCCCAGTGGAGATGGCGATGTCAGGACTAGGCATGCTGCATGCCCAGTACTAGCAGGATCAAAATGGGGTAAGTAAGACTCGATTGGCCAAAGTAGCCATTTTTGCTGAGAAGATAAGATGCAGATAAGATTCGTATTAATTACTACATAAACCGACTATTTCGTTTTTAGTGTCGAACAAGTGGATTCACGAAAGAGGTCAAGAATTCCTAAGACCTTGCACGAAGGATCCTCCTCCGAAAGAGCTGACTGCTTAGTAAACCAAAAATTAAGATAATTTGAAGAGTAATATCTAATTTATGAAGACTGTTCCTTAAAGTTATTAGAGCTAATATAATTCACCGACCTACTAGGAATAAAAATATTTTAGAAATTTTTTAATTATAAGAAATAATGTTTTTTTTATAACGAGAATTCTAGAGTGATAATTATGGAAATACCTATATACCTATAATGTGAATCTCAAAATTTTGTAAGACTATTTTGTAATTTTGTAAATATATGTAAATTATTAATAAAATTATTCTATAATATTTATATCTGCTTATATATTAGAACAGGCAGGTTGGGTCTGACGCTAGCATCAGACGCGTATAGGAAATCCCACCCTAAACAAATGAGGTTTTCTATCCCTGCATGTGATTTGTCTACTTGCTACCGAGTGGCGCTCCGCCCTACTCAGAGGAATTTTTAGGAGGGTAAAACTATCAATAGTTCGATAACGATAGTTTTTACAGAAATATCGATACTATCGATAGTTTTACATCTCTAATACACACGCACAATGTATGAAACAAAACCCGAGGAACAATTTGTTCTTCTCGGACAAAACTATGAATGGTGTCGATCTCCTCCAGTTGAAGGTCAATGCCGAAATCTATATAATAAAACGCCCCAAAATCAACACTATTTTTTATTTTAAGTAGGTACCACCAATCAGTAACAGGAATATTATACGATCATTTGCGGATATACTGGCATTTTTAATAGAATAGTAAAGATACAAATCTGAATTTTCTTAGTTTCATAAATATCTCAGTAGAAATGAGAACACCTAATACCTAATCTGATTTGTTATTTAAATTATCAATAATTCTCAATAGTAATAATTTATGCGTTTTACTTAAAGACAACCGCTGCGTTGTCTTAAAAATTATATAAAAGCCAGAAAAATGTACTTAAAATAAAATGTAATCTGATTTAAAAAATATTACAATTTTGGAACAAATATTGTGAACACAAATCAAGGGTCTCCCAATAGGTAACTTCCGGATTTAAATTTGACGTCATTTGCCAATAACTTAACCTATATATTTTATATTTGGCATGTGTCATCTGGAGACCCGGCAATTCCCCCTTCTCGATTTTTTCCTGTAGGGCTTCTTTAAAGACAAAGTCTATTCTAATAATCCGCAGAGAGACGATTAATGACTTGAAGCAAAACATTCGTCCAGTTAGATAATGTTTAGATTATCTAACGGGCCGTAAACAAATTGTAAAATTACGGCGCTATTTCTCCAAGGAATTTGAGGTCACGTCGGGGTCCCTCAGGGGCCCTGAGGGACCCCGACGTGACCTCAATCAGGGGACACACTTAGCGCCATCATTGCTTAAGTTATATTAATAGTGTCTGCAATTTTGTCCAATATACTGTTGTTTGCTGACGACGGTATTAAGATGTTCAAAAAAGTAAGTTCCATTAATGACTGTGTGTTGATTCAGAAGGATGTTGATCGTTTGTTGCAGTGGTTTGAGTTTTAATGTTGATGAGTGTAAAATAATGCAGTTTAGTCGCATAAAGTCAATTGTGCTCTTTGATTATAAGATGAATGATGATACTAAGGAACTAGATGTATATTTTGATGGGGAGTTGATTTTTAAGTAACACATATAATACATATAAATCGAACAATAAGGTTTCTTGGCTTTTTTCAGCGCACTTTGAAGGAGCTTAAAAATATTAATTGTTTTAAGGTAGGTGTTGTACTGTTCGTATATCAGGTCACTGGCGTTAAATATGCTTGTCCCGTTGGGTCTCCGTATTACAGAACATGTTGAGCCACTGGAAAAGGTGCAGAGGAAGTGTCTAAGAATAATAGCTTATAAATTGAATATAGGAGCAGAGAACATTAATTAAGTATAATGAAATTCAGGGATTACTGGATTTGGATTCTCTGGAAAATAGAAGAATACTTATTGACTTGTGCACCCTGTTTAAATATCTTGTAGAAAGAATTACATTCTCTGCTCCACCAAGGCGAACATGTAATAATATACTATTTACTATTTCATATACCTTTTCATCGTATAGTTGGGAAACGAGTTTTGTGATCAAAAGGATATAGATTTTTTTGATAATTTTAAATCGGGAATCGCAGGAGGCTTGCTTAGACATGGATTGTAGAGACCGATTGAAATGTGTGTAAAGTACATTTAAATAAATGTAAAATTTAGATTAACTAGTGTGTAATTTTATGTATTTTATAAGTGGCTACCGCCGTAAATAAATAAATAAATAAATGTTATAGGCGATTTCACGCAAAGAATGGTCATCTGTAGACATAGCCGAGAGGGACATTTGGGGAATATTATTTTTAAAACATAACTGTCTCTACTTTTGGATAAAATATACAAGCATGGTATTTTTCTTAAATTGTTGATTTATTTTAATATAAATTCGGAAGTACCTATTGGGATATTTACTAATTAAATTAAAATTTAAAAAAAACTCAAAGATTTAATTGCATGTTGTGGCCACAAAAAAATAGGTAAGTCAAATTTTAACTAATTTTTTGGAAGAACAATGCCGAAGATACAAATGCGGATCAAAAGTGACAAAGCGCCCTTCACCTCTAGAAAATTCACTTTTTTGTTGTACTTGGGAAAGCGATAACATCGCAAATAACAGAAAAATCTTGCGACGAATTTTAAATTTGGTAAGACTTCTCTTTGGCTTCCTGGTTGACATTTTTCCGCGCCTTCATAAACAGGTTCGCACCTCCTTCTGAAGCACGGCGTAGAGATCCCGGAGAACCCCCGACGGTTAGGCTTGAAGGCCCTGAACCTCCGTAGTGTTGTACGTCGACTTTTTTGGATTTTGAAGGTGACCATAGTGCTGCCTAGAAGTAAATTAAAAAAAATTAATCTCTATTTTAAATTTGCAAGTATATGAGTAACATAAATAAAACAATATAAAGCACTTTTATACAATACGGTTCAACAATGTAGCCCCCCCCCCATCCGCTTTTCACTTTTTGAACCAGTAAACAAAAATATTTAAAATTGGGCACACTTTAATAACAATATATATATATATATATATATATATATATATATATATATATATATATATATATATATATATATATATATTTAAATATATATATATATATATATATATATATATATATATATATATATATATATATATACATATATTCATGCTGCTTTATGATATAAATTTTATGCATTTAATATTCAGTATGGCGGCTGGGCGCCATTTTGTTGAGGGTTGTGTAATACATCATGTCATAAAATTCCGCTACTGTTTGATTAATAATAATATTTCCATCGATAATCATACAACTTTTCATTTAGTCAGTCCCAAAATGTATACCGAATGTCCGCATGTAAAATTTCCCATTATACAGGGTATAAAATAAAGTAGTGCAATGAATTAACCTTTGCCCAAAACTTCCGGAGTGATTTTAAATTAGTAGACGATAATGTTCGTCCATAGAGTGAGAATTGTTCAATGAAATGTATTTTTTTCTTAGAAATGGCGCCCTGCCGCCATCTTGAATATTTCAAATGGGAAATTGATATCAGGAAGTAGTATTTATATTATTATTGAAATGTGCCAAATTTTAAATTTTTATGTTTACCCGTTCCAAAAATAAAAGGGGAGGGGACAAGGTATAAAACAAATACAGAATGTGCAAAGAAAAACACAAAACGAACAGAACAGTTACATCAAGCAAAAGCAATGTTTAAATACGCAAAACACACTAGGAGAAATTATATTTATTAGGTATTATTTATACTAATAAAATGTTGGTCAAATTTTGTGAAAAATAAAGAAATCTACGGATATGTTATAAAAATAATTAAAACAACTTACCAATCTTTTTTATTTTGAGCTGGTTTAAGGACTTGCAGTCCTAGTTTTCGCCTGAAGGAGTTTTTAATTTAATTATTAAATTTTTTAAAGGATAACGTAATAAAGAGACTTATTTCAGATATGTTTAATTTTATTGTTTTTTTTTACCACATGAATAAATAGTGTTTTAATTTTACAGGTATCAGATAAACATTTTTCGAAATCTTAACACTGAATAAAATATATTTTCATTTTTTAGAATCAATAAATTTTTAAAATAATATATAGTCGTATATAAATATTTAAAAATGTATCAAAATATAGGGGATGTGTAAGTGTGTAGGTATAGGTCGCGGACATTTTGTGCAAGATATCCTTAATACCCTGTATGGGGGAGACACAGGACACAATGCATGTACATTTAACAGACAGTAATTTGTAATTTGTTTGTGTTTGTGAAGGTTTTTACGTATTTCTTTCCAAAATCATCAAATTGTCTGTGATTCAAAATTAATGGGATATAATAACAGTAAGAATAGGTTATTATATTTTTCTTGGGTTTGCTGATTTGATGATTACGGACTTTTTGAAACGTACTTCATGCATCATTTATTTTTTTTAAAGTGTATTTAAAGAATTGCGTTTGTACTCGTATAACCAAAACTTTGTTTAAGACTTTAAATAAGATTAAAAATTTTGACTTTTAAGAGCTTGCCAACTTTGTTACAGCAGTTCGCTTACTAGAAAAAACAACAATATAGTTTTGGGTTATAATAGCCAGCCATGAGTAGGACAAAGAACAAAAAATAATTGGCTCTATCTGAATCTACTTATAAATGACACACCTGTAAGAATGCTTGGGTTTGATTGAGAAGGTGCCTTAAAAGAAAGTTTTTCCACCAATTTAGATAAAGTTAAGCACAAAACTGCGAATTTAAAGGTAAATATGTATTAATTTTTTTTTAAATTCACTAAAAAATAAGCTTAGGTACCCGTTTCTTCCGTATTAATTGATAAGAATTTTTTTTATGTTGGTACTGTTTGGAGCAAGTAGTGAGTACATCTACAAAACTAGCAGTATATATCAATGAAGTTTCCAAAATAACTTGCATTACTTATTTTAAAAATGTTAAAAAATAACCACAGATTGAATTGAAACGCTTTGTTTTTATTCCTGGCCTTGCTTTACCTGCAATTAAGTAAAAATTACATACATTTTGTTCATGCTTGCATGGGCTTAATTTTATTCAGATATTTAATATCCTATTTACCTGTATCGTTGAAATTTATGGTGGATATTTTTTTACACCTTTAAAATGAACGCAAGTAGCTACAATGGAGATTCTAACACTAACTTCATTGATCTGTTATAATTATACTCTAGTGTAAACAATTAAACTTATTCTTTTTTCAAGTAGACAAAATTGTGTATATTTTCTGAATATTCTTACAGCTAACAGGAGAGGGGTACATCGACATACAACACTTAGTGTAACGTCTGAACGTCAATTTCTTAAGGGAATAGGGTCGACTTACATGTATTTTGGTGCACTTTAAGTATAGTACACAGATCAACATTTCTTCTTTCCCCAAAGTTCAGTAGGTACTAGTAATAGATGGGGCTTTCACGCCCTCCCACTCCCAAAGTTTAGGACATAGCTGTTTCGGTATTGTTGCCAGACACAGGGTCTGTTTTTGAGCTGTTTTATAGTTGTTTCCAGAAACAAAGTCTTGTTTTTAGCTGTTTAGGAGTTGTTTCCAGGTGCAGACCTTATTTCAGAAAACAACTATGAAACAGCTACAAAACGGCTAAAAACAGACTTTGTTCTGGAAAAAACTCCTAAACTACTATGTCATAGACTTTGGGATTGGGAGGGCGTGAAGGCTCCCATCTGTCACTGCTTTAAGTGATTTTTTTAAAGCATTTCACCTATTGGAGCCTCCACTTCAGGTTTGTTCGCATTTATTTATCAGTCTTTCTTTATCTATGTAATGGCATTTTTTTAAATTAACATTTATCAAAAACAAATTGTAAGTATAATAAAAGTTTGCTGATTGCCTTCACATTTTTGATGTCTGGTCCCATAACTGAATGTAATTCTCTTTCATACATTTATCGTAAAGAGATCTTATTTTAAAATTTGCTAAATAGACTAAAAATTTTCCAATATTTTGTACTACACTTAAAGTACAACAGTTTTCTTGAACCGTTTAGGGAAAAATGAGAAACCAGAAATAGGAATATAAAGATAAATAGGTTGTCTATGTTATGGACAAAGTCAGCTTAGTGTGCATTATGCTGATGCTGGTTTATTATTGTTTTTCAGATTTGCTTACACAATATTAAAAATACGGTGCAGCGAAATTGTAACTTTTTTTATATATATTCCTGCTTCTAGCTACCGCAGGGACTAACATCAACAAGGAAAATAATACACAAAGGGTTTCAATGCAACGTTGCCAAATTTCCATTTAAATCTCGTAATTTCTGAATTTACTGACAACTTCGCTATGGGCGTCCGCGCTGGCTCCCCAGGCAGAGCCGCTTTTGCCTCCCCAATGGAGATTGGCTCCCCCTTCGGAAGCTCTTCGATGGCCTGCTGTGTTGGAGCCGAGGCTGGAGGGGCCTGAATTCCCACCAGATTCGAGCATGCGATCTTTCGTTTTCGGCGTGGACCAATGCATTGACTGAAAAAAATTATATAAGTAGTAGTCTTTCATGAACTATGTATTTTTATAGGTCTTCACTAGAATGTCATTGGGTTTTTATAGCAAATAACTGACCAACAACAATGTTACAAAAAAAATAAGTCGTATAAAACACACAAATCGCTATTTTGACTAATATTTAGTTTTTTCTATACAACTATGTATATCTCCTAACTAAAAAAGTTTTTTCAATCAGCTATGTCTTCTAACCTAAATCATTATTAAACCTTTAAACCATTTCGAGCTGTTTCATTCAACCGATTGAACCTTGCCGATAAAAAAAGGAAAAAAGCTTCTAAACTAGGTGCTTTAGGGATCCATCGAAGCGGATCGCGACGCGACAGCAAAATATGCAATAATGGGGATAGACAGGAATTGATTTTACTGCTGGGTATTTTTATGCAGGAATTTTCAACGTACGATGTAGAGCTACCACGAAATTTTATTTCTACCTAGGGCAAAAGTGTTTTAAAAGGTTTTTTTGTCGTTTAAAGAAGGTGGCGTGCTTGGCCTTGTTGATCTCATAGATAATAGAGGCTACCTAGGTACATAAAGGGTTATTTTCTTACCTGTTGGACATGATCTTTCATACCAAGCCACTGTTTGTACCCAATGGAAATGCCGCTGTTCTTCCATTTGTCGTAGAGTGTTTTTTTCTCGGGGGTTGTGAGGGTTTCTTTCGCTTCCTGAAATTGAATTCATCATTCTTTTTTGAATATACAGGATGGCCAATCGAAAACGAAACAGCTTTATTTTAGCACACTTAATGTCATTATATTGATAAGCTCTTTTAATTAATGTGCCCCCTTAAAAATAAAATTTACGGGTCCGGGCGATTATCATAATGACTTTAAGTGTGCTAAAATAAAGGTGTTTCGTTTTTGATTGGCCACCCTGTACAAATTATTTCCAGGCAAGTACGTGCCTGCTAAAATATAGTTATAATATACATACATTAAGTAACTGAAATTTTTCTTCCATTTCTTTGTTTCCTGCGTTCTTGTCTGGATGACACTGGAGTGCCCGAATTTTATATTCCTGATTAATTTGTTCAACCTGAAATAAAAATTACGTTAGTAAGGCTTTAGGTTGCATAGGAGGAGGCTATATGGGAATAAAATTTCGGGAAAGACAGAAAAGTAAAACATAAAAATCGATGAAAAATTTGGGAAAGTGAAAATTTTCGAGAGATTGAAGAAAAACCTTAACATCCTCTTTAAGTATCCAAGCAAAAAATGGTCATCTGTAGAAACAGTCGAGGGAGTCATTTGGGGAATAATATTTTTAAAACATAACTGTCATGTGCCATGGCCTGTACTTTCTGATAAAATAAAAAAGCATGATATTTTTGTAAAATTGTTAGTTTTATTTCAAAAGTATTGGGATTCTCCTTTATATTAAGTTTTACTTCCATACAGACTATAGATAAATGTTTGTACTAAAAGTTTCTTTAGGATTTTTCCACATTAGTAACTTTCTCATTTGCAAATTATTCCACGTTCCTGCGAACTTCAAATCCAGAACGCTCGTATAGGCAGTGTGATAAATTTTGTCGTAAATCTTCTCAAAGTTTTATTCTCACCAACGGCTTTGTCTCCGGAATAAATTTCAGAATTTACTCTGGAAAAAGTATAAATAAAGTTTAAAAATGGATAGGTATTAAGGTACAAATACCCTTAAATTATGTAGCAAAAAACATGTATTTACGCCTGTTTTGCTGCTAACAATACTTCGCAACCGAAATCGAAAAAATTGTTTTTAGAAGGTGGTACGTTGCAATAAAATTATTTATGAAGGCATAGTTTCATCTGTTCTTCAGTGCATAATCTACGAATATACTTTTTTTAGTGTTCATACTCACTATACTAAATAGAAGTAGTAAATATGTAAAATTACACATTATCAAGATTCACTTACATCACAATCAAAAATTAAATCAAAATTAAATCACAAAAAAATTACATCATAATTAAAAATTACAGACAGGCGATTCTGTTAACAAGGTTTCCAATTTAAGGTATCTATTTTGAGGTCCACCACAAAAATATCAGAGATCACACTATCTAGGAACTTAGAATATATTTTTTAAGCAATTTTCCGAAACTCACAACTGTTCTGGCATTCTTAATGTTAGATGGTATTTTATTATATTTACTTAGATCTTTATAAAAAAGTGACCTCATTGTATTACTACAACAAGTTCTGTTTATGTGGAATTGGTTTCTATTTGCAGTTAAGTAGTTGTGAATTTCCTTTCTCAATGTCACAAATTCATTAAAGTATTCCGGCATTAGCCCCCTATCCAATTTGTAGATAAGCGACATGGTCACATCGATGGCGGTGCTAATTTTGAGCTATATAAATAATTAATATTGCACATTAATCCCGAATAACTTTTTGCATCATATTAAACTACACACATTCTTCAAAAATAAGCAAACACCAACACCATTCCTATAATACGTTGTATATAATTTACCCTAGGGCAGGTTGTGTAGACTGTTTAAGGGGGCTTAAAGGCAAAATAAATATGTAATTGTGAAAAAGTAGAAATTTGTCAGAGTGACGAAGGTGCCAAAAATATCTTAAAAACCGCCCTTATCATAAGCTACCCTGATTAAATTGTTCTAATAAACTTCTACTAGAGATGGTGAATGTGCTGGCTCACGGCGCTTTGGTTGCCAACTGCGTACGTCGTGAGTCGAGAATATTTGCGTTGTATGTATACCAGAGTCACCCTACCTGAGTGGAGATCTCTTCGGTTTTCATCTCGGTTTAAGCTCTATGTTGCCGCTGGAATTCTAGATTTCTTCATGATATAGAAATTTTAGGCATAGCATAAATAATTTAGAGCAAAAATGGTTCCTGGGTCAGTTTTTATAAAAAAAAATCCCCTCAAGTTAATCATAAAGACAAATGATTTTCTTATTTTGAACACAATCTATTTGGTTTTATTATTGAAAATTTTCAGACTGCCAATGGCGCATATTTATTAATAATAAAATATCTGTTGATAACCAACGATAACTCCTTGCCCCATCTCCCTGGATTTTTGTTTATAGCATGGGACAAACAATTCCTATGCTGGGTATTTGCGTTACGTATCTTTATTATAATTTAATCTGAGGGATAAATGCATAGATCTGCGTCCATTATCCAGATTTCCCCGAAGCTGCAGGTATTTTTACCAGCAGCACACAAAATCTACAAAAATAAATCGCTGTTTTACCTTTAGGTGTCTTCATTAAGAAAAGGCAAAAAAGTAACTAATGATCTTTTGGGGAGACACGTAAAAAGTGTGACAAAGGTTAGAGATAATTGACAAATAGCGCCAGCGATTACAGAAGAAGATAAATGGCTTTATTGAGTTTTCAGTGATACAGGGGAAGGTTATTTATTACTTAATACTTTAGTATAAAGCCAGCGTAAAGTTCTTGCCAGATGAGGAATGATTTAATAAGAAATTATTTAGATTTAGGTAAAACAATTTATCGAAGTGTACAGATTTTTCGAAAATTGAATTTATAACTCTGACAGATCGAAGAAACCTGAATAGATATGAGCAATATCAGTTCTAGTTCTTGAGATATGTACCTATAGCCCCATAAGTGATGTTTGGTCAAATTTCAATGTCAATTTCTACACCGTTAATACAGACCGCCTGTGTCAGGAGGTCTATACCCCCCGGCAATGAAAATAAAGTTCGGATGTTGTTGGGAAAAAATTTACAAAAAATTAATCGATACTCAGCACTCTTCAGATCAGCTGGTAGTCTATAGAGAAAAGTACGTTCTATAACATATCCGAAATTTATATCGATATCTCCACCATGCAAAAAGTTACACCGTCGCGAATTTGATGCATTTTTTAGTGTTTTTTTCATATTATCCCATTTAGCGTTCATATTAGCTCATTATCTTGGCCAGTGGGAGTTTTATATATATTTACTATATGCCTACTATAACTTATTACTATTATAAGATGCATATTAAAGAGTTTTCTTTTTCAAAATCCTGACCGACACCGACCGAAAAATTCGGGTATACCGATCCAATCAATCATTTTTCCACTCAGACGATATCAAAATCGAATTCTACAAAGAATTTTACGTCAGTACGTATATTTTCAGAACAATTGATTAACTTTTCGTATCTATTTCACGCGGTCAAAATAAACCTTGAAAATTGCCATTTTTCGATAAAAATTTAATACCTACCCCTCATAAAAATGGGAAAAATTTTCATCTCCCAGATATCGACAAAAATCTTTTTTTATACTAATTTGACCATGTAAAACATGAAAAAACTATCAGTTTTTCCATATCTATATGGAAAATATTTTTTTTTGTAAATAATCGTTTTGAATTTTTTTTAAGTCGATAAATGCCATTTGCAGACCCACATTTGAAACTTAATAACTCGAACATTCGATATGTTTTTCTAATTCCCTTAAAATTGTTCAGCGTTATCTGATTAAGGGATAATCAGGGTATTTATTTTAAAATACTCAATGGGGCATTCAGGAGCATATTTACGGGATAAAAATTGATTTTTAAAAAAAAATTCACTCAAAACACATTTTTACCGGCATTATATGCCCCGTTTTTTCGATGTTTTACCTGTATACCAAATTTATTATTAATAAATTTTAAAGTAATTAAATGCGTATACAAAGGCATAGGTTTTAGCAGAAGGGTGTGGTTTGAAAACGACGCCCTATAATAGGTTCTATTATCTAACATTGAGCCTCACTTTCGTGTGTTTAACTTCACATGGCATAGCTACAGCATTTGTCTAGTATTGATTGCGTAATTTATAAAACGAAGAGGGGTAAACAGATTAATAGTAATTGTTCGTATATAACTAAGCATCAATAATACAGAAATAGCATCATTTTCAGATCGGCGATCACCTACTGGCAATATATTGATATTTAGTTTAGCTGGCTGGTTAGAGAAAATTAATAGGTTTAACTGAGAAATGACAGAGAATATTATGTATTATACATAAAGTTTTTGTTGTTCTGTTACTTAATATAAAAATTAATAAGGAATCAAAAAAAGACACTCCCTAGAATCTTTCTAAAAAATCCCTTTTTATCCCTTGTCGGTGTCATTAAAGAAGCATACTATCCAAATTGCATATTCCTAGGTTCAGTAGTATGGACTAGGCTCTTAAGACGAGGATTTGACTATACAAGAAAATATTTTATTTTACCACATATATATCGTAAACTTGAACTTAACAGCAGTTTTATTGTTTTAAAACCGAACTAATATCATATTTTCGAATTGAATTTCAAACTAGCATTCCATGTTCTATTAAAATTCCTAAAAACTTCGTATCCGAATGGACTTGAATCGATTTTCTCGTACAGGGAAGTGTAATCAAGAGAATTGAGTGGAAATAGCATTTTCCAATTAGCCGTTGTAGTGTCGTAGATTGTAAATTTTTTGGGCACGGGAAGGAAATGGAGCAAATTTTACCCTGCCAAACCTTTAAAAGTATTTGTGCATCATGTGTGGGAATACTTATATTCTAATTTAAAAGAGATGCAAATTTTGACATGACTTACCCCTATACACAAGTACTAATCCCTCCCCCAAAAAAACACATTACTTCAATAGCCGGATTAGCTGCTGAAAAGTTTGGCTTTTTCTTCCAAGCCAGAATTTGTTTTTCCCTTAACATTCATCTATCCAAAAGAGAGCCACAAACTTAGCAATAACCTAGATCTCAACAGAAACCTTTCTTCTCTCGCTCATCGTCGCGCTGTAGGTGAAAAGTCTCTATACTATAAATATTTTCGCGGACTCTATTGGAAAGGAGCCACTATCGTCCTCTTTAATTGTTTCTAATAATTCAACAAGCGCGTCATATGCATCACTTTATTGGCCAGTTGCAATATCCCAGAATATCTCACTTCTGACGTTCATTCAACCCTAGGATCACCAGGTATAAAGCAAATTGCCTGCAGAGCTTCTTTGTGTGTCGACAAACCGTATATAGAAACCCTGGCAAACATATACAAAGAAGCCAAAGCCGGATATCCGGAATTCTCCACCAATAAAGGAGTATGTCAAGGAGACGCAATATATCCAAAGCTCTTCACGGCAATACTTGAAGAATCTTCCGTAAGCTAGACTGGGACAACAAATGTCTATGCATAGACGGAGAATACCTCAACCACCTAAGATTCGCTGATGACATTGTTCTAATCGCCAAGAACCCTGATCCTGATGAACTTCAACAGCGAACTGACGAACGAAATACAGCATGCAATAAAGTAGGTCTGAAGATGAACCTAGTCAAAACCAAGATATTGTAACAAACCCAAGCAAATCCAACTGGTACACAAACAAGACATACAAGTAAACAACACTACACTGGAAGTAGTAGAAGAATTCATGTACCTGGGCCAACTAATACACATCTCGCGATCTCTACTACCAGAAATCAACAGGAGAATAAAACTAGCATGGAGAGCATTCGGTAGAACTTCAATCATATTCAAATCTAGAATGCTACTTCACCTAAAGAAGAGAACGTTGGATCAATGTATACTACCAGTCATGTTATACGGATGTGAAACCTGGATACTAAAAACCGACATAACAAGAAAACTTCAGGTAGCACAAAGGGCTATGGAACGATGCATGCTAGGAATAACTAGGAGGGACCGCAAGAGAATAGAGTGGATAAAACATAAAAGGTGATAGACGTCATAAACAGGATCAAGTATATATATATATATATATATATATATATATATATATATATATATATATATATATATATATATATATATATATATGTATATATATATATATATATAACAGAAGATATAGCTTTCACTTAGTAAAGGTCACTCTTTTCCTCAATTACACCCACGGTACATTAGCGTACTTAGGTTTAGACCTTCGTGGGTTGTCTAAAGATAAAAAGAAATAATTCATGAACGCCAAATTGGCGGCTCACGGTACCGTCATACGACAAAACCTGACTCAGATCAATTTACTAAAAAATATGTCAACGTTAATTCACACATTCCAACTTTGCGGGATCTAACTTTGCAAACAACTCGAAAAAAGAAACCCCAATCTAAAAACTTTGGAAGTATGGGACACAGTTTCCTTAACTTTTCTCCTCTTTCACCGGTCTCTTTTCCGAGTAGATAATTTTTTTCCACCGTCGGGAAATCTTTTTATAATCTAATAATAAAAAATAAGGTGGATGTCTTCAGTATTTGAATGTTACCGAAAGACTGACGGGACTCAATAGAAATCAAATCAGGACGATTGAATTTATTCACATTTTTTTTTTATTTTTCTCGGGTCTCTAGTAGAGGTATTTGCCTCTTTTCGTCTCCTACTTATACCCTTAAATTTATAGCCACCCCCGCCCCCTTAGGGGAGCATCAATAGGAGTCAATTTAAAAAACCTTGTAGCTGAACGACTTTTTTTAAAACATTAATTCTGAATTATAATACAATTTAGAAACACTATAAAAAAATAGAGGTTCGATCTTCGAATTTCTGTAGTTCTAGTGACGTAATTAATTGGCAAATACTAGCACTATGATGACAAGAAATATTACATTATCATGTTTTTGCTTTAATTATGTTGACATATACAAATTGTATCAACAGCTTTTTATCTCCGACTGATGTTTTAAGTACATATAATATAATATACACAAGTCGGCACTCTGACTATATTGTTTTCTACCAGCCTTTTTACCTGATGACTTAAAATGAGTAAATTAAAAGTAAAAATCTATACCAATTTTGAGAAATGTCTATAAAACCGCCTAGTAAAGAATCAGATTTTTTTATAAACATGTAGTATAAGTAGTAGTTCTTACATCAGAATTCCACCAGAACTATTTAAACAACAACCAAACAAAATCCAAAAAATTCGGTCAAGGGCAAGGTATACTTGCACAAGCAGCCCCCCACGTTACCTGAGCAAACCTACCGCGCTACTCGCCGCCGACTGCACCAACGCCGTGTCACATCGCGTATGCGCGGAGCTGAGTGGGGGTTTCGACTGAGCCAATTTAAAAATTTTGAAAAACCTGTAAGGACAGAAATTGTTCCTTACATCGTGAGAAATATTTTTGTCGAACAACTTTAACTCTAACACCAATGGTTCAGCGTTTCAGCAGTTATAAGGAAATTAACAATTAAATTTTTTATAACAATTGATCGCGCTAGAATTTTTTTATCCTGATAATTTTGGCTCAATCTACACCGAATTCTCAATGTCCATGATTTTTTTCAGATTTTTCTGAGGGATCCTTCTGGTGATAAGGGTGGACATCAATTTTTAAGCATTTTCCCGAAAAATGTGCTTCAATAAGGTTTCATTTGATACCATACACGATGCCCTTGAAAATTTTTTTCCATTGCCCAATGTATCTCCCGAAATTAACACCCAGAATTAAACTTTTTGTATTTCACATCTATAATTGGGCCACCACACTCTATCTTTGTGTCAAATTTCAAATTTCTATGTCGAATAGTTTCAGAGAAAATCGCCAGACGGACGGACGGACGGACACCGAAGTGATTCCAAAAGTGTTTCCTTTGACGGAACACTAAAAAGGGAACAATTATTAACACATACATAATTTGCCAAATGTACATTGCACTTAACAAACTAGCAATAAACGGCAACGCTCAAAATATTTATTGAAATAAATTATAACACGAAAAGGTGCATCACACTGGTTAGCGCCTGTTCATTAAGTTAGCGTTTATATATTTTATTGCTGCTACACTCTAGAAAACAAGGCTCCTCCACCATTTTAAACTAGTTTTCGTTAGATGAAGTTGCATATATGCATATATCAATTAATTGTTGTAACAATAGTACTCAACATTTCGACTTATATTATCTTAAATCATCCTCAAGAAAAAAAATTATGGGTGTTTGAAAAGTTAGTATGGTTTTCCGAAGAAAAAAACCAATTTCGCAACTTTTCCTGTCAAAATTCCTATATACACTTACCGAAGAGTTTTCGTCACATCCCAGAATGGAATAATAATCCTCCCTCACATCTTTCTTGTAATTTAAAATTTCCCCGACACTAGTCATCGTAAATCACTGGGAAAAACTGGCTTTTTCACGTAACTTTTAAACCACCGGACCACAATCACCTGTTCTATACCACAACTGCTCTTGATGTGCTCCTCAATCCAGGGAAAAATCCTGGAAACGGGATAGGCAAGGATGTAAGGACAAAGACGGAAAATGTAGGGTATGTTCGCGAACTAACAGCTTATTTTTATTGTTTCACGTTAACATAACAAAGATTCGTCTTTAACTAATTCGCAAACCTGCTGTGCCGTGAAGTGAAAGTCCTGATTTAGTTATTAACATTGGAAAACCCCGACACAATGTTAAAATCGCTTAAAAGTTGAATGTTTTTTTCTCAGAATGACGGAACGCGCAGAAGTGAGAGGACAAATCGATGAACAAAAGTTGTTCCTGTCTCACACACTGACCGATATTGTTGTAGACCAGTCAGTTATACTAAAAATGTCTGACATTTTTGAAAATTGTTGTGTATGAAAATTGGCCCACGGGCGACCTCTTAATAAATAAAATAAGCCCAAAACGGGGAGGGGTAATACATATCGGTCTCTAATAAAAGCCTTACTACCATGGAAGACAAAAATATCAAAATTATGTATTCTTATTTAAGTATTTTTAAAGAATCCATAAAAAAAATTGAAAAATTGTTTCTATTTTCAAAAAAAATTGTAAATGGGTATCCTTATATGCACAGGCAGAACTTTGAGGTACTCCAGCATAAAGAGTCATTTATTTATTACTAATTTGTTAACACCATATGAAATAAGGCTTAGAAACATTAATTATTGATACCATATAAGGCATGCTATGACATATCCTCCAAAAAGGATTTAAATTATAACATGACCGGGCTATAATACTAATCACTGACCGACATTCTAAACGACATCGACATGGTGTTCGTATTTGAATTCGAAGTTATTTTTGTGGATTTAATATAAATTTTGACTCGTGATATGACGTTTATTATGTGATAAGAAGTTAAGCGGTCATTTTGTTGTTAATTCGTAATGTACACAAACTTAAGAAGAATTCATTAAAGCGCATGCGAAAAGTTTGGGGGAATATTGCTCATAATTTTGTTTAAAATGTTGTATAATTACAGGTTTTATTAAAAAAATTACATCGTTCATGACATATTGTGAAATACATCGGCTAAAAAACTACCTAAATGGAAAATCATTTTACTTGAGTCGGTCCTCCTCTACTATCTTCAAAGCTATATAGATATAACAGAGACTAATGTAAAATTCCATATGTCAAGAAAATATTTTGTCAAATAAAGGAATTCGGCTTTTACGAATTTTTAGACTGAATCGTATATAAAACTTTAACAAGTTATACATTTTCGGAATCTCCAAATTTGCTGTCAGATAAAACACCGAAATTGGTTATGGTATAGAAGATACAGCTGACTAAACAAATTCTATTAAAATTAAATATTTACAATAAAAAATTTTCAACTTAATTCGGTTTTTATGAATTTCTAGACTGAATCTTTTACGAAACCTTCACTGGAATTTCAAGAAAATGTCCTACAGGATAAAGCAATGCTCACGGAAATTCAGCATGGTGTAGAAGATACATACAGTGAATAAAATAAAAGCTTCTGTTAAAATTAGGTCTTAAAAATGAAAAAATTTACTTTAATTCAGTTTCTCAGTTCAGTTCAGTTTACTTTAATGCATTTTGGAACTAAGTCGTCTACGGAACCCGAACAAGTTATATATTCTTGAAATCTCCAGAAAATTGACTGCTAAATAAAGCAATATTCGCAAAATTCGCACAGTATAGAAGATACCGCTAATGAAATAATAGCTTAACAACACTATATATAAGCCCATAATATGACCATAAATATGTTAATCTTACATTAACGGCACGGGTCTATTGTTTCCGGAAATAGAATTAATATTCTAAATTGCATTGTATCATCCGCATGGTGCATCGAGAATGATTAATTGTTTAACTCTTTGAGCTGTGGCCAATTAAGTGCGATTAAAATTAACAGATTAAATTTGGATGAATTAATTGATTATCTTTTTTTGTGACATGTCTCCAACAGGATGAAGAATACATATTAATTACTAACCAGCCAAATTTTATTCAAAAATTACTAGTATTCATATTATTATTTAAAATTTCTAGAAACTTTTAGGAATACCACCTTCCACCTAGCATATTATTGTGGAAACATGATTTTTGAAAGTATATTTCTCCAAAGATAAGTTTTTTCAAAAACCTATTCCTCTAAAAATATATTTTATTACACCAATAGCTCCTTTAACTGCTTCTTAATACCTGTAGAATAGGTTTTTGCAAGAAACGCCGTAAAAACAGACAGATAAACAGCTTTTTATAACAGTTATGTGCACTTAAGGATCCATAGTGCCCAAAAGCAAAGGGCGTTTAATATTAAATGACCCGGTATATGCCATTTAATGTTGTTGGTGAAAAGGTCAGACCTTTGTTCCCAAATCCGGTGCAATCTGCCTAAAAGCTGGGTAATTATTAATTATTTTGAGTCGGCTTTTCTCTTGGCTGCTGGTAGGAAGTCGAGAACAGCAAAAAACTTAATTAAAAGCTTTTTAACATAAGGGCCGCTTGTACAAAAAAAAATTGAATAATGTTTACATTACAGCGGTACGATCATCTTTAAATATCAGATTGTTCTCAAAACTGGCTCCAAATATGTTTAGAGAAACTTCGTGGTAAATGGCAACAGTTTTTATAATGGTGGTAATCATAACAACTGTTTCTGTGGTGATTTAATTAAAAATTAAGTTAAAATAGGCTAACAAATTTTTTTTTTGCCATAATCCAGTTTGTACTAATTTTTGGACGGAGTTGTTAATGAAACAGTAACCTCCTCACCAGTTTCAGTAGAGTTCTGAAGCTCCGGGTTCCCTCCAACCTCGGAAAATTTACATCGCTTTAATTGACTTTTACGACCTGTACCCGATTTCAACGGAAATCGCGGAAATTTCGACTTTGACGTTGAATAGCTCCGAAACGAAACGTCCTGTATAACTGAATTTTTTACCGAAGCTAGTTGAACTATTCCTCTATCAACCCAAAAAATTTGATTTCTCTCCCTCTGACTGTTTCCGAGAAAAACAAACCTGTTCGACTTCAGGTTAAGCCTTACGTTAACATGTAGATTTAGATTTTTGCTGATCTCATAACGTCATTTTTCATTATGGAAACATGGCTTGCTTTTTAAATTCTAATAAATTATACCGAAAAGTAACCATTTTTTGTAGCTAAATTATCCTAGTAATTTTCTTCAAAACATTTTTTTTTTGGTTTGTAATGACTTCCTTAAACGATTTAAACAATTAAAAAAAATACGAGCTTATTCCTTATTGTCGGAAGGAAAATAAAGAGATACTTTACTTTACAGTTGATTATATAAAAACTTCTTTTAAATTTGAACAACTAAAATTAAAATTTTGTACTCAAATTAAGTTTTTTAATTTCTGGATCTCAGAATCAGGATTTCAGAATCTCCAGAAAATTTGCTATCGGATAAAGCAATACTCACGGAAATTCGGCATACTGTAGGAGATACAGTCGATTAAATAAAAGCTTTTTTAAAAATTGGGTTTGCAAAAACCCACAAAACTCTTACACCCAGATTCTCCAACGCTAGTCCGGTCTAATTTGACAACCAAAAGTTTTAACTGACAAGTGTAAGAATAAGACAACTAAGTTTTATACTATTAATTTATTTCTGAGCTTTTTCGCAAATTTGTAAAGAAAAAGGCAATTTTAGAATGTACTTTCGACAATAGAACTTAATTCATTACAGCAACTCATTCCAAGATTCCAAAATCATTTGGAAACCAAGCAAATTGCTGAAATATCAGAATAATTTTAATGACGACCTATTAACAATGACAGGACCGAGACCTATCAAAACATAACTGATCGACTATAAGATCTTAATTTAAACCAGTATTAAATCTTAAACCTTCTTAGTGAATCTGAACGTAATATTTTTTTGTGTAACAAAACATCACATTCGTTTAGTAATTTTATACAATAATAATTGTCATTCTTTCACCAGCCTATACCACCGAATATAATTCGGTGCCTATACTGTACATATGTAAATACAGCACGCGCGTTTTGTTCATTCATTTATTCATCAATCCTCTCTCCCTAAACCCAAGCCAAATCCCCCATCTGGCATCGACCGTACCCGAAGGTAGTAGGCCGGTCATCTTCATTAGGTACTTGAATTTCAGTACATCTTTCAGGCCTGAAAATCCGAGGATATCCTTCCCCCACTTCTTCCTGAAAATCAGCTTCAAACGCATCTCAGAAAGCTTTATAGTGCATTCTCGATTCTGACTACCGAGCTTAAACGGTTTCGTCAGTGTAGGTTATGCGCACTGTTTCGGTTGATTTTCTGTTTGTTGACGTTGATTCAAACAAATTCGCGGGAATTTGTCGTTTCTTAACGGATCGACAGACGGACAGTTGTTTGTGAATGTGTTTTTTGTAATCGATTCATGAGTAAGTGACGTAAGAAAAACTAATTAAAATTTTAATATATATTTTTAAATATTATTTGTGAAATAGTTATTTTTATGTATCACGTTCTTAGTTATTTCTTTACGTGTTTACTTTGACACTATGTCTGAAAATCCCGAAAAAGTATTTTTGCGGATATTACAATAAAAAAGAAATCAACTTAACATTGGATATTTATTATTTTCACCTTCTCGAATTTTTTTCTTGGAAATTATTGGCTTGGGTAGTCCTAACTTTCTGGGTTTATAGAGGGATACTGCCTTCGGTAAAAAATTCAGATACACAGGCAGGGCCGTTCCTGGGGTGCTTGCCGCCCTGGTGCAAAATTAAAATTGCCGCGCCAACCAAAAAATGTTTAGGTTAATTTTTCTTGGGGTTTTTAATTACTTTCTTTTATGAGATGCAGGATTGTTGAAGCATTTAATTTGCTGTATTAAATTCATATTAAACATATTTTTAAATGTTATATTACTCAAAATGAAAACTTCTGGTTGATTTGTTGTCTTTATTATTACCGTAATGATATCCAAAAATCTGTGCAGTTTTGATCTATAAAATTACCGTTTTACTAGCAAGAACAAAAAAAGAATAACCTAATATCCAATGAAAAACAAAACATTTGTTTCATTTAAAAGGATATAGCAGCAAGATCATTTTAAAAGGTGTTAATTTATCGAAAATTCGTTCGTTTAAAGGAGGTGCCAGTCTAATACTGTACATGTAATGTACATTTTGTATGTATGTACATGTAATGTACACTGCGTATACGCTGTATATGTAAGTTTAGGCACTAATTTTTTATAAACCTTTTGCCCACTAAGAAATTTATATACATAATGAATTATTATAAGAAATTGGAGAGGGTATAAAAGAAAATAATAAAAAAAGAAAAAATATCAATGGAATTCCCAAATGTGCATCACACATAAAAAAAAAATTCACCCTTTTGCCTTCTTTTTTCTCAAAGAATAGAAATTTTCCCACGTTCCTGCTTCCAACTTAATAGGGAAAAATAACGAAGTTCGACCAAAAGGCACCATTCAATAAATCCTTAATTCATCCGTCCGAGGTCCAGGTGAGTTCTTGCTCCTTTTGCACTTCTTTGTGAAAGGCAGGACATGGAGAATAGGATTAGGGATAATAATATAATATGTCAAACAATAACACCAGGCATGTCATCCAATGTGCGGGAAAATATCATTAGAATAGAAGAATTGGCATGTGCATCTATTCGAACTGTTAAGAAGAAACTGATTTTTTTGTGGGTTACAAAAATAATGTGCATTACGTTTTAGTTTAAATGCAAAGATATCTATGTCTGTATTTAGTTAGTTTTACCTACAGGATTTTAGTTCTACCGCAAATACAATCAGAATATTTCAAAACCCATTAGAGATAGGGAGAGGACATTCTTTACAAAATGTGAACAGTTTTTGACGAGCAATGGGATAGCAGAAAAATATATAGGGTGTTCCATTTGATAAAAGTGATATTTTTAATTAGTTTTCTGACTTTGGACCTAGAAATAAAGAACCCTGTAAATAAGATGTCAAATATTTCACAGTGGCTATATTTTTTTGACTTAATTTATTCAGGATACAAATTATGAATCGCTTGAAGTCAAAATTCCAGTAGTATTTTCACAACAAAGAGTGCCTATTTCTTTATTATTATTTTTATTTCTTTAAAAACATTTTCTGTAAACAACAGAGATCCGGATCTGTTTCGAAAAATAGCATTTCTTGGAAGTGATTTTTAAATTTTAAATATACACGTTTCATGAGTAATTTTTTAATGTGCTGTGAGTAGGTTAAAAGCATCACAAAGCTTAAAATACCTCCGCGATCTGGTTTCTCTGACATAAATTATGAAAAAAGGTAATTAATTATTACGTTTTCCTTAATGCAACAGTCGGTTTCTGACGGATATTAATTTGATTATTAATCATCGTGAGACAACAATCACAATTATTAATAAAGTACTCATACGAGCAGAAAAATTGTTGATATTGGGTATAAGAAAAGCAATATTCGCGGATATTCAGCATGGTTTAAAAGACACAGTCACACAAGCTATACAAGCTATATAGGTAATACAGCTGATTGAATAATTAAAAATCGTGAAAATTAAAATTTTGTCGTAAATCTATTATGGTGAACTGTTATCTATGTAAAACTAGACTATACAGTAGTCCAAAGGAGGGATGTTTATTTGTCCCACCCATATAGAACCTAAGCCTACCACATTGACTTTACAAATCAATGGTCTACCATTGAATTTTATCAACTTTTGCACACGATAATTCTCTATATCCTCACGAGTTCAAGAAACATTATTTCATGATTCAACATAAATTTTCCCAAATTGTTCTAAAAATATACCCTCTGTGTTTTATTGGAAAACGATGTTTTGATCACAGCGTGAAGCTTCTTTTTATCTTTAATTTGTTTTGACGTGGCGAGAACTTAAAATATTTAATAATAATCAATTTAAAGATTTTAGTGTCTTTCCTAGGATTGGCTAAACATCCTGATAAAAAAAACATATCTTAACTAATATGGCTCAGTGTCGGATACAGAGGGGGGGGGGGGGCGCAGGCCCACAAGAAGACCGTAAAATGAAAAATAAAATAAGCATGACTATTTTGGGTCTGGGTGTCCTCCCGCTATTGCGATTTCTGGGCCCTTACCCTTCATCAGGCAGGCTCACACCCAGGGTGTCTGAACAACAAACAACATTTTTACCAGAATCAAAATAAGACCTATCCATCGGTTCATAAAGGATGGGTAAGACTTCAAAAGGAGGTCTAAATGAATATTGTTTCACTTTGTAGACGAGTTCTCCCGAATGGCCACGTTAAAAGAATTTTTTTAATAAGGTATCCGTGTTAGTAAAACCTTAAAAAACTAATTCCTAGCTACCAAGAAATATTAAAGTTTCCCAAAATATCCAAAAATAAACCTTAATTAACCCAGTTTCGTCAATATCCGACGGTGTTTACACAAAATATTCCATTTCTCGCTGATGTATCTACCTAATTTCCGATGTAACTTCCCATTTCTAGCAAAAAATATTAAATATTTATAAATATCGTTTTTAACTTAAATTTAGCAGACGTGGCGTAAGTCATACACCTACGATTTTAAACAAATGGGAAAAAAATAGGAATGTCGGGTCGCTTCTAGGAAAGTGCCAGGGACGGACTTCGCTATTCTTTTATTTCTATTTATTTCTACAAAAGGACTAGCAGAGGGCCAATCCCTGCAATCGGCGCATATCTGTCTATGTCTCCCCTATAAGACCTAATCTAGAATACTGTTTTTATTAACATTTTTTAAACTATTAAAGGCCAACATACAATTTTCGAAATGCATTATCGATAAACGTGATTTTAAAAAAATTTATTCTCTGTAGACGCACTATCCCTAGTTTAAGGTTTTTAGTAATCATCAAGAAGTTTAGTACTAAGAGAGGTACAGCAAATTTCTTGCCAATAGACAGAGCCATACAGAGCGCTTAATTTTCTTACAAGCTCCTTTTTAAATCAGTAATATTCAGGGTGGTCCAAAAGTAATGGTACACAAACAATGACACCCTGTATCTTGGTTCTTATCAACCTGGGGAGTCTGCTGCTGAACCATGGACCATTACTTATAGACTATTTGTTGCATAGGAAATTTCAAATGCGATTATCTCGTAAACGGTTACTCCTAGACACTTCAATAAAGTATACCATTTTGACGTCGAAGAAGTAGGATAATCGATTTTTTTAATAGTCAGATCGATATACTAATCTTAAAAAAAGTTATGTTATTTAAAATGGGCGGTATGCCGTAGGTGGGGCCCTCTACTAGTGGGATCAAAAGTATGGACGAATTTGAATTCTTCGCCTCAAGGAACCCTCAAAAACCTAATTTCGTGCCGCTATGCTTCGTTGAGAAATAATTGAAAAAAATCGAAAACAAAATTCAAATTTTGATACCCTGTATCTTGGATATTATCAACTTTGGAATTAGGCAAGTGACAATTATTCCACCCACACCTTACTCCGACCCTGTCCCCTGAAACCGAAACATCTGTTTCAAGATCGACTCGTGCTATATGACTATATTTATAGTACGTCAATATAATATTAGGTACAGATCTTATGCGGCTGCGAAATATTTACAGAAATACCTAAAGGTTTATTATTTCAGATTTTAGAGATTGCAAGCAGACCCCTTAGCTATTGGTTGGTTTTGCTCTTTTTGTTTATGTGTAGAGTCACGGTCTTTATGGCCATTTAAATTTGTCACAGTCAGAGCACCTTCTGGAAGTTATTTGACGTAAAGTTGTGTTCTTAGAATGGATAACAGTTAGAGTGACTTAAGTAGTTGTGGAAGGGATGGTCAGCATCATGCCAAAATGAGGTAGCATGTTAAAATGACGTAGGAACGACGAAAGTACACTACGGTGCCTTTTCAAAAAACAGGGGTGTTTCCCAAAAAAAAAACAGAGGGCGGTTTTGCAAATAACAGGACTGTTTTCCGAAAAAAAACAGGGCTATTTTTCATTAAACAGGTTTTTTTTATCAAGAAACAGACCCGTTTTATGAAAGGAATGTCCTGCATCCTGCCAAAGTGACGTAGGTATGACGTAAGCACACTATCGCGCCTTTCTAAGATATGGGTATTTTCCAAAAAACGGGGCTATTTTGAAATAAAACAGGTTGATTTCCAAAAAATTGGGCTATTTCTTGAAAAAATAGCCCTGTTTTATGAAAAAAATCCTCTTTTTAGTGCGAAAATTAGCAAAATGGAACAGTTATGTAATCACTTCGGTGTCCGTCCATCCGTCTGTCACAGGCGATTTTCTCTGAAACTATTATACGTGTAGGGTATCAAATGAAAGCTTATTGAAGCATGAATTCAACAATATATTTTTTTACGCATTTTTTAAAACATTTTTCGGGAACAACGCTTAAAAATTGTGCTGTCCCCCACCCTTATCACCAAAAGGATCGCTCTGAAAAGTCGGAAAAAAGTCATGAACATTAAACATTAGGTGTAGTTTAAGCCAAAGTTATCAGGATGAAAATTTGTTATAAACAATTTAATTGTTAATTTTCTTATAACTGCTGAACCATTGGTTTTAGAGAAAAAGCTTTTCGACAATAAATATTTCTCACGATGCAAGGGACAACTTTTGTCCTTTGACCACGTTTTCAAAGTTTTTAATTTGGCTCAGTCGAAACGCAAGTGCATTACTATTAATAATTTAAGTGGGTAGCTAATGGCGCGGACCATTAAGTGTGCAAGTATAGCTTGCACTTGTCCGAATTTTAATTTTTTGGATAACAGCCCTCTTTTTCCTAAAACAGTCCTGCTTTTTCTAAAGATTTCAAGGATAGGACGTTAGGGTAGAAAGGGAAAACTTCTGCAGGCAGTTTCCCGTAATCTTGCCATCCTAGACGTGGAGAGTGACTTTCTGTGGTATATCATGTTGGATCTCCAACCATTCACAAAATATCTTTAAAGAAACCGCAGGTCAGCTATTTAAAAACAAATTCAGTTATTTTACACACTATATATTATTATAGATATTCGTCGTACCCAAAGGGGCCATAACTTCCATAAAAATAAATATCCTTTCCTTTTGGGTCAGTCTTTATCGTTTTTAGGTCCGATAATTAGCATTCCGCGCCCAAAAATGGCGGAAAACATTATCCAATATGGCGACCTCACGTCAAACAAAACTGTACAAGTAGTGTCGTTAGATTTTTTAATAGTGATAATAATAATTTATTCACGCTAGTATTCTATGAATATATGAATGTGAGCCCCTTTTCTAGCACTAGCTATTACCGGCGGCCTCGCTAAAGTTTTCTGAAATTTCATTTAAATCGCTCAACGTAGTTAGTACAAATCGTAGAATGTTTCGGTAAAAATAAATATAAACAAAACACAGGTTTTCACACAAATATATATGTCATCGTACTCTGTAATAAAAATACTCACTAGTGGGTTATTTTTGGACCTGCAGCTTGCATGATGCGGAATTATTTGGAATCACTTTTTCTCCCTAAATACGAAATCAAAGCTATCACGCCCAGTTTGTCTGAAGAACAATTTCACCAGAATTAAAATGAGACCTTATATCCATCGGTTCCTATAGGTAGGGTAAGATATAGTGGCTCGCGCTAACTAGTTCATCCAGTGTTACATCTGTCATTGTGGAAAATATAAAATTTTAAACCCGAAAATATTATTTTAGCCTAATTTTGACGGTTCATTTATTATTGCTACTTTTTAAATTATCTGATCGGTCAAGAAAAAAATAGCTTTTTTCGAAAATAAACTGTAAATCTTTCTGCCATCACCTTGGCCTGAATTAATGGAGTTATGGGATTCGATATAAATCGACTGGTAAAAATAGAAATCTTACAAATAAATAGTTTAAAATTCGAGGTTTTCGTATAAACACTGGATAATTAAAACTTGGAGAGAGCTCGTCGTAAAAAATAATGTTGTTTATTATGAAAATTATTGGGTTAGGATCCTGGGGTCATTCACTGAGGAGATTACAAATGCGCGTCAGCTCGTTTACATTCCATAGGCGTTGATTTTATAAACATTCAACTTTACAGCATATTTTTCCCAAAATCGGCGAAATGGTTGTTTGGGAACTATTTTATATTGTTAGGTAAGATACAAAAAAAAACGTCCTCAAAGTATGCCGTGGAATCAATCCCACATGTCTTAAATTATTACTTTTGAAAGGTAACTAATATAGGTAAAAGGCACAGGTGAATGAAAAATAAAACTGTCAAGTTCTGAAGTTCTGATTTTGAGGAAATTACATTATTGTCATTCTCATTGCATAACACAAAATTAAAAAAAAGCAAATACAACAAAGAACCTAAAAATTATCAATTTAAACTAAATGAGAGACGTGTCCACCTTCTACTTCCAAACATGTTCTTATTGTTCTTATTACAACATCAAAAACATTGGTGAGCACTTGGGGGGAGTTGTTAATCTCCTGAAATTTATTTGTATTCTAGCCCGTAGGTCTTCTAAATTTTCACAAGGGGTCTTGAAAACCGAGTTTTTAATGTGTGGCCATTAAAAAAGTCGCAAAGCGTAAGATCGCAGGACCGTGGTGGCCACCTAACTGGCATATAACGACTAATGATTCGGTCTTCGAAAAATTCTTCCAAAAAATTTAAATTATCAAGAGTAATGTGAATTGGTCCGCCGTCCTGCTGGAAGTAACCTTGTCGCATCTCTTCATCGTCTAATGCGTTTACAGAATTTTCCAAAATTTCATTACGGTATGGCGCCGAATTGAAAGTCCCTTTAAAAAAATCGGCCCAGTTACCCTTCATTTCGATATGGCCGCGCATACGCCAACATTCAGTGAATGCAGATGCTTCTCTATAAGGAAATGTGGATTTTCAGAACTCCACATTCTCTCTTGTTGAGAATTTAAATAACCAGAAAGGTAAAGCCATACCTCAGTAAAAAAGACTTTTTCAAATACGTTTCCATTATTATGCAAACTATCCATTAACCACTCTGAAAATTGAATTCTCCGTGGCTTGTCGTTTGGTAACAATTATTGGACTGAGCTTAGATGATAAGCGTGCATATGCAGGTTATATTTCAGGATTGTATTGCAGGTTCCGTAGGATACATTTACTTGCTGGCTTAAACGCCGAATAGGGGTGTGTGAGTGTTCATTAACAATTTGCCTCAATTCTTATATTTTTTGTGCAGTGCGAACTTTGGGTCTCCCACTGCCTTCCATTCTATTCACACTTCCTGTTTCTCTAAACAAAGCCACAGACCTAATCAAAACTTGGCGAAACTGGTCGAAGTTCATGACGATGTGTGAAAATTTTGTTTGAAAATCGTGAATGGCATCCCGTGTTGAATAAACCCACTGGTCATCAACCCTTCTATCATTTGTAAAGTAACTTTTGATCATAAAAGTATTTTGTTCTGCTGCGATTATCATATTTAATTTTCTTAAAAATAAAACTTCAAAACTTGACAGTTTTATTTTTCATTCCTTTTACCTATGGGACCTTTCAAGAGTAGTAATTCAAGACATACCTGTTTGATTTCACGACATAGTTTGAGAACGTTTTTTTTTAAATTACGTTACTTTTCGATATTCCCTCGTATTTATGACATGAAATAATTTATCTTGGTTTGTGATGTCTTTCCAGTGTTCGATAAGTCTGTCGATTTTCTTAATAGTAAAGCCTGTCGATAATGCTTTCTTTTTGCCTTTCAAGTCACCTCTCTTATAAAACATATTGTTTTCTTCGGTTTTATTCAGGAAAATAAGAACAAAAATAACAGAAAATACATAAAAGACAACAAATTTTCTGTTGGAAGGTAAGTTAATTATAAATTGCTTTTGATCTTTTATTTACAGACATACCTAAAAGGTTTCAGTCAGTTTTCATAAATAAAACAAACAGATTTTTTTTTCAAACTACTTAAGGTACGTAGTATATATTTCTTAACCTTTTAGCTGTTTGATATACATATAAAAAACGGGGGTATCACGTATTTCGACGAGCTCTTTCCGATGCTTTAAATATAATTTTGATTTGGATCCATTTTGACCCCTAAACAAATTAAAAACCGTGAAAAATTTGGGTCAAAAATCGTAATTTTTCAGTTTTTCCCAAATTTTCCCAATTTCCAGTGTTTTAAGGTATAGATGCTATCAAAGATGAGTCGACCGCTGTCCCGAGTGGTCGGTAATACATAAGTTTCATATAGTACCCCTGTCGGTACTCGAATATTTGTTCCAGAACATTTATAAACTAGAATCACAGATCCATATAGCTAGAATCCATTGAAAACCCGAGTTTATTTCTTTACTGAAATAGCCAAACTCACTAAATGGTCAAAGATGTTAAAAATAACTGTTCGTGTACGCGTTCCAGGTTGAAGAATTCGTTCTGAAAACACGAGGTTAATTTCCTTTGGCCAATCAGGGCGTTTACAATTGCATTTTTTGAAAACCGAGCCACTGGAAATAGCAAATCATTCATTTTAATCGAGAGACCGTGATTGAATAAACTGTTGGGGAAAAATTATAATTAGATTTTAGGACTTCGGTGTATGTTATGTGTGTAATATTATGACTTCGGCTATTTAGAGGAATCTATAAAATTTTATACATATTGCCACAATACAGAGTGGTTCACTTTTGAAGCAGGAATTCAGAGCAAATGCATGTAGTGTGTTTAGAATAAGAAATATGCATATATTTTTTTATTACTATATAAATTAAGTAGGCGAAAAATGATAAAATTTGAAATTTAGCTCAGACTAAATGATTCACCGACGTTCTTTGTTAAATTTAAATTTGTACATAAATTCTTAAAATTATGGGAAATTGTGGGAGGTATGGAATAAATAGACCAATTTGAAATATTAATATCATCGCATTAGGTTCACTAGCATGTTAATTAACACAACGACAAAAATATGGAAAGCAGAGAGACATTAATTCTAGTGTAGCTTTGTAAAATAATGAGATTTTTGTTTCTTGGTGGGCACACCGTGATGGAACAGGAATGTTATTCAAAAGAGAGAGAGAGAAATAATTTAAATTTTGTTTAAGAGAAGCTTCCTTATACGCTTAATAAGCAAACACATTTCCAGTAGCTTCAGAAGATTACTTAAAGCAATATCCCGCTAATTTTATTAAGACCCTTGTTTACCAAAGAAGAGACATATAGTCATATCCAATGAATATCTCGGCTAGTCAAGTTGATTCCTAATTTTAACCAAATTCTGAGCAGAATTTTTTTTTTTCGTTGAGTTAGGTAAGGAGATGTAACTGATCGAAAAAAAACTTTGTTAAAAAGAACTTTTACAAATATTTGTTTTTGCCTCAGTACAGTTTTTACCAAATTGTGTAAAGGATTTGTAACGAAACCTTAACAAGTTATAGATTTTTGAAATCTCAGATAAAGCAATACTTGCAGTAATTCGCCTGAATTGAGAAGATATAACTGATTAAAAAGCTTTTTAAAAATCAATCTAACAGAAGAAAAATGTTTTACCTTAATCAAATTCCATAATAAGTGTCCTTGCTGAAGAGCCGAAAATGAAAATTCTCTTTCTAGTACCGTCTTAAGATTAATTAAATCAAAATCTCACTAATTTAATTAGGACCCTTTTTATCTAAAAAGGAGACGGAAAGTCATATCTAATGAAAATCTCGGCCAGTCACTCTAATTCCTAATTTTAAACCTAAAAAGAAAGCATGTAAAGTATGCGCAGCTAAGTTCATTCATTCATGCCTTCCAGGTTTTATGAATTAAATTAATTTGGACGGAGAGCACGCGGTAGAGATCTATCAAAATGATAAATCTGCTACGAAAATTATGTCGTTCGTCATGTAATTTTGGTCGAATTTCTGTTTCTTGCTTTCTAGTTTCGACTATTACTATTATACATGGTGTGCAAGATAAGGAGGGCCAATATGGGGATCTCGTTAATAATCAGAATACAAAATGGGTTAAATGGGACAAAAAGTTGCATAATTTAAGAACTAATAATGATTTTTCAGATGATTTTTCAATTTCGAGTTATTTTGAAAAAACTAAATTTTCGAATTTTTAATTTATCTGTTTTCTGGTGTTAATATTAAAGGTACACAGAAAAAACACTATCGTATATTGAATTGGATACCCATTCACTCAATGACACACTCTGTTCCGTATTGCACAATAGAAATTCCGTTTATTTCAATGATTAGTTTATCATTGTTAACCAATAGGTTATAAGATTGCTTGAAATATAAGGTTTCATTGGTTTTTAATGGATCGTTTAAATATAACAATTATTTGATGCCAGTAATACCTTGTTCTAAATTCAATGCAAACTATCATTGGTTTCACTAGAAGTTTATTTGCAAGAATTTCATCATTTGATGCAAAATAGCTATTATAGTTTCAATTACAACAGTAATTAATTTAATGTAACTTCTAATGGAAAGAAAACATTTTTGTTTCAATTCAATCGTATTCGTGTTTTGAAGAACAATTACTCTTATTTAATATAATGAAGGATTTCTATTACACCAATTATACTTATATTTCAAACAAATGAAACACGTTTTATTATTTTAAAATAATTTTTATTTAGTATTATTAAACATACGTTGTTTAGACATTTTGTAAACAATTAAATATAAAAAAATCAGACTTTATTACACCACACTGACGCGAACACCGTAAACTTTTTATATTTATTTCACTCCAAATATAGGATCTGCTTCTTTGTAAAACTATCTCCTTTGACTTGTATGGGTACAGGATGCTAGATGGAACAAATTTGACACAGCATTCGAATCTCCTACACTTACAGCTAGATTTGGTGGAAACCAAATTATAGTTTATGTAAAAAAGATAGAGAAATAAGAATTTCTATTCGGAACTTGTGTACATTGAAACACAAAGAATTTGGGACGTTTTAAATTGGAATTTAATGCTGTATGCGGTCCCCCTAAAAAATACAGCAAATTTTAAATTGTGAATTTATTTCACTACATATCTTTCAAAACATATCGATACAAATGTAGAATAAAGTTTTAACTTTATCACCCTGTATCTCCCTTATTATCAGCTCTTGTACTAAGATAATTTAGATTAAATCAATCTAAAAAATTAACTGAGCCAAGCAAGCCTCTGATAAGATATGGCCCATTCGTTTCCAGACACCCTGTATGTGCTAACTGATAATTCTCAACTCAGCAATATACATTACCTTACCAGAAACCTATCCACAGTCCCTAGCCAAAATGCTGCGAGTGATTTTTTAAAATAAACAATAATTACAAAGTGTTTTTACTTCCTAATATTAAAATACATGGAGCGAAAATAAAAAAACCTTTATCCAAGCTTGCCTCTTCCAAAGCAAAGTGTTTACCGAAATTTAAACGATTTTAACGTTCGTTTTTCCATTGCTTTCGATAACAAAGAAGCCTTTCTGAGGATTATAAAGGATTATAATACAATTTAGTTGATAAAACGACACGGGGTTCTGCCAGAAATGTTTTTTGTCAAGCTTCCTGTCGGATTTTATTTAAAAATTCGGAGATTTAAGAAATAAAAAAAAATCGGAGCTTCTAAATTCTTACTAGTCATACTTATTCAATAATTCCTTTAGAAATATGCCTTGTCACACTTCAACATCTTCCTACAAGGTTGTCACACAGTAAAGTCACACTATCGACGTAAAGCAGTCCATATAGGGCCTTGGATTTAATAGACTAATTGGGCACTAAGCAGAATTGGGTGGGCAGTTCTTGCTAAGCACATTGTTTTTAAAGTATTGTTTGACTGATACAAATCTTTTCAAGTCGTATTTGGATGATAATGGGTCATTGTTGGCTGTACATCAACAAAACAATACGAAAAGTCAAAATCTCTTATCTGTGACTAATAATTTACTCACAATTATGGTTTCTATTTTTTTTTTTTTTTTGGAAGATGTAAGAGTAAGTGAAAAGCTTCTTAAAGCTGCTATATTGGATACGCCGTATTGAATTGTCCTGACTTGGGTTTCGTATCCACCAGGGAATATCTGTGGCAAGCCTCAAGGGTCTAGGTAATCAGAAAGTGCAAAATACTGCATTAAAAAACTTTTTTAAAACGATATTACAAAAATTAGGGATTCTTGGTTACAAAAACTTCACGCCCTACCCGGTATACTGAGGGTATCATATTCCTTTCATATGGCCCGAAAGAAATCAGCAGGCGTAAAGCAACAAGGGTAACAACATCTGTGTTGTATTTTCCAAATCTCGAACTTTAATTAGTAACAACATGAAGAAACAGATTTTACTTTTTTTACGTTGTCTGAAACGTATTGAAAAGTTATATATTTAGTGTTAAAAACCGGTAGAAATTATCGAATATAATAATGCACAATTACATTGTAAATAATTTATGCAAGAAAAATATAATAAAACATTAATGATTACTAATATTTATTTCTTTTTTTTTTCAGGATGCATCTTATCCATACAAAGTAAAACGTGCATACGACTATTGACTTTCAAGCGGAAGCATAAATGGCTTTTCTGGTCACGTACAATTGAAAATTTCGAGATTCATTGACCGCGCCGTACTACCCTGAGGAGACAATGGATCTTGGTGAGTATAGATGAGGAGTATTACTTAATTAAGAAGTGTTAATGACCATGTTTGGTGAGTGTTTGCGGTAACCAAGGTTATTTGATAATATAATAAACTCGATGGTATCGCCGTGCATTAACCGGAAACGTAGATCTCGCAATTTATAGGCTTTTTCAAGCATATTTTTTTTGTAAGTTTCAGCAAAACATATTTTAGACTAAAGTTGTTGGGCTTATTGGGCCCTCTCCAATGACATATTGCATGTTTATATAGAGTTGCCAATCGATTTTTTGAAATTTTTAAGCCACCGTCATTTAGAAACTAACAGGTCGATTTGGCCCATTTATGAATCAACTCTTTTCCTCATCGCCGAACAGAGCTTAGTCGAAAATGTTCACAAAGTATTTCTCATGCAAGAGCAGCCACAGATGAAATCACAGTTCATCAGTTTTTTAGTCATTTGGAAACCGAGTTAGAGGGAGTTTTGTCGTCAAATATTTTGAATTACGACGAGGCAAATCTGGTCGATGATCCCGGGCGATCAAAAATCATAACGAAGAAAGGTACAAAATAATAATCAGAAAAAGTTCTATATTTGTCAAAGGCATGCACCTCTAAATGCTCGTTTAAGTTTTAACATTAAATATTTTTCTTACATTTTTAACCTTTTGTTTCTTCATTTGTGTTACCACCCAGGTCTTTTTTATATATAAAAACATGTATTGAAGAACGTTATTTTACACTTAAAAAGTAATAGTTATGTCCAACTTTGATACACATTTTTACGTAAAGATAATAATACAAAACTCATCTGTACCTAAGTTACCCCTATTCCCAAGGTAACTTTGGTACAACTGAAGGGCCTGGCTATACAAGTTTTTAAAAGAAATTTGATAGTCATCTCTACACATTTGCTTTGAAAATTGAAAAATTTTACCTTAAAACAGTTTTTAGCAAATTTTGGGCAGAATTTGGTTTGGTAATCGGTTAGAAAATATATGGTTTTCAAATTTCCATATTATATTCCACATAATATAGAGATTTCTGCAATAGGTGCAGGTCTGTAAAATCTACCTAAAAATCGAAGAAATTTTTTTCCTACAATATCGTGTCAAAAAAGATAGGTAGTGTTACAAGACAAATGTTTTTTTTTTGACTATCGGGTGCATTGTTAATCAAAATGATCGTAAACCTAACCAAATTTAAGTATACTTTAGCAAAGTTCATGAACAAATTTTTATTTGCAGGCGGAATTTTATCGCCTTGCAAAAAGTACCTAATTACAAAAATATTTAATCTTGTTTTACAATAAAGTAGCTTCCTGCCATTTTTGACAAGAACTGACGGATATGTAGTTCGATAATAGGGACATTATAGTACTCAGTACAAGAATGACTCCATTACCTACAATCAGTCCAAAAATTCTTGTTATTTTGATGACTGAAATGATGTCATTATGATGGGACATTAAACGTTTGACTCAGTTTTGATAATTTTGTTAATATGGGTGCTTTAAAGATATGAAAATGACTTGAGGTAAAAATAAGTCACGAAAACTACTGACTCACTACCTAAACGCAAAAACTCCTTTGCATAATCATAATTTTTAATATTAATATTATTTAAATTTATTAACATCTGAGCTTGGATCGTTAGAAACGTCTTTTGAATGCAAATGATTGCGTTGTCTTTATGTTTCTCGATTAAGGGTCTCTTAAATCAGATTTTTTTAGATTCTTTTATACATAATGCATGTAAGGTTGGTGGGCAATAAGGTGCTGATAGATGTCCATAAAGTTTTGTGTTTATTTCGAATTCTAAGTAAAACGCGTAGACTGAAGTAAAAAATATAAATTGAAAAGTCGTATGCGTTTAAAAAATGTTTAATATAGTGTGTAACAAAAATATGGAAACCTCCAATTATCTTGCAAACCGTTTATTCGATTTTTTTGATCTTTTGTATATTTAGGTACGAATGGCGAGTTCCGCATTGTTGTCAAGTTTACCGTTTCCTGAAATCGACAGGAACTTTTTTTTTAAATTGAACGCTCTTTATTTTATTCGATTTTCGAATTCAGCTTAAAATTCTGAATACTTCTTATTGGGAATATTTTATCCTAAAAGTAATAGTTTTTGAGAAAATGGTGATCAAAAATCGCTATTTTATTGTATTTGACCTTAAAATACCTGTACACGAAAGTTTACCTGAAATGTCTGAGGTCACCATATTTTTGTTACACACTGTATAAACCTCAGGTTAGAAGATATGACCGATTTAAAAAACTTTTTTTGAAATTTAGTTATAAGAACAGGTAATTCTGGACAGAATCTTTGACAACAAAACCTTAATAAGTTATACATTTTTGCCAAGTTGCGAATCTGTAACAAATAATCCTGAAGAACTAAAAACACTATCATCCAATAAGACGACCTTGTTTTATTCAATTCTGCGATTCCTGCGAATTACCAGGAATTTTTTCTGGAAAATAAAATTTGCTTTTCACACTATATAACACTATGTACCCCGCCTGTGCAATACCATAATTCTGGATATGACATGCACCTGACATATTAATATTTATGATTGGTTGCTTGTCCTGAATACGAATTCTCATTGGTGCAACACAATGCTGGGAACAAATCGACAAGGTTGGATAAAATGTAAATAAAGCCGATTGGAATTCGATTGTAAAAATGCATTCGTGGTATTGTTGGTTTATGATTTTTTTGCAATCATTATTTGGTTGATAAACACTTCTAAAAATATTGATTTATATACAGTCTTTAATTTTTGAACCGTTAGATTTAGAAAATTAAGAGTTGCCTTGTGGTTGGGGAGGGGATTAATAATTTTTTTAACCTCTTGCTATCATCAGAAACGTATTTTCAAAGCTCCAATTAGAAAACATAACCAATATTCATTTTATTTTAAAATATTTGTTTCACCAAACCGCCATCTTATTCTTAGGGCAAATAATGACGTAATATTCCAGGATCATAAAGTACCCAATGAGACTTTTAAAATGGTGTATCGCAAGACCCCTGTTTCCCCTTAAAATTGTTTTTGAAGATGGCGTCCAGCAGTCATCTTGATTTTCCGAGAGCCACTTGTGCACCACAACATAGTATTTTTGTAGTAATTACCGTATGACAACTTTCAATTTTATAAATTTAACGGCTCAAACCTAAGCACTTAAAGATATTTTCTTTGTTTCCAAAGAATCCGTCTTTTTCTAGCTTATAATACTTTACATCCCACCTAATTCTTTTATTTATATATCGCATCTAACCTTTTTTCGTGCACCGTCTTTATTCGTCACATTTCTGCTCCTCGCATCATTACAGATCTGGCCACTATTTTACTTACTTCCCTCTGCTTGAGCTGCTACAGTCACACATACAAACTTGCTTCGTACATCCTCTTGATACAAAGATTTATATCGCCATCCTATGATTATTTCCTCAATTTCTTAATTTCGAAGCCCTGTGTGTTCAAAAACCAGTCCCAGTCACATTTTAAACAAACAATATAACAAAGAAATTGATTTACAAAATGCAGCTCAGGCGTTTTTTTTATTACTTTTTGTTTTGTTTTTACTACGTGTAGTGCCATGTAGAGCCGTATTTTGGTATTGGACATAGTCTGGGAAAATTTAATTTGTAGAATGTTGGTGTAAAAGTAAACAAAAAGTGCTTGAAACTGCTTTTTTTTATAAATTAGTAGAAAGTTTAGTTGTTTTGTTCTGTCGAAAACAGGGCTAGGTATCATTAGTTTGTTGTTGATATCGGTTAAATTCATGTAAAAACCAATAATTTTGCTATAAATTTTCTATCGTTCAATTACGCATTAAAATGGCGTACACTCTTAAGGAAAGAGTTGAAATTATTTCACTTTTCTTTAGAAATAACGATTGTGCTAGGACTGCCGCGTTATCTTAAAATGAATTACACCAACGATATATGTACACATATCGTTGATTACACTCAAATGAACACCTGTCGTTTTTTTACGGGCGAGAATTATTGGTGAAATTTTGTGAAACAAGATCATTGCTAAACCAAAAAAGAAATATTGAAAATTCTTTAAGAAATGAAGCTGTAGAAGTTGCAGTTTTGGGTCATATTGCAATTGATCCCACTTAGTACGAGGAAAATAATAATATAAATAATAATAATAATAATAATGTTATTCGTGTTTTATCAGGTTTTTATTATGGTCAATTGGTTACCAAACACCCTGTATAAACAATGCATTAAAAACCTATCGCTTTTCTACCATCATCGATATTGCCTCGCCTTACCTCATCTTAGAATGCGTAGCCATCCCCTGACCATCCTGTCGGGTGCTTTTTTCAAAAGGTGCCATCACAAGGTACCCGTCAAGTACCAGGCGAATAAAATCTCGCATCCCCACCACCGTTTTTTAATCACCAGCCATAAAAAGTTTTGATTCTCAACCTTCTAGGGAAATTAGTATTCTATGTGTTGACTTTTGGAAATGAGAATGTTCGTAGTACTATTAGTTGGTTGAAAAATACGTTAGTACTGTGATAAGTACGTACGGAAGTGTGGGTTGTGATTATTAGTGTCGGTGTAAAGCAGTGATTTTTTTGGATTAGTGATGATTTTTGGACGAGTTATAGGTAAAATTAGAAGACTTATTTCCTTATTTATTTGATGATGATTTATTAAAAAATTTCAATCTTAGAAAACGAGAGAAAAATTTCAGGATTATTTTCCTGAAAATAATTTTTTTTACGAGCGTGCGGAAAATAGCTACTTTCGCTCTTATATGCGTGCTGAAAGCTGCACTTGTTCGCACTATTGTTGAAAGTTTTTCAGCACTGACACAGGAAACAGTGCCAATGCCATTTAAAAACCAATTAGCTTCGGCCATAAATTGAACAAATCCAAGTACTTTTACCATTAATATTGCTATTAACAAATGAAAATAAAGGAAGTTTGAATTTTGAATTCTATTTTCACTTTAACGTCTATACTGAAAAAATATTTCAAAAAACTTCCAAAACTAGAAAATGTTCCTCACGCTCATAAAAAAAACATTGTACGCAACACGTAGGTAAATAGCTATTTGGAATTTTTTTCGAAAACACTTGTTTGGAAATTACATTTCTTTTTGGAAACAAATTCTTGACAAATCCGTGCAAATTTGTTCAGATTTGCTTAGGATCTTTTTCTTTTTCTTTATAAGCATTCTCCAAACCAGAATTCGAAATTCAATTTTCGGAAAACAGTATTTTAGAAAAAAAAGTCTATGTATGTATAACTTGCTACATAACAATTTAAAAAGACTTGAAAATACATTGACAAATACTTTTTTAGATAAAGTACATCGATGTAAACAACTTCTTAAGCATTTAAAATGCATTAGGCGAAAATTCTTGCATTCTTTAAAAGAATTAGTATTCTTTATCGGTCGTCAATTCGACATAGATTGATATAACGTATCTTAGGCTTACATTTGATAACCTGGAATAAATATAAATAGGAGCTTCAAATGCTATTTTTTAAAGATGTTTTAAAATAACTCGACCAGAGGAAGCAGAAAAAGCCGCAAAAGTATCTCAAAATCTCCTTCTATCGTCCTTAAAGTATGCCGTGAAATCAAATCACGCATGTCTTAAATTATATTACTCTTGAAAGGTAACATAGGCAAAAGGTATAGCTGAATGAAAAATAGAACAGTAAAGTTCTGAAGTTTTTATTTTTAAGAAAATATGGTATAATCACTGCAGAACAGAAAGCTTTTATGATCGGAATTTACTTTAGAAATGGTAGAAGGGTTGATGGCCAGTGGGTTTATTCAACACGGGACGCCATTCAGGATTTTCAAACGGAATTTCCATACATAGTCATGGATTTCAACCAGTTTCGCCAAGTTTTGACTAGATCTGTGGCTTTGTTTAGAGAAATAGGAAGTGTGAAGAGAAAGGAAAACAGTGGGAGACTCAAAGTTCGCACTGCACAAAAAATAGAAGAACTGAGGCAAATTGTTAATGAACACCCACAAACCCCTATTCGGCATGTAAGCCAGCAAGTAAATTGATCCTACAGAATCCCGAAATGTGACCTGCATATGCACGCTTATCGTCTAATCTCAGTCCAAGAATTGTTACCAAACGACAAAGCGCAGCGAATTCAATTTTCAGAGTGATTTATGGGTAATTTTCATAATAATGAAAACTTATTTGAAAAACCTTTTTTTAACGACAAAGCATGGTTTTACCTCTTTGGTTATGTAAATTCTCAATAAATCAGAATGTGGACTTCTGAAAATCCACGTTTCTCTATAGAGAAGCCTCTGCATTCACAGACTTCAGGGACTTTCAATATGGCGCGATACCGTAATGGAATTTCAGAAAATTTTGTAATCGCATTAGACAATGAAGAGATGCGACAAGGCTACTTCCAGCAGGAAGGCACACCAATTCGCGTAACTCTTGATAATTTAAATTTTTTGGAAGAATTTTTCCAAGACCGAATCATTTGTCGTATTATGTTAGGTGACCACCAGTGCAATTTTCTTATGGCCACACTCGGTTATCAAAACCCCTTATGAAAATTTATGGGCTAAGATTGCAAATAAATTTCAGGAGATTACCAAGTCCCGCCAAGTGTTCACCAATGTTTTTGATGCTGTAAAAAAGAAGAATAAGAACATGTTTGGAAGTAGAAGGTGGACATGTCTCTCATTTAGTTTAAATTTATAACTTTTAGGTTCTTTGTTGTATATGTTTTTATTTATAATTTTGTATTACTTATTATTGCTTTGGTTACAACAAAAAACTCTTTACCATTTAAGAAGTAAATAGACTCCCTTATTTTCAGACAATCCAAGTTATTTTTCTGTGCCCACTGATGAACCTGATTGCTGCGTAACCCAGCTCAGACGCAAAAACAGAATGGGAAACTCAGATAGTGCATCATCCGAGACGTCGCTGACTCGTCAACTCACCCCACCTCGATGCAATAATCGACGAGAGCTCAGAAATTTTTTGAGGTAAATATTTTTATGTGTCAACATCCTCAATAGACTTATTTTAATTGAATTCACCTTATCTATCATATTTCGGTCATTATTTTTCAAGATCATGCAGTACAAACTCAGCAGACTCGAACCAAGAGCTTCTGATCATGGGAGAACCACGCCTGAGCGATATGGCACCCGATCTGGCGTTTAAACACCCTAGTCGATCGAATTCCTTGAAGAGATCTCAGGACAACGGTCCCTATTTTCCATTACCTACCTCAGAAGAAACCGCTGATGAGCTAATTCAAGAAGACGAAGTCTTTTTGGAAGAAGGAGGTGCAAGATATTGCAATTTTAATGCTATGATAAGGATTGGCAGTGGAAACGCTAGTCCCAAAGGTAAAGATTAGGAAATTAAATTTTGTATCATTGTACTAACGTTCCTTGATTATCTGCAGGTGCTTCCAGTCCTAGAAGGCATTCCATCAGTACGTTCGGAGCCAGAGACAGAACAAACAGCGTCGCTTCGTCATCTAGAAGCTTTAAAGATGACTTCTCGCAGATGATGCAAGAGAGTGACGTCGCTGCAACGTCAGCCATTGACGAGCATTCTCTGAGGCATATGTCCTACCCGAGGAAAAGATGCTTGAAGTGCTCTAAGGGTAAGTAAACTCCAAACATTTTTATCTCACGAAAAAAGCATGTCTTCAAAATGCATTTAACAACATCAGCACCTAAATCTTACGAAACGTAACCGGTACCAATTTTCTTTAATAAATTATTATCGTATTATTGTTCATTGTCTCAATTACTGTGAATCAAAGTTCAACATCAACTTTGCCCCCTTTATTGTCACTATGATGCACAAATATAAACTAATATAAGTAGAGACGTATTTGATGATTGCCGACATCTTGTTTAGTCAAAATATACGTTCGTAAGTATTTTTTTTGTTTCGCATTTGACACAAGAACACATACATTTTTGGTTACTTTATACACAAATCTAGTAAATATTGAGTAGTTATCTTACAACAGACTAATTGCAAAAATAATAGAACAGATATTAACCATTTAAGTGAAAATTATCCTTATCTTCTTTTCTTAGATAATAAACCACCCTCTAATATAAATAGTTCTATTGTTTCCTTGTTTTAGCTTTGCTGTTACTCTACTAATTAAGATACTGCAACTTAACCTTTAAAACTTGTATTCACTGAAACAACAGTCTACTCTTTTTTGACAATATACATTTCTCTAACCTTCCACAAAAAAACAATTAATTCACATGCCATTGACAGTTAACAAAATGAAAGCCAAAATAAAAAAATATTTTGTATAATTAATATTAATGCTTTACAGAATTAGAATAATTTTATTAATGTTTAATTGTCGTGATTTTTGAACTTGATTGTGCTTTTTTGGATCTAAATTTCGGCTAAATTTTGTCGTTTTTCTTTTCGCGATAATAACTTTTAAAATATTGTGTGTGAATCCCCGTTTCTGATACCAATAAACATAAATAAACCGTGTTGAATAATTGTTTAAAAATTATCTATTTATCGTTATTGTTCTGTGGTTTCTAGCGTGTTGTCTGTTCAAGACCGCAAAACATATTTAATTTGTTGTAACCGAGGTATATTAAATTAGCATAACTAGCATTTTATTGCGTTTAATAATAACAGCAATACAATTTATGGTTTAAAACGTCGATTTATGGCCATATACAGGGCGATTCGGGAGGAAATGTCATTAGTTATGTACGTGTCCAGGGACCTAAAATAAACATATTACCGCATAATATACGATGCGGTTCGAAATATAGGTCGATTTCGAGCGAAGGTACAAAATTTTCTAGAAAAGGTAGCACAATGAATTGTAAACATGGTATTGATCATTTTTCTCTCTTAAATAGAGCCAAAAACTGCGTTTCGATTAGTGTTTTCGATATTTTTTTAATCCGGCCGATAGACGCCGGAAATCGCGAAAACCATATTGACGGTTCGAAATAAAAGTCTAATTTAAGGGCAAGCAAAAAATTTTCTGTGAAAGATAGAATAAGGACTATCGAGGGTGTTAAAGAATGATTCTTTCTAGCTCTATGGAATGGCGAAGAGTGCATTTTCCTACGGTTTTCCATTATTTGTTTAAAAATTTTTGTTCGGTGCCCTGCAAGCTAAGCAGTTCTGTATATGGATTTTTATAAATAATTTTTTTAAGGACAGCATAAATAATCTTGAATATCTAATATATAATACATACATGTAGAATTTTTTATAAGATATTACATTTGCTTTTAACGTAAGATAAAAAAAGGTAAAAGGTATAGGTGAATGAAAAATAGAACAGTCAAGTTCTGAAGTTTTTATTTTTAAGAAAATTACAATATTGTCATTGTCATTGCGTAATACAGAATTAAAAAAAACATACAACAAAGAACCTAAAAATTATAAATTTAAACTAAATGAGAGCCGTGTTCACTTTCTAGTTCCAAACATGTTCTCATTCTTCTTTTTACTGCATCGAAAGCATTGGTGAGCACTTGGGGGAGTTGTTAATCTAAAATTTATTTGTAATTCTAGCCCGTAGGTCCTCTGAATTTTCACAAGGGGTTTTGAAAACAAAGTTTTTAATGTGTGGCCTTAAAAAAAGTCGCACGGCGTGAGATCGCAGGATCGTGGTGGCCATCTAAATGGCATATTACGACTAATGATTCGGTCCTCAAAATTTCTTCCAAAAAATTTAAATTATCAAGGGTTAGGTACGTTAATTGGTGCGCCATCCTGCTATAAGTATCCTCGTCGCATCTCTTCATCGTTTAATGCGTTTACAAAATTTTCTAAAATTTCATTACGGCATCGCGCCGAACTGAGAGTCCCTTAAAACAAATCGGTCCAATTAACCTTCTTTTCGATATGGCCACCCACACACCAACTTTCTCTATAAAGAAATGTGGATTTTCAGAACTCCACATTCTCATTTGTTGAGAGTTTACATAACCAGAGCGGTAAAACCATGCCTCGTCAGTAAAAAAGGTTTTTTTAAATACGTTTTTATTATTATGCAAATTACCCATGAACCACTTTGAAAATTGCATTTGCTGCAGCTTGTCGTTCGGCAACAGCTCTTGGACTGAGCTTAGACACATTTCAGGATTATATTGCAGGTTCCCTAGGATACATTTACTTACTGGCTTAAACGCCCAATAGGGGTTTGTGGGTGTTCATTAACAATTTGCCTCAATTCTTCTACTTTCTGTGCAGTGCGAACTTTGGGTCTCCCACTGCCTTCCTTTCTATTCACACTTCCTGTTTCTCTAAACACAGCCACAAGTCTAGTCAAAACTTGGCGAAACCGATCGAAATCCATGTATATGTGTGGAAATTCTGTTTGAAAATCCTGAATGGCGTCGCGTGTTGAATAAACCCACTGGCCACCTTCTACCATTTTTAAAGTAACTTTCGATCATAAGAGCTTTTTGTTCTACCGTGATTGTCATATTTATTTTTTGTTAAAAATAAAAACTTCTATTTTTCATTCACTTATACCTTTTACCTATGCTACCTTTCAAAAGTATCAATTCAAGATATGCGTGACTGATTCCACGGCATACTTTGAGGACATTTTTTTATCTTACGTTACAATAATAATTATAATAATAGATAAATCAATTGCCCACTGTCGCCAATGATCAGGTTCTTTTCATTCTTCACGTCGCAGGGTGAGGTGAACACACTTTCCATAAAAAGTCAATAACTGTTTTATTAGCAAATGCAAACAGCCTATGTATTCAATCGACCAATAGACAAGACACTATTTCCGAAAGATATTACAAATCTACGCGAGTACTGGGTACTTCCGGCACGAGCTTTTTTCATTAATTTTAATAAAGCCCCTCCATGTGACAGGTTAACTTTATTACATAACTGGCACATGCCCACAGTTGGAGTTATTATACGTGACAATAATGCCCGCTCAGAGGTGTAGATGACCCTTGTGTACCCCAATGTACAGATAAAATATAATTATTTGTTTTTATAAATTTGCCAAAACTTTAAAGAATTACCAGGAATTCTAAAGTTAAGCCAGTGCTAACTTTTATATTTTTAGTGAATTCGGAGCATAAAGTCTAGCATAAGAATTAATTTTATTCATTTCTCCACTAAAAAATCGAGCTTCTATCGGGTGATAAAGCGTTGAAGGTTTATTTTTATTAGTAGTAAAATCAATTTGATTTTATTATATTTTAATAATAATATTTCTCAGGTAAAATAAAAATTTAAAAATCGTCTCCTTTTAAATTATGAAGTTTTGTTATTATTTAAACCCAAACCCAGGTGATTTTCTTAAAAGAGGTAATGGGAATTTAAGGCAAAATGTTAAGTAAGGTCGATTTTTGGCTATATACGTACGTATATATATTTTTGAAAATATGAAAAATCGCCATAACAACACTGCGTATATCATATTATTCCATTTTAATATCTACTCCTTCTGTAGGATATCCGTACTTATTGGCGACAATCGATCATTAAAAATGCGATCACGTTCTCAACTCCATATGCTGACGCCAAATCCCCACTGTTGGCAACCTACCGGCTATTGTTTTTCTTTAACAAGTTTTTGCATTATCAATTATGTATGTCTTCAGTATTATGCTCGGTTTTATATTGTGTCAATAGGTCTTAAATCCGGCGAATCTGGTGGATTCGAACTGAAACTGTACCTGGTTTGATTTGGATGAGGTTTTGGTGCTATTTTGCCTTTTGGTTCTAGGGTGAGTTTTTGGAAATGTGTTTGTTTATCGAAACATTCTTAGTTCTTTTTCGAAATGGCTTTGTTTTATTACAAAAAGGACTTCTACCTTATCTAATAATCGTTATAAAGGTGATATCTACATATCTGGGAAAACGTGGGGCTCTAAAATGATGTTTTGTCGGGTTATGCTTTATTTTACAATCACTTTTAATATAAAAAATAATATTTTGGATAGAAGTACTTACTTGGATCAATATTCCGTGTTCTGCTAATTATTCTACATAATCCAAAAGTATTTAAACTAAGTTCTGACTAAATCTAGTACTAATTTCTAGCCGTCTGCTATTTAATAGTTTCCTTAACAGCATTAATTTCGAGCGAATAAATTTAAACTTTAATCAATACAGGTTCGTGAAACGCATTGAGCAAACTTATAAAGTTTATTGTAAAAGGTAATCCTGATGGTTTTTTTGCTGTTATAAAGGAGCTTTGTTTTATTTGACAGTTAACTGTGGCTAAAAATACAAACAAAAGCAAGTCATCGCCACAATCTCTCCAAAAGCATCTCAAATAAATCATTTTTTCTTTCTCCCAAAATGCAAAACACTCAATATATCATAATAAGTCACTAAGCCATCGTCCCAAATCCGAGGGGCTTAGAGCTTTTAGAATATATATATATTTTTATTGCACATCATAATTTAAAGATATACGGCGACAGGCACACGAGTCCCGAAATATCCAGAAGATCCTTCTTTCCTCTCTCCAGAACAAATTCCCGAATTAAGCAAATGACACGCGTGTGGATTTTTTTATTTTAAATGGTCTTGTTTGGGCACGTTCTAGTTAATTCTTTATTGATCATGATAAATATATTTGTTGAGAATATTTCAGCAATATTAAAGGATGTTTAAACATGCAGAGCATTTTATTTGTTTAATAAGGAATGTGCACATATTGTTGTATTGCATGAATAGTTTAAGGAAGTCATTACAAACCCAAAAAAAATTATTTTAAAGAAAATTACTAGGATAATTTAGCTACAAAAAGTGCTTACTTTTCGGTATACTTGATTGACGTGAGCAGATTAACAAAAATAAGTGTCAATCTGCATGTTAACGTAAAGCTTAATATAAAGAACAGGTTTGTTTGTCTCGGAAACAGGCAGAGGGGGAGCAATCGAATTTTTTGAGTTGATAGAGATACTGTGAAAAATTGTAATATTTTGATGTTTGCAGATGATATGAAGCTGTATTTTAATGTAAATAATGAACAAGACTGTATCTTACTTCAGGAAGATATAGATAGAGTAACACAGTGGTCGGTTGTTAATCAAATGGGTTTTAATATTGATAAATGTTTTAGTGTTACCTATACTCGGAAGAGGGATCCGGTAATTTTTAATTATAGTATTTGTGGGACCGACATGGCCAGATCGGGAGAAATGCGAGACCTAGGTGTTATATTCGATAACCAATTTACATTTAAAAACCATATTGAATATGTTTCCAACAGGGCTCTTAAAATGTATGGCTTCATAGTCAGAAACTGTAGGCATTTTACAAACGTTCATTGTATTGGAAGGCTTTATGTTGCCTATATTAGGAGTATTTTGGAATATGCAGCCATCATATTATGGAGTCCCATATATGGTACTCATAAATATACAATAGAAAGAGTACAAAATAAATTCTTACGATACTTAAATTTTAAAGATATATAATGATATATATATAGACAATATGATCGGCATATCTCAAACACTTTTTTAGGAATTAAATACAATCTGTATAGTTTGGAAAAGAGAAGAGTTTTTAATTCTGTAATGTTTTTTTATAACTTACTTCATAATAAGATTGATGATCCAGCACTGTTGTCAAAATTAAATTTTTATGCACCATCACATAGAACACGAAATCCGCCTTATATGGATCCCTACCGTACAAATAGTTTCCGAAATGCACCAATAAATGTAATGTGTAGGCATGTTAATGATATACGTCTGGAATGTGATATATTTAACATTAGCAAATCTGAATTAACCACTATATTAAAAGATCTTCTCTTTGTGAGCGATTAGTTCACCTAATAGTACATATATTTATTTCTGTTGAAACCTTCCTACTCTGTAATTGGGCTATATGCCTGTTGAGTTTGTAAATAAATAAATAAATAAATGAATAAAAATAGTGCAACTAGCTTCGGAAAAAAATCAGCTATACAGGATGTGTCGTTTCGGAGCTATTCAACGTCAAAGTCGAAATTTCCGCGATTGTTTTTCTGTTGAAATCGATGTAAATTTTCAAAAGTTGTAGATGATCCAGAGCTTCAGAGCTCTATTAAAGCTGGTAAGGATCGGAAAATGGCAAGCAATTCTTTTGAATTTTTTTATGTCGAAAAAAGCCATTTGCAGGCCCCTCTTTGGTACCTAATAACTCGAAAACAAAATGCCGGATCGAAAAACGGATTCATAAGTGAAACTTTAAGATCTCAAATACTTTCAATTGCAATACATTTACCTAAATCTAAAACTACTTGAAATGGATACATTGGGAAAAACTGGAAATTTCGATTTTTGACCTAAATATTTCACGGTTTTTAATTTTTTGTGGGGTCAAGATGGTTTAAATTAATCCCATGTACGTCATCGGAAAGAACTCGTCGAAATACATAATATCTATATTTTTTAGTTTCTTCATTCTTTATAGCAAGGGAGCAATCATCGATTAAATTTCGATTTTTACTTTTTTATCCCCGACATCGGTACATTTGAATCCCTCTGTATTTTTTCGTATCTATTTTTTTAAAATTTTTCAATACTATCTTATAAAGGGATAATCACACTTTAAAATGAATACTGAATGGGTCATCCAGGAGCGTATTTAAGGTGTAAAAACTGAATTTTTTGATTGAATTTTCGAACATTACCATGAAATCAAACAATTGCAGATTATTTACTCGAAATTAATAATACATGATAAAATGACAGTTTTTGTTGCAAAATCGAAAGGTTATTGCCCTCCCAAGTGATCTGTATTAAGTTCTCAAGATGGCTTAAGATTAAAATATTCCGAAAACAATAAGAAAACCCAATAAAAAGTATTTTTACTGCACTTACATAATTCACTTTCTTTCCCGTAAACCAATAAGTATTTTCGACTTTTTTCCCATTAGTCCATCCGGTCTAAAAGTTTTTGTCACAAATAATGTGTCATTAAGTTCATTAATTTGATTGTTTGACATTATAGAACTTCTTTGTGCTTTCATCTCGTCGTATTTAACTTAAATAGACAATTAAAATGAGTAAAGGAAGGAAATTGGACACATCCGAACTTACTTAAGTAAAACTTTTAAAGAAATTTAAATTTGTAAGGCACTAAGGGCAGTTAAACGTATTTACATAGGTACCAACCATATCTTATTTAGATATATATTATGTATTTTCTCTTAAAACGAGCAGTCAGCCCTCATCATCATCAAAACACAAATTACTCGAACCACTTTGGTGAACATAATTTATATATAAGAAATGAATTTTGATAACCTAACTCAGAGGCTTTATTTTATAATTGAACAATTATTGTATGATTAAAAATAATTTTAAAAAAAGACAAAATGCTGCTAATTTGATAAAGGAACAAACCGGAGCAATCCTGGGAAAACCTGAGCAAACTTAACCAAAATTTACTTTAGTATTATGAATAACTCTGGACGTATTCGCTGGAAAAGAAAGAGGACTGAATCTACTCACTCCATTTATTTAGGATCGTCCGAAACAGGAAATCAACGTCTCCGTAACCTTTCCAAATCTGCCTTAACGACGGAAATCACGTGAAAATTAGGGAAAATCTTTTTGAAATTTGTCAATTACGAACGAAAGATTTGTCGGCTAAATTACAGGTCATAGCAGGAAGTTTAGGGGGACGTCTGTGTATGTAAATAACAAACACTGTTAAAAATAACCGTTTGTAGAATGAAAATATAGAGAAAACCAATAGTTTTTGGGACGTCACACCAGAGCATGTTTAATAAAAACATATATTTACGTTTATTTTACGTTTTGAATTGACTTAAATTGACTAAATTGTGAAATATGCACACAAACCTGTAAAGAAGATGAATTTTTCAGTCTAAACTTATTCTACTTAATTCCACACCATACCATATTTTATATTTAACTTCCACCTAAGAGCCTGTCTCATGTTGGTTTTAATAAACAATTTAAAATTGATATTTATGAGAGTTGGGTCTTGTAATAAAGACTTTTTCTGTGGAAATCATTAAAATTGAAACTCTATCTCACCGAAGGCGCCTGGGCCTTGTTATCGACACTTTTTAACCTTTATTTTCTTATTAGATCCCAAACTGAAACACAACACTTTATATTTGACCTGCTTCAGTGTAGTCGTGGATCTTTATTTATGATAAAATTTTAGTTAAACCCACTATGACGTTTTTGGTAATATAGAAGACAGGGGTTGGTAAATTGTACTAGAACAATTCTCTAGTACAATAGAGAATGAAGAATCTTTACTATTTTATTTTTGGAAGGAAACGGTACAAAATAAAATTATAATTATTTCTTTATATATTCATCGGGATTTTGCTCTATCAGAACCAACGCCTAAGAGAAGATAATATACAATAATAAAACTTAACATTGAACTTCCTCTGTACATTGTCAGAACTATTTTAAGTACTAGCAGAATCTGTACGCAACTTAAATTCAAATAACGAATAAATCAAGTCAAGTTGTAGACTCCTGGTGTCTAAATTGCACTTAATAATAACTATTATCTTAAGAAGATGGGTCTTGTATGTTATTTATGTTAAGTGTATGGGTAAGCTTTTGTGATAAATGAAATTACTGAAGTGCTAGACCCAAAAAAAGTAATTCTACACTGTAGGCCAAATTGAAGTAGGCCTTTTGGCCCACAGTGTATATTGTTTAGTATCAATTAATTTGTCTTCTAGAATTAAAAATATCATTCCTACTTTATCAGCGACAGCTGCTTTTTTCCAAGAACAATTATTACTGCCCTTAATATTTTATGTTCCTTTTCCGTATCAGATTCCTGCTACCTTCTAATTTTCCTGCGATGTGCTCCTTATTCTGTTGATATAATCAGTCATAATTCTCCGGAACATGACTTTTTTAGCGCGCCTGCTATTTTGGGACGCGTCATCAATTAAAGCTGTATTTATCTCCACCTTATAAAATATTACTCCCGGTATTATTAAAGAATGACACTAAATTTTTCAAGCCGAGTGACAAATTAGACTTAGGGACTAATGATACAGCAAATTAAAATGGCTCGTGAAGATATCTTATTAAGGTTTCAGGTTATATCCAGATATTCATAAAAAATGAATTTTATCTTCCAATCCAAAGCGAATTTCCGCGAATAATACTTTATCTGCAAATTTTCTGTAGATTTCAAAAATGTAGAACTTATTAAGGTTTTGATACAGATTCCAGAAATTCATAAAAACAGATTTAACCCAGAAAATTTCAATTTTTTTATGACTCTCCGTGCAAAGAGGCTATATTTAATCAACTATATGGTCTTATCTAAAGCGAATTTCCGAGAATATTGCTTTTTCTGAAGGGAATTATTTTGGAGATTCCAAATATGTGTCCACAAAATTATAAAACTTAATCAAAACAAAAAATTTGCAAGATTACAAAATTTCGCACAAGAAAAACTGTCCTAAATCACCCGATTTGATTCCATTTGACTTTAAATTAAAGGTTGTTAATAGAGTTAAATTTATTATTACTCAAATTTTACCTAAAATTGGAAGCTTCTGAAAAGTCCCAAATTCTAATTAAACTTTCCCAAATCTAATATTGGGCCCTTTAGTAAAAAGTTTTTTGGCTTTTAAAAGTCTTATTAAAAGTTAAGATTCGTGATAAAAAAGTTTTAACTCTCTCGGAGTTATATCCGCCTAAAACAACTTTTTGTTGACTGTTACTTGTGGAATAAAAAAAGTTATTCCTGCCATTTTCATTGTTAATAAATAAACTCTTTCTGGGAGCATGTTGATGAATTGAGTTCTATCGTTGTAAAAATATATATTGAAATTGCTCTTTTCTCTATGAATTCGCGAAAAAAACCCAGAATAAACCCATAAATAAATTAGTACCAGGTTCCGATTATGCGCAGTAATGTTATCCCTTGAAGATAAGATTTATTTGATAATAAGCTTTTGTGTTAAGGTATGGGTGGATATTCTGCACATTCTAAAAATATTTTGAATTATATAGGGTGCGTTCAAAAAGTAGGGTGCCACAAAGTTAAAATTTTTTAAATAGGACACTCTATATTGGAATGGATTTTTGAATTCTACGTGTAATGTCATAACTTTTTCACAATGGTTTAGTATTCGAAAAAGTCGTAGTTTTCAAGATAATTCGACTTATGATGAAAATTTAGCATTTGCAATCATCTCTTTGTTGTGAAAATACTACTTAAATTGTAACTCCAAGCAATTCAGAATTTGTTTCCTAAGTAAATTAAGTCAAAAAAACATACCCACTAAGAAATATATGACATCTCATTGTTCACTTCTTTAAGTTAATCTGGCCCTAGTAAGCTCATTTGTTAAAATAGATCGACATTAAAAAATCGTCTTATATCATAACACATACTCGCACACCCTGTATATTTATGTTATATAATGCCAGATGCGACTGCATTAAACCATAATATAAACCATGGAGTTGTGAAATTAAAAGTAAACATGGCTTCCGGCTCCAGTCACACTTCCTATACCGTTAAATCCAAGTTTATTTTAATTTTCATTCGTCCGGTATATTGCTCCAAGCCATGTGCCCCATTGTGTGTATATAGGTTTGTCTTTTTTAACAGTGCGTTTCCTCTAGAGGCGCGTGGCGCATTTCCTTGTAAAATTAAGGCGTTTTGCATGAAAAGGAGCATTAGAGAAATTTTCTCTTGCACACAAGAACACAATCTTTAATTAGGCTCTAAAATTTGCTCAATAATTTGCCCTAGGTACACCCCTGCAACTTTCAAATGCAAGAAATTTATTTTACCAAAAATGTTGTTGAGAGTTACCTATCTTCCAGGAAATTTATTCTGATGTTGTGGTTTGTATGTGTACGTGAAATCGGTGAGATTTTGGAAAGTGTAATTAATACAAATATAAACTTTTTTTTAATTAAAAAATATAGCTCTTCTAATAAAAGTACAAAAATATCAAAACAAAATCTTAAATTCCATTCGTAACAAAGCTTTAACGCTTTTCGATTATTTTTCTAAAAATATTTAAAATAAATTCCAATAATTGTAAAAAATCTAAAATCGGAAAAATAGATCCTTATTATAAAGAATTATCCACACATATTACTTGGGAATAAAATTCTGGAATTCTAGGTATTTCCACCCCTTTAAAGTTTACAGCCGAGCTAATGGTAAGATGCCTGCACTTGAACTCGATCTTTTGGACTAATAATACAACGCATTTACTAAAGTTATCAGGCTTAAATTTGAAATCACTCGCTCCATCTCTTGTATCTGTATTCAATTATAGATAGTGAACCCATGCCATGCCGGTATTTTTAATGACGTAGGTAATCATGATTAAGTTAAAGAGCAGTGTTTAAATACCAAGAAAATAAGTGACATTCTTGTCATTTAACTACGATAGCGGCCCTTTTAAAAAACATTCCCTTACGATTATGATATACCTTTTAACAATAATAGCTACTGTTTCGTTTCAAAGTGTTCCAGTGAACAGACGAACACGAGTCTTGAAGTTTTATGGCACCCTTTCACAGAACAGACGGCTTTAAGTGATAATTAACTTTATATTTAGTTTATTTTAGGATTTCTTGATTGATGAACCGAATTAATTTAGTTTTTATTTAAAAAATCCAGAGGTTTTACGTAAATTAAAAAATCAATCCATGCAAAAATAAACAGATTACGTTTTCTGGATATTTGAGAATCGATATCGATAAACATAATAAAAAAATACTAAAATATCTATATAAAAAAGGATTATTAAGAATTATGGCAGACTGTAAACTCTGCAAAGGAAAAATCTCGATATTAAATTTGGGTTATTAAAATTTTATATAACTTTTCGCTGGAGCAGAGAAACATTTTGTGAAAATACAGTGCAAAATGTTTTCAAGTAGTAATTAGAAAAGAGTTTTTTTACATTTATATAGTTTTTGTTTTTATTTTAATTTGTCTTTGCAGGTTTTAATAAAAATTTCGTCGGGAAATTCAATTTAAGGGAAAGACTGAATTAAAGCAGACAATTGAAATTTTGTGTGTATAAAAAGTTTTTATGTAATAAACTGTGAATAATACTTTACCGGTAGCAAATTTTCTGGAGATTCCAAAAATTTCTAACTTATTAAGATTTCTCTAATGATTCTACCCGGAAACTAATAAAAACTGAATTACGGTACAAAATTTAAATTTCTACAGCCTTTATTCCAAAAAGCTTTTATTTACTTAACAGTATCATCTAAACTAAATCGATTTTCCGCCATTATTTCTTTATCCGACAGCAAATTTTCTGGAGATTTCAAAAATATAAGTTATTAAAGTTTCGTTAAAAGTACTGTCCGGAAATTCATAAAAACTAAATAAGAAATTTTTTTCGAATGGATCTGCCTAAATCGGTGAGATTTGGTTTTGAAATAATACTGAATATTGCGGCTCGGCTCACACCTATACAACATTAAAAAGAAAAGTACTAATGCACTTGGAGATTTCTTTTCAGACATCTGTTTTGGGTGCATTTCTTGGCGACTAAAGGGACTGGCATTCACCGGCAGGTCATCTAAGACGGGCTGTGGGACGCCAAAGTCACATCTGGAGAGCATCTTTGATTTATTAGGCTATTTACTTAAAATGCATTTTTATTGTCGAATGGATCGTATTTTGAAAAAATGCCAGAGACGTAGCAAAGGGAAGGAAACTTATAAAATATATAAGAGGAAAGCATATTATAAAAAAAAACGTTATCCAAAAAAAGGTAAAGTCAAAGAAGAAGGTTTGATTAGCGAATATTTAAAAAAAAAGCGAAGGTCTTATAACAATTATATTATTATGGAAGTACAGTTGCCAGTACTCTCTAAGCATGTTTTAAACCGATAACACTAGTACCACCCAAAATAAAACCTATTAAAGCTCCTTTGACTCATCTGATTCCTTTAATGTTTTCGAATCTGTTTAATTCTATTTTTTAAACGTCTCGGGATTCAGTGTAAATAAACAAAAATTGATTTCGAATGTCTTTCGCTTGTCAAATATAGCAGAGACAAAGACCGAAGGTTCTGTAAATTGAAAACTGTTTTAAAATGTCACGTTGATCGATGCGATGGTACGTTTTAATCTGTCGTGTTTTGTGACATCTGAAACATTATTATGACTTTATATTATCGAATGGTAATGGATATTATGTTTCTGTTTTTCTTGCTTTTTTTTAAGTAAGACTTAAAGGGTTTTGATGGGTACAGAAAGAAAGGGAAGACATTTACAGCAAGAGGCAGAGGATCTAGTGACCATTTTACAGAGCTGTACTAAGTGAAAAACATAAACGTTCTTCAAAGTATGGCTTGGAAAAAAAATAAATTATAACTCTTAAAAGGTAACATAGGTAAAAGGAATAGGTAAATAAAAACTGTCAAGTTCTGAAGATTTTATTTTTAATAAGATTACATTATTGTCATTGTCATTGCATAATACAGAATTTAAAAAAAAACATAATATGAAACAAACCTTCTACTTCCAAACATGATTTCATTCTTCTTTTTACAGCATCAAAAACACTGGTGAGCACTTGGGGGGAGTTGTTAATCTCCTGAAATTTATTTGTAATTCTAGCCCGTAGATCTTCTAAATTTTTACAAAGAGTCGCAGGACCGTGGTGGCCACCTAACTGGCATATTACGACTAATGATTCGGTCTTTGAAAAATTCGTGCAAAAAATATAAATTATCAAGAGTTACGTGAATTGTTCCGCCGTCCTGCTTGAAGTAGCATTGTCGCATCTCTTCATCGTGTACTGCGTTTACAAAATTTTATAAAATTTCATTACGGTATCGTGGCGAATTGAGAGTTTCTTCAAAAAAAGTCGGTCCAGTTAACCTTCTTTTCGATATGGCCGCCCACATGCCAAGTTTCTGTGCATGCAGAGGCTTCTCTATACAGAAATGTGGATTTTCAGAACTCCACATTCTCATTTGTTGAGAATCTACATAAACAGTGAGGTAACACCATGCCTCGTCAGTAAAAACGGGTTTTTTCAAATTCATTTGCATTATTATGCAAATTACCCATAAACCACTCTGAAAATTGCATTCTCTGCAGCTTGTCGCTTGGTAACAATTCTTGGACTGAGCTTGAACCATAAACGTGCATATGCAAGTAACATTTCAGGATTGTATTGCAGGTTCCGTAGGGTACATTTACCTGCTGACCTAAACGCCGAATAGGGGCTTGTGGGTGTTCATTAACAATTTGCCTCAATTATATTGAACTTTTTATTCAGTGCGAACTTTGGGTCTCCCACTGCCTTCCTTTCTATTCACACGTCCTGTTTCTCTCAACAAAGTCACAGATCTAGTCAAAACTTGGCGAAACTGGTCGAAATCCATGACTATGTGTGGAAATTCTGTTTGAAAATCCTGAACGGCGTCCCGTGTTGAATAAACTCACTGACCATCAACCCTTCTACCATTTCTAAAGTAGCTTTCGATCATAAAAGCTTTTTGTTCTGCCTTGATTACCCTATTTAATTTTCTTAAAAATAAAAACTTCAGACCTTGACAGTTCTATTTTTCATTCGCCTATACCCATTTACTATGTTATCCATTTTATATATTCATTAATATTCATCATGTATCCATTTACCTATGTTACCTTTCAATAGTATTAATTCAAGACATGCTTGATGGATTTGACGGCATACTTTGAGGACGTTTTTTTACGTTCTGCGTTATTTAAAACATTTCCCGAAATTATCAGAACTAGTTTATAATATTACAGTTGGCGGTTGCCTCTAAAATTTCATTCATACAAGGTCAGCCGCAGACAAAGCCCTTAAAACCAATTTCAGCACTCAAAAGGGACAAAGGACGAAAAGCCAGCAAAAAAGTGTAAAATAATTCTCTCGCACAAAAGTCAATTTTGTCATGTTGTTGTCCCTAATCCGCTTAGGGACCACTTGAGAACTTTTGGATTGCTTTGAGTGGACGTGTTGTTGTTTTGACCAGTGGCGGACGATATTAATTTTAAAAGATATAGTGTCAAGACTAAACCTTGTCATAGGAGATCTGGAAAAGACGAGTCAAGATGGGTGCAAGCTCTGGAGCGCATTTTTTCAAATAATTGCTGGTATGCCATCTAGTCCGGAGGACTTTCTTGTGTCAAGAATTTTTTGAACTTATTTGACTTTAATTATTATCGGACATTTTGTGGGACACCGACTTAACAGTTGGAAGAGCGAATTTGGCAGAGGGAATAAGGTTGAAATTGGCAGGGAATTGTTTGTCAAATAGTCCAGCTATTATGTACTCGTATTGTGTCAAGGGTAAAGCCGTACCTCATCACAAAAAGTAAAAATAAAAAAAAACTTATCTTTCGACCCTGGCAGTTTGACATATTTCCGGAATATCGTAAACTTTTTGACATTTTCCGTACCGTATTCCTGGTTTACGGGAAATTTTCTATCGATATGGTAAATTTCATATTACTTCTTTAAGTTTGGTATTTTTCGCACTGAAAGAGCGAATTTTTTTTTACATGTATGTACACTTTAGAAAAATTTCGTCAATTTTAGGTCGTAGAATTTTAATGGAGAATGGAGATCTTCACGGAGATCGCACCTCTCTTCTCTTCATTTGGAAATTTCGTAAAAAATTCCCTTAACATGCAAAATTCTGTGCAAATCTATTCTTAGCATTAGTTCATCTTCTCTTTACAATAAGACGACCTTACTAAAATGCTTGTCGCCTCCGGACCACTAAAAGACATAATGTCGTCATTAAACACAAATCTTACAAATTCTGCTTTGAATAAAATGTAAACAATGTCGCTAAGTGCCGCTTAAGAATCTTAATTTGACAATTCGCGGTCGGTTATTACTACACGCATCTTTTTTAAATACGTCCTGACATACAGAGTTTCTGGAAAGTATAACTTTACAGGATCAAAAGCTTGGAAACTGTCTCCAAGTGCTAATATTGATTTAATAATTAAAACGTTGCCTTTTGCTTTATGTTGTCGCTTTAGGGCAATGCTGCAAAGTAACACGGCGCTCCACTCGCTCTTATGCAGGTCTCTTTAACCGGGTCACGTGCCATCTCGCTTCCTGGAAAGGACTGGACGGAAGCGACACAAATGCATATTGATGCGCTCTTCAGGTGCTACTTTATCGGCCTCTGGTTTATGTTAAACCTAAGCTTGAACGTTGTACATATTCATTTATGTAAATATAGAAAAGAAAAAAAAATCTAACTGAAACATAGCCTTATAAAGGAGAAATGCCCATTATTTCAGCTCTATTATATTTTTAATTTATTCTCCCTTTTCATGTGCCTCAAAGCCTTCGGAGTTTCTTACACCTGTCTCCTTCAATTTAAAATAGGGGCCATAAAATTATGTTCATTATTTACTCCAGGTTCTTATTTTTTTTGTCACACTCCGCGTGCGTGTATATTTATACACGCGGCCATTAGGCCCATAACAATTACCTGCCAAAGCTATTTCAGTACATAATGAGAGAAAAACAGAAACCTAAGCGTTACTGGTCGTAAAGTTTCCATTAATGAATTCAAAATAAATTCTGAGGTATAAATGGACTAGAAATAAGACGTAAATCAATTTATGAATGTGTTACAATGCTTGCAGCTGCGAATGAATATGAAATAGAATGTCTCTTATAAGACAGCAAAGTTAGGAAATATTAGGTAATAGTTTTTTTTATCAAAAATGAACCGGCTTTGCAAAAATAAAAGCACTGAAAAGTATGATATAATATTTTAAACGTATTTATTACTGATATTAATGGTACCTAACCTTAAGTTTGTTCAAATTAAGATAACGTGTACACCAAAGTAACAAAATCCGGTAATCAGAGCTTTGTTGTCATGTCACAAAAAGACAAATTCTTGATTGTTAAAGTCGTTTCCCTAAAAAATAGATAAAGCAATATGAACACTTTGAACAATTTTGAACGCCCGCCTCTTTTTCGAAATTTTGTGAAAAATGTCGCGATTTGGAGCAACAACGCTAGAAGAAATTAATCAAAATATTGAAATTCTTACCCCAAAAAACACCAAAAGGTCCAAAGCTTCTATTTGGAGACAATTTTAAGACTTCCCTGCTGAAGAACAGTTCAGTCGAACAAGGGTACATCAATAGAGAGGCTCTCTATAATTTTACAAAATTGGGGGCATAACATGCGAAAAAAAGATGGGTCGTTTTATAAAAAAAGATGATCAAAACTATATGGAACGTTACACATAAACTGGTTCAAGAAAAGTTCAATAAAGAGTTTGTGTGGCTATTGATCCCTTTACTGATGTTAGATTCAACAATGCAAGAGACGTTTTGTGACGTAGCTTACAAAGCGATTTGGATAAAAGGAAAACCGGTTCCTCAGCTTTTACGCACCAAGAGCTGCTAAAAAATAGTCAGTTTATACAACGAAAATACCCCAGATAGCCTTACTTAGCTGTCTTATTCTTACACTTGTCAGTTTAAAACATTTGGTTCTCAAATTAGAGCGGACTAGCGTTGGAGAATCTGGCCGATAAAGTTAACGATCCACTCGCATAGAGTCGCAACAACAAATTTAACGAAAGCCGGACTGAATGAAAATCACTTAACAAAATTAACAGAACATAGTAACATTAATTCTATTAAATGCTATTTACAACTGGATCAGCAGTGTTGTCAAAACCTTCTCACAAAATTGAGGGAGACTGTTGAAAACAAAGAAGGAAAGAAGTAGTCGCTTCTACATTTCTCGCAACCAGTAGTATCTGGACCAACGGGGTTGGGTCAATCATCACTTATAACAACTGTATGTTTAATTGTAACAATTTAATTAAAAATTAAATATAAATACCGGTCAATTTGTTCAGCTAAAAAAATAGAAAATAAAACATAGATGTTGTTTATTTAAAAGCCACGTTGTATATTTTGCTACTAAAAAAAGAAAAAAATAAAACAGAAGCTACTTAAAGTTAATTTCTGCCAATACTATTTTTTGCGCAAGCGCGTGCATTATTCCGATTGGTTTGAATCAAAAATTAAAACTTGTCATTTTAGTGTTAGAATTTTTACAGATGAATGAAATTCTTATCACAGTCTCCTTTTCAAAATGCGAGCTATATAAAATGGCGTTAAATAAACATATAGCTCTAAAAATAGCTAAACACAAGGGAGGGTGGTGAATATATAAAAAAAAAACGTAACGTGAAGGGTGACATCGACCCGTGTCTGTAGATGACAGATGGAAATGTCACGGACCAGACCAGGTGCTTTGAATAATTACAGTAATTCGGTAACTTCGCAGGTAAAGCTTTTGAACGAGAATATATTTTTAAAACGAAGTATTTTCAAAATACATACCTATTATGTGTTTGATAGAAGGTATTATCGAAAAGTGGTACTTTTAGGAGAGATTTTTCAGGAAAATATTTTTTTTTCGAAAAAATCCTCAGTCAGGCATAAATGTATTGAAAGAAATATTTAAATTAATTATTGTTAGTCAAGAAATAGTAATATCCCTAACTTTTTGGGCACAGTTAGTAAAAGAAATATCAAATAAAATTTTAACTTTAACACCCTGTATGTTTTTTATTATTAACTTTTGTACTAATATAAGTTAGTTTAAATCGACCTTAAGGTGTGGCCCTTTCATTACCAAACACCCTATATGTTGTTCAGCTGAACACTCATTTAATCACTAAAAAAAGTCCTAAACCAGCATATTTTTAATGTAATTTAAAAATGAAAGAAAAATCCGCTTATTCGTCGGACTTCGTAGCGAACCAAACCATTCGGAAATTTTTTCATTAGACTCAATTATGCTCCGATAAACTGAATAGACTCAATTTCCAACGCAGACCGAAATGAAGTGTTTTCTTTTCATTTTTGGGGCATTACCGCAATGATGAATAGAAAATTATAATTTTATTATTAGAAAAGAAGAATGATGATATTTTAATGTAATTTAATTGAAACCGATCGCTGAAAGGGAATGGTGCGTCATCAATTATTATATTATGAATTAAGGATTTTGTTAACGACATTTCTTTGCTTAGCCAGTGGCGTATTATTTAACGAGCCTAAAAAACCCGGGCTTACCAGAGCGGATCGCCCAATCGGAACCCGAGGGGTCCTTAAAGTCGGCTTTCCCAAAACCCAAGCAAACCCAAGCATTTCCGAATAAAGACATTGAGAATGTGAAAATGTCAAAAGTGAACAAGTTAGTCTAACCGTCGCGTTGTTACTTTATGTCTTATATATAATAATTGAACAATTATTCAACAATTTATTTAGAGATAATACCAATTAACTTATAATAGTTACGTTATGTGACCCTATAATTTTCTAAATTAATTTTATTATTATCTAAAATAATGACATTCGAATGCGGGATTTGATATCACATATTACGTAAGTAAAAGCTGTTTTAACGTTTTAATTACTTACATATCCCGATTTGGATTAGTCATTTTAAACCATAACCGCCACCTTTTTAGTTTAAACCGTTTTCGGGAATTCAAGATGCGTATTTACTTGTGACGATAAACTTTTAGAGAACAAATTGTCTATTTCTTGCAAAAAATAATAGTTACAAGCGTCATGTGTGGTTTAAAGAACATTAACCTCTTTTATAAATCGAGTATATCATACATAATGCTAAAGAACGAACTGCTAGTGGTAAAAATAGCTAAGGAAGCATAATATGTTGCCTATTTGGAGCAATTATTTATTTTATTAAAGAAAATGGGAAAAAATTAAAATCCAAAACATCCGTTTGGCTTGCTTACAGATCTTACACGTGCTAATAAGTACTAATAACTGCAATAGGAACGAATGAAACCCTATATCTTTCTAAAATATGACTTGCAAATACAGAGTGTTTCAAAAACGATGAACTTAGTCCTAGTTGAATTTTTGTTCTTCATTTTTTTTATCTAAGACATCCCACGTAGACTTGAAGTCTAAGTACTAACGTACCGTAGGTGTCTGAAGAGAAGGGAAATGTAGTCTATTGATACTGGATTTGAAGGATTGGAGGTTGGGACGGGAAGGGAAAACATCTGCAGGCAATTTGTTCCATAATCTGGAGACCCTAGGTATGAATGAGCGAGAGAAGTGCTGTGTTCTAGGCTTTTGTAGGTGGATAGTAAAGGGATGCATACGTAACGCGCCTCTTGTTGTTCTATTAGGGACATTCAAGGGGGGAATAATATCGGCTAGTTCTTCAGAGCAAAATCCGTGGAAGTAGCGGTAGAAAAGGGATAAATCCCCTACAGCGCGGCGATGAGCCAGAGAAGGGAGTTTTCTCGTGAGAGCTGGTTCATTGATAAGTCGAATGGCTCTTTTTTGGATAGAATCAATGATCTTAAGTGTCGAAGGTGATGCAGCTCCCCAGATGTGGGAACCGTATTCTAGGTTAGGTCTTATTTGGGAAACATAGAAAGTGTATAAGTTGGAAGGGAAGAAGTATTTTCTGGGTCGAAAGAGAAACCAACCTTTTTAGCTGCCGATGTGGCTACTGAAGTAATGTGTTTGTGCCAGCTGAGATCATGTTCGAAAGCGACGTCAACGAGATCGAATGTTCCGTTGTTTTGTACTATTTTGTAGGGCTTGGCCATTCCTGTGGATGGGGAGGCGTTGAACTGAACATCACTGAACATAAATTGAAAGCGGGAACCCAACATTGAAAAACGATGTAAAAATACGCCAATTTCATCATTTTATTCGCTAAAAAGCACTTAGTTTTTGTATAAAACTTAATACCCATAAATCGATAGGGCGTGCAACTACCCGTATGCCTAAATAGCCTAGACACAGTTCATTAACGCCTATATGGACTATGTAACAAAGAGAATGCTAAAATGTGAATTCCCCGCCATGTATTTTTTGTTATTGTTGTTTAAAGGGCATTTATAGGCTTCTTTCTGTCATGATTGAAACAGAATCGGATGAAAAGAATCCATTTTTCACACACGTGGCATTGGCGCGCCGTTCTTCAAAGTTTATGGATAAATTACTTTTAAGAAACCCAACCTGAGCAAAAATCGGCCCTGGCTATTAAATTTCTCCAGTTTCCCGTTTTGTTTGCTTATTCATCGGAATAAGATCTAATTAGCCTTCTCTATAATGTATCAAAATTTGTTTTTATCTCCAAAAAGTTTGTAAAAGCTGTGCTCCCCCGCTTTCAGGAACCACAAACCTTTTTAGTGAATCTGAGCGTTGGAATTCTATTAACACAAAATACATCTCTGGACAGGAGTAGACTCGAGATAATCTTTGTCGAGATCAGTTTTATCATTATTTTTACGAAATTTCACTTAGGTTCTATATGCACTGCTTGTCAAAAAAAAACGAAAAACAGAGCTTCAACATCAATTTTAAATTGCTGTAGTTTGAAAACGAATTGACAGATTTTGATGAGCGTTTCAGGTCCTGAAAGGCTGTTTTGTTTGCATTTCGTTTCAGGAAGCCGTTCTGCGTCAGTAAGGATATGTGGACATTATACACTATACAAAAATTTTAAACGTTTAAGTTCTTGTATTTGCACTAGTACCATTTTGTTATATTGCATACTAGATCGGATTTGAAGCATAGGACAATATCTCGAGATCTTTTTGTGAGTTTTTTGATTACGACTTTTTAACATATAATATCGATTTTTTCCAAAAACAGTCTCTTTTATGAAAGAATTTTTAAAATTCCGCTAGAGTTCCATTAATAACAACAAATTTTCATCGATAAAATCAAAAAACTTTTCTTTTAGTCAGTCTCAAGATGTCTATTGAATGTCCGCATTTCCAATATTCCATTATACAGGGCATTTTTGATAGCCCGAAAGAAATGTGTTAACAACATTCCAAACACATTTGTTGATTCATCTCATTACTTTATTTTATACCCTGTATAGTGGAAAATTGGAAATGCAGAAATTCGGTATACATTTTAAGATTGACTAAATGAAAGTCGTATGATTTTTGAAATGGGTTGCTAGGAGACAGCTTTTAAATTATGACTGCTGCCATAACTGCCACCTACAAGATTGACGAAAAGTAATGGTTTATTTAAAAATTCCTACTAAAAATACAGTGAATTCACTAAAGTTAACACGTGTAAAAAGACCATTTTTTGCGAAACTAATTTTTTTTCTCCGTGTAGTATACACTGTCTGTTAATAATTATTATAGAAAGCAAATAATAGCGCTATTGTTTAAAATCAAAACCCGATCCCCTGCTGTACGTATTTAACTTTTATCAAAACCACGATAACTGGCGATAGCTGTAAAACTTACATTTTACAGAAATATCTTTCCGCCTTTAGTTGTCGTTTCATAAACACTCAAGTACTTTGTGCCTCTGTGATTTCAACACACTCCGATAAACAGTCGGTCTCTTAAAAAGTCGTAAAACTAAAGAGAACAAAGGTTTTAGTGTTTTTAGTGTCGGGGAAGTGTACAAAGCGAACAAAGGGGCCGAGAATTTTCTTTTATAAAAGTTTTTTTTAACTGAAAATGCCTCTTTTCATTGAATGAAATCCATAGGATAATAATTACATCAGAAAATCTGTGGCTCTGCTTTTTCTGTAATAGTGAATAACTAGCATATCTTTGAGACTTTTCAAAGGGGGGAGGGGTAAAAAGCACGGAACAAAATGATAGAGGAACTCATAAGAGACAAGCACCGAGAAAATCTTCTTTATGAAAGAGGAATCACAGATTATCCTCCGGTTCCGAGACGCAATTACAATAAAAAGGAACTAGAAACTGGTAAGTGCGTGTATACATGGTGTCCTAAATGTCTTAGTATGGGCAAATATCTTTGCTATTAGTAAATATAGAAATACCCAATTTTAGAGGTAACCCCTATTGGTTAATAAATCTACTTTTTCATGTAATTTAACTCTTTCAGCCCCCTTGAGGGGTGGCGCTAGGGCGTTGAGGTCAAAAACTTTAAATACAAGCCTATGCCGTGAGGTATCTCATTTTAAAGGTCTTCAAAAAAAGGTATATTTTATCTCAATTCGTTTTTAAACTACAAACTTTTAAAGATAAAAATTATTTTTTTATTGACGCATTCGAATAGTTTAACAAAGGAGTTCCAAAGTTTTTCTACAATAATGGTAAAGAAGTATGCAAATAACTGATAAATTGAGAAATTTGAATTTTTTTTATTTTTTTAGTTTTAGTTTGTCACAGGAGATTTTGTCTGAAACTATTCGACGTAAAAATTTGAAATTTAGCACAGAGATAGAGTGTGGTGGCCCAATTATAGACGTGATCTATAAAAGGTTGAATGTTGAGTCTGGGGGTTAATTTTAGGGGGTAAATTGGGAAATGAAAAAAAATTTTAAGGGCATCATGTAGGGCGTCAAATGATGACTGAATATATTACTAATAATATGTGTCATACAATACATTTATCAGTTCGTCATGTAAGAAGATTTTTAAAAGTAAACTGTAAAGAACATACTCAATTTAGACAAACAGAAAAACAGTTAAGTGAATCTACTCACTCAAGAACTCCGTTGTGGCTGCATTTATAAGGAGGTTTTTCAGCCTATTCTTAAATATATTTATTAACTAACTAGCCTTTATCTCAGGACTAAGTTATAAATCTTGATACCCATTGCCCTGGGTCCATCCTGTGAGAGCTTGAGACGGTTATAAGGGACTGTTAAAATAGACATATTTCGCCTTTCATAGTTGTGAAAGTCTGAATTTTTTTTTAAATTAAAGAGATTTTCCCTGGCATATAGAGCAAGGTGGTAAATGTATAGACTGGGTAGTGTTAAAAGTCTTAGTGCACGAAAAGCCGGGCTACACTGGTCTCCGAGGGGAGACCCGGGCATACTTTTTATAATTAAAAGTCACTGACAGTGTACATAACATTTCTTTTAAGGATTTGTTTTTTGTATTTTAAACACAGTGACTTTTATAATTTTTTAAAAATATTAACAGTAGACTGGCGAAACATCCAAATTATAAATATTTTCAATATGAATCCGCCACAATCAAATAGACATTATTTAAAATAAATAATAGAATAAATAAAAAAATTAATAGAATAAATAAAAACATTACCTATTTATGTTTTCCAAAGATAGAGATGCATAGATAAATATGGAGCGACTTAGCTGTGATAATGATTCCTTCTGTATTATAATATTTTTGTTATCTTTAATGTCGTTAATAAATAATTAAGATAAATTAAGAATAAAACTGGGATAAGCCGAGCATAGGCGCTTTAATAATAATTATATTACCAAGAAAACGATCGTTAATAATATACTTCTTTGATATCTTTATTATTGTTTGTAAATATTTTTCAATTTTTTACACTACTTTGTGCTAAATAATAACTTCTAAAAATATACTGTAGCGGAATAAAGCGAAAAATTATTGTACCTAAATATTTGAATAACCAAAAAATGGAAAAGATACCGCATGATACGTTTGGAATTGCTATAGTTATTATTATTAGAATATGATATTACTATTAAAATTTACTATTACAAATCAAGGCGGGTCAGGTCTGGAACAAAGTCTGGAACCGAGGCGTCAAAAAATTACCTAAAAAACCCGGCCTTTAAAATTAGTCATAAGTTGTAATTTAGATTATTTCAGATATAAATAATACATAAAGTTAACTCTGGCTATATATAAATGGATCTTGGGAAAACGTAATTAAAAAAATTATACACGTGTTTATAAATGAGGTACAGATATGGAATGTTATGTTATACATGCAAATGTAAAATGAGGATGTGCATACAGATATTATACTATCTACATATAGCAAATCCAAGCAAACCGAAGCCAAAAATGTAAAAAAATTAATTCCGCATCTTAAATAGTTTTTAATAAATTATATCCCTTAACCTGAAGCGAATTCCCGCTAGTGTTGCTTCATCTGATGGAGAATTTTCTTAAGAATCCAAAAATATATAATTTGTTAAGGTTTCGTATAAACCGTTTTAAATATTCTTTTTATTGGACAAACCATGTTAATGCCCAGTGTAGGTTCCCTGCTTTTTGCCGGACAGTGTACGTACTCAGGCAAAATAAAAGTACGTGTACCCATATAGTCGCATCCTGGATTGAATAGAATTTCCGGAATCAGCCATGACTAGACGCTCTAATCCAGTTTATTGTTAACTTTCAGGCACATTGTCGCGATCGCAGGCCAGTATGGACGACATTTTGATTGTGTCTCTAAAAAGCAGCGAGCGAGCCAACATGTGGGTCGAGTACTTCGCTTCTTACTTCGATTTGATTAGTAAGCAAGCCGATAGGAAGTCATTTAAGTAAGTAACTTACTTTGTAACTTTAAAAATACCGAGCATCAAAAGACAGCTAGAGCATGCTCATAAACACAGTAATTAAAATATGCTTCTAGTATCTGGTGTCAAAATTTGAGAAGTAAAGCTTATCCTTTTAACAGCTTGTCATGGCGTCATGAGACGCTTAAAGCAGCTTAGGCGCAAAAAAATTCAGTGTGACTTAAAAAAAAGGCTTGGGTCCAATTCTCATTTCCTTTAGACCCTACGACTGTTTGTTTCCGTTCTACCAGAGACAATAAAGAATATAGACAGACACTCGAATACACCGAAAAACCTGTCTCCCTTGAGACATTTGGTGGGTTAACTGGTTGTGGTTTAAAAGTTTGTTTGTTCACCATCATATACATAGCATTCATATTTATATAATGGCAGACCAACAAACTTCTAAACCATAAACCAGTAAACCCACCAAATGTTTCAAGGGAGACCCGCTTTTCGTTGCACGGCAGTGTTCGTCTAGGTATTATTTAGTCTATAATTCTACTGTATTTAAACATAATCATTATTTTCAGAATTCAAAATGTATCTCTGGAAGATCTTCAGTCATCCAAAATCGAAGACACTAAATTCTTCGACAGTGCCAAAGGAGTGAAGCTGCAACTGGTCGTCGTTTGCCCAGCGTTTCTAAATTTCGTAACTGAACATCCTGAAGAGTCCGCCAATTTGACGAAACTTTTGTTACCCGACAGGACGCTGGCGCTGTTGTTACTTGTAACAGACACTGATCTAACTGAAGTGCACAAAAATGGTTAGAACTGGTTTATTTTTTATAACTATAACTTTGTCTAGTTTTTACACAAATTAAAAAGATTATTGATTTCATCAGTTATATCTTCTAATCTATAGAGAATTTTCGCGAATATTACTTTATCCGATTGCAAATTTTCTGGAGATTTTAAGAATATATACCTTATTATGTTTTTGTTAAAGACGCTGTCTTTAATGTTTACAGCCCCACTTTAATATTTTTTTTCAATCTGGACAGAATTATTAAATTACGAAATACAAGCATATTATAGACTATTTATTTTACAATATTTTAGCCCTTCCTTCATATTTTCAATGGCAAAGGCAATGTGTCGACAAAGACCAGGACGAGACCGTCACCAAAGAGTTTTTATCTCAAGCAATGGCCATACTGTCAAAGATTTGGAAGCAGCAGAGCTCTGTTATAGCACAAGAAAAGTCTTGTTTTTCTGTCACACCGAAAAAGATCAAACAGGTTAGTATATTCGTAATATTTAGTATTATAAAGTCACGTAGGGTCAAATCAGGCGAATAGGCAGGTTATAATGAATTTTGAAATATTTTCAGGGGCAAAATAGCGTATTCATTTTGCTGACGTACCCTTTGCAAAAAGAAGATATAGTAACGATCTCTGTTGAGCGCAACGGGGAACTGCAAGAAGTTAAGTCGATGAAGAGGCGGAACCCATACATAATTAAAATTACCGTTCCGGAAAACCTGACTGACGTCACGGCAATTGTCAATATTTTAGTGGAGAAAAATGGGAGCATTATCGGGAGCAGGCCGATAAAGTGCGAGAGCAAGTTCAGGGAGCTGGAGCAGATTTTACGATCTACGAATAATCCTGTAGATTTCATGTGCCAGGTAAGCGTCATTAACACTGTCGAAAGCCTTAGGTAAATCTTAAAGTATACCTCATAGAGAAATATTATACATTATTTGCACATTATTCTTGATTATTGTACTGCGTTAACTTGTATAAATTTTGAAAATTATTAAGTTATCCTTTTTTTAAAATTTGCTCAGGTTTTTCTATGGTGGTTCTTTAAATATTCGAATTAGAATTTAGTAAAAACCGTATTGGAGTAAAATTTTTCATGACTGCCTAGGTTTGCTGGGGCTTGCTAGTTCTTCTAGCATGATGAAATACGAAATAAAACATTAAAAATTTTGCAAAATATTCAACTGATATTTATTTTGGTTAAAAAAAACATTTTTTCTAAATCTAAGGTAAACTAATCAAGAGAAGCAGAAAAATAAATCGAGAAAAAAGCAGTTGAATTGCCAAGCTATAGTTAACTTTAAACAAACTCCCGCCTTTATTACATTTTAGCTAAAATCTGGATCAGACCTACTCTTAAATAATTAAATTTCCATCTTCTCAAGGGAAAACAAAAAAAAATTTCCAGCTTATTTTCAAACGAAGCTTTTTGCCAGAGACCTTATATAAATTTCTCTCCTGATATTATTCTCGTTTAAAAATCTAAATTAATTTTTCAAGAACAATATTTATCAAGGCTGTAGCTACAAACGACAGACACTGTTCCCCTTAAACGTTTTTTCTCTTTTGTTTCATTAATTAAAAAAGCATTTTAATTTATTATTTCCGACCCTGAAGTGAATTTCTTCCAATATCGCTTTATCTGATAGGAAATTTTCTGGAAATTTCAAAAATATCTAACTTGTTAAGGTTGCGTTAAAAGTTATTTTTAACATTTTATTTTATTTTTTATATTTTATTATTTCAGACGCTTGGATTTAGTCCTGCCGACAGAGAGCACCTTGACAATTGGTTGGTGCATGGGTTCCAAAAGAACCTGCCTCCCCATTTTAACCTTTTGGCTAATCATACCACTCCATTTGCTGCCACAGTACCTGTCCATAAGCACAGTAAGTTTAAAAGAAATATTGGTTTTAATGTAATATAACGTCACTTGGTCACTATGTTTGTATTAAAAAATAATTTTCAGGCAACGAAGAATTTCCTACTCTGCTCCACTTCGCCGCCAAATTCGGTCTGGAAAAGCTAGCGGTTCAACTTCTGGACTGTCCGGGGGCCGACGTAGCATACGACATCAGAAACATCTTCGACATGACCCCGTCCGAGATAGCAAGAACAAACGGACACCACGAGTTGTCAAATTTACTTCGGGGATACATGAAGATGAACGAAGTGATTACGGTGTACACGAAGTTGAAGGAAATCAGTTTGGAAGAAAGAACAGAAGGTTTGTATTATTTTGGATGTAAAACGTTGTTGTATTGCTAAAAATATTTTACTGCAAATATTAAATTTTAAATCTCTGTCTTTGCAGATGACGAAGGCTACCTTAAACCCAAAGAAATAGCCGAACATTTCTACAAATGGTGTCCGCCTCCAAGGCCGGTGAATTTCGAAGCAGCCGGAAGTTCCCCTACCCCCGCGTTTACCCCCTCCAGTGATTGCGGAAGCTCGCTATACTTAGCTATGGACAGAACAGCTACTGCCCTATCCCGAGAAGACCTGCGCAACAAGCTGCAAGACCTACAACCTTGGAGGCAATCCCCGAAGGACCCCAATCACCGCTCCCCATCCCCTAACTTCAAAAAACCACCCAAACCACAGGTAGTCGAAGACAAAGTGCAACGCGAGCTTGCGGAAATAATCCTAGATTTTAAAAACAACGTCCACTCGCTCGCCCAAGTAGAAGACCTAGTGGAAGAGTGGAAGAATCGGAACGACGTGCAGAAGTCGTTCAAAGAGAAACAGGATCAGCTGCAGGAGATGCGATTGCGTTACGAGAAAATTCAGCAGGATATTAAGGCTGCGACCAAGAAGCCTTCTCCGTTCGAGAGGGTACGAAGACTGTTTTCAAAGCATCGCGCTGGACCGGAGGACAAATCTGAAGAAAGAACGTCGTTGGGTGTTATTTCCGCTCCTTCTCAGGTTCTGAACCAAGGTTCCAGGCCCATTAGTAGTCTGAGCACGTCTTCCAGCGGGTCTAGTGCGAGAATGAGCACTGGTAGTTCCTGCAGTGTGGGGGATAGCGGTACTCACTCCGATGCAGAGGATAGAAAGGTAAATACTCTCCTAAAACTTTGAAGAAATACTAACGAACGTGTTAACATTGCGATAAACTGCGCCCTCTCCGGGTGGCGCTGGAGACTTCTTATGATATTCTTATCCCATCCCTGAAACTCTAAAGCACTGAATTTATCTGCTTTTTTCAGATGATGCTTGGTAACCATCACGACAACGATTTCAAGGACATCGATTTCAACAAAGCCATTGCGGAACTGAACTATTCTCACGTGCCTCCCCCGAAACCCGTGAAATTCCCGAACATGCACCTTTTCGAAACCATTGAAGAAAATAAGCCAATCACCAGACCCGACACGTTGGAGATTAGCAGTGAACGGTTTTACATCGACTTTATACCAAACGGACAGCCTGTACCAGGTATTATTAAAATTTTACTAATTAATATACGGGGTGTTTCAAAAATCATGCGCCATCTCTCGTGAGGAGATCCATTATCCAAAAATAATCGAATCGTTCTTATCAATATATGTAAGTCCGTCCATGCTTTGCTGTTAAGATATAGGGTGGTAATTTTTTTTAGGATTTTGCAAAACCTCTTCGAAACAACTGTAGCAATTTCAATGAGATTTGGGTTGTAATAAATACTTTAACAACGTTTGGACTTTCGAGAAAAATTGAGAATATGACAAAATAAATAGTATATAATTTTTGTGAATTAAAAAATTTTTTTATAGGGCTAGCTGACCAGCTGCTGTCAAAAGACGCTCCACGATCCCCCAGAAACGACTACATGAACCTCCCAGCCTCTCAACAGACGCACGAATATATTAACTACAAACCTGCTTCATGATAAAATTTTCTAATTATTTATGTAAATTAATTTTTGCAAAAGTTAATTAGTTTTAAAATATCAAGAAAATTATGGTAACGAAAATCTGAGAAATAAGTATAAGTATTGTCTTCATTATACTATGATGTAAGGCGCACCATCTTCGGTTCTCTTCCATTATCATCCTGTCGTGGTATCTGATATCTGGGCAAATACGAGGGAGCTTCCCCATACCCAAGACGTAATGAACGATGTGAAACATACGTTCACAGGAAATGTGCCCTGCTTCTGCTATATGTTTGAGCCCAATTCGTTGATCTTCTAAAAGCCTATCATGGATTCTTACATGTAAACATACTTATTTAAAATTTTTAAATTCATTTTACAACTAAGCTAGTTTTACAAAACATATTTTCTTGGTAATTTTAACGAAATACGTAATACTCTACTCCGATGATATGAATATTGCTGGGCGGCATTCGTCTCATTTATCGATGTTTTTGTGTTAATGTTTTAAAACATAATATTTATGTTTATAAGTACCTTTATTTATTTATTTGTAGTTAATGTGTTTAACGCAATCTTTTTATATTTTATGTAATTTTATACTTTGTACATTTTCTTAAATAAAAAATTGTGTTGTAATTGATATATTTTTTCGATATTATCCTTTATCGACCTCCAGATTTGTCAATGGCGCCATCTACATGCTAATAAATGAACTATAATTATTGTGGGTATTGAGTATTAAATTGAGGTGACTCAAACGAGATAACTGCCTTGCAGACCTTTTGATTTTCCGTTCGGACGTAAAGATGGCTCCCATACAGAAATTCTTTTTGGAAATTAATTTTTTTAAACACAAAATTACCTTAGACTTTTGACAATCGTTCGGAACAACTCAATTATCTTTAAAATTTTTACTGACCCTTGGCGGTGCCGGGTATGAGATGAAAAATGTAATTTCTAATTTACTGAAAACAAAATAGCAAGTAGTTGAATTTTTCTTGAAATTCTGGGCAAAATTTTTAATGAAACCTTAACAAGTTATGCTTTCTTGGAATCTCCAGAAAATTCTCTATCAGTAAAAGCAATACTCGCGGGAATTGGATTCAGTTTGGAAGCTATAACTCACAGAATTTTTTCTTCATTAAAATAGGACTCCAAAAATTAAAATGTTTTACCTTAATATAGTTTTCATAAAATTCTAGACAGAATCTTTAACGAAACCTTAACAAGTTTGAACATCTTTGAAAAACTTTAACATTTTAGAAATCTCCAGAAAATTTGCTATCAGATAAAGTAATACTCGCGGCAATTAGAGTCAGTTTGAGAGCTATAACTCATTGATTTTTTTTTTATTTAAATGGGACTTAAAATATTTTCGGAATCTCCAGAAAATTTGCTAAGGAATAAACGCAAAAATTCTTCTTATGCTGACAGATATAATGGATTAAACATTCTTTTATAAAAAGAGGTTACAACAATCCACATTTCTAAAATTATTAAGTACTATCCTTCGAAAAATAACTACTCGTACTTTAAAAGATTTTCTTTTTAATGCGCATTTTATACCGTGCAGATTTCATTTCTGATATCGGATAATAGTCGGACTAAATGAGATTTTTAGATTGATGATTTTCAGATTATTTATGATGATTATACATTTTATTGTGCTGTCTAAGTCATTTTTCATGCCTGACCTTTCTAGCTATTTTAGTTTTTCCATTTTCCAGAAGAAGTAAGGAAAAGGTGTATAAAATCGCTTAGTTTTTTTATTTTATTAAGAAAATTAGGATATTGAACAATTTTTTATTCTTTTTGGGTAAATAATAAAAGGGTCACAATGAGGTAATCATAGAGGGTCTGGAAGAAACTTTTACCGGAATAGAAATCCATTTAGTTCCACATGTTGCAGGAATACGAATACAACTTTTTGGTAAAGTAATTAAACTCGTGGACGATGGTAATTTCATTTTATACATGATTTATTATTTGGTTTGGTTTAGTTCGTATTAACTTTCAATGTAAAACCTCATATGAATTCTGCGAAATATATAAATTTTACCTTGTCCTATATTGTTCGACATTAAGAGCAGTATTCACCGGTAATCCCTAAAATTGTCACAAAATATATTTTTTAATAAATTATATACTTTTTTTTATTTATACAGGGTGGTATCAAAATGGTTTAACATGCTGGAATGAGTGACTCTCATTTTTTTAGCAGTTTTAGTGAAAACCGAAAATAATCCGAGCCTTTTTAATTGTAAAGGCTTATTTTACTAAAAATATGTATTTTTTTTTGGTTTAATAGCAATATATTTACGTTATATGGAAAAATATGGACCATACACTTGTACAATCAGGTTGAAATTGTAAGCAAAACGAAACAGGCTATGTAATATCATTAACACAAATAATTATGACTTACCTATTACGTTATTAATGAGATGAGCATTATTCCTACAGGCTTACTTTCTGCCTTTAAAAAAGGTTAATAATCAAAACGCACTAAGTCATACTAGAGCCTCACATAATTTATTAACACATCCATACCGGTAGTCGCACAAGAGCTTCATATAATTTACATACTATTTTATCACACCAATTGAGTACAACTACAGACTATTATATCATATAACATTCTTTGATTACAGTAGGAAATTAAAAAAAAAAACATTCTGTTAAATACAAAATTCACAAAAAATTAACCGACACTAATTTCCCTTCAGGTAAGGTTGTAATCTATAGAGAAAAGGTCGTTCTATAACATATCCAAAATTCATATCGATATCTCCACCACCAAAAAAGTTACACCGTCTTGAAGTTGATGTATTATTTAGTGATTTTTTTATATTATTCCATTTAGCGTCTATACTAGCTCATTATCTTGATCAGTGGAAGTGTTACGTATATTTACTATATGACTACTATAGCTTTTTACCATTATAAGATGCATATTAAAGAATATTTTTTCAAAATCCTGACCGACACCACCCAACCGAAAAATCCGGTTATACCGATTCAACCAGTCATTTTCCCACTCAGACGATATCAAAATCGAATTCTACACAGAATTCTACGTCAGTATGTGTATTTTCAGAACAATTTATTAACTTTTGGTATCTATTTCACGCGGTCAGAATAAACCTTGAAAATTGCCATTTTTCGATAAAAATTTAATACATACCCCTCATAAAAATCGGAAAAATTTGTATCTCTCAGATATCGACAAAAATCTTTTCAGACACTAATTCGACCACGTAGAACACGAAAAAGCTATCAGTTTTTCCATATCTATGCGGGATATATTTTTTTCTTCGATTTTTGGCGATCGCTAAATGACCGCATGCAAGCGTTTGGGACAAAATTCACAAAAAATTAACCGATCCTTATCACCCTTTAAATCAGATGGTAATCTATAGAGAAAGGTACGTTCTATAGCATATCCGAAATTCATATCGATATCTCCATCACCAAAAAAAGTTACACCCTCTTGAAATTGATGTATTTTTTAGTGATTTTTCATATTATCCCATGTAGCGTCCATATTAGCTCATTATCTTGACCAGGGGGAGTTTTACATATATTTACTATATGCCTACTATAACTTTTCACTATTATAAGATGCATATTAAACAAAATAAATCAAAATCCTGACCGACACCGACCGAAAAATCCAGTTATACCGAGCAACTAGTTATTTTCCCACTCAGACAATATCAAAATCGAATTCTACATAGGATTTTACGTCAGTATGTATATTTTCAGAGCAATTCATTAACTTTTCGTATACATTTTACGCGATCAAATTAAATCTCAAAAATCATCATTTTTCTATAAAAATTTAAGACAGATTTTACAGCAGCCATTCCAGTCTCTTATATTAGTCGTTAAAAAAATTAGGTCATTAAAAAAATTATTTACTCTTAACGATGATAAATATGTTTATAATATGAAGCCCCTACATGTATAAAATTAACAAAAAATCCTGCTTTAATAAGACCAAACAGTACAAATTACATTTTTATTATTTATCTGGCTAATATCGCCGTCAGACGTCAAAAATAAAATTAAATTTAGCAAAAACCTTATTATTTTCGTCAAAAACATTCTTTAATAAAAGTTTTCTTTAATGTCTGAGCTTTATTTTTTATAGCATCTGGAGATTTCTGGTTAATAATCGTATTTTTTGGCGGACGCTTTTTCTTTTGTGATTTTTTGGAATCCTGCCAAAATAATATTAGGAGAAGAAAAGCTGTTAACAAGAACTTAATTATAATATTTTATTTTTAGTACTCAATTTAGGTTATTTATCTGTTTGTTAAGGATAATTGTGTCTTGATTTTATAAAATTATTTCTTAACGAATAGCTAGATGTGGAGAGTCGAAATAAGCAAAAAGATTATGCAATGGATGAAACCAATAGGAATGGCTCCGAAAAGGTGTCCAGATGGTCGTATGAAACGCTTTATAAAAATATTTTGTTACTGATTTTTTTTAATAACAATTTATTGCAAAAAAGTAGTTTTTTCATGTCTTTTTTCGGTTTTTCCGTCATATCTCGTAAATTTGTTTATGAATACAGAGCTTAAATCTACAAAGTGGAAAATTTCACACTAAAACAAGAATACCGGAAATTCAAACATTCGAAATACTTTCAAAATATTATTTATACCTGCAATTTTATTTTACTTAAACATCATCAATTGATCAAAAGTTATAACTATTTATTAATATCGCGCGATGCTTATGAGTATATACCGCTGCATCAGGCCTGTAGCCAGGTTTTGATTTCAGAGGGGACAACTAAAGTTTTAAGGGGAGGGGAGGGGGGCAACTTATAATGTAATTTTTTTCTAGTAGACAAAACAATGATATTCTAGAGTGAGCAACTTTTTCTTTCAGAGTGGCCGTTGCCCACTCTACACCCCCCCCCCCCAACTACGGGCCTGCGCTGCGTCCGCTGCGCGCTTGCTTTTTTAGCGTTTTCTTATTTATTAAATACTGACGAATCTATTGGTCATAGACAAAAGTGCTCACCAACAAAATTGTGTAAAATTTTCTCACTTTTCCGATGGTCCAACGTCGTTCCGCTATTTTAATAAATAACTGAGATATGCCGGAAAAAAACGAAAAAAGAAGTGAAAAAATGACCTTTTTTGCAATAAATTTAAAAAAAAAATTAGCAAGAAGATATTTTTATAAAGAATTTCATTCGTTCATGTGGATACTTTTGGGGACCCATTCCAGTTGGTTTCATTCATTGCATAGTTTTTTTGCTTATTTCGACTCTCCAGATCTAATTTGCCTCCTCCTCTATTAAAGTTACCAAAAATGCTATTTATTAATTAGTCCAAAATCGTCTATATTCTTCAAACTCTACTTCATACCTTTAACGGTTTTTTTAACTTTCAAGTACTATAAAAGGGTCATTTACGTAAATAGGTGATTATCCAGTCCCTTTTCTCACCCTCGTTTGCTACTAGCTCAAAAAAAGGACCAATTATCTGTTAATAGAATCTTTGTAATGCGTTCTGGCAGTGGCGACTCTGAAAACGTAATAAAACCAGCCCAAACTAAAATAATTCTAATATTCTTTTACAGTCATTAACCCAAGAGTGTTATAGCTCGAATTCTTGGAAGGTTCGAGATGTATTAGAATAATCCCTTTGAAAATTTATAGTCGTGGTGGTAATCGTTAGTTATGTAATATGTGTAATGCGTAGGTACTGTAAACGTTTCCAAACAGTACTTCTGTGTACCGACTCCAAGGCCCAAAATTAAGTTTTGCAGCGAACGGCACTTGCCAAAAATATGAGTCAAACCTTCTGTAGAAACACTTTGTCTCTCCTGACTTGTGACAACGAAATTATCTCCACATCTAAAAAGGAAGCCGAACTATTTGCCAAACAATTCGCTGCCAATTTCACTCTAATTCCTTCTGTCAGTTTGGCTCTTCCAACCGCTACGTCTGTATTCCACAAAATATCCAACATAATACCTAAGTATATAAAAATATAAAAATAGAGAATCAGCTCTCTAACCACCTGATACCTAAGGTCAACATTCTATGACTTGACACCAGATTATCCTCCTATCTGGATGGCATACCCACAATTGCTCTAAAAAAATGCGCTCCAGAACTTGCACCCATCTTAACTCGTCGTTTCCAGATCTCGTATGACAAGGGTATCTTTTGAGATAGCTGGAAAACTGCAGTGTATCCCGAAAAAAGGTTCCAAGTGCCCGTCATCCAATTACAGACCTATCTCTCTTCTCTCTGTTGCCAGAAAAGTTATGGCGAAAGCGATCAACTTACAAATTCTAAAATATTTAGAAAAACACAAAATCATTCATGACAGACAGTACGAATTTCGACATCAAAAGTCCACAGCTGATCTCCTTAACTTTGTCACACGTAACTGGAACAAGTCTCTTGAATTTCATGGCAAATTTCAGATTGTTGCTCTTGATATTGTCAAGGCCTTTGACCAAGTATGGAACAAATTTCCTGCAGATGGTTTCCCTTCCCCTCACAACATCCAATCCTTTAGTGGGCTCGCTCAGATAACAAAGGACTGTTCGGTAGAAATTAAAAATATAAGCCACTTTGTGTACGCCTATATTTGTTTACCCCGTTACCTACAACACTTAACAGCACAACTTGGAAAGGTATGTAATCTTTTTCTCTTTTTAAACCAAGATGGGTTTAGATTTTTCTCTCATTTTAACCACTTGGAAAATCGCTTTAGTTTAAAATAAATGCTCGTTCTCGTTTAAAAGATGAGTTTGAAAACAAACATATTTAAAAATGTTGATTTATTATTAAAAAGGAATTTTATAACTCAGCAATGTCAAGATTTGGTTAGAATTAGGCGCCAAGGGTTCTAAGCCAGGTAAAATAGAGGATTTTCTATATAGGTATATACTAAATCGATTGGATCTATGGAACTTCTGAAGTACAATCACATAGTATAGAAAACTAGTTTTCCTTTATATACTATTTAAGGCATATTATAAAAGCTTCCTTTCCCAATGGCAAGTTTCAACTCAATCCGTTGCTCCGTTGATATGTGATTGAGTATCAAACAAGCAGATTTTCGCATTTATAGTATAGATAAATGGGTAAGGATGTTTGTTTATATACTTTCATATACACGTCTACGTCTTAGCCTTGGAAACCCTAGAACATTGCCTCGAAATTGAAACGTAGGCCGTAACTGAAACTTACACCAGTTGAGCAGCTGGGTTTCTTTACAAGAATGACAAGTTAGTGCTGAGTTTTAGTATAAACTTTCTTTCATCTTGACTAGACATAGTAACTAATTTGAATTAATTCTGAAAGTTTATTAGAAATTATAACTTTAGTAGAGTATCTTAATCAAGGTCGAGGGGTTGGGGGAGGGGTTGCGAAGAGGGAAAAGTGGCGGTGGTTTCTATAGTCTGGCGAAGAAGCTAAAACGCCTGTTTATCAGAAAAGTGTGTATTACGAGGAATAATCTCAAAGTTTTAAAATATTGATGGATTTTCAGAATTTTGATGACACACATTAAAATTCAATGGTTTCGAAGTTATTCAATCATTCTGATAATTCTCCTAACCCTAAAAAGTTACGATAATCCTGTAAAAAACAGGTTATCAAAAAACTCTTCAGTTCATTTTTTATCTTTGCACGAAGAGGCAAAACTTCAATATAAAACAGGATAAGAATATCCAGAGAATGTCATCAAAATTCGCTTATAAGGATATTGGTATCGTCTGTAGGGCCGAGACTAGAATGCCAAAATGTCGTAAACTTGTGCTGGGAATGTTATGTTTATACATATCGGACGTTTATGTGTTCATTTAAAATTAAAATTTTTATAGAGATATCCAGGAATGTTGCTTTTGTTAGCGCTTGATAGGCTTTTTATGAATGTGAAACCTAAACTCCGGTAAGAAGAAAAGATGGAAATAAGAGTTTCGCTTCTCTTTTTCTTCTGGATTATGGAAAAACAACAAAATTGTTTCTTAAAATTCGCCATTTCTATATTAAAGCGGGATGACTTATGATTATGATTATTATCCAAATAAGTTTAAATTCTTTATTTTAATAAACTTTTTTCCAAAGATATAACTGATTAAAAAAGCTTTTTTAAAATGGAGGGGGGATAATTTTTAACATAACCTTAACAGTTATATAGTAGTAGATAATCCAACAAGAGTTCTGGAATAAAACTCCAAAAGGTTTAGCATGGAGACTGAAATCTGAATTTTTCGGCTTATTTTAAGGCGTGGTCACTTTGTTGCCATGCGTAAAACGTCGTTAGACTAGTCGAGCCTCTAACACGGGTGTCACAAGTCTCATGTGGATCCGTACGTCGGCGCTAGAGGCTTGACTGGGCAACAGACCCCTGTTTCTGGAAAACAGCTCCTAAACAGCTATGAAACAGCTAAAAACAGATAAAAAAAAACAACTGTTTTTGAAAACAGCTAGAAAACAACTAAAAACAGCTCATGTTTCTAGAAAGCAGCTCCTAAATAGTTATAAAATAGCTAAAAAACGGACCCCTGTTGCTGGAAACAGCTAAAAAACAGCTAATAAGCAACCTGTTTTTGGAACCAGCTAGGAAACAACTAAAACAACAGACCCGTGTGTCTAGAAACAGCTCCTAAACAGCTATGAAACAGCTAAAAACAGATAAAAAAAAACAACTGTTTTTGAAAACAGCTAGAAAACAACTAAAAACAGCTCATGTTTCTGGAAAACAGCTCCTAAATAGTTATAAAATAGCTAAAAAACGGACCCCTGTTGCTGGAAACAGCTAAAAAACAGCTAATAAGCAACCTGTTTTTGGAACCAGCTAGGGAACAACTAAAACAACAGACCCGTGTGTCTAGAAACAGCTCCTAAACAGCTATGAAACAGCTAAAAACAGATAAAAAAAACAACTGTTTTTGAAAACAGCTAGAAAACAACTAAAAACAGCTCATGTTTCTAGAAAACAGCTCCTAAATAGTTATAAAATAGCTAAAAAACGGACCCCTGTTGCTGGAAACAGCTAAAAAACAGCTAATAAGCAACCTGTTTTTGGAACCAGCTAGGAAACAACTAAAACAACAGACCCGTGTGTCTAGAAACAGCTCCTAAACAGCTATGAAACAGCTAAACACAGCTAAAAAACAGACCCCTGTTTCTGGAAAGCAACTCTGAAACAGCGAAAAGTAGCTAAAAATCTGCTAAAAAAACCAGCTAAAAAAAGCTACAAAAACACAGCCTTGTTTCTGGAGACAGCTAGAAAATAACTAAAAAACAAACCTCTGTTTCTGGAAACAGGCTCTATGTTAAACCTTATGGAGTTCTATTCCAGAACTCTTGATGGATTATCTACTTATATTTTTGAAACCCTCAGAAAATTTGCTATAAGATGAAGAAATACTCGCGGGAATTCGCCTTAGATTAGAAGATATAACTAATTAAAAAAGCTTTTTTAAAATGAGGTGCCATAGAACTTGATTTCTATCCAAATAAAATATAACAAATTATATCCTACTGAAATCTCCAATTGATATTAGAAAAAGCAATATTAGCGAAAATTTGCTCCACTTCAATGTTGGCCATTATAAATGATTTTCTGCCGAAAAATGACTGGGAGTAAAAATTTAATCAAAATAATGGAGAGATTTTTCGGTAATTACGAAAGTATCTATACTATATATAAACGCGTTCTCGTAAAACCTATCCAATAAAATTATGGTGTGGAGTTCTCAAATAAAATTTATTTTTAGGGTATTTTAATATGTCTTTGGCACAGCGAAGGGCAAACAAGATATTTAGATTAGTGTTTAAGAGAAGGAGAGAGAGAATATGTTTTTATTCTAGAAAAACGAGAAACGAGAATTCTCTTGTAAGACCTAGGTAATTCTAATGGGTTTGTAAGAGATTGTTTCTAGGTAAATCGCTTGTAGGTTTTTATGGAAGCTTTCGTTAGAGGAGCACGTATTGCTTTTACTTGAGGTGCGATTTACAAGAAGAAAAAAAGGCAACATGCACCATTTCTCTGATGAATTATGTCTTTTTTATGTCTACAAGGAACATAGCAAGGCGTAAACGACGGGACGTTTTAAATACGAAGCCTAAAATCCAATAAAACCAAAAAAGTCTATTAGATTTCGCAGAAACGTTTTTTCCTTTGCAGGAATTGGATTCCCGTCCTTTACAAATCGGTGACATGGACGTTAAATGAAATAAACCCTGTCAACTGGGACTCGATAATTTCCAGCTTGAAATCGTGATTCGTTTCGCAAATGCAATCACTTCGACTAGTCCGAAAGTGGAAACTACTCAAAGGAAATGGACCTCGAAAGGTCCGAAAATGAGAAAAAGAAACGTCACCATGAACGCGGCGTTAATTTTAATCAAGATCTGTAAACACAAGTGTAAAAAACTTAATTTGGTCTGTTTCTGTTCTTTACGGGGATGTATTTAAGTTATTTTTGTTTTGCGCTTTAATATGACAAAACAATTTCGGTAGGTCAAGTGATTTCACAAAAATTTGTATTTTTTTAAACCTACGGTACTAACGCACCGTGGGCACTCTTCGTATATAATAAATGCAGAAAGAACCACTTAATTAGAAAATTAGTATATAATAATGCCGGTTAAAAGTTGGATTTGTTAGAAAAAATCAAAAAATTCAGTTTTTACCCTCTAAATACGCTTCTGGATGACCTACTCGAGATTCATTTTAATACCTGATTATCCCTCTATAAATAAGATGGCGTTGAAAAATTGGGTAAAAATTAAATAGGAAAAATATAAAGTGATTAAATGCCGCAATGTCGAGGGCAAAAAAAGTCAAAAAATGTCCAGTTTCTCCCAAATAAATCCATTTTCCAGTCGTTTTACGTATGAATCTGTTCCAATCCGACGACGTTTCGTTTTCGAGTTATTAAGTACCAAAAAGGAGTCTGCAGAAGCAATTTTTGACCGAAAAAAATTCAAAAAGTTACTTGCCATTTTCCGATACTCACCAATTTCAATAGGGTTCTGACAACCTCTGAAAATTGGAATCGATTTGATTCACTTTTGCGACCAGTAATCAATTCCGTAGGAAATAGCGTAAATTTCGACTTTGACGTTTAATAGCTCCGAAACCATAACCCTGTATAACTAAAATTTTTACCGAAGCTAGTCGCACCATCCCTCTATTAGCCCAGAAAATTCGATTGCTCCCTCTCTGACCGTTTCCGAGAACAAAAAATTGAAATGGTGAAAATGTCAAAATCCACGACAAAACACACACATTTTCCTCGATCACGGGGAGCGGAGGGGGGGGGGGTATATAGACCGCCATCGCGGGTCTATAATAAAAATACAATATTATACAACAAGAATTTTATTTGATCTTAATGTACTAATATGTAGGTGTGCTGGGCATGAATTTTAAATATTATGTACATTTAACATTAAAAAATTAAATTGGCAGAACATATTCCGACGAAACTAAATTATATAAATAGTGGTAAAAAAGGTTCCTATCGTCCTAAAAAGCAGTTAAAAAATTATTAATACGTACAATAATACAAAGTAAAAAAAATAGTAATGCATTTTGTGAAAGTACTGCTTTGTCCCCTTAAAAATTATATCATATACATTTTTGCTGTGACAGCAAGGGGTCCGAGTTCGAACCCATAACTTACAACCAGATTCATCTTTCATAAGACCGCTATAAATTGACAGTCAAGGTTTTACATTGACAAGTATAAGAATAAGACAAATAAGTTTAGTACTGTGAATGCATTGGTGATGTCTTGCTAAAAATTTTCAAGTAGAGACTATTTTGAAACACACATAGACACAAAACCAACAATTTTACTTACGCCTAGGGCAGAGTTGCATTATGTTCACGAATAATAGTATGTTTCCCCAAATATCATATTATTTACACTTACTTTTATGTACGAAAGTCTTAATTTAAAACAAATAGCTACAGTACATACATTACAGCATTATAAGTAACGGTAAGATCAAGAAAAAACGTCCTCAAAGTATGCCGTTGAATCAGTCACGAATGACTTGAATTTTTACTATTGAAAGGCAACCTAGATAAGTGGTATAAGGTGAATGAAAAATAGCACTGTCCAGTTCTGAAGCTTTTATTTTTAAGAAAATTAAGTATGGTAATCATGGCAGAATAAAAAGCTTTTATGATCGAAAGTTACTTTAGAAATGGTAGAAGGGTTGATGGCTAGTGGGTTTATTTAACACGGGACGCCATTCAGGATTTTCAAACAGAATTTCCACAGATAGTCATGGATTTCGGCCAGTTTCTCCAAGTTCTGACTAGATCGGTGGCATTATTTAGAGAAACCGGACGTGTGAATAGAAAGAAAGGCAGTGGGAGACCGAAAGTTCGTACGTCACAAAAAGTAGAAGGATTGGGGCAAATTGTTAAGCCAGCAAGTAAATGTATCCTACGGAACCTGCAATACAATCCTGAAATGTAACCTGCATATGCACGCTTATCGTCTAAGCTCAGTCCAAGAATTGTTACCAAACAACAAGCCGCAGCTAATGTAATTTTTAGAGTGGTTTATGGGTAATTTAACAGAGGGAGATTAACAACTCCCCACAAGTGCTCACCAATCTTTTTGATGCTCTAAAAAGATGAATGAGAACATGTTTGGAAGTAGAATGCAATGACAATGACAATAATGTAATTTTCTTAAAAATAAAAACTTCAAAACTTGACAGTTTTATTTTTTATTCACCTATACCTTTTACCTATGTCACCATTCAAGAGTAATAATTCAAGACATGCATGATTGATTCCACGGCATACTTTCAACATGTTTTTTTTTTGATATTACATTATATATTAACACATATTAAATAATTTAGATTCAAATTCGTGATAAGCCAAGTCCTTTTACACATAATACACTTATTCTTGAAGAAAAATGATCTAAATGCTATTATTTTTGTGTTTCGTTTTTATCTGTTGAATATGTTGTTCAGTTAAACACGCATCATGATTCAAATTCATTAAAGTAAACGTCTCTTTCTGTGAAACTCATCCTCGTTTGCCACAACCGATGAGGACCGCAAGGCGGTCGAAACAAGTCTAAAAGGAGAGCAAGAGGAAAAATTTATACACTTGACCCTTATTCTATTTCTATTTTAAATAGACTCGTCAGCTAAATCCTTAAAACTTCTCTTTCTACTGCTGTTTGTGGCGGTACCATTAGAATTCTGGCTATTTTTTTTATTGAGAGATGAAGATCTGGCTGGTGTCTGGTACGTCGATAAGCGATTTTTTCTATTTAAGGTTATGTAAGTAGTAAAGGTGTTGTTGCGATGTAAAGAAGTGCTGTCAGTTCCTTCTAGACCTGTAACAATAGAGATAGTGCTTAGTACTGGCTAAGTTTTACGAGTTAGTGATGAAATATATGAATGTACAGCCATTGACAGTGGGTATCTCGCGTTCTCAATAAATATGTAAATATTATTACACAATCTGTCAATCGAAACACATACACAGGACAAATTATAGATTTTTATTCTGCCGTGATTACCTTTTTAATTTTCTTAAAAATAAAAGCCTCAAAACTTGACAGTTCTATTTTGTATTCGCCTATAGCTTGTACCTATGTTACCTTTCAAGAGTAATAATTCAAGACGTGCTTTGAGGACTCTTTTTTATCTTACGTTATAATGATGAACTACGACAAAAATAATAGTAGAACCCAAGAATCACTGTGGAACATTCCCCTAGAGGTCTAGTTTACGAACTTTAAGGAAATACGTAATTGAATCAAGAATGGTAGTAGAAAGAGATAAAATAGCATTGAAGTGTTGGAGCCCAGAAGTGTTGTTGTCTCTGCTGGTTGCTTAGGAAATACATCTGAACACTCGGTTACACATACGTCTTTGTCTAATGAACTAGAAAAGAAAAACTGCTACTTATAGATTTATAAAAGACTTGGAGGCTCCGAGTCGGAGCGACTTTAAATAAACCTTTAGAAATAATATAGCCTATAAATAATAAAACCTTTTTAACTTAAATTTATTATTATTTAGCAGAAAAATAAAATATTTTAGGGCTTTTATTACTTTTAGTGAATCTTGTGATGCTTCTAACGTATTTTTTGTACCAAAAAACAAGGTAAAATAAGATGTAGTAGTTTTCCCCCTGTCATTTGGAGAATTGTGGTTAGTATTTCTTTGATACCCGTAACCTAATACTTATGTATTGTAAAAAGTATAAGAAGATTTTCATTTTAGGTTATTTACTCACAATAAAGCGACGCAAACCATCTGAAGCAGCTCGGATAAAGCCCCAACTCTTTTCACGACAGGAAAACTTTTCCACTAACAACTTATCAAAGAAATTTGTTTTCTCAGTTTAGTTTTCAGAACCAACGGCGCTAGTTTTCAATTTTTAAACTCCCTTTAAAGTAAAGCTCCTCCTTTTAAAAGAAAAACATAATTAAAACATCCTCTTAGAAGTTTTCGTAAGGCTAACACGAGACTAGAATAAAATCTAACTGAGATAAGAAAGAAATGTGTGAAAATTGGAATTGGAATTGGATTTGGAAAATATTAAATTTAGAGAAGGAATCAGCTTTCGCCTATGCCATTTCTTTTTGTTTTAAGGTTGCTGTTGCTTAATTACTTCAACTATGATCATCCTGGTTAAATATAAAGTACTCTACAGCTTGCCCCCACGATACTAAACTTCGCTGACAAATGATTTACATAATTGTAGAAATATAACATTTAACTGTGTATACCGCAGAATTTACCTATTCAGTAGGAATAAGAAGGAGCCTACATTCTTTTTTGTGATGCAAGCTTCCTCTATGCTAAGTTTCATCGTAATCCGCTGGTCCATTTACAAGTAATTAGGTAGGAAACCAATATACAAACAGATTTTCTTCAAGTAAAGCTTAAGTCAGCAGCAGTATTTTTTCTCGTTTTGACTCAAGCCCGGGTTTCGAGCCTGGAAGATCGCAGCCGAAACTGGGTGATGTATGACGTCATTAATTTACCGCCAAATTAGATTGCTCAAAAGGGCTTAATAAGGCCGTAGCGGTAAGTAATTACCTTTCCAGTTAATTGCTACTAAAAGATAAATATTTCGCTTGTCTTTTCCACCGTCCAAAAGAAAAGGTAAAGTTAGCTTTTGTCCGTATAACGTAGAAACTGCTAGACGATTGGGCTTTGTTTCAGCCAATCAGATTAATTTATTATTTATATTAGAAGCAGGAGTAGACGTCAAATTACAAACGTCAATTCAGTTTTTCCCGATAGTTGTTCAATAAATTATAAAAAGCATCACCACATGGAACAATGGGTCCAAAATCAACAGTGCAAGGATAGCATATATTTAAAAACTAAATATAAAAGGTAATGTTTCATCCAGAGAATGGCTTTGATAATCATGGCTATAAACTGTTTAAGCTATAAAAATGGGTATTAAAAATACTCTGCTTTAAAGAGCACGAAGTTTTACTGGCCATTGTGGTGGATATATTAGATAATTTATGTGTTTTATACAGCTAGGGAAGGAATGGACAGAATTTGCACAATACTGCAGTTGTTAGAGAGGACTGTTCAATTTTCTATATGGAGAAATTAATGTTTTATGGATGAAAAATGAAGGGTTATTGTCGCAATTTAATTTTAATTGCGTATTGTAAAAGACTTGGCTGTCGAGGTCAGTTAACTACCAATAATTAAAAGTATTGGTAAGTTTTGCGACAACCACAACGCTATAAATAAAGAATTCTGACAAGTAAATTTTGATCGAATTATAGTCTTCAATAACACTGGTCAACAAAGTGAAATTTTTCTCGGATCTCCAAAACTACTTCAACTGATTTTGGAAAAAACCCTTGTTAAAGACGGTAAACATTATTTGAAGTTGGTTCGATTTTCTAAGAGATGTACGAAGACGAAATTTGGCAATATAAAAATACATTTATTGCTTGTATACCTATAATTAGTAATTATCAACTAAAATATTTTCGTTTATAAATATCATTTACTGCTTCTTTCGTCAAAGTTCAATAATAGTTTGCTAGCATGACAGAATTCCACTTGCCCATGTAACGTCTTTCCATTCCTGAAATATCTTGATGGGACCGTTCTCCATGTTCGTCACTGACATCACACATGTGTGATGGAAAAAAATCTAAAGGCGACTGCATCATGTAAACTTTTAATGACACCTTGCAATCTGCTATTCTGAGATGCCTCGAACATGTCTTCCACTAATGTTTTGTAATTGTCAGCGTTTCTGTTTTCCATGAAATTTTTAAAAACTGCAACTATTGATCTCCACGCCATTTTTTGAACCATGTTTAATTTATCCTTAAAATTAACATCCTTCATTACTTCGTTGATTTGACGACCAACAAAAATGCTTAACTTTGCTCGGAGATATCGGAATCTTTCTTTTTCGCGATTGATTCCCTTTACAAAGTTTTTCATCAAACCTATCTGAATGTGAAGAGGAGGTATAAGAAATTTTTTCTTGATTCACCAAAGGAGGTCGCTCTATGTTCTAAGTCCCTGGTTGAGAAGATGTTTTTGGCAGCCAGTCTTTTTGAGAATAATGATTCAGTTTATCACGACTATCCCATAAACAGAGGAAGCAGCAATATTTTGTATACCCTTGTTTTTCATAAATTTCTTTCATCAATGCGGCATGACCCACCGGAATAGATTGCTAAGCTTTATCGTTGCATAGAAGCACAGCCTTAAGATTTGTTTTAGATCAGTCATCAGTCTCCACTGCTATGGATTGTATTTTTTCCCAGAGATTTAAAAACACCTTTAATGTTATTGCAGTACACTAAATCAGAATACATGTTATAAAAATTCACAAAATCATCATGACGAAGGCGAACTACAGTAACTCTTGTTTTATTCTCCAAAAGATTCCACTGTTGAAGACGAGATGCCAGTAATTCTGCTTGAGACTTTCATAAATACAAATCCCTCACTAAGTCACTTAATCCATCTTGGTTAGGTAAATGGGGTCCCGTGGACATAGATAGCAAAAATTAAGGGTCTTCAGCGGTCTCACTAGGGCTTTCTATATATTGGTGAGACCAGGTTGCTGGGATCTGAGGGACGGGATGGTTTTCATCGTGTTGGGTTGGGTTTCGTGCTGCTGATGTCTCGACATATTCAATACTCTTTTTTTAACCACATTCACGACAATTTGTGGATGTGTTCATCAAGGTTGTCACTTGCTATCCAATTGGCCATATCTTCCCATTCCCATTCATCCGATTGCCAATCTACGTTTGCAACCCCTCGAAAAATAAATTCTCAACAAATAAAGAAAATGCTTAAAGAAATGCTGTTCGTAAACTAAAAACTCTACTTCATTCCATCAATTTCTTTTCAGCAGCAATATTTGAAGCAGTATTTGGGTGTGTTTTAGCATTTATGCATCAGTATTTCAGTTTTATTACGTTCAGTCACCAACACGTAACGAGTCAATGAGGACGGGCCCAACACGCACCAAGGCTCTTTTCTATAAATTTCAACCACATAAAAATTCCCTAACTCATAAGAAAGTTTTTATAGCAAGCGTTTATAGCTGAGGCATATGTAATTCCTCTATTGAGGGTTTTTATTGAGGGCGGCGAATAATAATTATATTTTATTTACAACTAGCCTACAAAGTATCGTTAACTGAACGACCTATCGTAACATTTGTGTCTTATTCAAGAAAAAACGCATAATCTACAGCTGAGACCTGATATGTTAAAAAAAATTGTACAGGGTGTCTCAATAGGTATTTCAAGATTTAAATTTGGCAACACTTTTTAACAACTTCACCTAGAAGTTTTATATTTTGCATATACCATCTAGAGACCACAAAATATTCATGATTTTTTACTATCAATACCGTATACCTAAAATTTTCCTTTTAAAATTACTTTATATATTACCGAAATACATTAATTTCCGTAATCGGAATATAAATTAATTATATTTACCATTTACAATTGCGTAAAATAATATTTAATTTTACTACCCAATTTTCCTGCTCATATTTAGAAAATTTACAGCTTCTCTAAGAATTATATTTCTTTCTTCTTCCTGAAGTATCGAGTTATTCGCTCTCAGTTCTTAAATACAAACTGCTGTAAATGGAAAAACATTTTTACTTTCTTTCGTAACTAAAAATATTTGTTCAATTTAGGATCGACAATAATTACGGATAAAGCAGAACTCGATATAGAATCAGAAATTAGAAAACCGAAAGAAATAGAAAGTAAATTAGATAGATAGTTCCACTGCTGCATTTTATAATATTTTACTAGAAAAAACTATTTACAAAACAGGAAATCTGTAACAAAAGAAAAGATACCAATGTTGGAATACTAAGCTTATACTGGTGGAAAAAAGGCATTACCTATATACAAATAAATAAAATAAAAATATGGTTGGGTTTTTTATTAGAGTAAAAATTATAAATTTAGTTTTAAACGTATAAAACACATTTAACAAGAAACATACTATACGATATACTTTACAAAAACATTGCTTAATTGTTTTTAGACTAATATTACAAAGTCTGCACCTAAACATAGTTAAATAGTACCATAGAATAAATAATATCTAGACGAACACTGCCGGGCCACAAAAAGCGGGTCTCCCTAAGACATTTGGTGGATATACTGGTTTATGGTTTAAAAGTTTGTTTGTGTACCATTATATAAATATGTATACTATGTATCTACATGTATATATAATGGTGGACAAACAAACTTTTAAACCATAAACCAGTAAGCCCACCAAATGTTCAAAGTTTCAAAATTTGCATTTAGGCTTTGTTAAGGATTGCAAACCACTCTGTTTTAGGAACATTTTATTTAAAATAATAAATAATGCTATTTCTCTCCCAAAGCATTTTCATTTTTCTTAATTTATTAGCATCCCGTACATCGGATCTCAGATTTTTATATGGTAAACTTATTTTTTTGACAAGCACAATTTTTTTTATAAACAATAACTTTTGGTCGTAAAATTGATAATAAAGATTTTTTTCCTCTTGTCAACTCCATCCGTGGACATACTGTATATTTCAATAAAGAGCGCCTTTTACTCTGTTGGTAAAGCAGGGTTTCAAAAATGTGTTCCCAATAATAACGATTTCTTTATTTTTTAAGTTTGATTCGATCGATCATGAAAGCAAGCTTGGGCCTACCGACCAAGGATGACCCTCAACAACAGTTTAGAAAAAGATGTGGTATTCAGTTTCTTGTCTATGTACTTTGTTAGCCTATGCCTGCAAGATCATGCGATCTAACGCCCCTTGATTTTTCTTGTGGGGCTTTCTCAAGGACAGAGTATATTCTAAGAATCCGTAGACGATGACCTGAAGCAAAACATTCGTCAAGTTATTGACAGTTTTATGCAAAGAATGGTCATCTGTAAAAACAGTCGTGGGGGGCATTTGAAGAATTTTATTTTTAAAACATAGTTGGCATGTCTCTACTTTTTGATAAAATAAACAATCATGTTATTTTCCTAAGACCATGTCCTTGGCCATATTTTTTTCTAATAAGAAACAATGTGTATAAAATTTTAACTCTTTATTTTAATTCACCATTAATTCAGCATTAATTTACCATTGATTCACCATTAATTTACCAATAATTCACCATTAATTCACCATTAATTCACCATTAATTCACCATTAATTCACCATTAATTCACCATTAATTCACCATTAATTCACCATTAATTAACCATTAATTCACCATTAATTCACCATTAATTCACCACTAATTCATCATTAATTCACCATTAATTCACCATCCTTTATAGTTAGAAGTTATACTTCTATTTGAACTTTATGTCACTTTAAACCAAGTGCAGATTTTTGAAAGAATTAATTCAAAATTATCTTTTTAAATGTTTGAAAAGGGAATATATTGATCAGCTGCAATGGCGTAGATTAATACTCTCAATAAATTCCTATTTTGAAGGGATATACGAGTACGTGACATTTCCATAGAAATTGGCTTTAGTTAATGACGAATGCATCGATCGAAGCAAATAAAGCAAAACGCTCTACAACCCACACTTGTCTAGCTGCGCACTGAAATGCCAATAACTCGAGATTGATTTCTACCCAGCTTCCCAAAAGCTAAATAAACCAGAAATGGGCGGAAATGACAATGACAGTAGGATTAATCAAAGATTGGGCAAAATGTCTCAAAAATCTGACTGATTTTTTTGGCCTTTATAACATAATATTTAATTTAACTTATTATGCTTTCAATATTCTCCAAAACTATCCTAAACAATATCCTTGCATTGTCAGAGATGAAATCTTCATTAGGACCGATTTGTATAGCTCTACCAAATTAATAAAGAGACTACGTTTCCTTAGATGTCTAACAAAATGATAAATATGGCTAAATTAATGGAACTTCCAGTTAGAACAGCCTTAAGGTGTGTATTGTTCTAGTCCTAGTTACGGTTAGTATTCAGTTAGTGCCGTCTCGCAAATTGCAAATAGAATAGTTATTAAGAACCGTGCTGCTGGTCCATTAAGATTTAAATTGGTTGGATAAACGGTAGTAGACGGCGTTGCAGAGATAATTTTCTTACAAAACTAATCTTTACAGTTTGCAATACGAGTCTATTTCTGCTATTCTGAAATAAACTACAATTTCAGGTGTAGGAAAACGGTTTCCTAAGCTCTATTACGAATTTAAAGAAGATTTACAATTTTCTAAGCATTCGTTTCCTTTAAAATGATGTTACGTAAAATAAAAAATACACGTGCTCAAAGTATGCCGGTACATAGGTAAAAGGTGTGAATGAAAAATAAAACTGTCAAGTTCTGAAGGTTTTATTTTAAAGAAAATTAAATAGGATAATCACGGCAGAACAAAAATCTTTTATGACCGAAAGTTACTTTGGAAATGGTAGAGGTGTTGATGGCTAGTGGGTTTATGTAACGACACGGGACGCCATTCAGGATTTTCAAACAGAATTTCTACACATTGTCATGGATTTCGATCAGTTTCGCCAAGTTTTGACAAGATCTATACCTTTGTTTAGAGAAACAGAAAGTGTGAATAGAAAGGAAGGTAGTGGGGGACCCAAAGTTCGCACTGCACAAAAAGTAGAAGAATTGAAGCAAATTGTTAACGAACACCCACAAACCCCTATTCGGCATTTAAGCCAGCAAGTAAATATATCCTACGGAACCGGCAATACAATTCTGAAATGTGACCTGCATATGAACGCTTATCGTCTAAGCTCAGTTCAAGAATTGTTATCAAACGACTAGAAGCAGCAAATGTAATTTTTAGAGTGGTTTATGGGTAATTTTCGTAATAGTGGAAATGTATTTGAAAAAACCTTTTTTACGGACGAGGCATGGTTTTACCTCTCTGGTTATGTAAATTCTCAACAAATTAGAATGTGGAGTTCTGAAAATTCACATTTATTTATAGAGAAGCCTCTGCATTCACAGAAAGTTGGCATGTCGGCGGCCATATCGCAAAGAAAGAAAGACTCTCAATTCAGCGCGATACCGTAATAAAATTTTGGAAAATTTTGTAAACGCATTAGACGATGAAAAGATACGACAAGGCTACTTCCAGCGGGACGGCGCGGCGCACCAATTCACGTAACTCTTGATAATTTAAATTTTTTGTGGAAGAATTTTTCAAAGCCCGAATCATTAGTCGTAATATGCCAGTTAGGTGGTCCCCACGGACCTGCAATCTCACGCCGTGCGACTCTTTTTTATGACTACATGTTGAAAACTCGGTTTTCAAATCCCCTTGTGAAAATTTAGATCTATGGGCTTGAATTACAAATAAATTTCAGGAGATTAACAACTCCCTCCACGTGCTCACCAATGTTTAGTTGCTGTAAAAAGAAGAATGAGGACATGTTTAGAAGTAAAAGGTGGAGGTTTGGTTCATTTAGGTCATTTAGTTTCAATTTATAATTTTTAGGTTCTTTGTTGTATACATTTTTTTTTAAATTCTGTATTATGCAATGACAATGACAATAATGTAATTTTCTTAAAAATAAAAAATTCAGGACTTGACAGTTTTATTTTTCATTCACATCTTTTACCTATGTACCGGCATAATTTGAGTACGTTTTTTTTTCTTACGATATTTTCGTAGAACAATAGCACACGCGTAACCATTTTCACAAAATGGTGGTTCTTGAGTGGCTTACAATAATCGATGCCTCGATTCAAGCGAGACAAACTTGGTTTAAAATAGGAGAAAACGCCAATTAAAAAAAGCAATTTTACTCTTTGTTAGAGGAAAATTTCTTCCTAATATTTTCCTCTCAATATTTTCTAATATCTAAGTTTTAAATTACTTTGAAATCTGGAAAGCAGCTGAAGAAAATTGGTCCTTTTCTGACGTGGCGTGGCAAAAAAAAACTTCATAGTTTTTTAATTAAAATACTTTATAGGAAAGAGGGAAATGAATTATCAAAAAGTAATTGGAAAATCTATTTTAGGAATTACAAAACAGGTACGAACATTAAACAAATTTTGTTTTAAGGAATTCTGATCTAATAGTTTTGGTGATTAAATTTAATAGAAGTCTTTATTTAATCAGGCGAATATCCTGTAGGCAGTGTCCCGAATTTTCGCGAATATCGTTTTACCAAAAAAAAGGAGAATTCCAAAAACGTATCACTTGTTAAGGTTTCATAATTGTTTATTTAATCAACTGTATCGGCTAAACCGTGGCAAATTTTTGCCAGTATTGCTTTAACTGATAGCAAATTTTCTGGAATTTCTAAAAATATTAACTTGTTAAAGTTTCATAAACAATTCAGCCTAGAAATTCGTAAAAACTAAATTCAGATAAAAAATTTTAATATTCCTAGCTCAACTATAAAAGAAACCTTCATTTAATCAGCTGTATCTCCAGTACTATACCGAATTTCCACGAATATTACTTTCTACTCTAGTAAAAATTCTGGAGATTCCAAAAATGTTTAATTTCGTAGGCCTAGAAATTCGAAAAAACTAAATTAGGGTATGAAATTTTAATTTCTTTAGATTCAAGAAATATAAAACTTGATGCACCGTGTACACGTTACCTATATGCAAAACTGCTTCATTAAATCCATTGTTTTAATTCATGGTACAATATTGGGAAAAATCAAAATTCCACCGGAATACAGTTAAGTCCAATCCGTTCGTCGAAATCATTGAACAGAAAAATTAAACCATGTTTTTAAAAATTCTTTTTGGTTTGATTGGAAGTCTCTTTTTATTGAAAACATACTTTGTTCATCGCCAGAAAAAGTGCCAGAATAGTGTGTGTTTGGTTGGTAAAATTGTTTTAGTTACTGGGGCAAATACAGGTAAAAAAATTTGAATTTTGAAAATGGTTATCAGGAAAATAACCATCCAAAAATTAGGAATCCACCGAATAATTACAGGGTATTTTTACTTATGTATATCGTTGCTATGCAATTAGGTTTTTGTTATTTACCCATTTGTTGATTGTCAGTATAGACGTCAAAGTGAAAATACAAAGGTTATTCGAGTTTTATTCAACTTTTGAGTAAAAAATGGAGATCGAGGAAGAAATTGAAGAGAGTATGATTGATAGAATAGCGGACGACATTCTCGAAGAATTCAAGAATGTAAATGTCGAACTTTTACCAAAAAAATCGAAATATCGTGATGTCAAACAATTAGAAATATTTTTATTAAATGGTGTGCAAATAATAAATAAACAATTTCAAGAAAGAAGGGGTTATTCTAGTGTACTTTTCCGACTTTTCAAGAACTGGCAATCCATTCACGCTATGGTCAAGGTACTCAATGTTAAAATTTATGCTGAAATTAAAACATAATTTGGATATATGCAGATATTATAAAGAGATCGCCTTTCTCAAAAAAAAAGTTGAATTTCAGTCAAAAAAATAAATCTCTAACAAGAAGCATGCATTTTGAATTGTATTTTCAATTTGACGTCTATTTTGGAATAAAATATTTAAAAAAATACCAAAATTAGATAATTTTCCGCATGCTCGTAAAGAAAACATTGTTGTTTGCAGGTAAATATCTATTGTGAACTCCAAAATTAGAAAAGTTAATAAAACACTTTGTTTACATTTTCAAAAGTTGACTGAGGTCAAAGGTTTTACTAACAATTTTTTTTTACTGAACTCGAATGGTGGAGCTCGCTTTTAAAGCTTGACATAGTATATTTATTTTATCATCTACCTTTTGAATATAAAAGAAAAAAAATATTTGGTTTTTGTCACGGAGCTTTTTGGCGGGTTGCCTATTGAGACGAAAGCTTTTTTATAAAATACTCTTAAGATTGTGACAGATTGTTTTTGCCCTTGTGATAAATGTGTTAGGGGGCTTCTGTTAAGGAATAAAGAAAATAAAATATTTTGTTGAGCGAATGGAGATATCATGATATCTCCGCTTTTTATAATAAATGAACGAAAGCGGGCACAGTAACAGAAGTTATTAGGAAAATCCTTTGGAAATTACATTTTTTGACAATATTTTAAAATTTTTTAGTTTCATCAGTACAAGATAGACCTGCTTATACAGTTCGACATCACAGCTTCAAAAGGATTTACTTTTTCCGAAGGAAGGTATGTTCGTCTATCTTGTACTGATGAGAACTAAAGAGTTCGAAACCTGTCTGCAGGTGACGACATCCTAACTAAAGAAAAAGTTTCCTTATTCCTGGTAGTTTCTTGCATTCTGAAAACGTATTTTATAATCTAACTCTGTTAGAAGAAAATACGGCAAATTTTGGTATGTAATCCAGCGCTCGGAGGGACATATAGTCCGGAGAATAGCTTGTTTTACCATTATTTGTTTAGGCCTTATTATATAAGGCATCTTCAGGTGGTTTAGAGAACTCGAAATTCTCATTCTACATATTTACGTGTACACCTGACAAGTGACAAGTAGACGTCATTCTAATCTATTTAATTTGCTACAAAAAAAACTCCACAATCCCGGAAACTGAGACTTACATTGACCAATGACCCCTCTACATATCCCCAAAAAAAAAATGCTGCCTACCCAAAACGTTTAATAAAACTACCATTTCATTGTGAATATGAATTTGATAAAAGCTAATTTTGCCTCTGTAGCAGCCTTGAGGGTAAAGACATAACGCAAAAAAAAACTGAATAATAAAATATAATCTACGCCAATATAATATGTCAACTTGTATGTCCACAGAGCGCTCAATCTTCGCCATTAAAAAATAAGTAATTCAATTTTAGGGATCGGATTTCAGTCAGCACTGGAGTTTGCCAAAAGGGGAGCAAAAGTGATTCTGGCATGTCGAGATAAAGAGAAGGCGGAGGTGGCAAAGGCTGAAATTATAAGGCTAACTGGAAATGATAAAGTTGTGGTTGGAATTGTAAGTTTATACAGGGGAAGTAAAAAATATTGTGTAGGAGTGGTAACAGTAGTAGACTAAGGGCGGTAGCTACAGGGTGATCCAAGGACTTTGTAACAAATTTAAAATTATATTGCTAATCTGTTTATCGAAATGAATGTTCCTATAAATACCAGTACGCTGTAGCAGTTGTCTAAATTAATAACAATATCTGCTTCTGTCTCGGCCATTAGAGTCTCATCGATAATTTATTGAACTAATTCGAGTTTTGACAGTCAACACGTGCTAATTATAACTGTAATGGTACCGACATCCCTAAATTAGCACGCTTAATGAACAGTATTTCCACAAGCTTTCCCGTAATCCCCACCCTCTACAAATATCCCATATTTTAAGGCCTCACAGCTCCGTTTAATAGCTAATGTGTTCAGCTTCACGAGGCAAATTAGCTGTTATCGCGTAATATTGGAGTTGGTGTAAATAAAATTATTAATTAACTTTGTTACATAAATAATATAAAATAAAATACGATGATTTTTAGATTGACCTTAAATCTCTACAGTCAGTAAGAGACTTTGCTTCTGTTATCCTAAAAACGGAAGAAAAATTGGACATTTTGGTTAACAACGCTGGAGTTGGCGGTTTAGAGCACAAAACTACCCCTGACGGATTCGAGATTGTGATGCAAATTAACTATTTTGGACCATTTTTGTTAACTATGTTATTACTTGGTAAGCCATCTATAACAACCATCGAAAATCGTCTTAAAAATAGCGCCAGAAGATTGTATTAAAAATATTTCGCATCCCACATAGCAAATAAAGACAATTTATTAAAAAATATTAAATCAGAAGTGGGATTTTAGTATTATTTAAAAAAAATATTCTTCTTATACTCGCTATAGGGGCGGAGCACGAGAAAAAACTTCCTGCTGTATAAAGTTACTTTCAACATATTGTTTCCGAAATTTCACCTTGATTAGAATGTTTCTGATTGTTTGGATTAGCTGACCGACTGGTGTTTGCAAACCTGCGATCCGCGATAATTGTAAAAGTTTAACAGGAAAAGCCTGTAAGCTGATACTGGAGCGTCGATAATTAACATACTAATGGATCCGGCGAAGTTCGATATAAATTTTTATTGTCATAAAATGGCAAGAGGGAAAAATATTGGTGATATATTGCAAAAAGAGGATTTTAGAAGTCAAAGGTTTTTTAAATATATCTACCTATAGCGGAAAATGCTTTGTGGTATGCAGATAAGAAATTTTTGCTTATGTTTGTAAGAATAAATCCTAATACCTCTGTACAATCTGTGTGCTGTGCCATGTACAGGGATATCCAAATAAAAGTGAACAGGCCTTATAACAATTTTTTTAAAGAAGGAAAAAATTTTTAAATACGAAAATTTTGGGAATTAGTATGGATCACTCATATATGAGTATCTTATCAGCAAAACAATTGAGCGTCGAATAAAACAAATATGGTTTAAAACATCGATTTTCTCGCTTATTTTAAATCGGATGGTATGATTTTTATCACATTTTTGTATTCTAGGAGAAGTTCTAGACATATTTTGTATAACATACCCTATGCGGTTTTTCAATTGTTGAAATATTTCAAAGTAAAAATTATTTCGCATAAATATACTTTAAACGTAACTATCCAGGTTGCGAACGAAATACCTGCTACTTTTTTAAATTTTCTTCGTAGGTAAGCCAAAGTTAATGTCAAGGTTGACAATAATACTTTAGTTGCCGTGAATTTATAATTTTATTTTTATGCAAAATGAGTTCTTCTATTAATGAGAGATATAAAATATTAAAATTATATTTAAAAAATAAAATGTTAGAGCGACTCTAAGACAATATGAAGAGAGTATTGAATAGAGACAAAGAACTCTATGGTTAAACACTATAATGAAAACAAATAGAAGACTAGAAGAAAGAGGAATTCTGGGCAATGGGAAAAGAAGAAGAGAAAGAAAAGAAGAAAGGAACAGCGATTTAATTATAATTTCAAGAGAATCCAAGAAGAGATAGAATGTTGAGTTATGGAACAGTTCAAAAAATATTAGTTTTTAAGTATAGACCATTTAAAATTATGCCAGTTCAAAAACTTAGGGCCGGTCAAAAAGAAAGGAACTTTTGTCAAAAATATTAACGAAAGAATGCGGCAAGATCCTAATTCATTTCATACTATCGTTGGGACAGACGAAGCAACTTTCTCAACTGCGGGAATCTTTAATAGACGAAATTTAATGTTCATGTTTGGTGGATGAAAATCCTTTTACCGCCGAAGATATTGCTTTGCAGGGGCGTAATTCAATCAACGCTTGGTATGGGATAATACAAAATAAAATTCTAGGCACATTGTTTTTCGGGGAGCATTAACTGGCCAGCGCTATCTCAATTTTTTTAGAAAATAGGTTTGTTTCCGCAGCAGTCTGAAACTAGTCAGAGCCAATCATCTTTGAGGACAATAGTTTGCTGATCGAAATCGGATAATCTCATCGACTCTGATTGATCTGAAGCTACTGCAGAAACAAACCCAATTAAATCGAAGATATTCTCGACGAATTGCCACTTGAAGAACATCGGCGTATTATATGGAAGCAGGACGGAGCACCTCCCTATAATACCTATATAATTGAGGTTCGCAATTTTTTAAACCATCAGAATATTGAATGGATCGGTAGATATGGAGCGTCACATTGGCCTGCAAATGGTCCAGATCTCACACCTTTAGAGACATTTCTTTGGGGTCATTTGAAAAATGTCGTATACAGCAATCATGATGAAAATATTGAGGAAATTCAAAGGAAGGGGAGAAATGAAGTAAGAAATCTGAACGAAAATGATGCTGAAAGTATTGTAAACACACTTCAGAGGCAGAGAAGAATGTATGCAAAGTGCGAAGAATTAAAAAGCGGACATGTTGAAAATTTCTTTTGATATAAGTATTCGCCAATGTCAACATTTATCTATTTATGTTATGTTATAATTCATATGATATTGTTTATAATCACTGGTTATTGCTTTCAACTATTAATAACTAATAAAAATCAACATTTATTGTTCAATAGAATAACTCATTATGCATAAAAATAAAATTATAAATTCACAGTTACGTTATGTATTGTATATGTCTAAAACTTCTCCTAGAATTCTAAAATATTATAAAAATCATACCATCCAATTTAAAATAAGCGAAAAAATCGATGTTCTATACTACATATTTTTTAATCGATGCTCAATCGTTTTGCTGACAAGATATTATTCCATAAAATCCCCAAAACTTTCATATTTAACATTTTCTCCCATCTTTAAAGATAAAAAAGTTATAAGGCCTGTTTACTTTTATTTGGATATCCCTATGCAGTGTACAGTCAACAATTTTAGATATAAATAATGTTACAGACCTTATCAGGAAATCCCCAAAAGCTCGAATTATAAACTTATCGTCCATAATGGCCAAAATGGGGCAACTGGATCCTAAGGATTTGAACAAATACACAGGGAGATATGGGATATATTCCAACTCGAAATTTTGTAATATTCTATTTACGAGAAAGTTAGCTGAGCTAGTAAAAGGTAAGAATTCTTTGTGGTAAGCTTTTTGTCTCTACAGAGTTGGAAACATCCATAGAGATTTTACTTTACTAGCTCCTCGGTCAAGGAAGAGCTTCTTTGCCATCTTTCAAAACTTTAGGTTGCGGCCGAGAAATAGCGATGTATCAACCTAAGAACATAACTACTAAAGGGAAAAAATTGCTAATTGTCACCGTATTTTGCAGATACCGATGTCAGTGTATTTTCCGTTCACCCAGGAGCCGTGAAAACTGATATCTTCAGACGAGTGCAGAGCTGGAGGAAAGTTATACTAAATTTTGTTGCATATTTTTATTTTAAGGTGAGTTTGGATGCGCGGAAAAGTATGGCCTTGCTCATTTCATCGCCACTGCTTTAAATCTATCTTCATTAGGTAAGCGTTTTAAGTTTACTTTCAGTAATTAAACAAACTGTTGCATCACTTTTAAAAATAAATTTTTCCCTTGGTCGTGATCTCTAGAAAAATCTTTATTTTATATACTTACCAATATCTTTCAAACAAGAATACGTGACTAAATGAAGTTCTTCTAAAGAAAAATTAATTAAAATATTAATTAGGTTACTTTTAAAATTTTTTCCAGGAAATAGACCAGGTTTTATAAAGAAGGATACTGTTTATTTTAGAGTTTTCCGATAAAACTAACAGAGCAATTTTAAGAAATTTTATAATTTAAAAAATTTGTGAAAATTTATGCTGTTAAATGACTCCCTGCTCTTTATTTTAGGGATTTTTCGAAAATGTTTCATGAAAAGATCAGTTTAAGTATTTTACACTGTAAAAGAATCTAAATTCACTATAGGAATCATAAAAAGCAATATTTACAGCATTATTGCGAACTTTGTAAAAAAATAGATAAGTAAAAATGTCACTAAATAAAAGTTTTTGATTGTAAAATAAGATCCATGTTATACAAATTTTAATTTATTGTACAGGAAGCATAAAAAATAAGAAACCGGTATTTTGCGTAAGATTAAACATACCTTGTGTCTCATTTTCTACCAAAATGAAATATGTTTTAAATTAAACCCCTTAGCCGAAGTCCCAACTATTCTCACTCACACCTTTAACCAGAGTACCAGTTTCTACATATTAAACAACAATGACATATTTGGACATTATTTAATTCAAAATACTTCTTATTCAAGTGCAATTTGTAAATAATAGGATCATTTAATTAATTTACACAAAATAACGCTTTCATATTTTTTACGCTCCCTGTGTAAAAAACGTGAACCTTATTTATATTACAAGCAAAAACTTTTATTAGGAGCGACGTTTCTATGTATCTTTCAAAATTTGGTCCATTTGTCCTCTTTTAAGCCCAATCCTTCGACATACTGAATAGTTAAAAAAGTACTAGTACTTTGTCTTTTAATTTTAAGCACTTGTGCCGTTTTTCTTTTTAAATTTTGGGTTCTTGTTAAGTTTTAAATTGTGGTAAGTTAATAATTACAAAAAGCAACATTTATAGCTTTATTGCGTACTTTTCGACACAATATAGGGTTAAAAAAGTAATTAAAAACTCGGTTCTAATTATTGTACTGATGACTGTTAGCCCGCTTGAATAATTCGCGACGACGCCGACGGAGACGAGAACTCTTTAAATAAACAAAAATTTGTTTTGCTCTTTACGTAATTTGTCTGTTTGTTGGTCCCTTCGTCCTTCCACCTTAATTCGAAAACTTTTTTAATATCTCTCGAAGATCTTTTGATAAACGCGTAAGTATTGTTAAAAGTTTAAAGTAAATTTGCCAATTAGTTCAACGAATCTTTTATGTTATGAACCTAAAAGTTGCGAATTTTAATTTGGCGAATCGTGTATTTAAGTAAAGATTTGACGCGCGTGGATCTTTAATTTGTTGTCCTGTAACTTTTCCTATATAAAAAAGAGCTTGCAAATTAAGTGAGATTGAATTTCAATTGGTTGTTTTCTAGTTGAAATTTCGTGCGATTTGAATAAAAGAAGGCACATCCCACTCTTCAGCAGTATAAAATTCTTGTTAGTGAGTGATTTTTTTAATTTGCTGGGTACAGGGGGAGCGGTCCATGGAAACAGGGGAAAGCACCACTCTCCAAACTTTTTAGAGATAAAAAAATACATTAATTAAACATTTTCTTGAAGTTTTAAAAATAATTTATTTAGGCAAAAATACACGTAATATATGGGTATTTTATGTTATTATTTAAAAAATGCACATTTGGTTTTTATCGAGGTTTTTATCTTCAAATTCGTTCCTTCTAGAAAAAAATTAACTACGCCACTAGATTCTACGCAAGAGACTATACATATAATAATAAGTTTTTCTTACCGATAAGTTGAAAGGCAACTGAGATACGAGGGGTGCTTGACGCCACATTCTCAAAATCGCCCTGTATCTCCGAAACAAAGGGGGCTATGAAAATTCTGTTTGTAGCATTATACGTTTCACGAAAAATGAGCATAGTATTGCGAAAACCGCAGCTCTTTATCTTTAAAGATTATTGAGATACCCTGCAAAAGTCAAAAACTGGACACCCTGTATACCTGATTAAAGCCCCATTTTTACTTAATAATCCGCATCGATCCACTATCGAACGCCGCTAACCCGACCCTGCTACGTTACACCGTTGCCAGATTATTCGAGTTTGAAAAGGAAAATCCATCCTAGACACCCTGTATTATACCTTTTATAAAAATATGGATTTAATTTTTTATAATTTATCCGAAATCTTACGTAAACGTAAAAAATTGAAAAGATTATAGGAAAGGAAAACTACATAGTTAATTATTAAATAATACAATCCTTCAAAATGTCAAAAAAGTTCATCCTTTACGGATTTTTCTGGGAGTACTTGTGTTTCTTTTTGGGCAATTTCTTTAGAGGGGTTTTAGAGGCCTCAATTTTGTTGCAGCAGCCAGAGCGCGCTATTTGCTACACATATTTTGCACTAAAAACGTTCAAACTTTCTTATGGCTAGACGTATTGAGCTCTTAATGAAATAATACCTACTATATGCCTTGTTCTTTTTAAATAAAAAAGACACGGCAGTTAAATAACGCAAACAAATCTAAACAGCAAAAATTTAAGAACAACCAAATGACAGTAATGGACTCACAATACTATTCTTAATAATTCTTAGTCATAATAGAGTAACATATTAATTATTTTAGACTCCAGAAGAGGGTGCACAAACCATCATTTACACTGCTACCGAGCAAGATATAGAAAAACACAGTGGCGAGCATTTTGAAGAGTGTGAAATGGTCCCTCCCTATCCATCGGCAACTGAGCCACATTTGGTTGAAGAAATATGGGAAGAAACTTGTAGATTACTTGGTCTCGATAAAGATAAATATATTTAAAGATTATATAATTCTTGGAAGTCCATTAACGCTATTTAATAGTATATGAAGATACTGTTCAAGAGCTTCTATATCATTGTAACTAGATACGGGCTAAAACTCCATTTTTTTTTATTTGGACCAGATTTTTGAAAAATCGATTTGCACTTTTCTATTTCCCTTTCAACCCTTTCGCAAAAACGCCGATCTCCCGCCATGAAATTTGCGGCCATATTGCGTACGAGCACATATAAAAGACGTTAGAGATAATTAAATTGTGTTTTTCGTTAACTCCGGCTTTTGAGTAAGTCTAAGGCCAATCATTAGGGTAATTAGAAAGGGATTTCGAAAGGAAACTTTACACCGAATTTCAATCGTAAATTTTGAGACGAAGTTAATATAATTAAAATTTCGGGATTAGGTTTTACAGTTTTGAAAGCCGGCAGCATGACAGTAATACCCCTATTTAAATGTTCAGGGGGGTATTTTTAGACAAAGGATATATTGTGCCTTCAAAAAGGCTTTGGTGGAGCTAAATACCCCTGCAAGTCGCAAAAAAGATACAAGGGTTGGACGCAGGACGGCGAGACGGGGAATTTTGTAGACAAAATTGAAAGTGGTTGATAACCAAGGTATTCTAAATGGCATATTTGGAGATAGATGGATTGATAATGGCCCTGTAAACTGGCTCGCAAAGTCTCCTGATCTGACCCCCTTGGATTTTTTCTTGTGATCATTTATAAAAGAAAATATCGAAGAGAGGTAACTCTCAAACATAATTTAAAATATGCCTCCGTACGTCCTTGCAACCCAGCGAAATTTTTATTTAAATATTCCAAACTGTTTTTGAGATATCGCATTGTTACGCTTTAAAATCCCTACCCTGCATATATCCAGAAAAAAAATTTCCAGTCACGATCCAATTTATACAGTTTAAAGAAACTGCCGCAAACCCGACGCTCGACGCCTTACGTCATATCGTCGGCGTCGTGGGATATACACAAAGTGCTTTTGAAGTATCCACCTTTATAATCCTAATCCCCTGGGATCAGTGGGAAACATCCGTCAAACGCAGAAGGCACTTATATCGCATAGTTAACCCCGGTTGAAATTAGGGACATCGTTGGTTTAGATAGTTGCCAAGGAAAGACTTATAATTGATGTTATAATTGCTATGAGAAGGCTTTTAGAATGTTTAGATGGGAGTTTATAACAAGCGAAATATGTAAAATACAGGGGGTTACAAAAAGATGTTAAGAAATTTTAAAAGCAGATTCTACATCTAAAAATTAAAAATAACTTTATATAAACATGGATCCTCAAACACTTCTTTTTCGAGATACAGGGATATTTTCACACCTCAAGTAATCCGAAGACTTAGGAGAAATATGCGAAGACAATTTGGAGCATATATTGAAACACGGAGAAGCCATTTACAGCATCTACTATAAACTTAAATCAGAAAGCACTGTTTCCTTGACAAAAAAAATATTTTTAAAAAATCATTTTCATTATTGTTTTTATTGTAAGAAATAAATTATTTTTTATCTCTAAAACGGTGCGTTAGAACAAAAAGCTAAAGAGACACTTTTCACGCAAAATTAATTGGGCTTAAAGAAAAAGATATCAATTTCACAAAAAATCAGTAGCGTTCCATTTTTTCGCTAAATATAATGACTCACCAGCACGCACGCCACTGATGCAAGTACGTTCGAAAATAAATTTTTGCACGTAAAGGTACCCTTTGATTACACACTAGCGTGTACCAGAATTCATGTCAATATCTTAACGCCTTTTCCAGAAATTAAAAAGAAACATTTAAAAAAGAAAATATTAAATACCCTGTATCCCGAAAAAGAAGCGCTTGAGAACCCATGTTTATATAAACTTATTTTCATATTTTTAGATGTAGAATCTGCCCATAAAATTTCTTAACATCTTTTTGTAACACCCTGTATATAACATGTCCAGTGACGTAGCAGGAGAACTGCAAGAAAGTTATGCACGTATATAGAAATTCTAAAGTATCTAGACTTTTTTTTCAAAAAAAAATGAACCGACTTCGCAATATAAAAAACCCTAAAAAGTATGAAATACTATTTTTAGGTATTTATAACTTTGGTTAAAAGTAAACTTAATTTTATTCAAAGTTATGTAACTTGTACACCGAGGTTCTAAATTTTGAAGCTGGCGCAATTTTAAAGTACCTATAATAGGAAACCGTAATGATACATTAATAAATTGTTAATAAAAGGTAATATTTTTAGTTATTTATTACGGAGTCTAATTGCGTTGAACTTTAAGTAATTTCTTCTTATTATTAATTGTTTATGAATTATCATAACGGATCCTTATACCGTAAAATGGCACTGATTTCAAAGTTCAGAACTTCGGTGTACAAGTTATATAACTTTGAACAAAATTAAGTTTACCATTAACCAAAGTTATAAATACGTAAAAATATTATTTCATACTTTTTAGTGCTTTTGCTTTGATAAAGTCGGTTCATTTTACATGTACAAGTTAACAGAAAACCGGGGTATGCATGTGTGTGGAGTAAAGGAAGGCGCAGTTTACTTTTCGCACGATACGCGCACTGCACACCCCGGTTTTCTGTTGACGTGTTCAGCTATCAAAGGAAAATAATTATTTTTAACTTTTTAGTGCGCTATTCATAAAAGCGTATTTGTTAGTTTTTTAACCTTTAGTTTATTCACTGTAAAATAACTTACAGGACTCTTAAGTAAACCCCAGCACAGACCATGATTTTTATTTTGTGCCTACCTACCTATGTGTAGAGGTGCCATTGTCAACACCGAAAACCCTTTTTTCTTACGTATATAGGGGTAAATTCAAACTAACAAAGGTCCTACTCGGTGGCGTTAATGGACGAATCTTGTTTCTTCGTCGACTGGCTTGTGTTTCTCAGCTAATAATAGTTTAAAACCAGCCTAAAATAGCAAGACGCGGCAATGTTGGGTAAGAAGATTATTAATAATGCAGTTAACGATAAACTCTGCTGACAGAATTAATTATAATAATTGGTCCCGTTGTATCCAGCTTCAATCGTCTATATTTAAAATCTGCATCCTACAAACAGGAATTTACTACTCACCTGCGTGATGCTGAAATCCTGAAGACATCGACCCGTGAGACTTTCTCACATAACATTTCCTGCAGCAAGGCAAAGTCCTCAGGATTAGAAAAAGTCCATCTCGGAATCTGGTGTTCATGTAGCAGTATATGATTGGATTGTAACAGGCGTGTGACATTGCTAAACCGTGCAGGGGAAAGAAGAGGTACGGTTTAATGTCATCGTTGATCTCATGGTACAAAAGCTGAAAAAAAATGCATTGACAAAAGAAATTCGGTCAAGTGCAAGCTATACTTGCACAATAAGTGTTCCGTGCCATCAGCCACCCGCGAAGCTGAGTGGGGAGCGTTTCGACTAAGTCAAATTAAAAATTTTAAAAAACGTGTAAGGACAAAAGTTGTTCCTTACATCGTGGGAAATATTTTTTGTCTAAAATTTTTCCCTCAAACCAATGGTTCAGCCGTTATAAGGAAATAAACAACTAAATTGAAAGTTTTGCTTAATCTACACCTAATTCTAAAAGTTCATGATTTTTTTCAGATTTTGCTGAGCGATCCTTTTGGTGATATGGGTGGAGGACAGCAATTTTTAGGCATTGTTCCTATATTTAAAAAAGTTCGTGAAAAATATATCATAATATATATTGTTCAATTCGTGCTTCAACAAACTTTTAGTTATCAGCCTACACGATCTCCTTGAATTTTTTTTCCATTTCCAGATTTACCCCCTGAAATTAAACCCCAGAATTAAAATTCAACTTTTTATACCTCACGTCTCTAACTAGGCCACCACACTCTATCTCTGTGCTAAATTTCAAATGTTTATGTCGAATAGTTGCAGAGAAATGCGCCTGTGACAGACGGACACGGGACACTAAAAAATAAAACAATATAAAAATTGTTTGGAAACCAAGGAAATTGCGGAAGTGATAGAATGCTTAACAGGATTTTAATGATCACTCAGTAACAATTCCAGGACAACAACTTGTCGAAAAGTAACTGATTAACTAGAAAATCTACTTTTAAAGCAGTACTAATTGTAAGCCTTAACCTTTTCGGCGTATCCCACGGAGAATTCCTAAATCAAATGACATTTCTTAATTTTCCGTATGCTCGATATCGATTAACTTAATCCCCAACCCTCGAAATCCAATAACTTGATATTTGTAGACATATGTGGGTTGAAGTTGAAGACATTTGTAGCCTTTATAATATCATTCTTGAATTTCTTTTAAAAAGTTTAAAGCACAAAACCCATTAATTGAAAAGAAAATGAGAATAATGACAAATAATTGCATCAATGATAACAATTCACAACTTTTAAAAGCACCAAACCAAAAATTTACACAATATAAAAAAACAGCTTTTAAAAATCTAACAACTCACCACAAAATATTAGTGTTGATACCTAATAATTACAACACGTTGTCTTATTTCATTTTATTCTTTCCCATTTTATGCCTCCAGTAAAAGATTCATTTTTTGCTCGGGCTATAAAAACTTTTTAACTACCGTTGTTTAACCTTTGTTTCAACGCAATAATTCTTTTATACTTTCGTCAATAAAAATTGGGTTTGGATAAACGAGATTCTAAGAATAAATATACAGAATGTTCCTGTCTTTTGACTGAAATAGGGAATTTGCATGTATGGTAAATGCAGTCAGATATTGTGTAAAACGCGCGCCGCTGTTTTGTGCCACGTGATCAATCGTACTGTTTGCAACGATTAGTCACGTGCTTGTCAAAAAATAAGGAACGCGGCCTCCAGTGCATATAATTTTTTTTTGTTAATAAAAACCAAAATAAATGAAATAATAAAAATATTTCAGGTTTAGGTGAATTAGGCGCATATTCCTTATTACCTTAAAAATACCTTTTCAATCCAAATTCCCTAAAGGGTGTTGAGCTTAATTTTTCATTTCTTATTTCTTGCCGTACAAAAACTGCTTAAATATCAGTTTGGAAAAGGCCGAATGTAACTAAGAAAAAAATTGTCAGGCTTTTCTTGTCAAGTTACCTGAAGTAAAAAAAAACCTCTTTGATCCATGCCAAGTACTAACGTCGCTACTAAATCAAGTTAAAATTACCCAGATGACAGCTTTTATAAAAAAAAAGTATCACAAACGCTTTGCGACTAGAGATAAATTTCTTAAATCCATAGTAACACGATCCACCTTTTTTAGAATAAATTTATATATTAAAAACAAAAATTATGCTGGTGAAGGCGCGTACGGATTGCTAATAATACCTGGTACATACAAAATACATAGATGTAGGCTTTCTTTTAAAACTTTGTTTCTTTAGGGGTTTAATTTCAAAAAAAAAGCAGGCGTATACTTACTTTTTTCTACTTTTGATATTAATGAATTCTCTATATTTAGCCTTTGGTAAGAAATAAGCTTTTCTTAAAAAACTATTTCTACCCCCATTGGGGATTGGAATTTCTTCAACAATATTATCTGATATGTCATTTTTGGGATTATTGAGGTCAGAAAATACAATATAACATAGCCATCCCAAATGAGGAGGGAGAGAGGAGAAGAGGGAGAGATAAGATGAAGGAAAGGGGAACCAAATTAGGTTGACCATTAACCGCAGTAATAAACACGTAAAAATATTATTTCGTACTTTTCAGTGATTTTCCTTTTGTGAATTTGGTTCATTTAAAAAAAAGAAATATTTTTAGGAGCAATAATTCATAAATACAACCTGACAAAATCTAATATTAATTTCATTTTATTTACCTCTTCTATCGATTACCTAAGTCTGACTCCGATTTTTCCGTCATGTAATATTAAAATCCGGTCTCTAGTTATAGCTAACCTAACCTAACATTACTCATGTTACATGTATTCATAATCATGACATCAAAACTACACTATTGTCACCTATGATATGCGGACGAAGTCGCAGGTGAAAGCTAGTATACAGGGTGTTTCATAATTGAATGCTGATCCTTAAGGGTGATAATCCTTGGATGATTTTAAGAAAAATTCTTTATATGAACATAGGTCCGCAACAGCTTTATTTCTGAGATACAGGGTGTTGAAATTTAAGAAAAAAATCTGTTTTTCTTCAATATCTCTAAAACCGCTTTGTATTTTTGTTTTAAATTTTGGTAGGTGCAAAGTACGCTTAAAAATACATTTTCTTCAGGATAAAGGTTTTTTTAATTTTTATCAGTGGCGTCCCTGTTAACATGCCCTGCAATATTTTTAATCAAAAAAATGATACGCCACTGTTTTTTTTAAATAAATGTTATTTTTATAATTGCCTTCTATCTTCTCATAAAAATGGTCTCTTGACTTTTTTTTATCCGGCGTACGGTTTTCGAAATAAAGTTCATTCATTTGCTTGTCCCTATGTGATTTTTTTCTTGTAGTCTCAATTTCGCAATTTGTGGTAACCAAAGCATCTAGGCTAGATTTTTATATTTTATAGTAACTAACTATTATTTAGTTCTAATAATAAGCACGCATAAAAATACATTTTGCATTTGTAAAAACTTAACCAATTTGGACAAAATATACCAAAATTAAATTAACTGTTTGCGTTTATAAAACAACGAAATGTGTTGTTAGCATACTAGATGTTTCTAGCCTACAAAATAATCCCACTCTTTAACGGCTTTAATTACTAGAACTAAATAATAGTTACTATAAAATATAAAAATCTAGCCTAGATGCTTAGGTTACCACAAATTGTGAAATTGAGAGTACTAGATAAAATCACATAGGGACAAGCAAATGAATGAACTTTATTTCGAAAACCGTACGCCGGATAAAAAAAAGTCAAGAGACCATTTTTATGAGAAGATAGAAGGCAATTATAAAAATAACATTTATTTAAAAAAAAACAGTGGCGTATCATTTTTTTGATTAAAAATATTGCAGGGCATGTTAACAGGGACGCCACTGATGAAAATTAAAAAAACCTTTATCCTGAAGAAAATGTATTTTTAAGCGTACTTTGCACCTACCAAAATTTAAAACAAAAATACAAAGCGGTTTTAGAGATATTGAAGAAAAACAGATTTTTTTCTTAAATTTCAACACCCTGTATCTCAGAAATAAAGCTGTTGCGGACCTATGTTCATATAAAGAATTTTTCTTAAAATCATCCAAGGATTATCACCCTTAAGGATCAGCATTCAATTATGAAACACCCTGTATGTATATAACCATAAAAGTAATAATAAATTTTAGTTTTTCTCTGAAATTACATTTTACTATGAGAATTAAACTGCTGCTATTTACCTGCAGTTAAAAACCGCTTCTCTGCAGGAAAAATAAACAAAAACGTGAATCATGAGTAATTTAGCGACATTCTGCAGTTATTCATTTTTCCTGAGTGGAACGCTGAAGCGAGAATTACATGCTGAGAAATAGATTTTAGTTAAAAGTATATAATTATGATTTAGTTGGCGTATTTTAGCTTAAATTAAATGAATTTGGTAGGGTGGAAATAAGTGCTTTTTGGGGCTCAATTTTTAGGCTGGAGCAAGAGGATTGTAAATGGAATCTTATAGGCTTTTTTATTTTATTCTTTTAAAGAAATATAGCTATATTGTATATTTAGGGAAATCCAGAGTCCTGGAGCGACCGTGACCTTTTCTAGGCAAATCTACAGCTTCTCTTTTAAACTAAATGAAAAAATATCAAGATAAAATTTATTTTCTTGTTTTTCTTTCAAAGACAGATGTCTGGCGTCATATTTATGTAAGTTTGTAAAAGCAAGTGAAAATGACACTCGAAAAATAAAAGACAAATACAATTAATAAATTAATATATAATTAAATGTTATCAGAAAAACAATTTGGATTTAGAAAACAAAAATCTAAGCGAAGATGCGACATGTTATCTAACCAGTCAAATATATATCTTAATTAGTAGTAAAATGTACGTGTATATTTTTAGATTTAGCTAAAGCTTTTGAAACAATAAGCCATAAAATACCTACTTTTAGAAAAATTATAAAAAAATTGGATTTCGCGGACATTCATTAACTTTATTTGAAAACCACTTAAATATTAGAATACACCATGTAAAAATTGGAGAAAACATTAGTTTACTTAAAACATTTGATTACGGGGTTCCTCAAGGACCATTATTCTACAACATATATCTCAAATCTCAAATCGACGCATATCTGTTGTGGTTGACGGTCACTCATGTAACTTCCATCCTATCAATGCTGGTGTCCCCCAAGGTTCAGTCCTGGCACCAACCCTGTTTCTTCTTCACATTAATGACCTGATCTCTTCAACTACTAATCCCATCCACAGTTATGCTGACGATAGTACTCTTCAGTCTCATATTCATTTTTCCAGACAAATTTTGAGTCGGGAGTTGGACGATGAACGCAGATCTATGTACCTATCCCTTTCCCAAGATCTTCAATTAATCTTAGACTGGGGTGCCAAGAACCTTGTTCAATTCAACGCCTCCAAAACCCAGTCTTGCTCCCTCTCACGCAAAAAATCTGGCAACGCTTACCCCATCCACATGAATGGCCAAGCCCTACAAAACAACGAAACATTCGATCTCGTTGGCGTCGCTTTCGAACATGATCTCAGCTGGCACAAACACATCACTTCAGTAGCCGCATCGGCAGCTAAAAGCTTGGTTATCCCTTTCGAGCCAGAAAATACTTCTCCCCTTCCAACTTATACACTCTCTATGTTTCCCAAATAAGACCTAATCTAGAGTACTGCTCCCACATCTGGGGAGCGGCATCCCCTTCGACACTTAAGATCCTTAATTCTATCCAAAAGAGAGCCATTCGACTTATCAATGACCCAGCCCTCACGGGAAAACTCCATTCTCTCGCTCATCGCCGCGCTGTAGGGGATTTATCCCTTTTCTACCGCTACTTCCACGGATTTTACTTTGAAGAACTAGCCGCTATTATTCCCCCCTTGAATGTCCCTAACAGAACAACAAGAGGCGTGTAACGTATGCATCCCTTTACTGTCCAGCTACAGAAGCCTGGAACAGACCACTTCTCTCGCTCATTCATACCTAGGGTCTCCAGATTATGGAAAAAATTGCCTGCAGATGTTTTCCCTTCCCGTCCCAACCTCCAATCCTTCAAATCCCATGTCAATAGACTACATTTCCCTTCTCTTCAGATACCCACGGTACGTTAGTACTTAGGCTTGAAGTCTACGTGGGATGTCTTAGATAAAAAAAACTAGAAATATTATATTATTTATTAGTACAGATACATCTAAATTATGGAATACTTGGCTGGGGAGGTATTAAAATATATTTAAAAAATTATTTATGAAAAAGATTATTTATATTCGTCTGACTTGTTATATGAAGAAAGCAAAAAAATGGATATCAGACAACTTTTTTCATATAAAATGTTAATATATATTTTAAAAAATAAAAACCAAATTAACTATAATAATCACATACATATGTAACACTCCTAATACAAATACAACAACCTATAAAAACAGAGTTAACAAAACAATTCGTCCCAAAAATTTTATAAATATAATTCCATATATTTTTGATATATTACCACAATCAATTAAAAAAATTGTATATATCCAAGCCAAATAATATATAATGTGATAAATAATTTATAACTAATCAATTAGTAAATACCGACTGGGTATATTGTTGTGATATATTGTGATTTCAATTCATGATTATGAATAATCCAGTTGTGTCTGATTTATTTATTTATTTATTATTACTATTAGTATTTTACGTAAATTGTATAAACAGATGAATATTATTTTTAAGTCAACTCACTACAAGTATATTTACTTCGTGAGTCAAGTATTGATATTTGGCTTATTCTAGAAACTGCATATATTTCAATAATTGTATATCATACATTATTGAATAAATCTATTATTATTTATTATTATTATAATTGATAAAATTATTAAGAAAGAACAATAAAGGAGGCAAGGTAGATCTGGAGTGTTGAAATAATCAAAAATATGATGCAAGGGATGAAACCAATTGGAATGAGTCAATAACGGTGTCCAGATGAACGTATAAAACCCTTTATAAAAATATCCGGTTGCTAATTTTTTTAATAACAATTTATTGCAAAAAGTCGTTTTTTCATATCTGTCACTCTAGGATACATACACACTCCTTCTTAATGTGGAACATCCGAGACACGCGAACAAAGCCGCAGCTAAAAATATGTCAGGCAACAAATTAATTACCCTTCATTATTCCAACAATTTATACTAATTAAACGCCCACAAAAAAAACGTAATACCCAAAAACACGCTTATGTATTATTAGCAATTAAAAATTCAAGATCCTTAATAATTCGGGCTCCATTTTTTCCCTCATCGTTTTCCAGAAGCAAAAGATGAAAATAATTGAATTCGGTTACGCTAGAATTTAATTTGGAGACGGGATTTGTCGATAAAAATCAACGCAAGTCCGGGTGGTTAGGAAAAAATGGTTCAACTATTTGCAGAGTCATTTGTTTTTTCCATATATCTCTAAACCCAATTTCTCGCGACAACACAAATAGGGCTTTCCTACTGTAATTCCATTTTGAATACTTAATAAGCATGTGGGCGCCAAACACTGTGACGTTTACAATTTTAATTTAGCGAAAACAAGTACAAATAACTCGATATGAAATTGTACTCCTTTGGGTTCAAAGCTTGCGCTCATCAATATGTAAAAGATAGAATATTCATTACATCTAATCGTTATGCAACAGGTGTTTGCTTGAGTGTGTGCTAAAGACAAATTTGAAAACTATGTGTTGTGGAAAATGTGGAACATTAATTCTTTAAACGCTCAAGTGGGCAATTTTTTTAGTATCTAACCCCTAGAGGGGTAAAACCGGAATATATTTTTTGTATAATGTCCATATTTGCCGCAAAGGGATTGCTTTGATAAGTTTTTTATGTTTAATCCTTTAAAAACACAAAGCCAGAAATGACAATTTCGTGGATAATAAAAACGTTTGGAAGCAAAAAATCCTCATGTGTTTTTTAAGGCTTTCGCAAGATAAGTGGGTTCTAATGCCATGAATGATATCGTCGTAAAATTTGCAAAAGGATATGTCACAATCTGATGTGTTTCGACTCTCATTGGAATTGATCCCACAATATTTTTAGGTATGACTCACTTCTATTACCTTAAAAGATTTTTTCATGTAGCGATGGTAACTTTTTTAAATTAAATGATTTATAAGTGTTTACATTTAAGTCCGATTTGCTCAGGTTAATTCATGTATTATTGTTAAGGCGCGCCAGCTTGATTACACTCCATAGGCGCCGATGTAATAAACAGCCAACTGTGTTAGAATACAAAAATACATATATAAAAATGGTCTAGGGAACACTTACAGAATTTGATATATCATATCTAAAATACAATAAAGCAATAAGTCGATTTCTCATATGGAATATATTGTACCATCGATCTACTTAGTACAAAATAAAAAATTGTCATTTTCTGAAGGAATTTTTGTTTGAAACAAAATTAAAAATGAAATAAAATGTGTTGTTATATTGAATCTTTATCTTTTTATTCAGCGTGCTGGCTTACCTTTTGTAGCAAACTTCTAGCATACGTGTTAGTTTTGTTAAAATTATCATAGAGAAAAGACACTTAACTTGTGAAGAAATGCTTAGGGCAGTTGGAATGATCCAGGCTGGAGTAGCACAAAGGCAAGTGGCTAGAATTTTTGTTATTTTTCCAAGTGTTATTAGTCGGTTGTGGTCAAAATACAATGAATCTTACAACGTTACACACTGTCATTTAGGGCTTTCAAGAGTTACCACTCCCACCCAGGATCGATTTCTCATTTTACAAGCAAGAAGAGATCCGACCCTGACAGCAGCCCGATTGGTTCGGGAGCTCTCTCGGGTGCATAACGTTGAAGTTTCTGTCCAAACCGTTAGAAATCGTTTGCATTAAACTGGACTCCAGTTAACTGGGTGCCAAGAACATGTAGTGTGGAATCGAGAGAAATGGGCTGTAGTTATTTTCACCGATGTGTCCCGCTTTTCTTTCTATCCAGATTCGTGAAAAATTCATGTATGGAGAGAGGCTGGAAATGAAGATCGTTTCCGCCATGCCCGCGAAACAGCCTGACAAGGAGGTGGTGGAATAATGTTTTGAGGAGGCATACGACTTGGCGGAAAAACGGACCTCGTTTTGCTGGAACAAAACATAACTGGATCGGAGCTGTGTATCGGAATAAAATAGTGTTACCCATAGTGGTTCCATATCTTGCCTGCATGGGTATAAGTTCAATGTTTCCACAAGACAATGCACCTGCTCATCGCTCGCGTCTTGTAAGAAATGCCTTGGAGAAAAATAACATCAGCCGTGGTCCGCCAACTCACCGGATTTAAAGGGTTTGGAACGACTTGGAGCAGAAATTAATCAACCAGTTATTTTGAAGTATGCCCAGGCGATGCCAAAATGTTATTAACAATAAAGGTAGGCCTTTGGGTCTTAATTAATTTTTTTATTGTTTTATAAAATTAACTTTTCTTCCATGGTACGATACGTTTCAAAATTATTACAAATAATTTTTAACTTCTGTTCTTTTCTTTATTGTTTCATTTACTACTTAACTGTTTAACAAACTCCAATAAATAATTTGAAACCATAATAATAAGTTTTATGTCAAAATTGTTTCAAATAACGTAATATTTATAGGTGTTCCCTAGACCATTTTCATGTGTATAGTATTCGTGTGGTTAGTGGGTTGTTAAGCCGTGGTCGGTTGCCTCTTACTCTTTACGTCTTGCCAAGACCAGCGAAAATGCGCTCAGTTTAAGTGCTCGTGATCAATCAAACTGAGTGTGTCAAAATGTGTCACAATTTGATGTATTTTGACTCACAATTAGAATGGATTTGCACAATTTTTTTAAGTATGACTTACTTTTCTTACGCATAGTACACGTCAAAACCTGTTACTTGATCAAGTTAAACTATTTACAGGTGGTATATCATGTAAGGTCATTACGTAGCCACTTTTTTCAACAAAAAATAAAAAAATAATAAAGAATTTCCCTAAACACGACTAGCTGGCGTCAGGTTAAAAATAGATTAAAAATATCCTCCAAAACAAAATTAATTACATCAAAAATGGTGAGCAGCCACTCACTTTTAAAATACACAAACAGAAGAGGTAAAGTTGAATATAAATTTGCATACAAATTGTTTTCTAAATTTAAAGTAAAAATAATAAGTTTTTTACACCTTGTGTGGTTCTAGAATTTTTGTTTAATATTTTTATGACACTTTCTGTCGTTCTTGCTGAGTGGAAGCTTCCTTCCCTAAATATTTTGGAGATAAAAAAATAAATCCGTATACATTAATAAATTAATGCATAATAATTTTTAATATTAAACTATAATTTTATAAATATGTGTAAAAATTTAGTTTATTACAGACCAAACTTGGCAAATTTTCATTAAATAACTGAGCAATATTGAGACCCTTGAAAAATTACCAAGTTTGGTCTGTAAATTTATCAATGGTCTATAAATTTATCAATTCACACAATATTTTTCTGTGCTTAGCAAAACACTGCTAATAAGCAAGGACGTTGGCATTACATATACGCTATATACGCAAAATGCCCACATTTCAAACTTTTTATTCTCGTACATAAACGAAGAACTCGTCGCGACGTCGAACGTCCAACTTAACGTCACTATACTTTAAATTATAGCTAGAATTGCGGCGAAAAAGAAAAAATATAACCTGTCCATTATCGAAAAAGTTTTTCTAGTGTGACCCTCTGTCAGTGACATCGGGCAAGAAATTGATGATATGAGCAAAGTTTTTTAAAAGATCAGCTGTTACGTCCGGTCTCCAAGGCAACGAAGCCGTGGGAAATATAAGGGCTATTCTAGTATTTCATATTTCAAATCACAATTACTGTTGTTCCTATTTTTACACACTGTATGTACTGTCAAATAAATATGTTGTTTTATTTTCCCGTTTTATGGAAGGTGAAATTAGATAAGACGCACGCGACATGACAATGCAACGGGCGAATAAATAATAAGAATAGCAATAGAATAAAGCAAAAATATTTAAAATTATGAAATCTTCTTTTGAGCACTTTTTGTAGATTTATTACAAGATATTTATTTTTCGTTCATAACAAAGAGTATGGTCAACTTAATTAAACTTATCTAGTTTAAACAACCTCTGTAGAGATCTGTAAAGGAAAGCGAAGTATACTGTTATTTGGATGTCGTGTTAAAGCTCGTTTCAAGCTCTTTCGTTGCCTTTTGACAAAATCTTCGACTTTAATAACATTTGCAATTTGCAAGACGTGCAAATTTTTTCACTTTTTTGTGTCCATAAGTGTTTGTTTTTATTCTTTGAATTGGGTACTTTTGAGTCATTATTTTTATTACGCCATGCCTGTAGATAATCTGGTTTAGTTTTCTCGTTTTCTTCTCTTGTTACCCAGACGATTTTTTACCGGCTAATGCTTTTTCGACGGCATCACAAAACCGCAACTAATTTTATCCTAATAAACTACCTAATCTAGCTTTAACATGAAACTCAAAAAAAAGTATTGTTAGATGTTAGAAACATTCTGGCGAATCCGTCTTGAAAGCAAAACACGAAAAATAATCAATCGTTTGTGTCACGCGAGGTATGCTATAATAGATTGAGTTTTTTTAATGGAAATCCATTATAGAAACGTTAACTTTCCTCATTAGACGTGTAAAATAAGAAAGATTGAAATGGTTTTTTTTTTCAGAAAGATTTTATGGAGAAAATCCGACGCAAATTTTCTGTCAGCAAGAATTTTTTCGAATTCGGAAACAATTTGAAATCTGATGGGGCCAAATTGGGCAAATAAAGTGCATGAAGAACCAGTTGGAAACCTCACTTATGAATTTTTGCAATGGCAGTTAGAAGCATTGTCCTGGTGGGATGCTCGGACATTTTTTTGGAATTTTCTTAATTAGAGGTGGATATTTTCAGCATTTACTTGATTGAAACACCCAGTAAAAAATTTTGTAACTTTAAAATTTTATTTTTTGAAGGTCATTACTCACCCGATTTCAAGGGGTATCAGGAGATCTAGGGGTTCAAGCACAATTAGTAAAAATACCAAAAAATAGTCCCCCTGGAAACTAAAGCATACAGGTCCAAACGTTTTTTTGATTTATTTAATTAAAAGAAAATAAACCTGAGTGGAAAGTTTTCGGTGGGCCATGCTGTATTGTTTTTCCCTTCTGAATGTAATATATGAGAGTAATGACTTTGGCATCTCAAAAAAAGGTCCCCATAACTTTTCCGGCTAATGGAATGCCTTTGCCTTCTTCGAAGTCGGACACGATAACTACGTGTCAAAATTACGGTAAATTCCTCCTCGTCCCTTCCTCGCCGTCTCGGTGCTAAATATTTAAAAAATAAATAAAAAATGTTAAATTTCGCGCTTCCTGCAAAAAACTGCAGTCAGGTAAGTAAAATAATTGCCGCAATACCTTTCTAACACAACCAATCCAAATGATTTTCTATTATCAATTTATAAACGTCTAGGTTTAGATTAACCCAGGTCTCATGACAAACGGTTCTCTCAACCCCACTTAATAGGACACCTTTAATAGTCGTATCTAACATTGTTCAGACCATTTATTAATATCCCTGGGGTCGTTAAATATCGGGTTCACGTCGTTAACTTTTGCATTCCAGACAAATAAATATTCATACTCCAGAGGGAAAATGTAGAACCTTTTCAAGATACTATTTACAGCCCGAAATCCCGGAGTGGTAGAGTTACAATGTATTTTTTATTTTTAAAGCGTATCGAAAATGTTTATAATAATATTTTCGTTTAGCTTTTGATGTAGGTTATAAAATGTTTTAATACACCCCTAAGGGGTGAAACAAGGGTTCACACTTTTTATAGAGAAAAATATTAGATGGTTCTATTAACTCGAAAGTTCATAGAACTACTCTAAAAATTAATCTTTAAGCATTTGATTCACAGTTTTTAATAAATGAACCCCTAAGGGGCGGACCCAGTCGCGCGTGCAAGCTAGTATTCAAATAAAATGAATCTTTGAAACAAATCTTTTTTAGAAAATTTTCACTGATTCGTATTGGTCGAAGGAATTCTCCCTCGACTACGAAAGATTGTTTACACTTCACAAACAAAAAAAAATCCACGAAACAAACAAAAATGGATCTTTATCATCATATAAAGTCATATTTAAGCCCCTGGAATATAAAAATTTTTTGCTTTCCTTTTTCGAGAGTATAAAAACCCGAACAAAATAAATACATACATATTATGTGGTCCTCTTGTCCACGACAGGGCAGAAAAAAATGTTTCTTTGGTAAATACGTAATCTAGAGAATCCTTTTATTTATATAAACAAGCGGTTATTTATAAAGACACCGAATTTCTCTCGAGATAAAAGCATTTTACCATTATTTTGAACAGTTTTAAATAGGTAATTTTTGTCGTTTACAACTACAGCATAAATAGCAAACTTTGCTAAATAAAACACTTTGTTGCAAAGGAATGCTTCCTTTTAACGAAGAAATTTCTACGAACTACGCTGGGGCTAAGGAATTTTATCCAGTTGTTTTCCTAAATGCTGGCTAAAAAGCAACAAATAAACATAACAAATTAAGGCCATCAAGCAAAGTACATTAAGCAAGTCCCGTCTACGTTCAAATGTAATTTCCTTGATGTGAAGAAGTTTCCTTTGTAAATTTTCTAGTCAGGTTTCGCAGGTTTGAATAACAAAAGGGCACAGTATAACAGATTTCGTCAGTAGCGGATAGTTATAAAAGTTGGTAATATTCTATCACCAGTTTTTACTACCGAGGCCCCGGGAACTTTTCGGGCCTATATTCCTACCCCTATTGGAAATATATCTACATAATATGAACACTTTATAAATTATTTCTTCTAAAATGGACCATTTGCGTGTACTAAAACGTGCCGCGAGTGAGTTATTCTTCTGGTTATTATTTATTCTGCCCGCAACTTTATGCCTGTTTAAAGGACACGCCACTGGAGACAAAGCATATTTTACCACCCAACAGTGAGTAATATTAAATGCATCGTCATTTGATAAATTTACATACTCCCGTCACGTACGGCTAGAGGGACGACATGAAAACATTTAAAATGATGACCCACAGTTTTGTTAACGTAGATAAATAGAACTTCAAGAGGTTTGCTTAGGACTCCTTTGAAAAGGCCTCAAAAATTGAGGCTTCCTAAAGGACAAAGTCTATTCTAACAATCCGCAGACGATTAATGACCGGAAGCAAAACATTCGTCATGTTATTGGTGAAATTTAGGCGCGGATTTAGAGCGGGGCGCCCTCCCCCCTTAGAGCATTTTACAAAATGGATTTCAATAGCGAATTTTATACAAATAAATATTTTAACATAAATATTAACCATTCGTACATGTTTTACAAAATATTTTAAACAAAAACAAACATTTTCTGTCTATGTAAGATCTACAATATATAAATTATACGACAAAAATATGAATAACAGATATATAATACGAATATGTTATATAAAAAATGCAAGTTATACAGGATGTTACAAAAAGATGATAAAAAATATTCATTTTCATTATTTTTTATTGTAAGAAATAAATTAATTCTTATCTCGAAAACGATGCGTCAGAACAAAAAACTCAAGAGACACGTTTCATGCAGAATTAATTGCGATTAAAGAAAACGATTTCAATTTTGTAAAAAATCAGTGGCGTGCTATTTTTTTCGCTAGAAACAAAGAATTACGGGGCACTCAAGCTATTGATGCAAGAACTTTTGAAAATAAATTTTTGCATATACATGTACCCTTTGATTACATACTGGAGTGTACCAAAATTCATGTCAATATCTTAACACATTTTCGAGAAATTAAAAGGAAACATTTAAAAAAGAAAATATTAAACACCCTGCATCTCGAAAAAGAAGCGTTTAAGGACCCATGTCTATATAAACTTACTTTCATATTCTTAGACGTAGAATCTGCCCTTAAAATTTCTTAACATATTTTTGTAACACCCTGTATAGAAAATGCAAGCCTTTTTCCGCATTTCTGATTTACATGCTCTTTGATGGTTCCTGAAAACATTCCTTACTAAAGGAAACATATTACCAAATTGTTTTTTTTGATAGATTTTTTTTGGAAAAACAGCTTTTTTCAAAACGGATTTACAACATTTTTAAAAAATATTTCCACGAAACCCTATTAAGAAAGTACCTTTTTTCGAAAATTTCTTAGCAGCTTTTTAAAACGGATTTATAAAATTCTCCCAAATACATATTTCGAAAGTACATTTTTTCAAATGCACGAGAACTTGCTCGTTTTTTTTGTCTGCTTTTGTGTAGCTCGATGGGACGTAGCGCGAATTTAAACCACTCCGACTCTTTCGCCTTTTAGGAATCTTGAAATATTTATATTAACATTTGAGGTACCTACTTACCATTTTGTCAAAAGGCAACGAAAGAACTTGAAACAAGCTTCACCTATCGAACACTGTTTAGATAAGAGAGCAAAACGAATCTCCAGATCCATAATAACGAAACACCCACTTAATAAAATGATTTCTTCGTAATAGTAACATCTAACACAATGTTTACCCTCTGTAAAAAAATTGATACATCTCGAAAACAATTGTCTAAAATATCTCGGGGTTGATTGTTACCTTTTGTGTTTCTGACAGTGAAATTAGTTCTTTTGTTGGGTTCGAATCGGGATAGTCGTTATGCTTGATTGGGGTCGATCTACGGAATCCATCTTGGTTTGGTATTACTAAAACGCATTGTCGTTGATGACAAAAACTGGTGTAAAAATGTGACTCTTTATATTTACTAAAAATATGTAAGATTTAGTTTTGGTTTAAAATTAGATCTAGTAGTTGATCAGTTGAGCCTTGACAAGCTTTTGGTCTATCGTTAAAATAAGGCCCCATCAAAATCTGCGTCATTCTGTTACTTATGTCTGCGATTTCCTTTAGTTTCCAAATAAATTTAGTTGTGTTATTAGTAATATTATGCATGCATCTTTAAATTGCTTTTATTTTACAAGTTTGCGAAAATTTTTTAAGAAAAATCATTTCTTCTTATCATGGTAACTTATATTAGTAGTACTTACCAATAGCATATTGTAGGGCAGCCAGCACAACGTAAAAACAAATACCACTGTGATCATCATCTTCACCATCTGCAACAAAACGTGAGTATTTAGCTTAGACATTGTTGTTCGGCTTTAAAATTTTTAACAGTAACCTTTTATATTAAGTATTCCTGTAGATTCATATTGTGCAACCTATTTTCAGTCAATTATTTAGAGTTTCAATGTGTATAATGATTTTATTCAGAATATTAATAACGTAAAAGATCTATGGTGACATTTTTTTCTTTCACTAGGACCTCAGTATTCTTTTTATAACATATTATTTTCCTAAAATAAATCATAAAATATCTTGAAACTTTTATAAATAGGCTAAAAAAACCCATAGAATATGAGCTGCGGTTAATATTGTCACAATAGTCCTACTAAACAAAAATAAAGAAAAAATTGTACTTATGAAATTAAGTTTGGCAACGTGGGCGCCACGTGGAGAACGCCGCTTAAAATGAAATTTTTATATAATTTTTTAGAACGGAGTTTTGATTTGGTACACCCCCTTAGTCCCATTCGGTTTGCTCATGTTTATTACTAAAGTGTGAAAGGTCAGTAGAAGACCGAAAACAAGATTTTTTACTGTATACCGGCCTATGACAAATTCGGTTATTGATTTTTTAAACAAAGTCCTTTAAATAACAGACGCGACCAGCTTTCAATTTACTTGAATTTAAACACACAATTTTACCAAGAAATTTCTGAAAAAAGTTTTAAGATTTAAAAAATATTTTTCTCTTGAAACACGCATATTTTTCTACCATGTAAGTAAAAATGTGCCAAAAATTCTAAAAGGGTATTATAATGAAGGTATTCATATTGTACAAATAAAAAATATAGGGTGTTTCAAAAGCATGTGCCATTAATTAAACGGAAATTCTTAAAAGAAACTAAGGTAGAAAGTGTTTGTTATTTTGTTATTATAACAAACACTAAGTAAACAGGCATATAGCGAAGCAGCTGGATACGGACTTAACAAAGGCAGTGAGACAAGATATAAGAAAATATTACACGGAATAGACACGAAGGACCATTAAAAAACCAAAGATATGGAGACGTAAAATGGCAACAGGTAGGAGTGACATCCAAAAACTCGAAAAACCGGATAATACTGAGACAACGAAGACTCTTGTTGGTTGAAAACTTCTACAAGAGTCGCTATGAAGAAAGTCACGATGGAACACTGGAGGAATTACAAAGCCCTGAAGCCCTACCAGGCAGAAGTAAAAGCAGCCCTCAGAGAAATGAACAACAACAAAGCCCCGGAGGACGATGAAATTGTAATCTAAAAGGAGGGTGGAGAAAAACTGATGTGTGTCATAACAAAACTCTACAACAAGTGCCTTACCGAACAACTCCATTATCAAGATAATGCACAGAAAGGGAAACAGGCCAGATATCTCAAACTACAGACCCATTAGTCTGCTGTCCGCTGTTCCACATTTATAAACTCTACAACTCTATCAAAACGTCTCACCAACAAACTTGAACTTTAACAACCAAGGAAGCAAACGGGCTTTAGAGCAGGATTTGGGACAAATGACAAGTAGCCAAGACACAGGTAAAAAAATGTCTGGAGTACAATAAACCACTAGTACTCATCTTTATTGACCGAGAAAAGGCTTTTGATTTCATCCATCAACATGAACTGTTAAAAGCACTCGCAGATTGGCGAATAGACTTGAGATATTCCCAAATCATACAGCAAATAATATATGATCAGGCTACAGTAGCAATAAAACTACATTAACGTTCTAATAAGATTAACATTAATCGAGGCTTACATTAAACGCATCTATATCAATTGGATGCAGGAGGCTCAAGATCGGCGAAATTGGAACACTTTAAGGGACAGCAGGGACAGCAGAGGTATAACACAGGCTGCTTAGTGATGATGAAGGTAAAAAGTTCATATGGTCATGAACATGTATTTTGAAACACCCGGTATACGAATTACCAATCCGACGTCCCTTTTCTTCGCTATACTCCACATGTACTATATTTCCCAATTACCAAATTAAGTTTTCTCTCCTGCTACAGCGAAACCTATTTATCCTGCGTAACATAATATTGAAAATGTCAAGTCCTTTGATGGGACAGGAAATACAATTATGTATCCTTATTAACAAGATATCGTGAGGTAATTAGCATATTGTCGATTAGATAGCGTGATAATTAGGATAATTACCATGTCAAAAAAATGTTTACCGCCTTCACAGTTCTTGGGAAAATAATGGGCCGGAAAATAAGAAACAACGTTTTTAAGTTACCCGATTTATTATTTTTGTTTAAGCCTTGTTTGAGTTAGTTTACTTGAAAGCTTTCATACTTGGAATGTCAACATCATAGAGGCTTCCAGTAACCCTTCTTAATAAACTAACACTCAAAAAAACCTTTTACAGCTGTTTTTCTTTGTTTTAATTAGTATCCGTGTCCCTAGTAAATAAATAATCATTAAAATCCAGAACGTTTCAGGAACTCTCCTTATGGGCCAGAAAAGAAGGCTTTAATGACAGAATAAACAAGTTAGGAGGAAAATAAAGTCTAAATCCGAGGGACAATTAAACTTTAATCAAGGTTAATTGGGTTGCTAAGCCATAGGATGAACTTCAGACATATTTACAGGAAATTCTTAGAACAAATACAAATTTTCGCCGTAAATAATTTAAGACAATGCTATAAATGCGTGTATACTTGCACAGTATGAAATAGGGAAAAAATCTTTATAGTTAACAGTAGGGTGCAGCCCAACCCACAAATAATTGGTAAATAATAAAAATAATATACATATAATAACGCCGCTTAAAGGTTCTGATTGAAAAAATTAAAAATAATCATTTAATGCCCCTAAATTGGCTCCTGAACGTCCCATTGGGTATTTAGTTTAAAGCCTAATTATACTTTGATCAGATTAGACTGAAACAGAGTGTGTCAAATGTAGCGATGTCAAGAGCAAAAAAAAGTCACAAAATCTAAATTTATTCGTCAATAGCTCCCTTCCTATAAAGTATAAACGACTTAAAACATATGGATATTACGTATTTCGACGAGCTCTTTCCGATAATGTAAATAGAATTTTGATTTGGGTTTATTTTGGACCCTAAAAAATTAAAATCGCGAAAATTTGTATCAAAAATCAGAATATTTAGTTTTTCCCAAATTTTCTACATTTTCAGTGGTTTTAGATATAGGAAGATGTATTGCAAAAAGAAAATATTCAATTTTCGAGTCGATATACCGTTTTTGAGTTGTTAAGATGAGGCTGCAAATATCATTTTTTGACCGAAAAAATTCGAAACAATTACTTCCCATTTTCCGATTCTTACCAATATCAATAGGATTCTGTGGCGCCTCAACAACATCATTTCCTCAATGACGAGGGGGGAGGGGGTATACAGACCGCTCTTAAAGAATGTTTAAAATTTTTACTAAAAGTTGTCAACAATCACAAAATTATTTTTTGTGTATACATCTTTTTTCACTTATTTTTGGGTTCAAATTCATTTAAATCGTAATTAAACCAAAATTAAAACGTCAACTCTTGAAAGCGTACTCAATTTAGCTGATCCTCATTCGGCTTATCACTCCCTGTGTAATCTGGTAAAGTGTGTCGACTTTTACGAGAAAACTTTTTGCCATTAAAGCACTTTTCATTAAAAACTACACACGTTCCGCTTATCTGTTCTCCGCTAAGCTTTCGAACTTTTGTGCTTTTGTTAATGTTTTGGGTTGGATTCGTAGTATTTAAAATCAAAGTTTTAATAAAAGTTATTGTTTTTATAAACATTTTATATACTTATTAAACTGTGCACAATCGTTCATTTGCAAGATCTCCTATCTTAGATTGAGGTGCCGGAAACCTTGTTCAGTTGAACGCCTTCAAAACTCAGTAGTGCCCCCTGTCTCGCAAAAAATCCGGCAATACTTACCCCAAGCACATGTATGACCAAGTCCTCTACTGAACAATAAAAGGTTCGATCTGCATAAGGGAGGTAATCTGGATAACCCGGATAATTTTCGTCCAATTTCGCTGTTTCGGAGTCAAAAATCCACCAATGATGCCTTATTTTCATTCTTAGAAAACCTCTGCAGTAGTTCAACTGAGTGGGAGGGGGCTGTAGCTCTGTTCTGTGACATCTCTAAAGAGCTTGATTGTGTAAATCACAGAATACTGCTCGCTAAACTAGAGCTCTATGGTGTCAGGAATATTGCCTTAAAATGACTTAATTCCTGCTTTCTGGAAGACAGCAAGTGGTTAAGCTCCAGTCTTGCTTTTCAAATACAATGGTCATAAACAGTGGTATTCTTTAGGGCTCGGTGCTGAGTCCCATCTTATGTTTGCTGTATAATAATGATTTGGCAAACATGAGTATTCCTGGTAGATTTACTGTGTTTGCCGATGATATTCCATCTTGTGGAGGGGTAGAAATCCAAAAGATTTAAAAGGTACTATTCGAAACGACCTAGTTCTTGTAAAACAATGGTGCGATTCTAATCTTCTATATCTTAATATCAACAAAAGTATATTCTTTGCTTGTATTAAGACTGTATTAGAGTCTTCATAAATTTTACATTGACGAGTCACTAACTTCAGTATAAGATTTTAATTTATACTCTTTTATATTATGTTTTCCAATTCATTTTTTGTGTTACGGGTGGTTTAACTTTTATTACTAGAGAAGAACAAAGGGAAGCTTCCAGAATCCAGAGAGTCTGGTTATGAAAGAGTGCAGAAATGTTCTGGGTTTGCTTAGGTTTCTATAACTGCCCAGTAAACTTACTATAAAGTTTCGGTTTGGACACGCAAAGCTTCCAATAACTGTTAATTTTAAATAACCAACCTACTTACATCCCTAAATCGTCGCAAAAACCAACCAAACCCGCGAGCGCATTTTCTCAGTTAATCTTTCCATTTGAGATTCTCCACTTTTCCAATATAAAGTTAATTTCCACTGAAGAGATTTATACGGAACACGACAGTGATCGATTAAAAAGTTTCCAAGAAGCTCCGAGGATATTATGTGGGGATTATAAGGAAATAGTATTTTATGGGTCACAAAATAACGTGAGAAAATTGCATTCTATTCGACGCGACGTAGGTCAAATTAAGAGGAGGAAACTGCAAGGAAACAAGTAATTTTTTTGGTTGGATCAACCCTTGTGTTTTCAAACTCATTATAAACTGGAAAATAGTAACGTAGCGCGGTAATTAGCTAAATGTATAGTACAATGTTTAGAAGTTACTTAACGCTAATGACGTTCGCCAAAGTTTTAGGAAAGTCATCTTTCTGTATATATTACTAAGTAAACGACAAAGCAGGATATTGCTTTTAATCTATTACACTGTACTACCAAAATGTTAAAGGAATCTCTTTGTATTTTTAGTTTCTTTTATGTATAGACAACAGGAAAATACTGATTTTTCTGTTGTCCAAGTCTGCTTTGTCTTACCCACATACAAAACTCTCTGTATTTCCTTTATTATTATATTTTCCTAAACTTTTTTAGCGATATCTGACAAAGGGATAATTAATTAAGTTTTATAATAGCTATCCAATGGAACATTCAGAAGCGTATTTAGGGCATAAATAATAATTTTTAAATTTTTTCAATCACAGCCTAGATGTAACTGGCATTGCTATATACTATTTTTCTTATTTACCAATTCTTTCTGGGTTTATTTTATTTTTTAATCATCTAAGAATATGTGTATGTATGTATACAGCGTATCTCACCAGTTTTAAACGGTAGCAATTCCATTGTATCTTTTATTCCATTTTCCTTACGTTTTTCAAGCTTTTCAACTTTTTACCTTCAACATCTTACATAAAACTATAAAACTAACTTGCCCGGTTTAAAACTTGGCGACAGTTTTACAATGGCAATTTTAACAAGGATATTCCGTATCCAGGAAAATTACAATGAAATTGATGGGTTTCATGTTGTTCGTGCATACAGAAGAGATCTAAAGATTATACACAAAGTCTAGTATAAATTTAGCGTACATACATAGATGTATGAATGATGACAAAATTTTTTTTTTTGTGTTCATTATGGTTTTTTAAAAATTTCTTGAAATGAGCATTTTGGTGCGAAAAGCGAAGCGGAACGCGAAGTGTTTTTATTGGGATTAGTACTTCCGAATTATTTTTTTTAATATTTCATCGTAACCTAAAAGCTAAACATGCTTCTTCCAACGCGTTTTGCTATTTAAAGCTCAAAAGCTTTTAAAGACATGCAAGTTCAGGCTTTGCCTCTAAAATAACCGGCTAAGCCACAGATTAAAGATAGGAAAATCACTGGGTATAAACTGAAATTTTCATAGTTTTAGTTTTAAAAATGTTCTGGGATTTATGAGCTTGAACGTGGGTGTGGCTCTTTTTCTAGAAATATAAAATGTTCTCACTCAGCATGCACGTCCCAGCATAGACAAAATACCTGGAGAGCAGTAAAAACGTTTACTACCCTTTTAATTAAATAACGAAATTAATTTAATACCAATGTCACAAAAGGTATAAATTTAATTAAAAAAATCTTTTCGTGTAATAATGAAGTTAATTGCCCCAAACAACGTCATTAATGAAAACCATAAAACTCTTACTATGTTCTATAAACCCATTATTCTTAATTAAAATCGAAATTTGCTTTAAATAAAGACCTTACGGTTCTAGCTTTCCGGAAAGTTTTGTATTTAGCACAAAACTTTCCTTAAAATTCCTTTATTAATATTAAAATCACATTAGCTCGAAAACGGTAAGATTTAATAGTTAGCCAGTAGCGCCTTTTTGCTACAAAAAAGTTTTGGTCTAATACTGCGGAAGCCACTAACTAACTTTCTTGAAGCCCTGTCTGTTTTTTCCCGTGTCAATAGAGTACATTTCCCTTTCCTTCAGATACCCACGATACGTTAGTACTTAGATTTGAGGTCTACGTGACCTGTCACAGAGAAAAAAAAATTACCGAAAAAATTCAAAAAATAAATTCATAGAATTAAACTTAGCGATCGTATTCTTACATCTGTCAATTTAAACACTTAATTGTCATATAAGACAAATCTGCGCTATAGTAAAACTTGCCGTTAACATTGTAAAATAAATGTTAATCCTTGCCTTGTTTTTCCTTTTCCGAAAAAGAAAATTACTTAAAAGTATTTTCCTTTCTATGCACTTTTGGAACTTTATATTAGCAAATGCCTTCTCTACGTAATGTTCGGAAAATATTTCAAAGGCATTTTGCTATAAGTGCTGTAAAAATAAACTTAGAAAACACTGCTTCAGATAATGCGACGTCGTCTACTCGTCACAGTTTTTCGCTTTATGCTCTTTAAGCACATCTTTCAGTGCAGAGCAAATATACCTTTTACAAGCATAATAAGGAAAATATGCATTTCATCCAAATATCTTTTTGGTGTTCTGTACGTAACTTAAATGCTTTTTTATCCACTTATTTTGGCTTTCATGAACCAAAAATAAACATTTTCTATTACAAATTTTCGGACAAACTTCTAAACTTTTTGTGACGTCACATTCCATGTAAATGTAAATGTTATTATGGCTGATATACCGTAAATTCGAGGTTCTTTCATTTCCTCGGTTATTTCATGAAGATTAGGAGCTTTCTTGGATAAGAAACCTTACATTTGATTTAAGAGACTGTTCAACAATGATCACAAGAACAATCTGAAAGTTTTCGGGCCAACAAACATATTATATTTTCTTTGTTTTAAGGTTTTAATGTAAAACAAATGTATTATTTATTAAGAAAGAATAAATTTACAAAATTGAAACTTCAATATGTCGATGCATTTTATTGTTAACATAGAATTTTGAAACAACTTTTCTCAAAACAATTTGAGGAATTTCTAGAGCACATCGGGTTACTACTTTTTCTAAGCTGTCAATATTTTCAAAAGGTCGTTGAGAATACACTTTTTAGTAATCGAGTGGGCTCAGATTCAGCAACCTCGCCGGCCAATGATTTTCTGAAAATATTCCTATTCAACGCCGCTGGAACATTTTCGGAGAAAGTCTTGGAAGATTTTTTCCTTTTATTTACCTTACCCCATGTTTTAACAGTAGTAAATCATAAACTTTCAGAGGTTAATTTGAGAAGGTTTTTTGTTTGTTTAGTAGATACTTATTGGGCTTCAAAATAAAAGAAATATGATATAGTAAATCCATATATGTGTACCGCGGAATTATCTTACAGAATCACCGTCTTTGGTCGTAATAAAACCCCCAGAAACTAAAGAAAAGTTAGGGTCTGAGTTAAACGAAGTTAATCTAACACAAAATTGCCGAACTTAGTAACCGGAGGATATAGAAAGTTTGCGTATTTAATGAACATTATAATGGAACATAAAATTTGGAAAAGTCAATTATTCTTCCCTTCTGGCTGGGAATTTTCGTTATATTTATCTTTAATATTTAATGTTAGCAAGATTGCCGTTAATCGCTATTGATTTTGACAACTTATCATTATTAGAGATTAAAGGTGTTATAAATTTTTTTCTTGTTAATGGGTCCCATTTTTTTATTTATTTATCTGGAGTACGTACCATAAAACTTATTTATAGATACTTTCGATAAGTCATTGTAATATCTAACTGTGCTAACTAATCTTGTATTCCTGTTGTGCTTGTATGGGAGATGTAGAAAAGTGGGTAAAATACTGGGCTGTAGTAGTAGAGAACATTTTTTTTTTGTAAATTATTCAAAAAAAATCCATTGATTAATTTTTAACAGGCGCGGCCCGTGAAATTTTAACGTTGTATATCTCCGTTGCTACTAATGGGACCCATGCCAAGTTCAGGTTTTTTAATAGTGAGCCTACTAGGAATGTTTTGGTAAAGAAAAGCAAATATATTGTAATTTGCGAAAAAAAATTGAATTTTTGAATTGACCCACCTGGGAAAAAAATTAACACGCTTAGGTATTTTATTTATTATTTTTTCTAAACAAATGTTACATCGTTCTGTCGACAAATCTTAAATTTTAAGAGAAAAAAATATGTTAGTAGATAGTTATAGTCATTTGAATTTTTTTTAATTATATTTTAGTATTAAAAAATTCAAATGACTATAACTTCCTACAAACACATTTTTTTCTCTTAAAATTTAAGAATTGTCGACAAAATGATGTAAAATTTGTTTAGAAAAAATTAGAAATGAAATACCTAAGCGTGCTAATTTTTTTCCCAGGTGGGTCAACTCAAACATTAAACTTCTTTCGCAAATTACAAAATATTCTAGATTTTTCTGACTGAAATTACTTTGTAATATTTGCTTGGGTTTGCTGAAAAAGAAATAATAAATTTTGATGACCCTTCCTCAGAATACGAACGACGTACTTGCTGTTAAGTCTGAAGATGTTCATAGTCTTGTAGGCATCATACATCTTATATTTTAAATTAAATCGGACAACTCACTCTATTTCTCGTGCGCACTACATCACATTACTCTTGAAACATATGTTGGTAAATAGGAGTAGGTAGTGGATATAAATATGACTGAAATTTAATAAAGCTAATAAAAGTTCCGGACATCTGGGTAAAATGGATAAGCACAGAGCCCATTATTTTTCGTTTCGTCTGTGTTGTAATTTCCATAGAATACAAGCGACAAAGAAGAATATGAAAAATAGGGAATTTACTTTAAATTTAAATATGGTAATTACGGCATGCCAGCTCGGTTACCAGGGGAAGCACCGCGCTAAATTTTACACATCAATGATTTAATTCATTTTTAACATTATACTATAATTTTCTAAAAATATTAATTATGTACTTTTGTAATACATATATAACCTACATATTATTTACAATTAATTTAAAAAAACGTAAATTTTAGTTTATTTTTGCTTTTGACTACTTTTTTACAATTTTTTATTCAACATTACTGATACTTTTTCTGCGTTGCTACAGAATCGATAGCAGTACGTTAGTTTTCTGAATTCTCTTTTTTTTGATGCAGATTACCGTCTTTAATATAAAACTACTGTTACTATAATTAGATTATTAGCAACAACAGTTTTTATACATTTTCATACACTTGTAGCTAATTTTGCTACAAATTGGCCTTGGACGTTTTTGAGAACAAATTGTTGGAAAAAGGTACACAATTGTAGTGAAATGTCCCACAATGTCTTTTCAGTGTGGTAACTTAAGAAGTGTCCGTTTAGTAGAAGGATCCATTGTCGAGAGGTGTCCGTTAACAGAAGTTTCACTGTACCTTCTAAAACAAGCGTTCTAAAAATATTATTATAAAAATCGACCGCCGATATTAATATATTAGGAAAACGGCAGCACCTTTTCGCAAATTCTAAGCATTATTGCTGTGCAGTTACAAATTCGTGAGAAGTACACGCCTTAAAAAGCTTTTAAAATCTTTTTCAGGAAAACATGCAAAGTAGTTACGTCAGCCTTAGAACATATCAATAATAGAATGGGGAACAATAAAAATATTTGCATAAATATTGAGTATGACAAATTAATATGTTTTGCATAACTAACTTAACTTCACGTAGACTTTAAATAATCTTTTAAACTTACTTCAGGGATTTAAATGAACAATGTTTATATAAATTAACATGAAAAATAGTTGTCAAACCAGCATCTTTTCTCTAATAAAATAAAAGTTAAATTTTGTACAACTTTGAAATTGAATTACACGTAAACGCCAAGAAACTTATTAATATGTATAGCAAATTACATAATAATATTTAGATTTTGTTGATTCCTTATACACGTTTTTTGAAATAGGAAATTAATTTCTTTACAGAAATATAATGTTTCCCAGAAGAATAAAATATTACTAACTCCCTCTTGACTCTCAATACAGTAATATTATTGTAAAATATGATGTTCTCGTTTTCACTACGAAAGCTGTTAGAAATTCCGTTTGTTGCCTTGTCTAATCATTTATCTCAAGAACATCCTAATTAATTAATAACTGGTTCTGTTAACGACATTCTCAAGATTCTTCCGAAGACAGAGCTATGTCGAGACTGACGAGAGAACAGAATCATTCAGCATAGCCAAAGCGCATAATAACAAAAATTACGAAGCGATTCCAATATATCCCGGAGGATAAACAACTGTTTTAAAATGAATTAAAATATCAATATTTCATTTTATAAACAGAAATGGGACCATAAATATATTATTTGGCTCAAAATTTAATAATCACTAATTGTAAAACGGCATATATATATATATATATATATATATATATATATATATATATATATATATATATATATATATATATATATATATATATATATATAATAAAAACAATGGAATAACGGGAATATAGGTCACAGGAAAGACTATTTATTTCACAATTTTAACATAAACCAAGCTTTCGCTGAATTTTTCAGCTTCTTCAGGGCTACAATATTATAACATTATAACTATATAACATTTATTATATAGAAAAATAATTTAAACTTACTTTGTTTTTTTGTGAAATAATTATGTTACAATGTGGATGCTGTATGGTTTTTTTGTTAATTATTATATGTATAAATTATGTATATAAAAATATTTGACGTTTTATCTTTTTGTAAAATTGAATGATTGACATATAAAAAAAGGTGAGTATTGTTGATTTGGTGTTTTATTTATTTTTATTTTTAATATGGTTAGGAATCATCATAGTAAAAGTGTAATGAGGAAAACATTATAAGGATTAAAGAATATCTAAATTATTGTTATTATTTTGTAAAAATTCTTTTTTATTATTATCAATAAAAAGTAAGTAAGAATAAATAGAACTTAAATCGTTTATATCACTTCTTTTGTTCATAGAATTTGGTTCTTTTTGAATTTCTATCATTTCTAAAAACGTACGTTTATATGTATTTATTTCATTGTGTAAAATTTTAATTTTATTATAATTTGGGTGGTGACAAGTTTTTATACAGTGTTCTGTTAACGAAGGTGAAGATTTATTTATATTTATATCACTTTTATGTCCTGATATTCTTTTTTTAAGTATTTGTGATGTTTGACCAATGTATTTTAAGTTACAGTTAGTACATGGTAAATAATAAACTGTATTAGGTTTGTCTAATATTTCAGTATTATCTTTTAATCTTATTATTATCTTTTTATATTCCCGTTATTCCATTGTTTTTATTACAATTATACAAGGTCGTGAATTAGAAGTCACTATATATATATATATATATATATATATATATATATATATATATATATATATATATATATATATATATATATATATATATATATATATATACGCCAACTAAGATATTTTTTACTAATAAAATGGAGTAAAATAATAGAATTTCACGCCTTAAAAATACTTTCTCCGTCGTGTATTTTTTTATTTGAATTAATTATACCAACGTTGTTAGCCTTTATTTATAACGACCAGCAGGATAACCCCTAGCGACGCAATCAGGAGATGTTAAAAGGACTTTAATGTTAGACGCACCTGTGTCACGAGCACGGCACGAGGGAACACTCACAAATGCATTGGTTTTTCGTTGAAAACTCGTTCTTAAATGTATTTTAAAAATATTGTTGTTAATTTTAAGGAATAAAATAGACTTATGTTACATAATATGTTTAATGTTGTGGAAAAAACCTTATTAAACGGCTTATTTAAAGTTGTATACGACACGAAAAAACCGGGGCGGAAAGATGGCCAATAAAGATGGTGCGTGAAAAGGGAGTTAGATGTAAGATGTGACAGATTTAAGATAAGATATGGCATGACAAGAAAAGACAACATTAGGAAGGAGGGAATAAGGGAAAGAAATATCTGAGTATATACAGGAAAAAAATGTAATGCTACGGGAATCTGATGAGAAGAGGTAATTTTTTTATATTTGACTTCTGAAGAGAAAGGAAATGTAATCTTTTGACAAGAAATATAAAGGATTGGAGGCTGGGCAGCAAAGGGAAAACACATGCAACCAATTTGTTCCATAATATGTAGACCGTAGGTATGAACAAGCGAGAGAAGTGGGATGAGCGATATAAAATTCACTGAGAGTATGGATAAGGTAAAAGTTTTGGAAACAAGTGCCTTTTTGAAAGTAATCATTACCAATAATCATGACCTCTGTGTATTGGTGTCTAGAGTTAGTGTCTAGAATTGGACAAATAGTTCAAACAAATCGCCAACTGAAAATAATATACCTATTACAAAAGTACATCAGAAATGATAATGAAAAGAGCTAAAAGTTATATTGCAAAACGAGATGGAAGAGCATACCTAACATGCTCGACCGTTTTACACCATTAGAGAATTTCATAAGAAAAGATCTTATTGATCTAAACATAACACCAATTAGGATTCAGAAAGTGAGGTTCTCAAAGGCATTGTAAACCTTCTCCAGCCAATAAAAATTACAGTTGAAGCCCTATACCGTCGCGATATGGATCTATGTAAAGCATATCCGGCAGTAAAGTTCATATTGAAGGAATTATTCAGAATTAAAACACAGTAAGAGTCAATGAGAACAAGGATTAAGCAACGCAGAACCATTTATTCTGACATTCTCCGTTATCTCAAAAATCCCGACATACTAAACTCTGAACAATATGGCTGCTTGTAAACATCAATTATTTCCTTTATTAAATCCAAATTAAAAATACTTATACTTTAATCCGGCTAGACGCAGACAACGAAAATGAAACAGAAATCAGCGACGAAAATTACATTCCCATTGAAGAAATTCTGAAAGCAGAAGAGAATGAACCATTCAATGTCAAACTGCAAAAAGCATTACTCGAATGTTCAGAGCCATTATAAAAGCAAACCAGTAACAACACCCTGATGTCCGCAATCCTTACTCAAGAAATTGATTGAAACTATTCAGCCCACAAGCATAGAACCCGAGAGATGTTTCTTATTCGCAGGAGTTTGCTGCAACAAAATACGTTTTTCCTGAAACACGAAATGTCCTAATATTCTTGCCGTATTTTTTTTTAAGTAAGCAGAAATTTATACATACATATTTTTGTAATTAGAGTCGCTTAGCCACAGAAAAACATTACTTTTCAATTTAAGCCCATTATTTTTGAGTTGAAGTGAGTAATCCCGGGATTCCGGGATTAGATAACAAAAGCTTGAAAATCCCGGGTTTTAAAAAAACAGTCGGGATTTACACCCCTAATGCGTATATGTATAAAATTATGGTGATATACCCAAGCAAACTCAAACAAAATTTGCAAAATACCTATACATATTTTTCAACTTTGCACTAAATTTTAACATGCCTGTTAAAGTATACGAATATATATAATGCAATATGATAAAATATTCTAGTTTATACGGTCCCATATATAAAGTTGGCACTATAATAGTAAACCCTTTTATTTTTGATTTCTAAGAAAATTCTATTTTTAATAAAAGTTTCTGCATGTTTAAAATACATTTCTGGCGTTATCAAAACTTAAAGTTAATTTATAGCAACAACATTCAAAATGAAAATTCCTGGAACAACCCAAATCAAAAGCTATAGAAATAGAAAATGAGCATGATGTGAATAGTTTATGACAAAATCAGGTGTACATTTCGGAAAATCCGATCAAATCCTGGTTTTTCTACTTTCATTTTATCTAAACTATGCATCCTACAAAAAAAGATTTTGTTTCAAAAATATTCGTGATAAATATATTTGGTTTAAACTAATCACATTCTTTTTATTTTTTGACATTTTGTAAATATTTGATTTCAGCTGTGATAAGGTTATAAACTTTTTTTATGCGCGCAAGAACTTTTATCAAGAATATCCAAAATTTTCTTAAAAATAGGAACTTATAGATGCTTTATGGGTGTACATATAAAGTAATAAATAATAATATGAATGAAATCTACTTGTCAGGGATACATATAAATACGTAAAATTGAGAATAAGTTCTCTAAACCACTGTACATACCGGTTATCACCGGTGATGTTACTTGTTTTTTCATTGTTAAATAATATAAGTTTGCTAAAGTAGAAAATAATTGAAGTTGTTGATTGTCAAAAAAATAGTAATAAAAAAATAGTTGTCAAAATTGCATAATCTTTTAAAAAAAGGTCAAAAATAGTAAAATATAATCCCTGGCAGCGGTCAGGCGTCGTTACATGGTCCTTCGACAGTCTTAAGTTGAAATCAGCCCTAGAAGAGATGTCCATTAAAAGTAATTTAGAAGGATTGTAGCGGTTAAATCTTTAACCACTATTACCCTTATTATTTCTTAATATTTTTGTAAATTTCCATGATCCATCGCATTCGCCAACTTCCAAAATATCTTGACCAGCTGCATCCAAGCTGACGAGATGTCGTCTAGTACCCATGCGTGGTACTCGTAGATCGACGTACCAGCGTTTTTCGATACACTCCGATTTGGTAATCGTGTGAGGAGTCATGATTTTTCTGACTGAAGTTTTTTTGCCTTTATAGTGCTATTTTATGCACCAATTATTGTAATGTGAAGTAGTGTCTGATTACTTACATACATATTATTATGTCTTTTTGCCGATTCATGATTATTCTTCCTGGGAGAAGTCCCGTTTTAATTTCTTATTCGCCATGTGCATAGTAAGGCAGATCCCCTCAACCTAGAGGTAAGCTGTTAAATTTCTTTAATGATTTCGAACGTTTTGGTTATTGTAAATATTATTTACAGGGTTTTAGAGAGGCGTTAGAAATGGTTTTAGAGAGGTGCTAGATAGGATTTTAGAGAGGCGTTAGATAGGGTGTTAGAGAGGCGCTAGAGAGGTGTCCACGTTTCACAGCACGTTTTTCTCCACTTTTCTGATAAACTATCAGAGAAATAGCTGTCCGTAGTAACCAGGATTGGCGGCCTAACATTTAGCTACCAACAAGTGTCTCTTTGACAGGATGCATGGGACACTCTAGAAGCTCCTACCAGAACCTAAGGCCAGTCTATTCCATTTTTTTAATTGCGTAATTTTTTTATACTATAACTTTCGTGATATCCTCTTAATTTCTTAAATTCATTCTTTACATAATATATATTACATATTTACCTGTGTAAGCTAGCCTTCTGATTATTTTAAAATTAAATTCACATGCGACTTTTAAATCTATTTTTGTACATAAATGTACATAACATTGGGGTAATCTTTGGCCAAAGATAGGGGTTATGTATATCTAACTATAACTCGGGAGTTTTGGCTTCACTGCATTATATTTATTTTTATCAGAACAAATGCATTTTTAAACTATGTTATTTGATATTTATAAACATACTTTTTTCGTTTCCTAATTTGGCATAATTGGTTAATTAAATTGATTGAAGCTGATCTCAGGTAGTCTACTTATTTATTACCAACTTAGATTAAAAGAGCTTGGTTTCTCAGTTCAGAAGCTCTGAAAACTAATCATTTAAATGAAAAACTGAGTGGCGCCTTTAAAAAGCGTAAGTGTTCCTTGCCAATGACCATCTGTTCTATCGACGAAGAGCTGCCGTACGCAAGTGAGTACCTTTCTGAGGAAAACCAAGTTTTCCCCTAAAAGTACGTCACAGGATTAAGAAAAAGTTCAAGGAGTACAAAGGGGATTCCACCAAGAAGATATTTATCTGAAGAACAGATGCAAGTCTTGGGTGAAAGTACAGTAAGATTAACACAAAATAAACAACAAACCTCAAAGGATTCCCAGAGTAAGTCAGTTATAAATAATTCTAAAAGTATACGATCATCGTTATCAAATAAATCTTTAAGATATAAACAAGTTCAAGCTGAACTAGAGGCGGAGAAGAGAAAAGCGGAAATTGATGCGAAAATTGATAAAAGAATAATTGAAAAAGAGAAGAAAAAAGCGGAAATTGATAAAAGAATAATTGAAAAAGAGTTAGAATTAAAACAGATCGAAATTTTAGATGAAATGGAAAATTTAGAGGAAATTGATAATAGGTCCTCTAGAAATTAATCTGTTGAGAATTGGGTCGAAAAAACTGTAGATATAGCTAATTTTAATAACGCCAATAAAAGTTTTAGGTCTGACAAACAACAGTCTATACTTGGAAAGAGTTCATCGTCAAGTTTAGTACCCGTAGAAGAAGACAATGAAGCTGATGGAGAAGCGGAAATGGATAAAGGAAACGTTCAGGTTACAGAAAAAGAAGAAGTCAGTAGTGGTAGCGGTAAGCTAGAAAATAATTTTTTGCAATTTTTTGGCAAGGCAGTCTATAAATAAAGAACTTCCACGTTTTTCCGGTGATCCTGCTGAATGGTTACATTTTAAAAAAGAATTTGATGAAACTACACAGGTATGTGGCTTTAGCGATAGAGAAAACACAGTCAGGCTTCAAAAATGCTTAACAGGGAAAGCTCGAGAATCTGTAGAGGCTTTGCTAAATTTTACATGCGACGTAAATAAAATTATAAATATAATGGAACAAAGATTTGGCAAGCCAGAGTATATAATTAATAATTTAATAGAAAAGGTTAAGAGATTTCCCCAAATAAGCGATGAAAATTTCGAAACCATTCTTGATTTTTCAACATGCATTCAAAATCTAACAGTGACATTATCAAATCTGAAATGTCAGTCATACATGACAAATCCCCAACTATTACAACAGGTTATAATGAAACTTACACCTCAACTAAAAATACAGTGGGGTAGAGAAGTTATTGATTCGTCAAAAAATGTGCCAGTTCTATCTCGTACAAAGTTAAGGTGGGTAATTAATGGAAACATAACCCCATTTAGTGGAAGATGTGACAAAGAATTTGTTTTACATATTGATAGGCATGACTACAGTTTAAGTGAGATGGTAAAACAAAGTTTCTACGATTTGAGTTCAAGAAATCACTGGCGACGAGCACAGTATTTTGCTGACATGTGCTGGAAACGATGGATAAGAGAGTACCTCCCCTCTCTTACTAGAAGAACAAAATGGTTCTACAATGATAACAGAACTGTAAAAGTTGGCGATATAGTGGTGATTGTCGACTCCGATTTACCAAGGAATAGCTGGCCAAAGGGTTTGGTTACAAAGACATACCCCGGTGCAGATGAGCAAGTCCGTGCGGTAGAAGTGAAGACGAAGACTGGTACATTCCGAAGACCTGTGGTGAAGTTATGCGTCCTCGACGTGAAATCGTAAACTTCGTTGTACAAGGGGCGAGAATGTACATACCGGTTATCACCGGTGATGTTACTTGTTTTTTCATTGTTAAATAATATAAGTTTGCTAAAGTAGAAAATAATTGAAGTTGTCGATTGTCAAAAAAATAGTAATAAAAAAATAGTTGTCAAAATTGCATAATCTTTTAAAAAAAGGTCAAAAATAGTAAAATATAATCCCTGGCAGCGGTCAGGCGTCGTTACAACCACCTGAAAATTCCTTATACAATACGGATTTGAACAAATCATGGTAAAGCAGCTATTCTCCGGGTAATATGCCCCTCCGAGCGCTGGATTACATACCAAAATTTGCCGTATTTTGTTCTAACACAGTTAGATAATAAAATACTTGTATTGAATGCAAGAAACTACCAGGAATAAGGAAGCTTTTTCTTTAGTTAGGATGTCGTTACCTGCAAAGACATCCTAACTAAAGAAAAAGCTTCCTTCTTCCTGGTAGTTTCTTGCATTCAAAATAAGTATTTCATTATCTAACTGTGTTAGAAGAAAATACGGCAAATTTTGGTATGTAATCCAATAAATAGAGAACTTATTCTCAATTTTACCTATTAATAAATAATAAATCCACACAATCATTGAATCATTAGTATACATTTTTCCAATTATTTTTTGATCCAATAACTATTTAATTAAAAAGGCGTTGTTGAAAGGGACTACGCCAATGATATATCGATTTCCAGCAACTAAGCTACGAATATTCTAAAACGAGACACAACACGCGTGATATCTTCATGCCTATGACGCTCGTGATTTTTTCTTGCCTAATTTTACAGATAAAGCAGAAAAACTTGTTTCTTATTTTTGACCACATAACCTTTACCGCTAGAGCCCTGTGTACCAGTCAGTTTTGAGTTTCATCGAAAGTAAATGCTTCAATTTACCTTATAGGTTGATATCGACAAGTAATAACCTATTTTTAACCTCTGCACCCGTATATAGCACCTATAAATTATTCTTAACTTTAGTGTCAAGCCTCGCCCACGCCTAAACCCGACTGAAAAGCCCATTATAAGCCTATAAAATCCTATTACACAGGCCACTTTGGACGAGGAACTCAAACTGACTAGTCGAGGATAAATCCTAATAAATCTAAAGAGGTGTATCTGGTAGATAAGACCATTGGGCCCTGCTATCTGCACCATTAATAAATTTGATTAATTGTAAATTTATCTTATTTTGTTATATAGAATAGCCTATAATTTTAAAACAAAGACGGCCACGGTGTAGGAGATACAGCTCATTAAGTAGAAGCTTTTGTTAAAACTGACAAGGAACTTTTACAAAAACAAAATAAAGAATATTTATTTTTAAATTTGGTCAGTTAGCTGTGCTGAAATGATGAAATTAATATTTCTCATACAAGGCTTCAAACACGATAATTACGTGCCATATAATCCGAAAATTACAAGGGATTAAAAGCAGATGACGCTCTTATAATGAAAACTGGTACACGGTCGAATTGTTTTCTCCCTAATTGAAATAATCGCTGCAGATTGTGTTTTCGCCAGATAATTTAGAGAATTATGTGGGCTTGCCAATTATGCAATTATACAGCCACTCAGATCATGTAAAAAAAAATTCGGTTAAGTGCAAGCGGTACTTGCATAATTAGTGTTCCGTGCCATCAGCTCCCCACTAAACCGGAAAAAATTTTGAAAAGCGTGTAAGAACAAAAGTTGTTCCTTACCTATCCTGATAAATATTTTTCGACAGCACTAATCCATATTTTACTAATTCTAAACTCAAGAACTTATTTTTATTTAACAAAATAAATCTATTTTTAAACCTGTTAATTTTAGCGAATTTCTCAGTCCAAAAGAAGTCCACTTTTGTTTTAACAAAATAAATTTGTTCCAACCTGATACTCCTAATCCTCTTACCTTTCTTTTCGATCTAGCCATCCTCTTATCCCTGGTATTTTCTGCTTCTCCTGGTATCCTGTGGCACCAAATAACTGCAGCAATGCTCGTATACGTAAAAAGCAACACGATTAGAGGAATGATGTACTGAAGTATCATAAGTATTGTGGTATAGGTCGCCCCGTACTCGAAGCCGATCGTTGAGTAGTCTTCTTGACAAACATACCTATAAAGAATCAAAAATTTATACGGCACTTTTTTTTAGTATAATTATTATTACCCTTTTATGCCATAGATCCTAAACACAGAAATAGCACAACTTGGCAGGAAAATAAGTACGAATATTATAAAAATATATTTTTTTAACATGTCTATGTTAAATCTATTACATAAGGGAGGATTCCTGCTAGAAAGGGGGGAGGAGGGGCTAACTACTAAAGGGTGAACTTTAAACCCTTAAATCACATTGCTCAGTGCGGCAATCGTTTCTTCTGCCCCCTCCCCTCTCAATGAGCCATTGTTAAACACAGATCAAGTCTGCGGAATCCTTTACGAAACCTTAACAATCTCTTGTTGGAATCTCCAGAAAGTTTTCTGTCCCATAAAGTATTACACGAGGAAATTCGACACAGTGTACGAGATACAGGCCATTAAATAAAATCATTTGTTAAAGTTTGGTTATGGAGAGCTAGAATTATTTACAATAATTCAGTTTTTACAATTTTCTGGACTGAATCGTTTATCGGATAAAGCAATTTTTCGCTACTCATCCTTCATATTACCGACTATTTTCTTTACTAACGTTTTACTCTTTGCAATAAAAAATTTAATTTAAAGTTATGTTGAAAAGTTATGAGGTCAATTTCTTGAATTTTCAAAGCATTCACTTTAGGTTGCCTAGGAGACTTTCTGGGACCAAAGTAATATTCCCAACAGTTTAGTCTGCAACATTGTCACGTAAAACCCGGATAATATTATCTCTGTATAACCGGCAGAACGGCTTCCAAGGGAATGTTTTTATTTCTCTTTTGAGTTGTTTATTTATATCTACTCGTATTATGATCGTAATTCCCTACATTTCAGAAAGCTAAAATATAGTTGTAATAAACAATCATTTTATCTATACTTGAGCAACCTTGAGTGGTAAGCAAAGAAATGCTCAAGATTTTTAACAAACTTGAGTTGTCAAGCAATTAGAATGGCCGTTAAAGTAATGCGTTTGTCTCGATTGGGAATATGATTCTTGATCTTTTGGGGCCAGGCCATTCATAGCAATAAAAACTGGATGTGAGTTGTATAAGAGTTGTATACCTTACCTGTTACAAATATTTTATAAAGGTATTTACGACAAAATCTATATCATTTAAAATGCTTCCATTTGCAAGATTGATTTTGCTTTCATGCGCACATAGAATTTATTGTCCCATAAAAATATAATGAACTATTGGTTTCGAGTGTTTTTACTTCATTACCTTTTTCCTTTCATTTCTTCCTGGCGTTTATATTTATTTCGAATTCCCCTTATTCCCCGAACTTGGGGGACTATAAAAAAGACATATGAAGCTTAAAGAAAGAGGGTATATGGGTATAAAAAATTGAGACATAAGGAACACTGAACGGAAGGATTTAGGAAGTAGCTAAAGTGGATCTATATCCTGCAGTTAAGTTTTTTGTTTGTTGCGTATGGAAACTATTAGGATATCTGGTTGTTCTAGTTTTACGAGTTTCTGGACTGAATCTTTTAAGGAATTTATAGATTTATATTTTTAAAATATTCACACAAGGGTGCAGGTTTTAATACAGTTTAAAAAAAACGTTAGTAAAATTGAAGCACTACGAAGGACAGCCTCATCAATTAACTTTAATCAAATGCATTCACGAAACGCGCAATTGCGGACAGACATAAACTTTACAGCTTTTTTATAAAGAATAAAAAAAGGCGAATGAGTTGGTTTAAAAACCTTTTAATGCAGCTTAATTTTCGCGAATATCGTACCCTCTTTCACAAAAATTTAATTACAGCCGATACTAACATTTAACTGCCTGATCTACCAATTGTAAGTCATAAATAATTTTGGTTGAAGTTTGTGCAGATTTATCGATGTAATTTTGGCAAAATTACGTCCATTTCGTTGCTGTATTTTAGGACGATGACGATATTTCATGTTTTTTTTGTCTCATGACTTATGGCAAAGCTTAGGATATATTTTTTTAACGGTCAGAGAAATTATGATGTTCGTCTGTTAGTTTTATGGGATGGATCTACGAAGATCTGCTTTTATTCCTTTAGAGGGCAAGTTTTACAATATTCTTTCTTAGTGGACGTCTACGGCGTAAAATAAAGCTGTGTGCCAAATTTTAACTTTTGAGCATTAGTAGTTACGGCTGGGCGTTGATAAATCAGTGAGTTAACCAATAAAATTTTAAATATTCGCGGAAATTCGATACAATGTAGAAGTTACCCCGACAAAAAATATTTTATAAAATTTCTCGTAGACTCGTCTGTACGCTAAATCTGCAGCAAAACTAGCCCGAATTTTCTTGAGTCATTATAGCCGATTTAAGTTATTTGTAGTGCCCTTAAGACACCTACCTAATCTTTTAAACATGAAATCTAAGAGAATTACACTGTTTCTAATTAAAGTCAATTTGTAAAGTTTCAGTTAAGTGTTCCTGTTGCAATAAAACGTCCCTGATTTGTGTTTAGAACACTGCAGAGAATTAATTTAAGGACTAGAATAATTAAATGGGGAAATATTAATGTATTCAGCACGTGGATGTATAGTAGCCGGTAAAAGGCCTTATTTAACGTGCCTAATAAAATGTTTAAAGAGCTAAGAGTTTATTAAAAAGTTATGTTCAGGTTATAAGTTTGACAACACACTAACACAATATATTTAAACTATTACGAAAATCGTTACTTACTTATTACATCTGTGATAGTCAGTTTCAGTATCGTTTTTGCCCAAGGGCTGTATTAGGTTGGCGAATATTCCACTTGGCAATACTGTAATGCCGGCCACCACCCAAACAACCCCGATGATGCACGTGGCGTAACGTTTAGAGATCCTCGGCTTCAATGGGTACATGATCAGCATATATTTGTCTATACTAATTGCCACCTGCAAGAAGGAAAAAGATCAATTAAGTATAAACAGTTGAAAATTAAATTTTCTTTATTAAAAAAAATACTCCATTTTTTTTAAACGATTTAGTCAAAACCTGGAGCCAAGAGGAATTTAAAGAACACATTTGTCAGTTCAACCCCCTAATCTCCTAATGGTCTTGAATCTGGCGGTAAAAGATTTACTATAAACTTACCAAAGTGTAAGCACTCACAAAAACGCTTAGAGTAGTCACGTAACACACAACCGGGCACATAAATGCCCCGAAGGGCCAGTACTGCAGCAGTCCTGTCACAGACGTGAACGGTACGCATAGTAATGCTATTAGAATATCACCAACGGCCAAGTTCATGATAAAATAGTTCGTCACAGTTCTCATTCGAGGCGACTGCATCACTATGTAGCACACGAACACGTTACCTAGCAACGCGATCACGAATATCGTCCCGTACATCGCATACACTAGACTAGTGAATACTAATTTTCTGGTGACGTAATTTTCTGGAACGATGTCGCAGGAGGCGTTGTAATCCATCATTATCGATGTGTAGTGGATCCCCGTTGCTATGTCCTCTTCTGTGAAGTTGGCTGTGTCCAGGAAGTCGTCCATGGTGGTCGTCATAAAATTGTTCATGTTTGATTGGGGTTGCTATGGTTCTGACATGATCTGAAAATGAATCAAAATATCATCATTAAGAGATGTTTTAGGAGCAACAGGATTGTGCTGTTTTTGTGAATTTTATTTTAAGAATCTGCAAGTATATATTAACAACTGCTAAAAACATACAAAAAAAGTGAAGTTTAATTTAAATTAATTTTCCCACACAAAATCTTTATTTATCATCATTAAAATAATCTCTCAGGAAACCTAATCTGTAGCAGAATCCATTATTGACCCTAAACCGCCTAATCTTCTCTTAAATAAGGCAACAAAAAGTCTTTTAATAAGGAAAACGAAAACATAAATATTCTATTTTCCAATTTTGCAAATCCAGGATAAGAAATTGGAAGTTTTCGGCATTCCTGCAGTCTTTGTATAGGCTATAGCATAAAACGCTTCTAAATATTCTTTATTTTGGAAAATCAATAAGGGTCATGCAACGGATTTTGGCATTCCAGACAAATGATTTTCACTGGAAGGGAAATTCGCGTTCTGAGATGGAGTAGATGCAATTTCCGATTTAGGTTTGTATGTATAATTCCTTCCCTTACAGGTCCATAATCAGCACAAAATAAACAAACAAATAAATTAATACACAAGAGAATTGGTGGGAAATGTTTTCGAATTTTATATATTTGCATAGGTGAAAGTGGGACAAAAGTGATGTGCAAAAAAATTTCCTTCGAATTTTGTTTAACATAATTTGTTACGAATTTTTAAAAATAATTGGTAAATAAGAAAAATAGTACCCCTTTATCAGGTAACGTTGAAAGCGGTTGATGAAATTAGATGGAAAAATATACAGAGTGTGTCAAATGTACCGATGTCGTGGGCAAGAGTCACAAAAACGAAATTTAATTGTCGATTGCTCCCTTCCTATAGAGAATAAAGGGCTTAAAAATATGGATATTACGTGTTTTTGCGAGCTCTTTCCGGTGATGTAAATGGAATTTTGATTTAGATCCATTGTGACCGCTAAAGACATTAGAAACCGTGAAAAATTTGAGTCAAATATCGATCCAACCAGTCATTTTCCCACTCAGACGATATCAAAACAAAATGTTACAAATAATTTTACGTATATTTTCAGAACAATTCAATAACTTTTCGTATATGTGTATATATATATATATATATATATATATATATATATATATATATATATATATATATATATCACGCGGTCAAAATACATCTCGAGAATCGCCATTTTTCGGTAAAAATATAAGAATCGGAAAAATTTTCATGTCTCAGATATCAACAAAGATCTTCTTTTACTAAATCGACCATGTAGAATACGAAAAACTATCAGTTTTTCCATATCTGTATGAGAAATATTTTTTTATTCAATTTTTACCGATCGCTAAATGACCGCATGCAAGCATTCGGAAAAAAAACCACAAAAAATTAACCGAGACTTATCACCCTTTAAATCTGGTGATAATCCATAAAGAAAGGTACGGTTTATAACATACCTGATATTCACATCGATATCTCCACCACTTAAAACGTTACACTGTCGTGAAATTGATGTATTTTTTAGTGATTTTTTCATATTATCCCATTTAGCGTCCATATTAGCTCATTATCTTGGACAGTGGGAGTTTTGTATATATTTACTATATGCCTACTATAACTTTTTACTATTATAAGATGCATATTAAAGAATTTTCTTTTTTTCAAAATCATGACTGACACCGCTTATACCGACCCAACCAGTAATTTTACCACTCAGACGATATCAAAATCGAATTTTACATAGAATTTTACGTCAGTACGTATACTTTCAGAACAATTCATCAATTTTTCGTATATTTTTCACGCGGTCAAAATAAATCTCGAAAATCGACATTTTTCGGTAGAAATTTAATACCTACCCCTTAAAAAAATCGGAAAAATTTTCATCCCTCAGATATCGACAAAATTATTTTTTTACCCTAATTCGACCACGTAGAACACGAAAAAACTATCAGTTTTTCCGTATGTATACGAGAAATATTTTTGTATTCAAATGACCGCATGCAAGCGTTCGGGAAAAATTCACAAAAAATTAACCGACACTTAACACCATTCAAATTAGGCGGTAATCTATAAAGAAAGGTACGTTCTATAGCATATCCGAAATTCATATCGATATCTTCAACATCGAAAAAGTTAAATGAGCAAGAGAAGTGGGATATTCTGGACTTTTGTAGCTGAACAGTATGGGAATGCATACTTCATGCGCCTCTTGTTGTTCTGTTAGGAACAATCAAGGGGGGAATAATAGCGACTATTTCTTTAAAATCCGTAGAAGCATCGGTAGAATAGGGATAAATCACCAAGCGCGGCGATGAGTGAAAGAAGTTAATTTTCCTATGAAGACTGGATCATTGATGAGTCGAATCAAGGAATCAATAGAATCAAGGATGTTAAGTGTTGAAGATGAAGCCACTTCCCAGTACTTTAGGGTTAGGTCTCATTTGGGAAGCATAAAAAGTGTGTAAAAAGGAAGGTTGGAAAGAGGCAACTAATTTATAAACCCTACTAAAAACAAAAAATTAAATACGAGGCATATTTTTACGCCCTATTAAATCTAATTTAAACAGAATAAAATGTAACATATTTTCATCCCTTTGTAATTTTTAAAGGTACTAAAAGAAGTAGATCCCAAGATAATAAAATTTGATTTTTTATCGCCTGGGCACATAAAGTATGTTTATTTATGACGCCCCACGTGCATACGTATTTCCTATTTTAGGGTATTCCCTAAAAAAGATAATGTCGCTTTTTTATTTAAAAAACCCCCGTTTTTATTTTATGTTTTCACTCAGTTGACAGTGAAACTTAAATAATTTATTGTTGATCCTAAAATACGAGAATTCCGAAGAGATTTTTTATATTTGCTGGCAGAAATTTAAAAGGAGAATAATGTTTTTTTCCTTTTTGGGTGATATTTTGTAAATGAGTGTAGGCGATTTCTCGCATTCGCCTGGGACGTGTTACACGTGTTAGGAACAAGCCAGGACCATCGATTCTATACAAAATTAAGAAAAGATGAAGTTAAAAAATTCGGTCAAAGCTATACTTGCACAATTAGTGTTCTGTGCCATCAGCCGCCCACTTAACTTGAGCAAACCTCGGTCGCCCGATCTCCGCCCATCTGCCGCGCTATCCGCTGCCGACGCGACGGCACCAACGCCGTATCACATCGCATATGCGCGGAGCTAACTGGCGAGTGTTTTGACTAAGCCAAATTAAAATTTTGAAAAACTTGTAAGGGCAAAACTTATTCCTTATATCGTGAGAAATATTTTTTGTCGAAAAACTTTTTCTCTAAAACCAATGGTTCAGCAGTTATAAGGAAATAAATAATTACATTGTTAAGAACACTTGATCGCGCTAGTGTTTTTCAATCCTGATAATTTTCGCTCATTGTACACCTAATTCTCAATGTTCATGATTTTTTTCAGACTTTTCTGAGCGATCCTTTTGGTGATAAGGGTGGGGATAGAAATTTTTAAGCTTTGTACCCAACAGAATGTTTTAAAAAAATGCATAAAAATACATCATATATATTGTTGAATTCGTGCTTCAATAAGCTTTTAAAATTTTTTCCATTTCCCAATTTATCCCCTGAATTTAACCCCCCAGAATCAAAATTCAACTTTTTACACTTCACGTCTATTATTGGGCAATCTCTGTGCTAAATTTCAAATTTTTACGTCGAATAGTTTCAATCGCCTGTGACAGACGGACGGACAGACACCGAAGTTGTTCCATAAGTGTTCCGTTTCACGGAACACTAAAAACTGTTGCTGCAGCAAACATTTTACTCTGTGCAGGGGTTTTGTTAATGCAGTTTTTGGGGGGTTGTCGAGTGTGTGAATGTGAGTGTGTGCTGACATACTTTTTTCCTTACACCTTTATTCTTGTATTTTTTTTGTACTGCATTTATTGTAATTTAATTTTTAACTAGACTTTTGTTTAGTATATTTTTATATTATTTTAATTTTTTATATTATGTTTAAGTATGTTTTTACTGTACTAATGTAGTTTTCATTATATTGACAAAGCAAATGTATATAGTATCGTATATTGTAAATGAGTGAAAATAAAAAAATAAAATAAAAATAATTATATTTAAATGTAAGGGTACATTGCGTGAAAAGATTTAACACGAAAAAGCAATAAGCTTCATATGGAATACATTACCCAAATAAGGTGTAGAATATTAAATAACTCCTTTGAGAATCAACCGCTTGTGAAAAAATATACAATAATTATACCTCCCTTATAATATTCGCTTTTCACGCATTAAATTCTACGAGATTTTTTCACTTTACGTAACAACAAAGACTTTTTGTGAGATGCTACAAATCTCTTTGTTCCTTAAGTAAGATTTATATTAATAGAATTCAAAACCCTAAGTCCAGGATTCACTAAAAAGGTTGAAATTTAGATCTCCTTGTTGATCCGTCGACTTGTGGGAAGTTGTTAATCAGTCGTCATTTAAAACTTGGAAGTTCTTCCATTATTTATGCGCTTTTCTTGGATTTCAAATGATTTTTATCTCGGAGCTTTTCGCTAAAATGAAATACGTCTTGTTCTTTATACATTTGCAAAAAAACAAAAATAATTTCTTTGTACAAACCTTAGTTGTCTTATACAGAGTGTCCAGGAATGAATTTACGGAAAAATACGGGGAGAAATTAAGGGAATATCACCTGAGATGTGTTTAGCAATTTTTGACCACATGAAGATGGCATAGCAAGAATGTTTTGACCAAAATAGAAGGCACTTGGACCAATATAATTTTGAAAACATAAAATCCGCGTATATTCTGTGTATTTTTGCTTTAATGAATTATATTTTGAACTTCAAGAGAATTTTTAATTGGTCTTCAACAAGGGAAATCCATTCCTTTTGTATTTACATTAGTTAATTTAAACTTTGGATTATGCAAATTAGAAAGTTAGTATATTGCCTAAGTAATTATATTTCAAACAAAATTAATGTCTTAATCCCCACGGTTTGTGAAGGATAGAAGTGGAAGCCACAAAGTTGAAACAAAATATGCCGCGTCAAATCTCTGTCGCTGCCCTATCTATTTCGCCTGGCTGCTGATTTTAAATTTAGCAAAAATTTAATAATATTTTATCACATTTCTCTCTAGATAATTCAGGAGCATCCTATAAATTTTAACACGGTGAATGAAGTCTCATCGAAGTTCCTACAACAAGAGACTTGGATTTTATCTGAAGTTCCATTTTTAAAGGCAAAGTTATGAACGTAAAATGGAATTTTTATAAGTTGGAGAATATCCAAAACCATAACTTTAAGGTATTGGGCCCCAAAGTAGCAAAAAACATTTTTATGAATAACTTTGGCAAGGGAGGAACGATGTCAAGGAAATAGATGTTCCAAGAGGAAACTAACGTTCAGATTTACTAAAATGGTTTAAGATTTAGTACTGGTTTAAATTAAGATCTTCTAGTTGATCAGTTAGGTTTTGACAGGTTTTTGTCCTGCCATTGTTAATAAGGACGTATGAGTTGTTTGCTTGGGTACGTGCGAAAATGGCTTTTCTCTTTATTAATTTGCGAAAAAACTCGGAAACAATGGTCGTCGAGATTTTCACAAATCATTTTTATTATTATTTTGATCACATGTTGGTTTTATTTTACATGGTTAAATCAGAGGAAAACCAAGATCTGGTTAAATCTTCTCGATTCTCTGGTTGGCAGTTAACATAGCGCCGTCAATAATTAAACAAATAAAATTAGTTACTAGGAAACACTTTCAAATTATGACTGCGGCAAAAACTGCCGCCTACTAGATTAACCTTTCTTCTAGATTGTATGGAAGGTAGGTCTGGCGAATGAGGTTGCAGAATTATAATTGTTCATTGTAGCGTACGTTGTTTAAAAGTATTGATTTTCAGTTGTAGTAAATAGTGTGTCTTTAGGTATTTTCAAAGCAGTTATACAAAAAATATTTTGCAAATTTCTAGCCGACTGGCTCTAGAATCTTGTATATTTTTTTGTATACCATCCCATTTGGGGTGATTGAATTTCAGAGAATGATATTGGCATAAGTACGATATATTTTTTATCATTGTCGCATGCTTGTCAACCCGGTGATTGATCTTCCAGCAAATATTTAAATCTATGTTTACTTCTTTGTGATTCAATAACGCAGTGATGTCAGGAAACAATATGGAAATATACAGGGCTTTTCCAAACCTCTAACAAATATTTGAGGATGTGATTTCTCTGCTAATTTTAGATAAAGAAATTTATATAAAAGTATGAATATACAATATGTCCCAAAATGACGGGGTTTCAAGATTCAGAGTGAAATATTTATCTTAGACCTGGGAACTAGAAAGGTATAATATACCTACAGGGCCATACCTTAGCAGTGACTTCCCTGTTTAGAACGGTTTAATCTAATTTATCTTAGTACAAAAGTTTATAATAATAGATACAGGATGTTAAAGTTAAAATTTTATTTTACATTTTCATTAATAAGTATTGAGAAATACTAAATAAATTTACAAAATTTGGAAGGCAATGGTTTTTTGGGATGAGAAAAGCAAATCCGTTCTTAAATTTGCTGCGTTTTGTAGGGGGGCGACATATACAGCCTTAAATGCCATTTTAAAACGTCCCAACTTTTTTGTGATCCAGTGTACACAATTTATAAAAAGAAATTCTTATTCACTTAAAAAAGGTATACTTTATTAATGTCGCTTGAAGCAACTGCATTTGAATTCGGTCTTGCACAGAATAAATAAGAAATAAAAAATCATGACAGAAAAAACCTATTATTCCCTAGGTGGATAATTTACAAAAAAAATCCCTGTGGAGTTTTCATTACAAATCAAATACAAAATCCCCTTTTTAGATGAAGATCATCGTCAGCTTGGGGCAGATAAGTGTTTGCTTGCTCTCTGGTAAAAATTTTAGATTTTTATGCAGTGTTATATCAGAATTTCGTTTCAGAAAAAATACTAATTTTGCATATTTACTTATCTTAGCATTTTCGTAAAGTATCATACAAGATTTAACCATCAAATACTGATCCCATAGGGTAGAACATTTAAACTATTTAGCTTTTTCACTTAAGAATCCAGCATCGCATTTTTAGTAAAGTTTACTACATGCTTTTTTGAGCACCCCTTTTTAAAAGTTTGATTTACTGCTTTGTATAACTTCCTTGGCTTTTCTGCTAGTAAATTGACTGCCAAAGAATTTGCTGCTTCAGTAATTTCTTCAGGTTCTCCTATATAAAAATACTTCCGGGATTGAAATTTTCAATCCCGGGATCAAAAAACCTTTTTATTTTTTCTGTGCAATACCGAATTCAAATGTATTTTTCTTAAAAACAGTTGCTTCAAGGGATATTAATAAAGTATACCCTTTTCAAGAAGAAACGATAGGAAAATAAGAATTTCTATTCAGAAATTGTGTACACTGAAGCACAAAAGAGTTAGGACGTTTTAAAATGGCGTTTAATGCCGTATGTGGCGCCCCCACAGCACATTTGAGAACGAATTTGCTTTTCCCATCCTAAAAAACCCCCGCCTACCAAATGTGAACTTATTTAGTATCTTTCAAAACATGTCAATGAAAAAGTAAAATATAATTTTCACTTTGACACCCTGTATCATTCTTATTATTAACTTTTGTACCAAGATAAGTCAAGTCAAATCGACCTACATTAAGACAGAATGGCCTCTACTAAAGTATGACCTATTATTCACCTAACATCCTGTATGCGACGATGTTCTTGGGGAGGATTGGGTTAGGATATACCTAAATTTAATAAAAACTCTCTCAAAAACATCGCTTTTCCCATTATAATTCCCTAAACGACGAACGATTAATGATAAAAAAAGACACTTAACACGTCCGAAACCCTTTTTAAAAAGAAGCAAAATAATTCGTCTTTAAGTTGGGCCCTAAACAATCCCTTTGCCCTATAAGGGCAGGAATTAATTCGAGTGGATTATAATTTTAAAAGTAGGATAAAGCTCTCGTAGCAGTAAGAAAGGATAACTGTCATGAATAATATTTTCGTTTGTCTTTATCAAGAGGCAGGGCTAATTTTAATCGACGAAAATGAAAGTCGTGACTGATAGCTTTCAATTATTATGGGTTTTTGTAAAGTCACAAAAATACGTTGAAGCGTAAATATTGGCATTTAGTTAGTCGGTTTCACTAATTTCAATTGAATCATTATTTATATTGAAAACAGGAGCGGGTGACGCGTTATTTACAAAAGTCAAGACAGTTTTTCTCGAAAGTATTCCGTGACTATATCGATGGAAAAGATTGTTCAAAAAAATTAAAAACCAGTCATCATTCAACTAAAATGATAAGACGATTTGTAATGTAGACAAATTTTTAAGAGCATTTGCCTACCGGTTACGAGACTCTAACACGTTATATATTTTTTGATTTTCCATGAAATTTTCTATCGAATAAAACAATATTCCCGGAAATCTGGCATACTATAGGAGATATAGCTGATTAAATAACAGCGACTGTTAAAATTAGGCGATGAAAGTTAAAATTTTCTCCCTAAGTTGAGTTTTTACGAATTTCTCGGTGAATCGTTTATAAAACCTTAACAAGTTATACATTTTTAGAATCTCAAGAAAATTTCCTATTACAAATAAAAATATTCGCTGGAATTCGGCATAGTGTGGACAATACACTTCAATAAATATAAGCTTCTATTAAAAATAGACCATAAAAGTTAAATAAATTTTATCTTAATTTAGTTTAGGCGAATTTCTGAACTGAGCTGTTCTCAAAATCATAACAAATCATACATTTTCAGAATCTCTAGAAAATTTTCTCTCAGATAATCCAATATTCGTGGAAATTCGGTACAGTATAGAAGATACAGTTGGTTAAATTAGAGCTTCTGTTAAAATTAGGCCATGAAAGTTGCATTTTTGTTAATAAAACCTTAACAAGTTATATATTTCTGAAACTTTTAAGAAATTTTCTATCAGAAAAAGCAATATTCGCCGAAATTTGACAAAGTATTAGACAATCCAGTTGGTTAAATTAAAGCTTGTGTTAAAAATTTGGCAAATGAAAGAAAGAAAAATTATCTCAGTTTAGTTTATACGAATTTCTGAACCAAATCGTTTACGAAATCATAACCAATCAGACATTTTGAACGTGAAAATGATAATTATAATTTATATAGTCAGCTACAAAAGATAATATTCAAAATTGGTAACTTCATTCCCAAGTCCACCTTTTACTTGCCCTTTTTTATTATTAATTTCGAATTATCATTCCTGTCTTGTAATGCTGCTGCTTACCCTTAAAATTCCTAATACGAAATTCTGATCATGACACCAATTTTTTTCTTCAGACGCGTAAAAATGGCTCTATTAAAATTTAATATTTAATTATGAGCTCAAAAAACTTAAGAGATATTAAATAATAATTATTTGATGACCCCTCACAGTCGCAGCTTGAATCTTATTAAAATTTTAAGTTTAAATTTTCCCAACATTTCAGACATTTTTCTACTTTCGCTTCTTTCCTGAAATGTCGTCTCGACAACTTTTCCTGCAAAGTTTCGGACGACAACAGGTGTGTTATCTGCATTTGATATTAATGAAAAATTGGTCTCTTCCCACGAGTGCGTTAAGAATGCATTTCTAATGCCGTTGGAGGATTTCAATAATTTTTTTTCTACTCCTATATTTTCATTAAAACTTTTAAGAATACTTAAGTTAGAAATTATGTCAGATTATGGTATTAGTGATAGTGAAGAATTTAATTTGTTTAATTGTCGCTAAATTGAATAAATGTTGTTAAATTTAATATTTATTAATAGTAAGTCGTCGCTCAAATAAATAATAATGTATGCAACTATGGCCTCAACTTTTGCTTTCTTAAAATAGACCTTAATTTCGGGTCGCGTGTATAACTCTCGCAGTTTTCCACATATATGACTTTTCACTGTGATTGTAGACAACTATAGAATTAAATAATCGTAGTGAATTTCATATTTAAGGGAACAAATTTCGAAATTTGGTTAATTCCGATACATGAGACGTTTCACTGTGATTCTAGACCCATGTAAAATTAGCTCAAAACAGGGATGCTTCTTTAACGTGTTGAACATTGTTACCGATATAAACTTTCTCATTATTTTTTTATAATATTAACTTCGCTGTCACTTACGTCAATCATTTTTAGTGAATCGCCCGATAATTTTGCTCCAGAGTAGTTTCTAGCTCATTTGTTAAAAATAAGTACCACAATATCGACTATTTATTTCTCTTTCACTCAAACGAATCGATTATTTGTTTATCTTCACATTTAAAAGCACACTAAAAACTGAATGAAGGTTTTTGTTTCTGCTTAAAAGAACACTTGGAAAAACTTTACAAAAATATTTATATAACATTAAATCTGCGTACTTTGGTGAAAACTAAATAAATCGGGTCTTGTGTACAGGGTGTTTGATAACGAATGAGTCATATCTTAGCAGTGGCTGTTCGGGCTCAGTTTAGGTCACTTTCCGCTAACTTGGATCCCTGGATCCTGATCAAACCCAAAAAATGTGCGTTTAGGCTTATTGAGGATCTCTTTTCGTCTTTTTTTCGTTAACATTTTCCAAGCTACTAGAGTTCATAATTTAAATTTGTTAATAGTGTTTTCGAAAACATATCTTTTCGGAAACTGTATCTATTTTTTAAAAATTATTTTTTGAGAAAATGTTAGAAATACGTGTCTTCGAGAAAATATTTAACAAATCCGTTGTGAAAGAAGGATCTTTGAAAAAGTTGTCAGGACATTTTTGAAAAAATGTACGTTCGAAATATGTGTATTCCAGAAAATATTTTTGAAAGGTTCCATAAATCCGTTTTTAAAAGAGCTGTTTTTTGAAGAAATTTACTTTCAAAAAAATATTTTTTGAAAAAAACTATTTGGTTATTTGTTTCCTTTAGAAGTCAAAAGGATCAGGCGCAAATTTTGATAAAACCGCAATGAGACGTGAAAGGAATATTTTCAGAAGCAATCAATGAGCATATAAATAAAAAATGCCAAAAAAGGCTTGCATTTTTTATATAACATATTTGTATTGATCTATATTCATATTTTGTGGTATAACTCATTTCAGGACTTTGCATAGACGGCAAATATTTGTTTTTGTTTATAATATATTGTAGAATATGTACGAATGGTTAATATTTATGTTACAAGATTTATTTTTATAAAATTCGCTATTGAAATCCTTTTTGTACAAGGCTTTAGGGGGGCGCTTCCTACGCTGCCCCTCCTAAATCCGCAACTGCTTATCTTATTATCCGTTTCGAAAGATACTAAATAAATTTCCAAAATTTTATAAGCGGGGTTCTTTAGGGATGGAAAAAGCAAATCCATTCTCAAAGCTGTAATTTGTAGGACGCGCCATATACGACCTTAAAATATAAAGGGTGTTAAAGTGAAAATTATATTTTACATTTTTTCATTTTTCATTTCATTCAGTTTTTTAGGATGGGAAAAGCAAATTCGTTCTCAAATTTGCTGTGAGGGCGCCACATACGGCATTATATGCCATTTTGAAACATCCCCACATTTTTTCTGCTTCAGTGTACACAATTTATAAATGGAAATTCTTATTCCCCTACCTTTTTTACTTATAAGAAGTAACCTTTATTAATGTCGCTAGAAGCAACTGCAAACTGCAAACCCATGTGCTTGATATAAAAAAACCAAAAACTTTTTATTATAGTCAGAGTAAAAGGACACACTATTCATTAAATAAATCAAAATTTAATTTTATACTTTTTCTTTCCTATCTTTAAAATAAAAAGAAAACTTAAAAAAACTCAAAGGCGCTAATGGGGGGGGGGGGGGGTATCAGTTTAAATCAATTTTTTGCACAACTAACAACAATAAAATTACTTACAATTATTGTCAGTTGCCCTTCATATAAGTGCATATAAATATTCTCACAAAAAAGTCACATAGTTTTCAAAAAGTTTGTCCAACTTTTAGAAAGAAACTTATAAAGCACCTGTTAAAAATATCTTTAACAAGAACAGTCAGTTAGGTTCAATCTAGCCAAAATTTCGTGCTAGAACTTTAAAAAACCCTTTTCTATTTCGATAATGAAGTTATTTCGCACCACAGGTGGTTTATTTTTCGTTGAGTTTCCGAGCTTTCAAAGCTTTGCTGTTGCCGAGCTTTGATTTGAAGAGCCGCAGTCGTAACACTATGCGAGCTTGGAAAAGTTGTCGGGAAATTTGGAAAATTCATTCAGGATATTCGCGCAAGTTGTGCGCTGCGCGATATTGTTCTCTATTCATTTTAAGCGTGTAGTGAATGATGTATATTATCTTCATTTCACATATTTCATTGGTCGGAGAGTCGACAGTCAAATTTCCTATATTAGACCCAAACAAAAACTTTAAACCTTTTTCTGGAGAACCAATGGTACAGCGGTTATAAGAAAATAAACAATTAAATTGTTTATAATAATTGATCGCGCTGGAATTTTTCAATTCCGATAATTATGGCTCAATCGAGACCAAATTTTCAATGTTCGTGATTTTTTTCTGATTGTTTTGAGCGATCCTTTTGGTGATAAGGGTGGGGGACAAGAATTTGTAACAGTTTTTCCCAAAAAAATGTTTAAAAAAATGCATACAAAAAATATATCATGTATATAGTTGAATTCGTGCTTCAACAAGCTTCTGTTTACACCTGTTTAAAATTACAACGTACACACAAAATGCAAGCTCAGTTAATTGGCATGATGATTCATTGAAAACCCAAAAGCAAAATAAACCGAAATTCATGCAAATCTATTAGTTCACTGTAGTTTAAATAATTTATTAAACAAATTTTGGCATTCCGCGCAAGGGGATCAAATAATATAAACTCGTCGGAAAGTAATGTTTTATTAGTTTTTATTCAGTCGCAAAATGGTGATTGACTAGCACTTGACAAATATATGTTGTTGTCTGCTTGCCAAAAGGAATAGGGAAAATTCTTTGAAAAAATGGGTCAAGTGCAAGCTATATTTGCACAATTAGTGTTCCGTGTCATCAGCCCCGCCACTTAAATTATTAACAGTAATACACTCGGGTATCGACTGAGCCAAATTAAAAATTTTGAAAAACTTATTAGGACAAAAGTTGTTCCCTACATCGAGGGAAATATTTTTTGTTCAAAAACTTTTTCTCTAAAACCAATGGTTTAGCAGTTATAGGGAAATATACAATTAAATTGTTTATAACAACTGATCGCGCTAGAATTTTTCAAACCTGATAATTTTAGCCTAATAGTCAATGTTCGTGATTTTTTTCAGATTTTTCTGGGCGATCCTTTTGCTGATAAGGGTGAGAGACAACAATAATAGTGCACTTGCGTTTCGTCTGAGCCAAATTAAAATTTTTTTAAAACTTGTAAGGAAAAAAGTTGTTCTTCAGATGGCGAAAAATACTCTCTGACACCAATGGTTCAGCAGTTATAAGGAAATAGACAATTAAATTGTTTATAACAATTGATTGCGCTAGAATTTTTCAATTCTGATAATTTGAGCTCAATTTGGACCTAACTCTCAATATTCGTGATTTTTTTCAGATTTTTCTTAGCAATTCTTTTGTTAGCAAGGGTGGGTGAAAGGAGTTACCAATGTTTTGGTATCTTTTAAATAGTTGCGAAGCCCTTGTAGAATTGACTTCTAGTAGATAATTAGTTTGGTTTTTTAGTGACTGAGATGCAGCCTCACATCTCTAGGTTTAGGCTTGGTTTTAGAGTTTAGTAATGAGTACTATCTTGTGGTTTGAATAATACTGATTTATTATCTCTAGGAAACAGGTATTTATACATTAGAAGTAATACATGTTACTATAAACTATTTACAATATTTAAACAAAAAGTGCTGACTTGTCCGTGACCCAGTGATCCTCGTAGCGTCGATGTTTATATCACCCAATTATGTTTAATAATAACATTTTGTTAATAAAGCATATTTGAATAATAGAAATTAAAATATGATTTAGGATGATTTTTGAGATAAATCATGGCTAATTATTGGTAATTAGACATTCTGGCCACTCGACGGAAGTAGTTCTTCTGTGGTTGGTACGCTGCTGTACAGGTGGATAGGTTCTAATGGAATGCCAGTTATGGTTGGATCTTCTCGTTGGGTAGGACGTCTGTGGTTTATCTTGAACTTGTGGACATAGTAAAGGGCAGCTGTTAATAGAATACTTACAACAATTACAATTGATGTAACGGTACTATTCGCTATCATGTGGAGATGAATTTCAGCGAAATTGGTGTCATGAATTTGGTTTTTTATTTCTGTTTGTTCTTGGACTAGATCGTCCAGGGCATCGGATGCATCTAATACTGGCTCTATCTGCAGCTTGTCTATAGTTTCTGGTGCTGATATAAACTTGGTTATGTTAATTTTTGCTGGTTGAATGGCGGTGCACAAAAAATTTACTGACTCTCGCCTTTTGGGTGTTAAGATGTTCCTTTTTGTTTTAATTAGGCAGTTTGAAGAGATATTTATAATGACAGTTTGGTTAAGAATGATGTCTTCTCTGGTTCCATCGCAGATAAGCGCAATTCTTAATTTGTTAGGTGTGATAAACATCCATGTATTGGGGGAATGAAGCTGCTTCCATATAGTTGACTGAAATGTCATTTTTTCGATAGGACATGTCGTGTTCTCTGTTCGTTGATAAATTTCATCTATCACACAGTCAGGGCTGGACTCTATATTCCTGATTGTGGTTGGTGAACAGATATAGGAATTTGGATTAATAGTAAAACATTTATTGATTTCTTCTTCAGCTAATTGAAAATATAACTGGTTGTTGTAGTCAATGGCTATTAGTCCATTAAATATATTGAAGATCCAATAGGCTTCTTTACTTATTTTAATTGGAATTGGAGTTGCCTTCAGTAGAATGAAGTCGGTAATCTCTGTCATTATTAAATATCCGCTTATATGGATGTTTTCTTTGCTGTGCCATACTTCAGTTCGTAATATGGGATATGATATAATTTTAATATTTGTTGGTAGTTTTCTTGATATATTTGAAATTGTGTCTTCAATATGGATCGGTGATATAAATTCAAATAATTGGCCTCGGTGGTAGTGAAAATCTAATAACCTTCGGTGATATCCTATTACTTCTTCAATGTAATTTGATACTATTTGGTAAGCTCCAAAGAAGTGTAAATTTATTTTGTTTTCGTCTATACTTCTAAACCATGCTTGCATTTTATTGATAGCTTCTATCCCTTCATTAAGTTTTTGTTGAAAACGTGTAAGATGATTATTGATACGTATTTCTGTTTCGTTGAAGGTAGCTATAGCATTTAACATAAACTTGGTTTGATGATTTGATGTTTTTATAATTTCTTTTTGATTCTTGTCTAATTCATTTATGTCCATATAAATTTCATCATTTACTCCAAATAATGAAGTCAGGATGTTTCCAACCAGTCCTCTTTTAGGTCGATGATTTGCTATGACTAGGTTCATTCCATTATTCATCCATTCAATTTCTTTTTGTTTTTCTTTTAGATGTTGAATTAGCGAAAAACATTGCGTGTTTTGTGCTAGTTCCTTGGCCCTTTCACAAAGAGCAACCAATTGCATGACAGAGGTATTTACATTGACCGTGTCATTTGTTAACTTGAATTTATCTAGCTTTAGTTCCAGTCTAAACGTACCTCTATCGATTCTCGCATGACCACTGTGTTCGATATAAAGTCCAGGTTGTGGGTATTGGATAAGATAGTTCATTGCAGTAGCTTTTGTCAAAATTGTTAGGAATAATATAGCTGTTATTGCTACTTTCCTACGATTTAGGTTTTTTCGACGAGTTGGTTTGGTCTTCTCCCTAGGTTTTTTAGATGACTCGATCGGTAATGGAATCAGTTTGTCTATTGGTCGTTTCAGGGACTGCCCATCTGCTTTTATCAAAGTTACTACTCTGACCTCATTGCTTCCTGTTGCTGGGTGTGTTTCGACAATTTTAGGTAGCGGCCACTCACTTGGGTTGATATCTTGCTCTTTTATTAGAACAAGGTCTCCTGTTTGGAGCGATACTTCTTTGTATTGCCATTTGTATCGCTGCTGCAGTCGATGTAGATAGTCAGAGGTCCAGTATTTCCAAAGGTCCTTCGTTATTTTTTGGATTAGTTTCCATCTCTCTGATAGACTTGAATTAACACATGTCTCAATTGGATCTGGAGGTTCAACGATAGGTCTGCCAATAAGAAAATGACCAGGAGTCAGTACGGAGAATTCGTTTGGATCATCCGACAACGTGCAGAGTGGTCTGGAATTCAGACATCCCTCAATTTGGTGGGTTAGAGTATTCATTTCTTCATACGTAAGACGTGTGTCTCCAATAATTCGCCGTAGATGGTGCTTCATCGATTTGACACCGGCTTCCCATAAGCCTCCAAAATGGGGTGCTGATGGAGGAATGAAGTGCCATTGAGTTCTAATTGATACTAGTTGATTTTGAGTTTTGGCCTCGGTGATGATAGCTCGAATTTCATTTTGGAGAATTTTGCTAGCACCTACAAAATTGGTCCCGTTATCGCTGTACATGTGACTATAGTGGCCTCTTCTTGAGATAAACCTTTTAAAGGATGCCAAGAACGTATCTGCTGACATATCACTAACAGCTTCTAAGTGTATGGCTTTGGTTGCTAGACAAACAAATAACGCTATGTATCCCTTGTAAGCTTTGTAGCCTCTTCCTTTTGTGGTCTTAATGTGAAAGGGGCCGGCATAGTCGACACCCGTGTGTGTAAAAGGATACGAGGGGGTGATTCGAGCTGTCGGTAAGTCTCCCATTAATTGTTTGGCTGTGCATGCCTTATATCTAATACATTATATGCATGTTCTAATTATGAATTTTACTGCCTTTTTTCCATTGATGATCCAGTATCGTTTTCTTGTATATGATAATGTTAGCTGGTTGCCTCCATGTAGAGTGTTTGTGTGGGCATCCAGAATAATTAGCCTTGTTAGATGTCCCTTGTACGGTAGAATTATATGATGTTTATTGTCGTATGATAGATGAGATTTTTCCAATCTTCCTCCCACACGAAGGATTCCAGAGTTATCACAGAAGGGATTGAGGTTAAGTAATTTACTATTTCTGTTTAGTGGTTTTCCCTCTACCAATGTTGCGATTTCTTCTTGGAAATGCATATTTTGTTCTATTTTCACCATTTTTTCCATCGATTTTCGAAGCTCGTCCTCACACAATGGATTCGTGTTTTTTATCTTTGATCTGCAGTTGTCTATGAACTTCTGGCAATACGATGTTACTCGTAGCTGTCTTGTTAGTGAAGAAAATCTCTTCAATATTTCTTCATGTTTAATATGTTTTTATGTTTAATTGTGATGGTGTGACATAACTTAGCTTCTTCGTCTGTGGTTGGTATATTGCTGTCGAATTCTAGTTGTGTAGTGCTATGTAGCCATGTTGGTCCGTACCACCAATTCTCGTGAGTTTTTAATTTAGAGGGGTCTAGCCCTCTTGATATGATATCTGCTGGGTTTTCTTTGGTTCTCACATGGTATTATTGAGTTGATTTCAGATACTCGGTTCGCTACGAATGTTTTCCATCTAGTTATGTCTCCTTTTATCCAGGACAAAGTGATCATGGAGTCTGTCCAGGCATGTATCTTCATATTTGTTATTTCCAGCGCTTTTAATGTTTTCTTCATTAGCCTTGAAAGTAGTAGAGCTGAACACAGCTCTAATCTTGGTAGCGTCGTTTTGTTCTTTGTTGGTGCTACTTTTGACTTTGCGGTTAGCATTGTTATTTTTGCTTCGTTGGAATTCTGTTTTATTTTCATATATATCACTGCGCCGTATGCTTTTTCGGATGCATCACAGAATCCATGAATTTCGGTATCTTCTCCTTGGATGTAGTGCGTCCATCTTGGAATGATCAGACTTTCTACATTTGAAAGTTCAGTCAGGAAGCTTTTCCATTTGTCTTTGATTGAATCAGGTACTGCATCGTCCCATTTTAGGTTTTCTAGCCAAAGTTCTTGGATTAGCAGTTTTGCTTTTATGATTACTGGGGCCAGCCATCCCAGTGGATCGAATAACTTGGATATCTCCGATAGAATTATTCTTTTTGTAATTTTCTCGGAGTTGTTTGTTTCAATTTTAAATCGAAATGTGTCATCATATGGTGCCCAGTGGATACCCAGTGACTTCCTTGTTTCATTATGATCTATTTCGTGAAATGATTGATCACGGTATTCTGGGTCTACTGAATCAATTAGTTCACGGTGATTACTTGACCATTTTCTTAACGTAAACCCACCTGATTTGAACATATTGATTAATTCTTGTTGTAGCGTTTGTGCTTCTTGGATGCTATCTGCTCCAGATAATAGATCGTCAACGTAGAAATCTCGATGGGCAATTCTTGATGCTTTGGGAAAACTGGTTTCTTCGTCTTCTACCAGTCGTTGAATGGTTTTGATTGCCAGGTATGGGGCTGATGTAGTGCCATATGTTACCGTGGTAAGCCTGTATTCTTTGATAGACGACGTCGAGTTCGATCTCCAAAGAATAGTTTGGTTTGATCGTCTTGGTGTATCTTGAGTTGTCGATACATTTTCTCAATATCTGCTGTGATCACAACTTTATGGGACCTACATCTTAGTAATATGTCAAATAAGTCTTGCTGTAGTCTGGGAGCGTTGTACATTGTTTGATTGAGGCTTATTCCAGTTGATGTTTTGCTGGAAGCGTCAAACACGACTCTTAGCTTAGTTGTCGTGCTGGATTCCTTGATTACTGGCTGATGAGGTATGAAGTATTTGTTTATGTTATCTTCCATGCTGATTTTCATGTGCCCTAAATTGACATATTCTTGCATGAATTGTCGATAGGCGGTTTTTAGATTATTTTCTCTGCAGAATCTCTTTTCAAGTTGTAATAATCTTGCAACTGCTCTAGGTCGAGATGCTCCAAGTTCATTGATTTTGTTGCTAAATGGAATTCGGACAGTGTATGTACCATCTTCGTTTCTTGACGTGTTTTCGTTATAATGCTTCTCGCAAATTTCTTCTTCCTCGGAGGCCTCTTCTTCTTGGTTTAATCCTTCTAACTGCCAGAATTTTGTAAGTTGTTCATCTTCTTCGATAGATGTTGTTAAGCTAAGTAGTTTGAGATCAGGTTTGGGTCGTCTTGAAATATTTCCCGATAAAATCCATCCTAGCTCAGTGTTTTGACCTAGTAGCCCGTCATTAGCTTTCCTTAAACCTTCTAGGACAATATCTCCATATTCTTTAGCACCCATGATCAGATCAATAGGGCCAGGTTGATAGAAGATGGGATCGGCTAGCATATCGTTTTTCCATTGTTTGACATCGACGTCCAGTGGTTCGTTTGGTAGGGTGCGAGTCAACCTGGGCAGTACTACGCATGGTACTGTTGCTTCAAAACTACTGGAAAATCATGGTTTGATAGTTGCTTGTATCATCCATTTGGACGTTTGTGTATTCTCTCCTCCTAACCCTGATACCTCGGCCGATATTCTTTGACGTGGGAGGCTCAGAAGACTTGCAGCTTCTTCAGTGATAAATGTTGATTGAGATCCAGGGTCGATCAAGACACGCAGGAATTCGTATCCTCCGTATATATTTTGGACTTTTATTATTGCTGTTGCTAAGAATACCATCTCATTTTGTCTTCCAACATGGCTTGTTGTTTGATTGCGAGAATTTTGACTTTGTAATTGCCCATATCTTCCATTGCTTGATGATTGATTGTTTCTGTTTTGATGTAGGCTTGAATCTACGTGTAATAGTGTGTGGTGAAATTTCTTGCATTTCAGGCATCGGTAAGTCGATGTACATCTAATATGGCAAGCATGGTTTAGACAGTTTGCGCATATTCTTTCATCCTTGACAGACTTTGACCTTGCTTGTGGATGTAGTGATTGAAATTTAGTACAGGTTTGCAGCGAATGTGATTCTTTGCAGTACTTGCAAGTTGGTTTTGTATTGAGTTGTTCTGGTTTTTTCTTGTTTTGTCCCTGTGCTTCAAGTGACTGGAATCTTGTTTGCAAAAATCTCATCAGTCTATCTATCTTTCGAATCTTATTGGGCTCTTCAAGTGACTGCTCATATAGTCTGTTAGTTTCAGAGTCCCATTTGTTGCATATAATTACGATTATTATTGGTCCCCATGATAACGTATCGATTTTTAAGTTATTAAGGGCCTTTAGGCATTCGGTGACGGTATCATGTAACTGCTTCAGTTTATAGGCTGATTCTTGTTGAAATGCAGGGCATTCTAATATTTTATTTATTAGGTTTGTTGCCGTAAGACGCTCGTTATTGAATCTGTTGTTTAATAGTTCCCAACAGGTTGTATAATTGTTTTCTGTGATTTGAATATGCTGGATTAGTCGACTTGCCTCTCCCTTGGGATGAGTCTTGAGATATTGCATTTTTTCAGTGTTGCTTACAGTTGGATTTTCGTGTACGACCTTGACAAAGATATCTCTGAACGTAGACCATTCTTCATAACGACCATCGTATATTGGTAGTTTGATTTGTGGTAGGCGAATGTTACATAATTTTGATTCATTTTCTTGCCTTGATGATAACCGTAATAGGATTTTCTCGTGGCGAGTTTCCAAGTGTTTGTATAATTCTTCAATTATTTCTTGTTGATCTTGAATAGCCAGATCGATGTATATTTGAGATAATGCTTCCCATTTCTTCTTAATTTTTTCTTGTAGCTGTATTCGGCGGTCAATATGAATCTCAATGTCCATCTCTTCTTCGGTGGTATCTAGGAGTTCTTCAAATTGGTTCAGTAATATCTGGCCACCTTTCTGGAGTTTAAGTAGGGCTTCATCTCGTTTATCTTTTTCTTGTACTGTCGATAGTATCTTTTGTCTATTCTCGTTGATGCTCTTCATTGCATCATCATAGAGTGTGTTTAGTTGTAAATGATATTTTTGTTTGAAATAGCTGTGGTCGGGGCACTTTAGCTCTTCAATTTTTTGATGGGTTTCTTTTATCGTTTTCCATATTTCCTTAACTGTAGTGATTTTTTCGTCAAAATATTGTTCATTCTTGCGACTTGATGAGTCTTTTTTCATATTGGTTAGTTGTCGTTGTATTTCTTTGCCATTCGCTTCTTGTTGTTGTGCTAATTCATCCATCTTCTCCAGTGCTTGTGCCATTTTATATATATATATATATATATATATATATATATATATATATATATATATATATATATATATATATTACTCTTGCTCAACGTCTTAGCCAAATAATTCAATATATTTCGCCTTAAGACTTTCACTTAGCTTCTGAGGTTCGGTTGTTATTTTTTGGTTTTGATTTGAAAACTCGAATTTTTTGTTTTCGAATGTTGGAGTAATTGGTAGTCCTGATTCGTGAGTTCTTATTTGGATAGTATCAACTGATAATTTTTGAATTAGTTTTAATTTTTGATCTCTTTTGCTTTTTCTTCGATTTCTATTTAACTTTTTTCGGGCCATAAATCAGTGTGTAGGTGGTCAAGAAAATGTTGTATATTTTTTTTTGTGTATTTGAAACTAATTTTATATACCAGCCAAATTAAATTCCTGTCTATATTTTTCTCGCCAGCGTTAACGTTATGTTACTGATGTTGCTATTATTACTTTTTGATAAAACTTCACTAAATTATAAGAGCTTAGCCTTAAGAGATCAGGTATTATTTTTCTTTTTCGGGGTGCCTCTTGACGTTACCCTACTCAGTTCAGATAACGACACCCTGATCGTAGTTGAATATTTCGGAGTTTTGGGATGGCATTGACTTGCAGCTGATTGGTTTCGATTTGACGTTGAAGTTGAATTGAGTATTGTTTGACGTTGGAGTTGAAGTTGGCTTCGGTAGCCGTTGGAGTTGAAGTTTGCTTCGGTTGACGTCGGAGTTGAAGTTGGTATTGATTTGTAGTTGGATTTGCTTTGACTGGATTAAGCGCCCAATTTTCTCTTTGCTCGAAGGACCATGAAAGGAGTTACCAATGTTTTGGTATCTTTTAAATAGTTGCGAAGCCCTTGTAGAATTGACTTCTAGTAGATAATTAGTTTGGTTTTTTAGTGACTGAGATGCAGCCTCGCATCTCTAGGTTTAGGCTTGGTTTTAGAGTTTAGTAATGAGTACTATCTTGTTGTAGAAAATAATATTAAGGACTTTATATTTTAATGTGTTTTGTTTTCTTAACGAAAACAAATATGATCTGTATGAATATCTTTTCTTATCTAAGCTTAGTTAATGTGTTTAAAATGTTATTGCCAGCGTCAGCAATGTCGGCAGTCGGTTTTGGCTTACTAAAAAGGAATAATATATTTTTGTTGATTAAGCAGTATCGATGAGAAGAGAGATATTTTGTTTTAAGACGAGTTAGTTGTTTAAGTTGAGCTGTTGAAGCTAGTAATAAATGAGATGTTTTCCATTTGATTTTAAGATTTTGGTTTTCTTACATTGTGGTTTGAATAATACTGATTTATTATCTCTAGGAAACAGGTATTTATACATTAGAAGTAATACATGTTACTATAAACTATTTACAATATTTAAACAAAAAGTGCTGACTTGTCCGTGACCCAGTGATCCTCGTAGCGTCGATGTTTATATCACCCAATTATGTTTAATAATAATATTTTGTTAATAAAGCATATTTGAATAATAGAAATTAAAATATGATTTAGGATGATTTTTGAGATAAATCATGGCTAATTATTGGTAATTAGACAGTGGGGGACAGCAATTTTTAAGTGTTTTTCCTAAAAAATGTTTAAAATATGCATAAATATACATCATATATATTGGTGAATTCGTGCTTCAATAAGCTTTCATTTTTTTTTCCATTTCCCAATTTAATATATTATTGGGCCACCACACTCTATCTCTGTGCTAAATTTCAAATTTTTACGTCTAATAGTTTCAGAGAATCTTGCCTGTAACAGGCGGAAGTACGGACACCTTAATTAATTATTATTAGTGTTCCGTTACATGGAACACTAATAATAATTAATTATCTCAACAATGCATTAACCTCAAAAATCATAAATTATCGGACTTGTCAACATTGCGTCTATCAGCATTGATTAATTTGACAATCCTTGTTTCGCTCTGTACGTAGATTAATAGAGGCATGTTCAAAAGAGCCATTCGGGATCACTTTAATCCCACTTCTGACGGTACCAGAGCGATTTCTTGACGGGATTGCTGCAGTCCAGGTGCACTGTGACGGTTGCATGTAATAACAGGTTTATATGGTAAAGTTGGAATTATACATTTAGTACAGGGTCTAGAAATACGGAATTTTCAACAGCGATAACCTTAGAGGCCCATTGGGGGGCGATTAGGCGCTCTGCACCTCCGTTTTAAACCTAGTATAAATTTTTTGAAGCACTTTGCAGCTTAAATGTAAGCTTTATCTATGAGGTAAAGTATTTTTTTCCGAATTTTGGGTTACCTAAAATTAAAGACATATCGACTCTATTCAAAATGCGAGAGCACGCATTTTGTTGTACAGAAAATGAAGGTAAAAGGTTGAGTAAGCTAAAGAAATTAACAAAGAGCAGTTTCAGGGAAAACCAGGGATTCTGAATATTTAAATTGGTTTGTAACAAGATAGATTTTCCCTAGTTTAATTACAACTTTCTGCCAGGCGGCGGAGGTGAAATATTTAAAGTTGCTTTCAATAAGTAAAACGCTCTATTTTCTATAATTTAAATACTCGTAAATAATTATTAGTTTTTAACGTTGGTAGTAACGTTTATAAGGACGTTCTCGACAGTGGCTGATTTCCCATAAAAACAAATGTAACATAAACATTATCCTACATATTCTACAAAATATTATAAATAAAAACAAATATTTACCCTCTACGTAAGGTCTTTGAAATAAATTATACCACAAAAATATGAAAATAGATCAATACTAATATGTTAGGTAGGTACATAAAAAAAGCACGCCTTTTTTGGCATTTTTGATTTACATGCCCTTTGATTGTTTCTGAAAACATTCCTTACACATCTTACCGCGACTTTATCAAAATTTGGGTCGAATCATTTTGAGTTTTAAAGGAAACAAATAAACAAATAGTTTTTATTCAAAAAACATTCTTTTGAAAGTAATTTTTTTTGAAAAACAGCTTTTTCGGGAACGGATTAATGAAATTTTTCAAAAATATTTTCTCGAATACACATATTTCGAACATACATTTTTCCTAAAATGTCCTAACAGCTTTTTTAAAGATGCTTTTTTGAAAACGGATTTTATCGAAAACATGTATTTCGAAAGTTTTCCAAAAATGTCTTCAAAAAATAATTTTAAAAAATAGGTACATTTTCCGAAAATATATTTTTTTGAAAACAATATTTAGAAAATTAAGTTATGAACTACAGTAGCTTGAAAAATGTTAATGAAAAGAACACGAAAAAGATTCTGAACAAACCTAAACGCACCTTTTTTGGGTTTGATCAGGTTTCTTTAGGTTTGGTATAATACTTTTCCGCAAATTCCTTTTTCAGAAAGTCGTTGCTTGAAAAAATTGAATTCCGGAAAAAATTAATTTCGAAAAAGATGTTCTCTGAAAAATTGTATTTTTGAAAGTGCTTGGGTTTACTTGGGAATCTGAAAGATTGGTTTTAGAAAAATTGTATTTTCGTAAGTCCTCGTATATCCCCCCAAATAAGCAGAACGCATAAATACTTTTTTTTCAATATTTATTTACACTTTCGTATTTATCAAACAATTTGTTCTGTCGCTTGTAAGCTTAGATGACCAAATGTTCGGGTTTCTTTTTCAACAAACATCTCATTAGTGAATTCTTTCTTGAATTCTTTTATGAAATTCCACAGTGTGTGCTAAATAAAACATACGAGTGTTTAGGAAAAAGAATGTCCTTGGTTGGCCAATATCTACCCACTAGACGATAAGGGCTAGGACAAACATTCTAGGGAATATAATATCAGAAGCTAATTACATGCGACACCATTATGTCATTTGTAGGTAAGAAAACTGACGCACAAAACAATGTAGTGGGTAAAAGTATGTCTTGCGGAAGAATTCGGATTATTTGAAAATGCGTTCCATTAGCTCCAGGAGCTCTAATAATAAGAAATTTATCTTTCTTTAAAACTCTGTGAATGCACGTATTGTACAGACTTCAATAAGAGATTTGTTTCCTCCCAAGTAAATTAAATTGAGTTTCGAGTTGCATTGCTGTTGCCACAATGCTCTTAGATTTACACAGCTACTTCCGTATATTAAGTTCTTAGTTTCAAATAGATTATATTATTAATGGTTCAGCAGTTTAATGAAACTTCTGTAACGGGGACGATAGAATTCAGAAATTGTTACTCGTGGAGGCCTCTATATGAAAAAGCTCACCGGGTCGATATAGCATAGAATAGAAATAGTGGCAATGTAGCATTTTTTCGTTGCACGTGTCGTAATCCCGTTCATTCATGGCTTAACCAGTTGTCAATGCATAGTGTTTTGTGTGTAACGTTCATGAGAGGTCGGAATATACTTGTGAAATTTTAAGTGATTTTTGATTTTTCTTAAAAGGATTTTGTCCATAAACTTTCAAATATTGCGCGGTAGTCCCAAGTATGTTGGAAAATGGATTATTTTCATCACCAACTACCTTTACACAGCGATTCTTTGGTGGTAAGGGTGGAGGACAGCAATTTTTAAGCGTTTTCCCGAAAAATGTTTAAAAAAATGCATAAAAAATAAATCATATATATTGTTGAAGTCGTGCTTGAATAATCTTTTATTTGACACCTTATACGATGCCCTTTTTCCATTTCCCAATTTACCCCCTGAAATTAACCCCGTGAATCAAAATTCAACTTTTTATACTTCACGTCTATGGTTGGGCCATCACACTCTATTTCTGTGCTAAATATCAAATTTTTAAGTTGAATTGTTTCAGAGAAAATGTCAAAAACTACCTATTAATCCTACTAGACTGTAGTTGAAATCCACAAATTAGTACTCAAGTTATTATAACCTTACGGAGGCTGTTTCAAAATAAAATTAGGTTCAACCTACAGGACTCTCTCTGCGTAGGCATCCACATATCCTGTTCTCTTTTTGATCTTAATGAATCTATTTCCTCTTTAACTAACTCTTATATGTACAATCAAAGCTGAAAGAAAGATTTCAAATTAACGCTTGTAACGTCGGCAAACTACCAGTTACCTATTAATCCGACTCCCCCTCATTACTAAACTCGGTAAACCGATCTAATCTCCGCGGATCGTATAGCGGAAGCCCTACACTACCGCACGGCATGGTTTTGGATTTCGAGATATCTTGTATTTAGTATTTACGAGAATTACAAATTAAGTTCTGCTATTCCAGTCGGTCTGTCGTCGTCGCGACGATGAAAAATTCCAATAAGAAAATCGTGAAGGAAAATGGAAGACGCTGTGAGAGAAGCGCTGTCGTTATTGGAGGAGGACTGGTAAGAATTTTTGTCGTCTTTTTTGAAAATATGGTTGTGATTCTTAGGAGATACTTAAATATGTGGCTCAACAGGGAAATACGAGATTTTAAAGATTTTTTTGTTTAAAATCCTCTGTCCGATTTAACCATCTCATAGGAATCAACCATAATGGGTTTTTAATATTGTTACAGACTTGCAAAATTATTAGCTTATTTATACTGTGGGGCCCAAAAATGCCTCACATTTTTTGAACCGGTAAACATACAAATTTAATATTTGGCACACTGCAATGATAATGTGAATACTACTTTTTGATAGAAATATTGCGCTTTTGTTACTCAAGATCGAGACTGAGGGCATTTAATAAAAAAATCACAATGGAGGTGGTGTAATACATCACTTGAAAGTTTTTTTTTTTGAATCGCACTGTATTGGGTACAGGGCTAGAATTTGCAGTATTATAGGCGTTGTTGACTGTATTACATTATGCTCGCTTTCATTTTCGTTGTTATAAATAAGTAACATAATTTGTTTAAATGGAAACAGACCATTCAGCTTTTTTTTGTAAAGTTTAAACCTATTTCCAGAATCGCAGGGTTCAATATTTAATAAATAAAGTTAAACTCACGTTAACTAAGTACGAAACTAAATTAATTATGTAGGAACGAGTTTAAATATTATAAATAATATATAATTACAGGTAAGGGTTTTAAAGACGGTTAAAATCATCTGTCACTCTTTTTGAAATTCGTTTTTGTTGGATTCAAAACTAGTACATGGAGAAAAGTATTCTTAAATTATGTAAAAATAAATTATTATATATATGTATATATATATATATATATATATATATATATATATATATATATATATATATATATATATATATATATATATATATATATAGGTTAATTCTTTCGCTAGTGCAAAACACGAGACCGTAAAATGACAAATAAAATAAAGTAGGACTATTCTTTTTGATTCTGGTCTGGGTGTCTTCCTGCTATCGCGATTTCTGGGCCCTTACCCTTCATCAGGCAGGATCACAACCATAGTGGCTGACGAACAGACAACACATGGTGGTCTGTTTAAACCAAAAAAGCTTACAATGAATCTTTTAGGATACAAATTGCTTAGGTTATGAAGCCCAAACTGAAACAATTAAATTAGATTTAAGTGAAAATTATAATATTTTTAAAGCGTAATATCGACGTTATTCTTGACTTTAAAAGAAAATGAATTAAAAGCTTTTTGGTTTTGAAGTTTTAATAGAAAAAATGTAATATTATCCGGGGGTTTCCATTCAATTTTTTTTACAAGTTTGTGTTTTCCTTCAAAACTGGAAACCATGATGCTCAATAATTGTTTTTTGCGTTCTTTTATTTTAATAAGCATTAAAATACTACTAGTTTGCTTATTTAAACAATCTTGTGTGTTTAATAATAACAAAGTTACCAATGATGGACACTTAATTTGGATCAGCCTGTATATGTATGTCACATCATATCCCATGGTAATGTTGTTAAATTAGGTGTACTCATATTGAAAATAATTATCAGATATTTTTCTTCTTTTTTATTACTTGTTTTGGAAAAAATATATATTTTTTTAAAACAATAGACCTTTTTCTCTGTGTAGAAGCCTAAGCAAAATATAAAGTTACAGATCTTTATACAGGAAAATATGGAAAAAAGTTACACTTTACTAGCCCCAGTTTGTAAAAGTGCCTGTATAATTTTGACTATACATACAGGATCATCAAAATAAAATATTGTTATTTTTTTAGGTAGGAGCATTATGCGTGTGCGTGCTGGCTGAGCGAGGCTACAGTGTTGCGATGTTTGAAAAAAGGGATGGTAAGGCTTTTCTTGTGTCTTAAGTACTCTAGTCTTACTTTAAATTTAAAATAAAGCAATAAGAGTTAGGAATTTTTAAATAGTTTGTCTAAAAGCATACAATTGCAGATTCACTATATACCTTTTGATGTGTTATTTATAAAAAAAGCGTACTTATCTTGTAGCTAGTTTTACTCATAGTCCAGTTGTTTAAAAAAATTGTTTATGACAAAGTGTGTCTTTAAGGCTATCGCATCACACTTGTAGGAGATTGCGTATGTATGAACATGTGTAGTATATTACTGTAAACAACTATATTGCCGCAACCGTCAAATAAAGAAATTTAACAAATTACACATTTTTGTAATCTCTAGAAAATGTTGTGTTAGATAAAGCGATATTCCCCGAAATTTTTTATCAGCATGAAACAAATAATTTTATTTTGAAAAAAATTTATGTTATCAAAATAAAATTTCTTGACATTAGTAGAGTTTTTATCCAATTTTCGATGCGATTTAACGGAACCCCAACAAGTTATTAAAATTAAAATTTCTTACTTACTGCAGTTTTTACTAATTATGGACAGAATCTTTAACGAAACCTTAACAAGGCACACACTTTTTAAATCTCCAGAAAATTCTCTCTCGGATAAATCAATATTCGCAGGAATTCGCTTCAAGGTGACAAAACAATTTTTAAATATTTTGCGTAAAATATCCGATAATAGAATCGGCAGGCCGTTTACTTAACTCCAAAACCTCTTATCCATCTTGCAGACATACGTACTTCGAAAATAAAAAAAGGTCGCTCAATCAATCTAGCCCTTTCCCACCGAGGGAGGAAAGCCCTGCGTCTTGTGGGTCTCGAAGACGCAGTGTTAAAAAATGGGATTCCGATGAGGGGCAGATATTTACATAACGAGTTTGGGGACACGACCACTGTTCCATATGATCCGATAAATAATCAGGTAATTTAGAAGGTTTAGGTGCCTTTTTCGCGCCCTTTTGGTTAGAATAATAGGATCTTTTTCAATTTTATCTTACAAAATGAAAATGTGTAAGATGTGATACTTACATTGAAAAAAACCTTTTAGTAAGAATATTAGCCGCTGTCTATTTTTAACAGGATAAAGTTTTTTTAGTAAAAAACTAGTTAAGTTCTGAACTTCAACATACAGCATATTTCCTATACAGTGTGGCTCAAAAGTGCCCGCCCAAATTTTATTTTTTGAACCGGTAAACATAAAAATTTAGAATTTTAATATTATTAATAAATTTACATTTGTATCTCGACAAGGCGCCCAGCCACCATCTTGAATATTAAAAGTGTGTAATTTAAATCAAAAAGTTGTATTTATATTGTTATTAAAGGGTGCCAAATTTTAAATTTTTTATGTTTACCGGTTCAAAAATTAAAAAGAGGGAGACATTTTTGAGTCGCACTGTATATAACTAAAAAGACAAGTGTTAAAACCTAATATTTGTTTTTTATTTTAGTGTATATATTCGGTCGAGAGAACTTTTTTAAATCAAATTTTGTTAAATGGTAAGTATAAAAACATGTTTTCATAATAAATATCAAACATTGAAAGACTATTACTGTTACGTTATTTTTGTTTGTTTTAGCTGCCGAAAAATATCCTGCCGTAAAACTTTTTTTCAATCACAAATTGATAAATGTTGATTTTGACAAGAATGTAGTTCAAGTTCAAAGGTGAGTCAATAAAATGGTGTTTATACAAAAATATTGATTGTCCGCCAAATTTAGCTGGAAATCCAAAAAAAAATCAAAATTTTGATACGAAATCGTTACGAAAGAGAATATAAAGCTAGCCGTACACGGACGAACTAAATTCAGTTGGAGAATCCAAGGTACTGACCACTAAGTGTTGTAATTTTTTTACAAGTTTATTTCTGTATTGCCATACGATGTTCAAAAGCCCATATGCGAGCACATCAGCTTGAAAAAATGGTTAATTTTAAGCTAAAAGTCCACTACTGGGTCCGGATTCTATATCATGAGACCCCTCCTTATGAGAACGATGTCAAGGTAGGACAGTCAAGCCCGACGTTCTCTTGGATATAAAATACGGCCCGCGGGCCGTATTCTTTATCTTGAGAGAACGATGTCAAGCTGGGACAGTCTGATGTTCTTTCGGAAAGCACTCCCTCAAAATGTAGGAAGGGAATGTTATTTCATTCACTGCAAGAAACGCCTAAATCCAGATGTTTAGCCATTAACAAATCAAACTTTTAGATATGTATTTTTATTTAGAAAATTTAAATTGTCAACGGCACACATATAGAGGGGCCCATTGAAAACTTTTCACAAGGATGCGCAGATCCGAGCGTTTTTTTTTTTTTGATTTATTTATTTAAAAGAAAATAAACCTTGGTGAAAAGTCTCCGGTGGGCCACCCTGTATCAATTTTAACGAAGACTTTGTCGATTTAGCAAAAGAACTACCCAAGTCCATTTTCTTTTTAGTGTAGAAAGCAGAGAGTCCATCGAAACAACCGCAGATTTGGTTATAGGAGCTGACGGCGCTTTTTCGAAGTTAAGGTCCTTTATGCAAAAAACAGTTCTGTTCGACTTTTCTCAAACTTATATAGAGCACGGCTATCTGGAACTCTGTGTCCCACCGGAGATCGGAGGGAGGCTAACAGCCAATCACCTCCATATATGGCCAAGAGGTTAGTAATGCAATAGAACCCAGGGGACAAGTTTAAGTATAGACGTAGAAGATAGGTTAATGGACTATGAACCCAGATAGTGGTGTTAATTGCTTTCGATTTATAAAGAATGGAGTCATATTTTGTTTAATCACTTAATGGTTATTACAGATCGCTCGAGTGATTTCCAAGGGGACAATAAAATAGACGGACTAAATTAATTTTTTATGTAATAATATTGCTTTCATAAAAAATTCTACAAATATGACGATGTAGGTAACAGAACTTCCCAAAAATCGCCCCTTTTAAGCTATTTATTTTTTACATATAGTCCCTTAAAAGCAATCCCTTAAAGGCATAAATAACTAGCAAACACGCAAAATTGTATTCAACGCCACGGGCGTAAAAGGGTTTACGGTATAAATGAGTTACGGACTGTTTGCGGACGAAATTAAATTGAAGGAAATAATTCTGTTAAAACGTATTACAGAAAAAATTTCTTTTGTCACTGCTTATGCATAATTTACGGCACATAAGAGCCAATTATTGAGGTTGTGGCCTTGTACAAAAAAGCAGACTTTTCTTTCGTAGATTAGTACAGTTTTTACCAAATTCTAGACAGAATTTTTAACGAAACCTTAACAAGTTTTATATATTCGGAATCTAAAGAAAATTTTCTATTGAATAATGCAATACTTGCGAGAATTCGCCTCAGGTTAGAAGATATAATTGATTAACACACTCTATCAAATTGTATATTTAAAATTTTACTGCATAATAGAAATAATAGCACGTCGCTTTTTACAAAACACCAACTTTAAAGTCTCTTAAACCTGCATCACGGGATCGACAACACTCTTTTTTTTTCATTTTATTTTCGGAACATGTGATAATTGTTGAATTTATGTTGAAAACACGTGATATTTTCATTACGTACACAGATCAGGTAGCTAATAAATTTAAATGAATTGATTGAAGTAGTGCCAATAAACAGAATTAAAAACACTAATACTATATACGATTAAATAACATTTAAGAGGGGTATTCAACGTTTATTATAAAAGAGACAAAAAAGTGGCATGGGATTTGATTGCTCATTTTAACATGGATAGAGATTGAGTTCTGTTACTATTTTTAGGTGAATTTATGATGATAGCTCTGCCAAACCAAAACCGATCCTGGACGGTGACTCTGTTTATGCCTTTCAAAAAATTTGAATCTTTGGACGACGCCGAGAAACTTTTGCTGTTTTTTAGGACCACCTTTCCAGACGCTTTGCCATTAATAGGAGAAAAAGAGCTGGAAATTACATTTTTTAACAATAAACCTGCCCCATTGGTATCGATAAAATGTGGGAAATATGGGATGAATGACAGATTCTTGCTAATTGGAGATGCCGCGCATGCTATGGTGCCTTTTTACGGACAAGGTAGGGTAGAATAACTGTTATCCAAATTCCGTTCCTATAGAAATATTCAAAATCTCTCCCTCTCTCTCTCTCTCTCTCTCTCTCTCTCTCTCTCTCCCCTGGAAATTTTGAATTTTAAATCGATTTTAAGGGCATTGCTTGCGCTACGGAAAGTCGAAAATAAAATTCGTTTGCTTGCTATTTTTATCGCCTTTTTTAATTATGAAATAAAAAACAAATTTCAGCAAAAATAATAAATTCAATGTTAAATATGCAGTGAGGTCGTAAAGTCTGGACTAAATTCATTATTTAAAAAACACTGAAGTTTCTTAAAAATCCCTGGGACACGTCAATTTTGTTTTTTTGATACGAATTTTTCCCAATATTTTTATCATACAGGATGTCTCTGAAAACACTGTGCTAGGATCAACTTTGATTAAATGGGTACTCCCAATTTTTTACACTTTACGGTTCTTTGTATAATTCTGAACATTTTTTTATATTAAATTCAACTGTTTTTGATTCGTCGACAGTAAAAGTTCGAAATTAAATACCAGCATAACCCACTCAATAACATGTGCCTTTGTCACATTTTGTCAAACTAGATAGCTAATAACTTCGTGTCAAAATATCGTAATATTTTATCATTATTTTCTAGATATATATATATATATATATATATATATATATATATATATATATATATATATATATATATATATATATATATATATATATATATAATTAATTGTTTTCTTTTGTTCATAGTTGATTTATTTTAAGTTATATTTTGAATTTTGTTAAGTATTATTATTGGGAATTTTATTTTTAACCAAAATGAAACTTACAGGGGCACAGAGGATAGAAATTCTTATGATACTAGGTGATGGCGATAAGGTAAGAATCCAAGAAGTGTGTCAGTTACTTAATGAAGAATATCCTAATCGTCCGCCAATTTCACAATGAGCAGTCAGTAAAATCGTGCAGAAATTTCTTCAGCTTAGTCATGTTCGGAACACCCCAAGAAGCGGTCGGCCAGCAATTAATGATGACAAAAAAATGGATGTATTATTAAGTGTTTAAGATAGTCACCATATTAACTCTAGGGAGGTAGCTACAATGTTGGATATTGCAAAAACAATGGTATTAAAAGTATTTTAAAGAAATAAGTACCATCCTTTTAACATGCAAGTCCTTCAAGAACTTTATGAAAATGATTATGGCAGGCATCTTCAATTTTGTCTTTTCCAAGAAATGGGCATTGGGGATCCCGATTTTGGTAAAAACATTGTTTGTTTATAGCACAATGTTTTCGGTGACACCCTGTATGATAAAAATATTGGAAAAAATTCGTATCAAAAAAACAAAATCGACGTGTCCGAACAATTTTTAAAAAAAAATTTTTCAATAATGAATTTATTTCAGACTTTACTACCTCACTATATACTCGTATAATTTTCGCATAGAAAAAATTCTGTTAAATAAATAAACGTTATGTTGGCTGTTTATATCCGCACCTGCCGATAAAAATTTTGATAAACGCCCGAGTCTGTTTAAAATTCTTGCTTGTATATTAAAATAAGGCTGTTGATAGGCTGTTTTGAATTCTACTGTTTCGGTAAGGATTAAAATAGATTATTGTATTTTTTAGTGAAATTACTGAAGCGATATTTAAATTCATTAAGTTTTTAATAAAAAACAACTATGTTTTAATGTCGACGCCTCAGAAAACTCTTTACTAATTTGTAAAAACTTTTGAATTTTAAAAGTTTGCTTCGTGCAGATTTAACAACGGGGAATCAATGGCACTAAAATGTTCAAAATTTCGGAATAGAAAAAAAAATTAAAACCTCAGATTAGGTTATGGGTTAATACCACTTTTTCAAAATTCTAAAGGCAATTCTTAACAAATCCTAAACAAGTTATACATTTTTCGAAGGTCCTTTATCGCCACTTGAAAATAGCGTTGAAAGTCACACACTTTTGGCATTGAATCAGTTGTTTTGGTGATGTCCTCTAACTGGATGTCTTTTAGTATTTTGAGGTGACCAGTCTCCTGACTTTCCTGAGTTTTGTTGTTTGGGTAACTCTTAAGGCACTTGTCAGTGTTTCCTTCCTTATACATAAATGTAGCTATGGATGGACAGCTGTTTATCGCGCCCGTTAGAGTAGACTAAATAAAAGCTTCTGGTAAAGTTGAAATTAGTTTGGTTTCTTATCTAATTCAGTTTTTGTTAATTTCTGGGCGTAATCGTTTATAAAACTTCAATAAATTATACATTTTTGGAATCTCCAGAAAATTTTCTGTCAAATAAAACAATATTCGCGAAAATTTGCTTCAGATTAGAAGATATATCTGATAATTTTTTTTAATCGGCTAACAAAAATAAAAAAATTTACCTTGGTACCAAATTCTGAACAAAATTTGTAACGAAACCTTAACAAGTTTTATTTTTCTGAAATCTCCAGAAAATTTGCTGTCGAATAAAGCAGATTTCGCGGAAATTTGCTTCAGATTAGAAGAATAATAGAGAAACTTGACTTAATTTTTTTTAATGGCTAACAAAAATATAAAGTTACCTTGGTGCCAAATTCTAAACGGAATTTTTACGAAACCTTAACAAGTTATATGTTTTCGAAATCTCCAGAAAAATTCCTGTCGAATAAAGGAATATTCGCGGAAGCTTGATAACAATAACGGTGAATCCTTGCTATTAAATCATCCAACATTTCATACAAGATTGTTTTAGGAATGAATGCCGGCTTTGAAGACTGCTCCCTGCTCACCAGAATTTTAAACGAAACTGACGACGATATCTCACAAACGATTAAAATGTTTACGGAACAAAGGAAAAAAGACGCTCACGCTATCTGTGATCTTGCCATGTACAACTACATAGAGATGAGAGATTTAGTGACGAAACCATCTTTCAAGCTTCGTAAAATGGTGGACACTATTTTAGGAACAATTGTGCCGGACTTGTGGGTTCCCTTGTATAATTCTGTCAGTTTTAGTCACATGGAGTACCGCCAGTGCGTCTGGAACAGGGATTGGCAAAATAAGGTTAGATATATAAATTTTAAGAAATGTGTTATGAATGTCGGTTTTTTCTGAAAAAACAAGAACTATAAAAATCCCTCCAAGTCACAGTCTAAAGGCATCTTATTTGCTTTTTCTAGTAACTTGCCTTTTAGACTGTGACTTAATAGACGATTTACTATCCGTTAATGTCTACACATGTTTTTTTTTTTTTAGATTTTGGCAGCCACATTGTTTGGAGTAGCAGCAGTAACTACAGTAGTAATAAGTTTATCAGTTATTTATTAATTGATTTTGTTATAATGTGATTAAAGATATATCTGTCTTCTGATGGTATTGATTTCGTACTTGATTTTAAATGAATTTTGCCCCCAAATTTTGAAAAAGGTACTTACCATCGGCATAGTATAAGAGATACAGTCGACTGAGTAAAAACTTCTGAAAAAGTTGAATGATGAAAATTAAAAAGTACTTACCATCAATGCCAAAGTGGTTGTTCCTGCACTGAATAACAAAATGTGTTTAGTATCACCTGTGTACTTTTCGAGTTGAAAAAGGCTTTTCTATAGACAAAAATTCCATAAGTTATAGAAGTGCTAGAAAAATAATAAATGTTTTTTATATTACTAAATTTGATATCACCCCAAAATTACTAACATTAATAGGATTATTTATAGATTTGGTATTTTAATACGGTTTGCATAACAGACTCAGTATGGAGATATTAATTTTTAGTAAAATACCTTTGGGAGACATATTTTACCATCAGGCGCTATGGGCCGACTGGAATATGAAACTGATGTTGCCGTTCCACCTAATTCAGTAACCATGCAGTGACAGATTACCTGGAAACTGAATAAAAATATCCTAAAATGCAATCGTTCCAAAATACCTACACTTACATTAAGGGGTTATATACAATTAGAATTTTCAAAAAATCGATTTTTTTTAATTTCATTTTCGTAATGTACATATATTTCAGTACACACACAGAAAATTTCAAGGCAATCCGGCGACAATTTTCGAAGTTACAAGCATATTTGTAAAGACGTGTCAGAGCGATTGTACGCTATGGAAAGTGCTTTTGAAACTTTAAACCCAACCCAACCCAACCCAATCAAAACTGTGTTTTTAAAGTCGGTGACGAAGATTTCCCGGAAACGGCTGATCCGATTAGTCTCAAATATTAACTCAAGCTTCTTAAGTATATTTTTTACTAATTAATCGAAGGTTTTTCTCACCGATAAATATTTTTATATATAAACAATTTAAGGCCAAAATTTTGGTCAAAAATCGATTTTTTTTTGAGAAGCCGCCATTTTGTCAAAAAATTTTATTTTCCTTATTCCTTCGACTAATTAGAAGATTATACATTCCTTTAACGAAATCCGTTTGGTTTTTTCATTTTCGATGATCCAGTCCAGAGATATCGTTGTCACCGCAAGATGCCTTTTTTGAGAGGAACTCCTGGAGATCAGCTATAGCAGCTTTCAAAATTATTATGTTTACAAATACAAAAATCTTAAAATACAGTTAAAAGTTACCATAATATATATACAAATTTTCACATTAATAAATTTAAAAGTCTTCTCAGGAAAAATTCTTGAAAAATCGCTTTTTTTAGTCCTCCTGACTATATAACCCCTTAATATTTGTAATAAAATAATAAAAAATAAAAAAACGTTCAACCAGTAATATATATTTACATTGGGCCTGTTTTATCCTATATTTTTAGAAACGTATGTATAAACTACAGATTTTTATAATTAATAATAAGGATTGTATAACTCTTATGACAGAGAATAAATATTTAATTTTTACTTATGGCCAAACAAAATATCTCGCTTTGATGGAGCGAAAAAGCTTCCAGAAATTAGATTTTGTAACTGTTATTTTTAGCTGTTATGTGTGTATGGGTGGAAGATTAATTACATTTATTTTTTGACAATCATTTTGAGCTTTAGAAATTTTGAAGAAAGAGTAATTTCAAGTTTTGGATTGTCCGCAAAGTCGTTACCATGACAGTTTAAGCCCGTATCCTGCAGAATTTTGTGTATTTATACACTCGATTCGCAGTCTGATTGAAGCAAATTAACTGCATAGTTTAGACATGGTTTAGACTGTGATGCATTTATTCAAAATATTTAATTTTCATCTTGTAAATAGGCGGAAAGTAACATTCCTTCATACTTGCAATTAAAATAGATAATTTTGTAAATATTTATCATAATTCTCTGGTACAATTGAATATACAACTTTCTGCCTGCCAAGCAGCTAAAATAAATACTTGTTGGTATATTAGGCACGGACTTTGACCTTCCTACATCCCTCTGTCCTACAGAAATTTTCACAAACTCTAAATGTGCCCTATGAAGCAATAAAAAGTGCGACAAACCCAGAACATCCTACTTTTTACATCAATACCTCGGGTCGCCAAATTATGGAGCAAATTGCCTGCAGATGTTTTCCCTTCCTCCTTGACACCCAACATACATACGATACAAACAGTCTAAATTATTGTCCACACTTACAGGAGATGTTCCCTCTGTTTCAAAAAAAATATGCAAAACTTTTCAAGCGTTTACGCTGTAATTTTTTTTTAGACATTGTTCTAGATATCCTGGAAGGATTTTTATTTTGAAACAATAAAATCGACGCGGTTTCCGACAGAGGGTTTAAATTAAGTTAGCCGAAAAAGAGCTGCTGGTTTTGGACCGCAGTAGCGTGTGATGTTGCCATATTGTCTGAAATTTATAAATCATATACTAAACTAGCTCAAAACCTATAAAAGATTGATCCCCTTCTTATTATTATGACTTTTTTGTTCCCTTACACCTCTATTTTTACGTAGTAAAATATTTGCACTACCCTGTAGTATAATGTTAAAAAGTGTGCGTTATTAATGTATCACCCTATGTTTGTATCTCCAAAAAGTTTCGGGAAGAGGTGCTTCCCCTTCATCCAATCCTGTACCAACAGATTGCATTTCCATTATTTTTTGTCGCACATGGTACAAAAGTACTTGGGCTTCTTACAGTTAGTGTTATACCTCGTAGGTATACAAAAAGTTCCTAAACTAACATTGTGAACTGCCATTAGTGCCATTAATTAACCTTTTAAAAACAAAAGAACAGCGAACCTGTTTTCAGGTATGGAAATCAATTCACTCTGATTTGTTTGTCTAAACGAAATAGGGGTTGCGTTTTAGATGGGGGCAATATTTACACTTTTGATGAAGGATAAATATAGGTGGTGCGTGTGGACTGGAGGGAAATACATTTCCTTAAACTAATATTGGCTGTCCTTATGTCGTGATACATGTGCATTCATAAATACATTCGATACCTAGGTATGTACCGGGTGAGTTCGTAACTTTTTTTACTATGGGTTAATATACGAAAAAGTCATAGGTTTCGAGATAGTTCGACTCATAACTTGTATCCTGGGAAAACTAAGTCAAAAAAAATATATATATCTACTATGAAATATTTGACATCTTATTTACAGGGTGATTTATTTCTAGGTCCAAAGTCAGAAAATTTTTAATTAAAAAATGTCACCCTGGACAACGTTGGCATGTGTGGGGAGGAATTGGAATAAATATAGTGAAAAACAAAAATGTTTTAACCTGTTAACTTTAACAATGAAGTCTACTTACTTGTCAGGGGTACATGTAAATATATAAAAAATGAGAATTAGTTCTCTAAACCACCTGAAGATGCCTTATACTATAAGGATTTGAACAAATAATGTTAAAACAGCTATTCTCCGGATCTCCGGGCTATATGCCCCTCCGAGCGCTGAATTACATACCAAAATTTGTCTTTTAATGAAATTTACCTTAGTTATAATTCAATCGAATCCGTTTGATTATTATTTCTCGGGAATTTTCCAAATAAACAAAAAAGTATTCGCAATCTTCAAACGCATACGCGCAACACACTGTATTTGTCAAATTCTTATGATTTGATTAGATGGAAAAGAAAACTGACAAATTACACGAAAATCAAATATTTATATTAAATTCTATAAAAATATATGAAGACAAACTGTTATAAATCAGATTCTAGATTAATTATTGAAAAGATGAAATAGATTTTTCGTTTACATTAAGTTCGCTGGTCGTATATTTTTCATTTTACACACTTTTCCTCGTCATAAAAATACAAATTTTACTGTAAATATTAGCACTTGGGCCAGATTTATATTTTATTCATTTTCAATAACAATAATACCTTTAAAATAACAGAGTGCTAAAATTCTATACTATTTACATATCTCGATTGCAAATTGACTTTACAACATTCATATACAAAGTTTTAAATTTCGAGGATGTAAATCATTTTTCGAAATTATAAATTGTAATTGTAAAAATGCATTAGCAGGAACCTAAATATTGATTTAATTCTCTTACATTACGTTCTAGGCTAGTAGAATATGTATTACGAAGAATAGGATGAGCCTAGAAAATAAGACAGTTAGGTTATTAGCAACAATATTAATTTTCGTAATCCAATTTAAACAGGAGTTCTTAATCAACTGTATCCCCTAAACTGTGTCAATTTCCCGCGAAATTTTAAGGTAAGGAATGTAAATTTTCATAATCCAATTTAAACAGGAGCTATTAAATGAACTGTATCTCCTAAACTGTGGCAAATTCCCGTGAATATTGCTTTATAAGATGTCAAATTATCTAGAGATTCCAAAAATATATAATTTGTTTAGGTGTAATGAATGATTCAGGTTGGGTTGGGGAAATTCTTTATAACTGATTTAAGGTAAGAAATTTATATTTTCATAATCCAATTCAGGTGTTTTTTTCTAAAATCAAGTTTATTTCCTAAAGTATGGGCGACTTTTTTTGCAAATTTGCAGACAGCAAATTCCCTGGGGATTCTAAAAATATATAATTTTGAAAGATTCCATAACCGATTCAGTCCAGAAAATAATTAAAGCTAAATTATGGTAAAAAAAAATATAATACAATTTTGACAGAAGCTTAAATGTATCTCCTGTGCTAAATTTCCACGATTTTTGATTTATCCAGTGGCAAATTTTTTTATGTTTCCAAAGATATTTAAGATTTGGTCTTTACCATCAGAATTCTGGAGTGAATCGTTTATGAAACCTTAATAAGCTACATATTTTTGGAATCTCCAGAAAATTTTGCACAAAAAATACTTTCTTATCCGGCAGAATACTGTGAGATTTAGCAAAATGTGTTTCTCCAACTACATTAGCATCATCAGAGGCGACGATCAAAACACCTACGCTGCAGGAATAACTTTTAATTAAATAAATAGACATGCTAAAAAATACAGTAGCAGACTGATATCGCCATGAACTTTTCAGATAAGTAATTCGTATGTACACAGAAAACCCCAGCACAGTTATGTCTAATATATTATTACGATACAAATAACTAAATCCAATAAATATATCTGATTAAAAATGTGTGACTTTTTTAATAATCAAGTTTTATATTAGATCCCGAAATAAAGGCGACCAGCTGTTGGTAAATTATAGAAAAAACAATTACCAGTCAAATTTTGATTGATTGTTTCCAATCCTTGAGTGTATAATTAGGGGGAGTATTGGGAGTAATCAGATCCCATCGCCACCTTTTCGGTTTTTTTACCGTAGTTTTTGTTTAGTTTCGAATTTATTTTAAAAAAATGTTCCAATTTTCAATGTTTGATGGTCTTTTGGGGAATTGGGACAAAAATCAGAACTCGAAAACAAATTAATATTATTTATTAACCACAAATTTGTATATTTAAAACAAAATATATTAATGTTCTATTGTAAACATGCCAGTTTTTGTTGCAAAATTGAAAGGTTCCTGGACCGATTTCGGCTTGAAATATCATGAATAGGATCATAGGAATCTTCTACTTTAAGTACAGAGATATTTTATTGGATGAGTTAAGCATTAAGTGCTATCTCCATTGATATCTCGATGACCCTACAACACTGGAATTCGCCACGTACTGATTATGAGTCATAAAAACACTTTTGACGACACAGCCAATGGGATCACGTTTTACAAGTTTCGAAAGCCGCGCAAAAATTTGCCGTAGAAAATCTTTTTTTTTGTTATAAAGACCAAAATAAATGGATAACTGCAACCACCATAAACATTTAATTTATGTTAAGAATATAAAACAATCTATTTTAGATTTATTTGGGTTATGCATATTCCCTAAGGGTCAATATTTACATTTTTGTCCACAGGTTGCTGCACTGTGCTGTTTTCGATCATCAGACCGAAGAATTGTGATATCTTTTTTAACACAGGGTCTAGAAATGCAAAATTTACAATGATGACAGCGATTAGAGGCCCATCGGTTTTGTTAACTTTCACGATGTTAATTCAAAAATCTATGCGTAGACACTAAAAAATACCGCAAAATTAACGAATCTTAACAGATCTACCAGAAAACGATAATTTTTGAAAATAAAATAATGAGGAACACTAAGACAATTTATAGCCAAGGTGGGCGTTGAGGACTCTATAAAAATGCAGTTCAGCTTTTAATATTTTTATCGCATTTTATAGGCCAACAAAAATATTTGATTTATTTCGAATAACCGTGTACCTGGCATAATAATACCTATATTTCCTTATCAGCTGATTTCTAACGTTGCTTTTTAATTAGAATATCTGTCATTTATAATTTTTTCTCTTCTTTGCTATAGTATCTCCAATAAATCCAGCAGGACAATATTAGTAGGGCTTTTCTGTAAAATTTATTCAACTCAGGAAGGCTTGACAAAATCCTGCTTTACTGCTGGGAAATGATAAGCTATTTTTAAGGGTTATACATTTTTGAGGCCTCCATTTAGAGTTGTACAGTCGTTAAATTAACAAAGTATCGGCATCCATGCTTTGGGAAAGTCTATAACGGGCTTGTTCACTTCGCGTTAATGAATATTTCAAAAATATATTACTGAATATTAAAATATACAACAAAAGTTACGCAAAATATAAATATTCTAACAAAGTAACAATCAAGTATGCTGAATGTAGAATGTGATCAGATTTTATTTGCCAACATGTGAAAAAAATATGAAGATGAGCTTATAAGGACAAGGCATCTCTTGGACGACGCTCCAGAACATTTACTGCCAGACTCACCAACGCTAGTCCGGTCTAATTTGACAACCAAAAGTTTTAAACCAACAAATTTAAGAATGAGGCAACTAAGTTTTATACTATGGATTTGTTTCTGAGGCTTTTCATAAATTTATAGAGAAAAGGGCAATTTAAGTACATACTTTCGAGAATAATGGAACTAAATTCATTGTAACAACCCGTTCCAATGTGAAAATTATTTGGAAACCAAATGCCAGCGACAATTGCCAAATTAACGCTCCTTCAAACAGGGGAAAAAGAATCACAATTATACACGCCGGTTGGGAAAATGAGTGGATTCCAAATTGCCTGCTATTATCAGCCAAAAATATTAACGATTCCAGCTTAGACTACCACGAAGACACAACTGCCGAACTTTTTAAAAACTGGTTTTACTTCTGGTCTCTACTTCTTGATAAAATAAACAAGCATGTCGTTTTTGTAAAATTGTTAGTTTTATTTTAAAAGCAAATGCCTCGGAAGACAAGAAGTTATTTGTTGAAAGCAGTATATGTAGCATGGCCGGCTATGCCTCAAGAACAAAGCAACAGAAGGAGCATGGAAAGAAGAAGTCAGGCGATGTTCTGAACACTAGGCGAGGTCACACGCTGTATTAATAATGGTTACTTGTTTTTTTTTATTAGCTAAGTACTTACTACATCATAATTAAACTTACCTCTTGGACTCTGTCGCTCTAGAAACAAAAATTCAAATTATACTAGAATACTAGAAAATTTTCGACCGCGAAGAATACAGCACTTCCGAACATATCGTGTAAAAGTATTTCGAAAAACTGATATATGCAAAACCATCTGTATATGAAAATAGAAAGAATCCAGATATTCAGCTTTAGCAATTGGCGCGAGAGAGAACGTATGTACACAAAATGATTGATTTGCCGATAGTAAACAAAATTTAACTTTTATTTGATTGGGTGTAGGTGATTTAGTCTAATTTGGTTGACGTATTTTTTCTAATATTTTTAAATTAATTTTATTTTTAAATTATTAACTTCTGCGAGAACGCTGGAACGTCAATGCGATATTTCCGTATGCAATGAAGGCCTGGAAATAAAGGATATTTAAAAAATTACAAGGAGATTCAGTAACATTTGGAATGTGCTATTTTGATTGTGAATTGTGGGGTCTAAGTTAAAAAATTTGGACCTATGGCCTGAGATTCCTTAAAAACGGGTAATACTTAGGGCTGAGTTCTGTTATTATGGAAAATACTGTTCTTAAACTGACCTATTCTTCATAAATTAGCGAAAAACCTTAGAAATAGACTCATATTCTAATACTAAGCTTAGTTGTCTTATTATAGACCCCAAGGGCGGTCTATGTACCGAGCCGTCCATCCGTTGCGAAAATACATATATCGTCTCCTATTACGTAACGACGTAACTGACAAAACTTGCAAAAGATACGCCGCCAGAAATCTTCCGTTAAATGAATCCTTCGTCTCACGATATAACGAAACTGTATTTCTTCTAGTTTTGCCACAATGGTCAAACTAGTTGGTGACGTATGTGTCAATCTTTTTCCGTTAAGCGAAAGCAAACATTTTTTGATATATTTTATAAAAAATTATTTGTGACCAAAATTACCTTCGCCAAATTTCATGTTTGCTAGACGTCAAATAGAACTTGTACAGTTAGTTTTTATTGTCTGTAAATAGTTATATTCTCTCTTGTAAAATGCAAATATTACTTATAATCATCTCTGCTGTAAAATTTATCAAATGTCAGTTACGTCATTACGTGAGATAGGGGAGGATATGTCTGTTGTCGTCCGATTTTTCAATTTTTTTCTCAAAAACGGTCAGAGGGGTAGCAATCGAATTTTCTGGGTTAATAGAGGGATAGTGAATCGCTTCTTTGAAAAATTCAGTTACACAGGATGTATGGTTTCGGAGCTATTAAACGTCAAATTCGAACTTTACGAGGTTTCGTATAATATCGATTACAGGTCGCAAAAATGAATTAAATCGATCGATCGAAGCACATTTACAGATTTCTTTAAAAAAATTTCGATCAAAACCCATCTTTAACCAGACTTATTATATACCGTGTCTCTTATTTACTAATTTTTCCTGGGTTTGTTAGATCATACACTTGTCAGTTTAACCCCTTATCTGTCAAATTAGACCGGAACTGTCAGAATCTGTCAGAATATACACAAATCCAATCTTCATACTTTTATTATTTAATTTAAGTAAAATTCTACAATGTCGATTTTCCTGAAATTAATAAAACAGACCATATATTTTCGTTTTATTTACTGCCGCTTTTCCTGACATGTGTGCAGGAAAATAGAATTTATGTGCTGCCATGAGCTTTTAATAAAATTGGAGTTTTGTAAGGCTCATAACTGCTGATATTAAGCAAACTTTCTGTCGTCCTTTATTGGTGAAAATTTTCATATAGAAGGATGAGGAACGAACAAGACTATTTATATTCTTGATGTTATTGTTTTATATAAAGTTAAATGTAGAGATGAGTTGTGCACTATTCTTGGAGAATGATAGAAAATATGCATGTATTTTTTATTGCATAAGCAAGCAAGTCATCGTAACTAACCCAAAACTGCTATTTTGAAGATCATTACTCAGATAATTTACCTAAGTCAGTTTTTATGAGTCATTTAACATCCTATCTTCAACGGTTTGTGATGTATGTAAGACTCTTCTATACGAATTTAACCGTTTGTGAGATATCAGCTTTTTGAAAAATATTTTGCACTCCCTTTTCAGCCCCTAATGGGTTGAACTTTAAAAAAATTCTTTTTTGTTCCTTGCCTACATTATTAAAGGTATATACGGTACAAGTGTCACATTTCTAGTTTCAGCGATTTGGGCTGAGTATTAATACCTGTCTAGTTGACGCTACTAAGCATTACAACAAGTTCGACTTTTGACCCTCGCCTTCGGCTAAGGCCCACAAACGTCTCACTCGTGTGAGAAGACTGAGAAGAGTCATTTTTAACTTGTACAATAAGAGTATATTATTTTGGCCCCGACAGTACATCACAGAATTACAAAAAGGCAACGGTATATAGAGTTGATGCTAAAAATGATAGAATTTACAAAAAGACTCAGTTTCAAACACATAATAATGTATTAAACATTTTTAAATAAATTTGAGGCGTACCTATTTGTAAAATGGCGGTCACGATAACAGAGAAATAAAGATTTTTCAGTAGAAATAAGATTGATAAAAGTAAAATGCACCTTCTTCAACTTGTCAAGATCCATGAAAACTTAACGCATTCAACTTACAATATTTGTTAAAATACAGTCCAGTTCGTCTTTAGATTAAAAGAACTTTACATTTATATCTGGCTAATCAGTTATATTCTGAACAGGTTTCACCTTGTCATTCTTAAACCTATAAGTTTACTTTAAATGTATGTTTTTTTGTTCATTTTAGTGTTCCGTGAAATGGAACACTTATGAAATCACCGGTGTCCGACCGTCCGTCTGTCAGAGGCGATTTTCTCTGAAACTACTCGACGTAAAAATTTGAAATATAGCACAGAGATAGAGTGTGGTGGCCCAGTTATAGACGTAAAGTATAAAAAGTTAAATTTTAATTCGGGGGGTAAATTTCAGGGAACGAATTGGGAAATCGAAAAAAATTTAAGGGCATCGTGAAGGGGGTCAAATGAAAACTTATAGGAGCACTAATTCAACAATAATGTATTTTTTTAAACCTGTTCGCGAAAATTGCTGTCCCCACCCTTATCCCCAAAAGGCTCGCTCAGAAAGATCTGAAGAAAATTATAAACATTGAGAATTTGGTGTAGATTGAGCGAAAATTACCAAAAGTTGAATTGTGTTTCTGGGGGTTAATTCCAGGAGATAAAGGAGATAAAAGAAATTATCAAGGGCATCGTGAAGGGTGTCAAATAAAAGCTTATTGGACTACGAATTCAAAAATATAGATGATGCATTTTTTAAAACATTTTTTGGAAAAAAATCGCTTGAAATTGCTGTCTTCACCCTTATCACCAAATGGATCGCTCAGAAAAACCTGAAAACATTGAGAATCATGTCTAGAGTGACTAAAAATTATCAGGATTGAAAAATTCTAGCCCAATCAATTGTTATAAACAATTTAATTGTTTATTTCCTTCTAATTGCTGAACAATTGTTTTTTGAGAAAAAATTTTCCAACAAAAAATATTTTCCAGGGTGCCAAAATTTTTAATTTGGCTCCGTCGAAACGCGAATACATTACTATTAATTTAAGTGGGGGGCTGATGGCGCGGAACAGTAATTGTGCAAATATAGCTTGCACTTGACCGCTTTTTTATGACGAGCTTTTACAGTAAGCCGACCCAGTAAGCACGATAAATTCCTGCCAAACTTTCCAATTTTGCAAATCCGATTTGCTGCCAGGCCATGAAATTCGCAGGCTTTTAAATTTACTGCCATTCTCTATTTTCCTGCTGAAAATTTTGCCGTTCGGAAATCGTGCTGATTGATTCGACCATTTTAATTTCGGGATTATGAATTAATGGTTTTCTAGTTCGACAAGCAGATATTTCATTAACCAATGTTTTTTTACATACACTGAGGCTCTTTAGTGCCCCCTCTTAGTTTTTGAGCCGTTACATTTACGAAAGTTGGCATACGATACAGAAAAAGCATTTTTGGTGCACAAGTGACTCTCGAAAAAATCAAGATGGCTGCTAGACGCCATCTTGGAAAGAAAATAAAATGGAAAGAGGGGTCTTGCAATACATCATTTTAAAGGTCTAACTGAGTACTCTATGATACTAGAATATTACGTCATTATTTGCCCTGAGAACAAAATGGCGGCTTGTTTAAACCATATTTTTAAAATAAAATGTATTGAATTTTAATAATAATAATAATAATAATAATAATAATAAAGATATTTAGTTATGCCAATGAAATAATTTAAAATATAAATATAAAATGGATGAAAGTAAAAAAGAAAACCAAAAAATGACAGTAGTATACTAGTTGGCATAAATAGGTAGGATTTTGATTTATAAGAAATCATTCTTCCAATCCTACCCCTACTAAATAATGTTTTATATTATTTTTAAAAGATATATAGCTTAAGCCCCTTAGACTAGAAGGAATATTATTAAAAATGAAGATGTATATTTAAACGGAGACATATTTTTCAGTATGATGTTTAGGTACTTCTATTGCGTTCTGATTTCCAGTATTAACATTATGAATATTATTCCTGAATTCAATTTTTTCAAATAAATATCTAGGTTTCTGAGTTAAAATTATTTTATATATAAAACAGGATAAGTGGATTTCGCGTCTTTTTTCTAATTTAATTATATTATGTTTGTTAAAGGTAGGTGATACGTGATCATATTTTTTTAGTCCTATTGAAAAACGAACACAGTTATTTTGAAGAATTTGTAATTTCTGTTTATCTTCGTTACTGATATTTTTGTGATAAATTATGTCACAGTTATCTAATCCACTTAGAATAATTGAATCAACCAGCCTAAGTTTAGTATCGGTATTTAAGTAGTCCTTAAATTTATATAAAATTCTTAGTTTGTAGTATGCGTTTTTATATATATTTTTTATATGTTCATTAAAATTTAGATACTGATCAAAAATGACTCCAAGATTTTTACCATATTCGATTGAAGTTATCTTAAAATTAGTGTTAAGAACAATTTTGAAATTGAAGTTTTTTAATTGTCGGTTTGGAAATACGCCTCTGATGATAGTAAGAGGTTAAAGAAATATTATTATCCGCCATCCCGCTTATTGAAATATAATTTAAATTGTGTTGAAAGTTAGATCTGAAAATTGGTATTTTCTCATCGTCATTTCATTAATTTCAGATCTAATTTTTAACACAAATTAAAGACCTTACACAACATATTTTTAACTGAGGCAATATTACTCACTCTTTGATTTCCTGTTAATAGAACATGAAGTTGTGTTGAGATTCGCCCAAGGTCGATAACTGCAGGATGACATCTATAAAAAATTAAAGCCACAAATATACCCACTTCCTGGTGCATAAATTTATTGCTTAGTATTTTTCGAATAATAAGTTTATCAATAGAAATGGAAAAAATGCTTGGAAATGAATTGCCTTATTTAGTCATTTTCGCGTTTTCAACAAATATATTAATATTGCACAATAAGTCAATCGAAACACGCAAAAAAAAGGAATATGCACATATTTTCTTACTGCATAGGTCGTTTAGGGAATCGTCGTTTAAAATCTCAAAACTTTCTTTTTGCAATACATGTATCTAAACCTAAAATTACTGGCAATGGATATATTTGGGTGAAACTGGAAATTTCAATTCTTGACCCAAATATTTCACGGTTTTTAATTTTTTGTGAGGTCAAAATGGTTCAAATTAAAATCCCATGTACGCCATCGGAAAGAGCTCGTCAAAATACGTATATGCATATTTTTAGTTTCTTCATTCTTTATAGGAAGGGAGCAATCGCCGATTAAATTTCGATTTTTTTGATTTTTTTAGTCCTCGACATCGGTATATTTGAATCACTCTGTATTTTTTCCTATAAAATTTTTTCCAATTTTTAACGCTATCTTATAAAGGAGTAATCAGACTTTAAAATTAATACCGAATGGGTCATCCAGGAGCGTATTTAAGGGGTACAACCCGAATTTTCTTGATTTTTGCCGACAAATCCTAATTTTAACCGGCATTATTCCACACTATTTTCCATATTTAGTGATTCTTTTGGGTTTATTTTATCCGTTGATTATCTAAAAATATCTCCCACAAACTTAAATCGCTTATTTTTTCGTTAAAGTTATAAATAAATAGGTTTATTTGCATCGGGGACATGCAAAATTTGAAAATTTTTGAATTTAAGATTGCCATGAAAATAAATAATTGCAATTTATTTATTCCAACTTATTAATACATGATGTTTCAAAATTTCGCAAAAATAACAGTTTTTGTTGCAAAATTGAAAGGTTCTTGGGCCGATTTCGGCTTACAATATACATAAATAAGATTTTAGGATCCTACTTTATGTGCAGGAACATTTTCATTGGATGAGTCAGTGGTGAATCAAATGCTATTTTTATGGATTTTTCGATGACTCTACAACACTGGAATTCACCATGTAATCATTATTAAAAAATCCTTCTTTTTTTGATAATAAAAACCAAAATAAAATGGATATCAGCAACCGCCATAAACATCGAATTTATGTAGAGAATATAAAAAAAATATTTCAGATTTATCTGGGTTGTATGCATATTCCCTATTACGTCGATTGTACTGAAGATATCAAAAATATTAAAGTTTAAAATTCGACTAGATTCAAAAAATTTCTGGCTTACGTCATCCCACGAAAAAACTGAACGTAGTGAGTCACGTGGCGAATCAAATTAAGGATAGGGCAACACCGCTACGCGCTCCTTCGGCCATACTAACAGGGACTGTTTATATTTTGAGTAACTTTTGCAGCACTTTTTAATTTTCGAATTTAATTTTATTTCGAAACATTTTTCGGAGTATGTACTTAAGTGTATTTAAATATAACGACGCTGCAAACCGAAAAATTATTATAAAATAATAAGTAACAATATATCAGATTGAGATATGATTATAATAGAGAGAGATTGAGATATAGAAGTTTAAGGATATTACAGTTAATTTTATGCAATTTAAGTGTGGTTCCGACGAAAAGCGAAATTTTTTTTTGGTTTGCTCGCCTTTGTTTTAAGCCAAAATGTTTTTTTTTTAATATAGACACACTTCGGTTATTTTTACCAGAAAGCAAACGAATACGTACGTACAATAATTAAAATTGCTGATTTTTGGTTTAATTTTATATTTTTAAAATCATTTTACATATCTAAAATAATTTTACATATCTATATGTTACCGGTAAAGTCCGTTACTACATCAAACAAACCCCAAACACGTTTGAGGGAATGTCCGAAATAATAACAATAAATGTAAGTGTAAATTCTGTAGCATTGTTTTATTTATGCATTGTGCTCATTTGGGGGATATACAAGTACCTACGAAAGTACAATTTGTCTAAAATCAAATTTTCAATTTTTTTTTAAAACATTAAACAATATTATTTTTTTCGGATTGTATTAATTTTTTCAATCAACGGCTTTTTAAAAAATAATTTACGAGAAAGTAACGTACCAAACCTAAGGAAACCTAATCAAACCCAAAAAAGGTTCGTTTGGGTTTGTTCAGGAGCTTTTTTCGTCTTTTTCTCATTGACATTTTCCAAGCTACTAGAGTTCATAATTTAATTTTCTAAATATTGTTTAAAAAAATATACTGTCGAAAAATGTACCTGTTTAAAAATTATTTGTTTGGAGACATTTTTGAAAATATGTACTTTCAAAATACGGGTTTTTGGAGAAAATATTTTCGAAATATTTCATGTATCCATTTTCTAAAAAGTTTCTTTGAAAAATGTAGGTTCGAAATATGTTTTCGAGAAAATATTTTTGAATAATTTCGTTAATCCATTTTCGAAAAAGCTAATTTTCGACAAAATTTTTTTCCAAAGAGATTTTTTTGAAAGAAAAATTGGGTTATTTGTTTTATTTAGAAGGCAAAATTATCCGGCGCAAATTTTGATAAGACCGCAGTGAGATATGTAAGGAATGTTTTCAGAGACAATCTAAGAGCATGTAAATATAAAATGCCAAAAAATAATTGCATTTTTTACATTACATATTAGTATTGATCTATTATTCATATTTTTTTGGTATCATTCATTTCAAAGACTTTACATAGACGGCAAAATATTTGTTTTTTTTTATATTATTTTGTAGAACATGTAGAAATGGCGAATGTTTATGTAAAATATTTATTTTTATAAAATTCGCTATTGAAATCCTTTTTGTACAAGGCTCTAGAGGGGAGGGGGTGCTGCCTCCCCCCTAAATCCGCCACTAGACTCAAGCAAACCCAAGCAAAGCGGATGCCCGTAACGTAGTAGGAGTTACAATTATTCAAAAGACTGATGATGGTTATTATAAAGTGGATACTAAGCAAGGAAATATCAGTTCACTGTATTTAAGAAACCAAATCCCTATTTGCAAGAACGAATTTTTAAAAATCGATAATGTTCCCTATAAAGAATTATTGCTTCGGGAGAATAACAATCTGAATTCTATATTTGGAGGACAGAGATTACTAAGATGTAATTGTACTAAAAAAAATGTAGGTACCATAAATTCCTGTAAATGCAAGAAAAAGAAGATCCTTTGTAATTCAAAATGCCACCATTCGTCTTCGTGTACCAATAAATAATGCATTATTCCCAACCGTGTTATGAACGAATGAATATTGTACTACCTAGTATAATACACAATGCTTACTATATTTAAGAATATATTTATTATCATTTAATCAAAAAAGTTTAATAAGTACATTTAACTTACTGAAATACGATTGAATCATATTATTTACATGCTTAACATCACTAGTATACCAATTATCATGATACAAGGCAAAGGTAAGAATATATTTCGGACTTTCCCTAAAACGTGTTTGGCTAACTTAAGTCTGCCGGTTTACATTCTAGGCCAACTCCGAATATTTTTGGTTTAAAAAATTCAAACGACTACAACTTTCTACTAACACATTTTTTCTCTTAAAATTTAAAGATTTTGGACAAAATGAAGTAAAATTTGTTTAGAAAAAGTAATAAATGAGATACCCTAATGCGTTCATTTTTTTCTCAGGTGAGGCTCAGCTAAAATTCAACTTTTTTTTGCAAATTACAAAATATTTTTTTCTTTACCAAAACGTTCCCAGTGTGCTCATTATTAAAACTCCTCAATTTAGTACGGGTGCTGTAAGTAGGAACAGAGATATACAACATTGAAATTTTACCAGCCGCCACTGAAATAAACCCTCAAGGGGGTGAAATGGGGGTTCAAAGTGTGTAATGGAGTAAAATTGTTATATCGCGGACGAAGACGCAGGCGCAAGCTAGTCTAAAATAATTTTACATATCTAAAATAATTTTACTCGTTCGCTATTTTTTTCTTCTTTTATAAATCCTCCACCCAAAAACTTTGAAATCGTAGAAACCAAATCACAAACGAACATAATGACAGAAAGCTTTTTTAAAATTAATAACTATAATTATTTTAATTTTATTATGTCTATACCGATACATTTGGCACATGTTATTTACCAAATTTCTCCGCGACTGTCAAGGACGATATTTCTAATGTGATGAAGAGATGAAGTATGCTTTCAAAAACTAATTAGGTATGTCTTGAAAAAATTATTGTACATAGCGCAAAAGAAACTCTGGTCAATTCCACCAAAACGAAACATATTGCTTTCTTATTCTCATCGAGGTGAATTTTCGATAAATCAAATTAGACAGGATTTAAATTTCCATACAATACATCTTTTCGAGAATCAGGAGTGGAAGTAGGTGCGTTATCGGAAGGTAACGTCGTTTGAAGTCATGGTTTTTAACAGTTATTTCCTTCCACGCACGGAAAATACTTTCAGTAAACCGTGGATTTTGTACATGTAAGTCTAAAACTCCTTATACAGGGTGTTTCAAAAACACGTGCTCAAAGGGAGATTGTTTGAGAGGAAACATGTAAAAATAGTGGTGTACATGTTTTTAACAAAAAAAATATTTTATCGTCTTCTCATCTGCACGCCCCTGGAGGACCTGTCAAAGTCTTTACATAGTCAAAATTATGCTTAACTTAAGTAATTTACACAGCGTAAATTTCATTAAAATTGCTGAAGCCATTTTGAAAATATTTTGAAAAAATTGAAAAAAAATCCAAATTTAACAACCCATATCTTTGAAACAAAGCGTCTGCAGACCCATGTACATATGACCTTTAACGTTTTTTTTTTTAAAACCCTGCATACATATACCACAATAAATCCAGAAAAGCTGCGTAAAAAATTGGGAGAATAAACCGTAACACATAAAATTGTATTCGAAAAATTTCCGGAATTTCATTCATTCCAGGATTTTTTATAGTGTTACAAAATACAGCAGAAACCAGTTTTATTGTCTGTTTTTCCGGTGACAAAATTAAATCAAATTCTAGTAAAGTACAGAAATCGCAATAATTATAATAATTTTCCCGAAATAGTTTGGATTTGCAATACAAATATGTATTCTCAGGAAAGTCAGACCGAGCTTCCGAACTTTTGTACATTACCATGCACATAATTCTTTATTTAATGTTTTATATGCCTGTTGTCCTTGCGTGGAATTGTTAATTGTATTTAGCAGGCCCGGACTTAGTAAAAATTATGTATAAGCAACAACTAAAAATAATGTATCAATCTAAACCAAAATGGGTATAGTCAGCCCAAGATATCTGCAACCGGCAAATGAATTTAAAGAATGCAAGGGAAGGCTTAAACAACGTTCCCAATTTGTTTCCGCAATACTTACCCCATCCCTATAAATCACCAAGCCCTACAGAACAATGAAACTTTCGATTTTGTTGGCATCGATTTAAACACGATCTCAGCTGACACAAACACATTACTTCAATAGTCACATCAGCAGCTAAAAAGATTGATTTTCTTTTTCGAGCAAAAAACAGGTCTTTTCTTTTAACATACACACTCTCAATGTTTTCCAATTAAGACCTAACATCTGGGGAGCGACATCACCTTTGACACTTAACATCCTTGATTCAATCAAAAAGGGAGTCAGACCCTAGTTAACACAAAACCGTCCCTGAGACGTCCCAGCGACGTAAGTCTGGGATATATCCTGCATCCCAGGGACGTCCCGGAATATCCCATAAAATCCGAAGGACGTCCCTGAGACGTACGTTTGGACAGGTCGGGTTGTATCTGGGATCATTCCATAAAGGTTACACAGGACATATATGGAGTCATCTTTGGACCTTACTAAGACTTTATAGCAACTATATTTGGGACGTTTGCGGGACATTCTTAGTACTATTCAAGGATATATGTAGGATCATCCCAGGACAATATTAGGATGTTATAGCGACTACATTTAGGACGTTCATGGGACATCCTTAATACCATTAAAGGACATACATTTAACACAAAGCTGTTCCTGGGACGGCCCAGCGAGGTTAATCTGGAATATTTCCGCCATCCCAGGGACGTCACGTAATCTCCCATATAATCCACAGGTGGTCTCTGGGTCGTACTTTTAGAACAGTTCGGGCTATATCTGGGATCATCCCATAAAGGTTACACAGGACGTATATAGGATCATTGTTGGACATTCCCTACGCCTTAAAGGGTCTGGATACATTTTATAGCATTGTCAATTTACTGCACTTGAGTCGCTTTTAGAGTTTTTGAACTATATATAGGACATGTCCCTGGGATTTCCCATGTCAATCACATTTGTCCTAATTTGTTCCAACACGGTTAGATAACAGAATACTTATTCAGAGTGCAAGAAACTACCAGGAAAATTATGATTTTTCGTTTGATTACGGTTTGATGGAATATTACGCAAAAAGTAAATCTTTAACATTATTTTGTTGAATTACTGAAGCAGCATGACACAGGCAGCGCCATCTCCTAGCAGTTCCAAGCAGTCCTAGTATTGACACGAAAAAACGCATTTTGAGGTAATATAAAGTCATTATAATATAGAGTCATCATTACAATAAAGATTCCAACAGTTCTGTTTTTACACTTTATAAAAAATTTTACCAATTTGATTTTATTTCAAATCCCATTGCTGACATTCTTGGGACAGCAACATGAGACGTCCGCAGATCGTCACACTTTGGGACCTATTTGAAATCTTTCTAATGACCAGAAGATGTCCCAGGGATGTTTTAGCTGGGATCATCCCAACTGGGATGTTGCGGATCAAAATGGGACGTCCTTGGTATCATTGTTGTTAACTGGGACAAGAATTACCCAGTCCTCACAATAAAACTCCCTTCTCTCGCTGATCGTTTAAATAAGCTTACCTAGAATACTGTTCCCACATGTGAGGAATGAAATTCTAATTGCCTTGGATATACCAGGGGTACTTTCCTTCTAAGCATAATCTAAAAGCAAAAAATTATTAAGCTCTGTTTCCTTAGTCCGGCCCATACACTCAACACCGTGTGCATTTCAAGTAGCACACGACAAGCGTGCGACCAAACCGTATTCTTCTTCTTCTTCGAAAGGGGATTCCCACTGCCAAACCTTTTCTCGCGAATCCCCTCCTCACAAGTCCGGCCCTGCAGATCCGCGAAATGAGTAACCATAACATAAAACTTAAGCCATGTATTGACCAATCATATAAGTTGAGGCGCTCGCTCGGTGATCGTACAATCGCAATCATCAGGAAGCACGATGTTAAAAGTGTGTTTCAGTGGTCTTTGTTGATAATCGACTTGTATTATTAGTGTTGAGTGATCGCGAAAGGTGTTTACTTGGTCGAACTAGGATAACCTAAAATAGAACACTATTGGAGAAAAACAGAAAGATATGGGGAAAATGTCTGGGGTTTATAAAGTTTGTTTTTTGATTTCGACGGTAGGTTTTTGTGGTATTCCACAGTAATTCTTTGCCCAATAAATAAAAAAGAAAATTCTTACTATTTCATGCTCGGAAACACTTTGTTGCCGCGATTCAGTGTGTCAATTTTTTTTTATTTATTTAATAATAAGTATATGTTTTTCAAAATAATTCTTTTAAATTCCCTACATAATCTTAGCAACTCAAGTTCTCAAACCATTGGGTCGTAAGCCTTAATAAAATATAACTCTGGGTATTATTTCGAATGGTTATAAGTTTCATCTATAAGTACTATATAATATAAACCCTGTATGCAAAATATTGTTGAGAAAAGGTAGACACAATATGAAAGTTTTTTTTTTTAATTTGGTCTGTTGTTTATTTAGTTTATTAAGTATCCAGTTGATAAATAATAATTGAGAGGCCTACTTTCGTGGTATTTGGTGAAAGCGCTAGGTTTTATCCACCTAAGTATTATACAGGGTGTGTCCCAAAAACATTCCCTTAAAATTCAAAATTTTCACGCTTACATGACGTGACGAATTTGGTTAAAAATTGGTTTAGGGTTTTACAGGTCCCTATTATAACCAGAATAAGGACGAGCAAACTTTAATCGTGATAAGTAGTACACAGTGTGTTACCCGCAGCTTCGCTTGCTCGAAATATGTTCCACGTTGGTAAATAAACTCCCCGGCAAAAAAAAAACGCCATCCCAAAATTTTGGTTAATGTTTGATGTTTTATAACTTTTTTATTTTTAATCCGATTTTTATAATTTTTTAGCTGTTTGTGAATTAATTAACTGAAATTATGGTGTATTTGGTTTACAATAAGCTTTTTTTGTTTGGGTCATGTTATACAGGTCTACACAAAAATGTTGTTTTTTGTGTAGACCTGTGTGGAACCGTTGAAGCACCATTTTTTTTGTTGAGTTCTTGGTTATGAAGTTAGATTTACAGCGCTAGCCCTAACTTGTGCAAGGATCTTGGTTGCACAGGACGACGACGAACGGTTCTTTTTAGTTCATTCCATAAATTTCTATGGGGTTTAGATCCGGGCTACATTCTGGCCATTCATGTCTTTGAATTCCCACTTCATCCAAAAAATCGCCTACAACCCATGCAATATGTGGTTTAGTATAAATTGGTCCCAATTAAAGGAGCAAGTAGAATAACAGCTCCTTGCAGGTTGTCTTCAATGTAACGATGGGCGTTACTGTACTATACTGTACAACTCCTACAAGAAAATACGTATTGAGATGCATAAAACAACAAAATGTTAGAAATGCATGTAACTTCATAACCAAAAACTACAAAAGCAATTGGTGCTTGAATCTTTCGACAGGACGTTGTAAACTTACGACAAAAAACAACATTTTGGTTTGGACCTGTATAACATGACTTAAACAAAAAAGTTTGTAATTAAACACAGACACTATAATTGCAATGAATTAATTCACAAACTGCTAAAAAAATTATAACAATCGGATTAAAAATAAAAAAGTTAGAAGACATCGTTTGATGTCAACTCAAGTCAGCCTTAATTTTGGGATGGCGGTTTTTTTTTTCGGGGAGTGTAATTTGAACTTTTCTTTTATAGTTTTATATATTTTATTATTATTTATAAATTAAATATCTTATCGGTAAAATTTATTCAGTAATAAACAACAAAAAAATGGAAGTTTTGTGTATCCTCAAAATACCAGACCGTTCTTCTAAGTCTTAGGCACTCCACTACCAGGCCCACGGTAGGTTACACACCAATCGTGGTGTAAAAAACAGTCTGGAACTTGATAAAACCTAAGACAATATAGTTGAACAAGAGCGTGGGAACCAAAGATTTTCCATTGCACTAGGTTTATTAGTTTACGGTTATTAAAAATAAAAAAAAATACACATAATTGTTATTTTTAAATATTTGTGGGTTTTCTTAGTCAGCAGAGAACTTCAAGGTGAAAATTAAATTCCAAACGTGGATAGACACAAGCTTAACAGTTAGAAATAATTATATTCCTAGTGACAACAGATGTGTGATTAAAATATCATTAATTAAAACAGTTGTCAACAACTCGCGACCATTTCTTGCGGTTTCCCGAGATCCATCAAGAGAATCCAAACGTTTCACAGTGATCTCAGGCCTGTATGAAGTTGTAAAAGTCCGATTCGTTTCGAGGGTAGATCTGTACGACTTGGGTTTAGAAAATTGCGGTATCCGGGAAAACCGAGCTTCGCATCGCCTCAATACTGCCAAAATGGAGTTTAACATAAAATTTCCAATCGATATGGTTGTTTTTAAAAATTTTCGAGCGTATTTAGATTCTTTTTTCGTACGGTAAATTTGATCCAAAAAATGCTCGAATGTTGTCGACATATTCCCAATTTTTTTTTCTCGAAACCGTTGGGATCAGAACGTTTAAATTTTCTGAATTAATAGGGGGATAGTTGGACTAGCTTCGATAAGAAAATAAGTTATACAGGGTGTTTCGCTTCGGAGCTATTAAACGTTAAATTCAAAATTTACCCGATTTGCGTTGAAACTGGGTACAGGTCGCAACAGGGATTTAAATTTTCCGAGATTGCAAAGGACCTGAAGCTTCAGAAATCTGTTAATATTTCGTTAGGATCGAAAAATGGAAAATAATTGTTTTGAATTTTTTTTAGGTCGAAAAATGCGATTAGTAGTATCAAGTTTCAACTTGATACTACTAATCATTTAGTTATTTAGGAAAAAACTTAAAAAAAAACATTCAGCACCCTGTGTATTAAAAACAAAGTCGTTTAGGACCTATGTTTATATGATCTTAACCTTTTTATTCTGAAATTGGTTAAGGAATAATAAGCTGAACTTGATTAACACTCTGTATATACGTATTATATACTTATATAATTCCTCAAAAAATAACAGACAGGCTGAGAGAAATGCTGTATTTTCGCTATTCGACAGAGAAAAATCATTCTTTAACATTTCTGTAATTCAATAAACTAGAAAATTGGAACAGCCGCTCAAGAAACATTATACAATAATTGCCTTTAATTGTTTAAACACCCACTCTAATATCTTTGTAGATTAAACAACATACGCAAATATCATAATTCTCATTCGAGTTTATGTAAAATCGTGGAAAACATAATGTAATAATTAATTATCTTTCATTATCTAACAGCTTTATTACAACAGATTAAAAATTATGGACTTTGAAAACAATTAAAAATATACATAGGTTGATATAATAATAATAACACTGGTGCTCGACAAAATTTAACTTTTTTAAGTCTAAACAAATATTAACTGCTTCGTATTTTAAATTTTGGTGTGATTTTTACAGACCTGTATCCTCCTCGTTGCGCGTTGGCGAGAAAATGTCGCTTTGGCACTTTTACAATCTCATTTTTTTTCTCGGAAATGGTTAGAGTCGAAACATTCGAACTTCTTGGGTTAATAGAGGGATAGTGAGACTAGCTACGCTAAAAAATGCACCTATACAGGGTGTTCCGTTTCGGAGCTATTAAACGTCAAAGTCGAAATTTCCGCTGAAATCGGGTAAAGGTCGCAGAAGAGAATTAATTCTATTTAAATATTCGGAGGCTGTCGAGGACCCGGGGCTAGAGAAACCTACTAATATTGGTGAGGATCGGAAAATGGGAAGTAATTGTTTTGAATTTTTTAGGTCGAAAAATTCCATTTGCAGACCCAACTTTGGTACTTAATAACTCGGAAACGGTAGGTCGAATCGAAAAACGGCTTGGCACGATATACTTTAGAATCTTAAATGCTTTCTTTTTGTAATACATCTTTCTGTACCTAAAGCCACCGGAAATCTAGAGAATTGGGGAATTTTGGATTTTTGACCACAATTGTCACGGTTTTTAATTTTTTTAGGGGTCAAATTAGATCCAAATGAAAATTTGTATTAACATCATCGGAAGGAGCACATCGAAATACGTGATGTCCATATTTTTTAGGCCCTTTATTTTTTATAGGAAGGGAGCAATCGATGAATAAATTTCGATAATGTAACTTTTTTTGCCAGCCACCTCGGTACGTTTAGCACACTATTTTATTTTCTATCTAATTTTCTGAAACTTTTTCAGCGTTATCTGATGAGGAGATAATTAAGCTTTAAAATAAATATCCAATGGGACATGGAGAGGCGTATTTACAGAGTAAATCATTTTTATCCGGCATTAATATATACTATTTTTCGTAATTTCCAATTTTTTGAGGTTATTTTATTTCTTAATCATCTAAGGATATGTGTATGTATTGGTGTTTGTATGTATGAGTGTATGTGTGGGGGCCGATTAGGCGGTCTGTACCCTAGTTATGTACTGGAACCAATGGGTACATTCAGGCGGTCCCAGCGGTCTCAGCAGCTGGTTGGATTTGGCAGCGATCACGTGATTACCTATATCAAATTGGAAGACATGTCACATGCCCTCTGTCAAATTTGATCAACTGCTGAGACCGCTGGGACCGCCTGAATGTACCCAATTATTAATGTTATTAATAACTTTTTCCATATTTTTGACCAAAGGATAATCTGCAAGATTTTGTCTGTATAGAGCCCTGTATATGCTTCGTGACAAAAGTCTATAATTAGTAATAATTACACTAAATTGCTTTAATAAAATATGCCGGATCTACACTTTGCAGATTTTTATTTATATACTACGTACATTGTTTACAAATAAGCGCATGAAAACAAATAGCCGATTTCAGAGAAATCCTAGCGATTTAGAATTTCATTAATTTCGCAAAATCCAGGATAATTAATAAAACATGTAATTTGAGAATGCCGCACCGACCAGGTAAGTTGTCTATAAATAGGTATTAATTAATGCTTTAACGAATTACAAAAAGAGACAAAATGCATTCGTATACTTAGATATACAGGGTGCTCAATACCTGGTAATAATCGGGATTCTATGAAGGTATTTGTCTTTTCTGGAGTAGTCCCTGTGTTTTTCAAAACTAAGTGCTACTGTATGCATACCCTGGGTTTATGGAAAGAAAGGTGGCTTAAGAGGGGGTATGAGCTTCAATCCCTACTAGTAGCAAAGTGCGGCATGCCATACTTGGTCAAAGGCCTTGGAAATTTTAAGAGTAACAATCGCCATAAAATTCGAGAGACTTGTTCCAGTTATGTGTTACAAAGCTAAGGAGATTAGTTGTGGATCTTTGGTGACGAGATCCGTACTGTCTGTCATGGATGATTTTGTGTTTTTCTGAATACTTTAGAATTTGCAAGTGAATTGCTTTCTCCATAACTTTGCTGACAACAGAGAGAAGAGAGATAGGTCTAATATGGAATGAAAGGTACTTGTAGCCTTTCTGTAGGGCAGGCTGTGCACAAGCAGTCTTCCAGCCATCTAGGAAGATACTCTTGTCATTGAGACCTGGAAAAGACGAGTTAAGATGGGTGCAAGTTTTTGTTAATCAGTTACATGTTCTAACTTGAGACGAATTCTCACGAATATTACTTTATCTGATGGTACGTTTTCTGGAGATTTCCGAGATGTGCGACTTGTTAAGGTTTCGTTAAAAATTCTGGCCAGAATTGATTCTGGATATTTTCTACTTCAATTTTAAACTGTTTTTGAGTCTGTTAAATCTTCTAATCTATTGCAAATTCCCGCAAATTCGAGCTAATTACTTCTCCTAAACCAGAGACTGTAAAGAATATAGACAGACCCTCGAACAGACGGCTTACCTTGAGACATTTGGTGGGTTTACTGGTTTATGGTTTAAAAGTTTGTTTGTCCACCATTATGTATACATGTAGATACAGAGCATACGTATTTGTATAATGGTAGACAAACAAATTTTTAAACCATATACCAGTAAACCCACCAAATGTCTCAAGGGAGACCCGCTTTTCGTTGCACGGCAGTGGTCGTCTAGGTATTATTTAGTCTATGTCTAAACTAATAATAAAGCATTTTATCAAAAATAAAATAATGAACAAGTTCCTTGTCGTAAATTTGAATATTAATTGTAATGTCTGGAGCTATAAATCAAAATAAACATATTTCTAGACAAAAATCGCAATTAATTCAAAAACAAAACTGATAACAACCTTCCTTGATAGGTCAGGTCGGCTATTTCTTGCCAGTACGCTGATACCATGTTGTTCTTCCGAAAATAACAAAATCAAAAATTATTTCGCCAAACATTTTATTCAATAATGGTCATTAATATCGGTTTAGTACGTAATACCATGACATTTTTGGGATAGTTAACATACCAAAAATATTGACCATGGCTGCTACATACTTTCAATGTCTGCAGACCGGTTTTATTATTACTTTTGTTTGTATAATACAAAAGGAAAATAACAACGATTCTCCTGAAATTACCTTAAAGAAATAAATAAATGTATACACTTAATAAGTGTGGTATTAGCTTTCTGTCGTGGAGGGGAGGGGGTAAATTCTGGGATGAGTAAGATTTTTGAATCTTTGCAGTATTAAAATTATTAAGCGATAAATAAAATTTTTACAGCAACTACGTCTCTTTTTTTATCAAGCATATTTTCATTAAATCGTGAAGTAATAGATACAGGTACAGGGTGTCAAAAAAGTCTGGAATATTGCAAATATTTCAAAAACTACTGAATATATATTTTTGAAAATTGGAATGTCTATATAATTAAAATCGGCACACCTTGGTAGGATAAAACAGTTTCTGTCACTATACAGGGTTAGTCAGAAAGAATACTAATTTTAAATGGAACGCCCTGTATGATTTTAAACATTGAAATAGTCCCTTGAAAGATAAAGTCAATGATATAGGATTCAATTGATTTATTTGTCAATAGGGCATATGAACATTAATTTTAAATAAATGAACAAGAACACATTGGAAATAACAAATAGCTAAAAATTGAACAAAAACTACTTTATGAGATGTTCAAAATATCTGCCACTGTTAGATAGGCAACACCCAAGCCTGTCTCCAAATTCCCGTAAGACGTTGTCAAAAGTATCCCATTGAATTTCACGTATTTGATTTTCTAATACGAGCCTTTAAATCTTCAATATTAACCGGCTTATTTTTGTAAACCTTATTCTTTAAATCACCCCACAAATAAAAGTCCAAAGCGGTGAGGTCTGGAGACCTGGCAGGCCACTCAATTTCGCCTCTCCTTCCTATCCACTGATTTAAAAACATTTGGTGTAACAATTGACCCACTTGTAAACCAAAATAGGTCGATCTTGTAAGGGCGAATCTTTTCCCTTTCAAATAAATTTTCAGCTGGCTGGTGACACACATTGTGGCTTCATTGTGGTCAAAGCCAAACTGTCGAAGTGATCGATTTGAATTATCTTGTAGGTCTATTAAAATATCCAGAGCCTTATCACCACCTCTAGCTATCTTTGGTCTGCCTGACCTGTGTTAGTCTTTAACACTTTCCGTTTCGTTCAACTTCTTCACCAGTCTGCTTACACATGACTGGGTTATTGCATGCTGATTAGGATAGGTCTGCACGATTTTCAATAATATATTTTCGGTAGTTTTTGATATATTTGCAATATTCCAGACTTTTTGACACCCTGTATATAATGTACTTGTTTGTTTTAAAAGTATCCAGTTATCTCTAAGTTCTGGGATTTTGGAAAAATAAATGTTAATGGATTACAGAGTAAGAGAAACTAAAATATTTATTTCGACCGCAGTTTTTGTTATAATTTTGAAATTCATGGGAGGGGTAATGACAACCAACCCCCCCCCCCCCACCCCCCACCCCAACCACCGTAAAGCTTCCCTTGGATATTGGTGAGGTTAGGAATATAGGAAATAATTGTTTAAGTCAAAATATGCCATTTGCAGACCTATTTTTGGTACTTAATAACTCGAAAATGGTAGGTGACGGTGACCTTGGAATCCCTTCGGGGGCTAATTGGACGGTCTGCTCCCTAGCTAGTAAACCAACTGTATAAAGAGGTAATATTAATTATTACTGTTTTTTTTTCAGTTTATATCAAAGTCCATGAGTGCAACTATTGGAAGATCTATAGACACAGAAACTAACGCAAGAAGTTTTTTCCCGAATAACCCCTTCTTAAATTCTTCGTATCCAGGAGAGCAACAGCCACTCGGCCACTATTATGGTAAGGGTAGTCATTTTAATTCCATAAGAATTATTTAGAGAAAGCCTTCTCTACTTTCAGAATGCCAAGCGCATACGCATTAAAAAATATATATTTGTTCTTACTTTAGGACTTCACCACCACCACCATCACGACGGCTTCTACCACAACCGTAATAAATGGCCCAATCCCAATGGTCAATATCAGGAAAATCATTCAAGCAACGATTTTGAGGAAAACTCCTTCCCAAAGCCTTTCTCTGAAGGTCCAAAAATAACTTCGCGTAGGGACGCACCAGGTGAGGAAGTTCGAAATTACCCGTACGAAGAAATTAGGAGTTTTCTGGCCAAAAATCCACTTCTAAGGCAGTTTTTTGCTGAGCTTCCTCAAATAGGTAAGGACATATGGAATACATATTAAAAACAATAATTTTCATTAATTTTAACTTCTAACCTGAGGCAAATTCCCGCGAGTATTGCTTTATCTGAATTGATATCTGAAATTTTCTGGATATTTCTAAATTATACACTTGTCAAAGTTTTGTTAAAGATTTTGTCCAAAATTTGATGAAAAATGTTTTAAGTTAAAAAATGTTACCCCATTTTTTTACTCAGTTATATGTTCTAGTTTTAAGAGAATTCCTTGGATCCGAATTACTCTATCTGATCAAAAAGTTTCTGGTGATTCCAAAAATATATAAGTTGATCGATTCTGTCCAGAATTTGCTAAAAACTTTATTACGGCAAAGAACATTTATTTTTTAGGAGCCTCATTTAAAAAAAAATCTTTTTATTCGGTTTTCATCAAAGTCCTGTCTCATATTTTTTCCAAAATTACTGATTTTTAGGAAATAGAGACGGTGCACCCCCAGAAGAAGATGAAGGAGAAAGTTTGTGTAAAATGCAGGTCGTTAGGGAGTATTATCCAAAAGTTTTACAAAATATTAACAAAATTGACCGAGTAGTAGTGAATGATGATAGAGAATATAAACAAGCCATTCAGAAAACCATATGTGCAAAGTAAGTTTTACAATATAATTTCATGACACCGTAACACCAACACGGCACCGAAAAATCTCATTTTTTATTAATTGTATGTTTTTTTTTTCAGTGTTGGTCGTCCCTGCAGCATACCATTTGACAACTACGGCTACACGAGTGAGTGCCATCAAAACCGCGATATAAAACGCCTGATGGTGTACGAAAACGAAACGAAATCGGTAGTCTTCGATGAATTTAAGATTCCATCATGCTGTGTCTGCAAAATTAAGAGAACTACATAAAAGACAATATTAAGCCTTAAATCTTTGGTCTCGCTGACTCTCTGTATATTATACAGAAAGCGCCAGAAATTCAAAGAGAACCATGTACTGTGAGATATAACAGAAATCATATCGCGCTTGAGGTAAGACAAGATAAGATAATATTCTTAATTTCTGTCTTGTGCAAAGCATAACTTATTCTAACTATCATTTGGTATAAACTCTCCTAATTTAGAAATCCGTTTTCCCATTGTAAAAATGTTTTTGTATTCTGTTATATCTCCTAAACAGAGGCGAGTTCCCGCGAATATTGTTTTTTTTTCTGACAGGATAGTTCCTGGAGATTTCAAAAATATATAACTTGTTAAGGTTTTGGTAAAGATTTTGTCCAGAATTTGACAAAAATTTCAATTTTTGCATACTCATTTTAAGGAAGTTTTTTTGGTAAGTTATATCTCTCTAAGGCGAATTCCCACGACTCTTACTTTATCCAATAGCCAATTTTCTCAAGATTTCGAAAATAAATAACCTCATTTATCAAATGAAAAGTTCCAAAAACCCTTATCGCTTAATAATATGGCGAATATTTTTTTTTTATAATAATATAATTAAAACTTCTGTATAAAAATTAAAGTTCGTCAGAGATCTCAATACTAAGAGAATGCAAAAAATACTTCTATATAGGCTTTGAGTCCGATGAAATTTTTATAATAATTTTAATAATAATATGTCGATATCAAATAATATTACAATTATGTCAAAGTGCCAATATTAGTATAAAATAGTATAAACGTTCTCAACAAATATTATTTATTATCAGACTGATTATTGTAAGCTTAAGTTCGTAGTGTAGAGAATGTATGTAAATTACTACAGTAAGTTGTAAATATATTATGTTTAGAAAAAATAGCTTGTTCTAATTCATTTTCCTTGGTATATAAATAAAGTACAGAGTATGTACCTGGATTATACCGGGATACCCTCTCTTCGGACGCCCACGGTACGTTAGTATGTGGGCTATCTCAGATAAAAAAATCTAACCGTACTCATTTTATTTTTATCCTCATTCGAAGCAAACAACTAAGATTTTTTTTTATAAATTTTATTATAACAAAATATATATCTGTAACTATGTACACCTTAACAGAATAAATAGACCTTACGATAAATTTCCTAAATTTAGTAACTACAATCACTGATCCTTTTATATAACAGCAAAAGAAGATTCTTAACTTTGACAAAATTGTCACGATGAGCAAATTGAAAATAAATGAGAGAGCAATGCCTTTTTATAATTTAGATTGTACTTCTGATCTTATGGACACATTAACTTATTGGTTAAAGGTACTACCTTAAAAAAATCACATTTGAGTTAGTCAGCTTGTTCTGCTTGACAACTTTTTAAAAATCAGAAGAAAAATAAATTAAATGAATGAAATTAGAAGTCATGGGATGGCGATGAACAATAGTGACGTTTAGACTTACTCTTAGTGGCTATTCATTGTCGTTGAGACTAAGTTAATATTTTTAATGACTACGTTTTGACTAAAATTTGAGGAATCGCCTACAAAAAGTCCTAATTTGAGATTACAATTTCTTTATCTAATAAAATGGTTGGAATCCATATCCAGGATGTTGGTGCTGGTTGTACTGATGATGTAGATGATCTGTAATAGAAAAATTTAATCAAAACTCTAGTCTGGACTACACATTTTTTTATTTAAATCTTCTGGAGATTCCAAGAATATATAACTTGTTAAGGTTTCGTTAAAGATTCTGTCCAGAATTTGGTGAAATCTGTATTAAGGTAAAATTTTTAATTCTAATAAAAACTTGTGCGAAGAGTGCTAGTAATCAAGGTAATCCTAGTCATGTGATTTATTCAGTTGTTAGTTAACAAGAAGTTAGTCTACAATAAGTTTGTCACTATGTAGTTAGTCCACCAAGTCATCGTACTCACTCAAGTCAGTCTTTTCGCTCCTTCAGGAGTCAATTCATAAGACACAGATTTAACAACACTATAACTTCCTTTGGTCGACGGTCTTCTTTGTCTGTGATCACTCTGCATTCTCAACTTTTGAGGAGATTTTTGTTTTGAGCTTTTGGAATGGTAGGAAGAGGAGGGACGAGGATTAACTTTGTGGAAAGGGAAGTGCTCCAGGTACTTCTGGTACTGTTCCGCGCTAGAAAGCCCATCGAAAGCCTCTTTGGAGAATGAGATGGTCTGTGGTTGCTCGTTTGGTAAAAAATTGTCCATAGAGTTGTCGTTAGTTGGTACAAGGTTCTGGGAGAAACTGGATTTAGATGATGTCTTCTTGAATCTCGAATAAGTCGGACTATATTTTATTGAAGGGTCAAAAGATATATCCTCTAAGGAGTGCTTTCCTCCTTCCTGTTGAGTGAATAAAGCGCCTTTTAAACTTGTAGATGAGGGTTTGAATAGGATCTTTCCTGGAGATGCATTGTTTGATAAGAATTCAGAGCTAGACAGCTTTTGAGGTGACTCAGACTTCAAAGAATTTTTTAGAGCGTCGAGACTTTGAGGAGCATTTTTGGGCAATTTAATTTCAGAGCTAGCTAACGTAGGGGAGGCCTCCAAATGATCCAGGATCTCCCCTTTAGTCAACTTAATCCTTTGCTCGTTAATATTTGAGGAGGCCCCAAGGTGGTCATCGATGCTCAAAAAATTAGGAGATTCCTCGAATGGAGAAGCATAACTTGTTGCTATATGAGCATGGGAGGGTGGATGAACGTGGCTCTCGGCATTATGAGAAGTAGAAGGTAAGTGATGCTCACTTGCAAGAGGAGCTTGGAAACTTGGAGGTGCCGCAGCTTCTAATTTGGTGCGAGGTTCCTCGTAATAGGAATGTGCAGGGGACTGGAGAGTACCATGGGTTTCCTCGACTGCATAATGACTATCACCATGAGCGGTATCACCAAAAGATGTAGGTTGAGTGGGATTTAGGGAAGTAGAAGCTGTAAAGAATTTTCCGACTATACTGCCAAAGCCAGCACCCGATGATGCTAAAGGCTTAAAGGCTGGGATTCGGGACTCCTCTGGGCTAGAATGAGATGTGTGGTATGTGTCTTGAGTTGGTATCTTCTTTAGTATCAGTAGGCCGGAGTGGGATCCGTGTACTGGTTTGTCTTGAAATGTACAAGATGAATTATTATTAGTCAATTTTAGAATTATTTGCTAAAAAAATACAGTGGATTTTAAAATACAGTGTGTAACAAAAATACGGAAACCTCGAAATATCGTTCACCGTTCACAGGATTTTTATGGAATTTTGTACATTTAGGTACGAAATTGCGCCTGATCCAGTGGTGAGTTCCGCATTGTTGTCAAGTTTACCATTTTCTTGAAATCGACAGGATTTTTTTTAATGGAACGCTGTGTATTTTATTCGATTTTAGAATTCAGCTTAAAATTCTGAATACTTCTTATTAGGAACATTTTATCCTAAAGTTAACAGTTTTTAAGAAAATGGTGGTCACAAAGCGTTATTTTATTGTATTTTATCTTAAAATATCTGTACACGAAAGTTTACTTGAAATGTATGACATTGTCAGTTTCGTTTATTTACAAAAAACGGATCATTTAACAGAAACCCAAAGAATTGAAATTTTAATAATACTGGGTTATGGGGACAGAATGCGAACGCAACAAGAAGTTTGTAATATTTTTAATGACAAATATCCTGACAGAAATCCATTAACTAAACACGTCCGTAGACCGCCTTCTGAAAACCGAAAAGTTTCATCCGTACAAAATAAGACTTGTGCAAGAGCTCTCAGAAAATGATTACGACAGGCGCTTCCATTTAAAAAAAAGTTGCTGCCGATTTCAAGAAAACAGTGAACTTGACAACAATGCGGAACTCATCATTGGATCAAGTATAATTTCGTACTTACCTAAGTGTACAGAATTTCATAAAAATCGGATAAACGGTTTGGAAGATATTTCGAGGTTTCCATATTTTTGTTACACCCTGTATAGTGCAGACTATAATAAAATTATCTGTATAACATAACATAGGTAAGTAACAATAATGAAGACATTAAAAAGTTCTAATATGAAAGTAAAATTTAAATGAGGGGTATTTTGTAAAACATAAAGCGATTTATGTTCAAAGGTAGCTAATTAGATAGGTATTATAGATTTTTGTTTACGTTCACCAGGCGTAAAATTTAGATTGCATGTTAATGTCAACCAGTTCTTTCGTAGCTTTAGTATTTCGTAACAGTAAAAAGACTTTTAATGTTTTAATTTTTTTAATTTCATTCAGAAACTTATATTATAGGTAGTTATTTATTTCTCACTTAAGAAAGTTGTCAGCTTTTTCTTAGTAATTGTGGCAAAATTTCTATCTCTTTATGTAAGTGTTCATCGTTTGGTTCGTTGTTTCTTTTAGAGCAGTAGAAGCACTCCTCTTTTGGAGAACTAATATAGACTTCTAGCTTTCGCCGCGACTTCGTCCGCGGTATATTTTATTCCTATACAAACTTTCAATCCTCATTTCACCCCCTTAGACGTTGATTTATTAAAAACTATAAACACGAGTTTAAAAATTCATTTTTTGGAGTAGGTACTTCTCTGAAATTTCGAGTTAATAAGACCATCTAACATTTTTTCTCCTTACAAAGTTTGGACCCCTGTTTCTCCCCATTAGGGGTTGAATTTTGAAAATCCCCCTCTTTAGTACCTGACTACCTTATGCAAGATACCTGTGTACAAAATTTCAAGTTAGTCAGTTTCTTCTTTTATATACTGTAGATAACAATGTTGCCAGAGCCTCCGTGGCGCAATTGGCTAGCGCGTTCGGCTGTTAACCGAAAGGTTGGTGGTTCGAGCCCACCCGGGGGCGCAACTTTTTTTATTTTCTGAGTAAAATATTTTAATTTAATTTTATTGTCTTTTGTAAAAAATCAATTCAACACCCATGTATCCTTGGGGGCACCTAAAAACAATTAACTTTACATTAACAGTTTACATTTATATTAGGAACAAGCCAGATTTCTTCCAGAAACACCCTATATATTATGTATACTTGGATAAATAAAGAAAACAAATACTTGTGATATGAGCAATCATATTGAGTTGTTTTTCAGCTTTTAAAAAATTCCGAATTTGTTTAAAATTTGTATAAACTGTGGCTTGTTCATCGCACAGATGGCGGCAACTTTAAGCGAGAAAACTTGGAAAACGCCTTGATCTTCTTGGTAAAGACTGTGACTGTACTATTACTCATTTCGGTATTTTATTGAATTAGAAATTTTTGCTTCGTCAATCTGTATCTACACCGCATTAAGAATCATAGGATTAAATAGCATCCAAAAAACCTCCCGTCCAGATTTTTTTATAAACTTTGTTTGGGGTTAATGGTTGGATATGTAAATAAATCAAAAAACGCTCAGACCCTTATTTAGTTTTCAGGGGAACATAATATAAAGCCACTATTTCAATACTACGCTTGTTAGGAAAGATTTCTACATAGGATTTCCCTTTCAAAATTGAAAAGTGGGAATAACCGTAGCATGGCGCAACATTTTTTTCATCAAGTGAATGTACAGGAATTATTTTTATATTTTATCTATACATACAAGCTAGTATAGATAAAGTATTTAAAATCATGTGCATATATTGGGCGACTATAGATGATAATTGATGATATTTCAGTAGAGTTATTATTAAACCATATCTTCTCAAATTATTTTTCTTTTAGCCCAATATTTGTCCCTTCCCTTCAAAGAAAATAATTTTTTTATAGAACACTGCTTCAAACTATTTTTAAAATATAAGCGATACAGCTTTTCTCATTGGTCTTTAGTTTAGCGATACCTAATTTAATGTGTTTTGTTTGTTGCAGTATATATCTGAAATGTTAATAATTATTGTAAAATTGTCGGATCTCTTGACTCTTGCATTGTCTTGAGTCATGATGGTGGTAAATTTCATAGCACCCTATATACTGTAAGATATCATTTAAAACTTTTATGTAACATACCCAATAGAAAGTACTAGTTCGGTACTGCACAATATTTTAGAGAAATTAATTTTGTTGATTAATATACTGTCTTTTGTGGGAATAGAAAGTATACCCGACCTTTAACACCGCACCTCTGAAAAAAAAGTCAATCAGTGCAGTTGATTTCTTAAACTTATATTCAAGTTATATAGATATCTTATCACTGTCATCAAATTTGAATTAAACTGAGCCAGGAGAGTCGTTACTAAACACCCTGTGTATTACAGAGTAGAAAAGAATTTTAATCGAATTATTATAAAAAATTTCTTACCGCTGTGGTGATCGTATGGGCTTTCATAATGACTTTCGTATGCAGGACCAGACACTGGTGGGGAGTCGTAGATTACAGGTGGTCCACTGGGGGCTGTATAACTGGCTGAGTGGTGTCCATGCTCTAAAATTATTTTATGTAAATTCCTATTCCTACAAAGTGTATATAAAGACTTACCAGAATACACATGATGCTCCTTGTGAGGATGTACCAAAACCGCCTTCGAAATAATACTTTTACCAAGATCGCTGACCTTGTCCCCTCCAGCAGCAAGAAGTTTACCACTTCCAGCGACGACGTACCCACTGCCTTTGATAAGCTGACCTTTAATGGCTAGAACTCCACCGTTAATAGCCTTAATAGCTTGCAAAATTGTGTTGAAGACTGACTTCTTCAGTTCCCAAACGTTCAAAGAACTATCATGGCCATGCTACAACAAAAGAAATGGTATAATGCCTTTTTGACGAAAAAAGCAATGGTTTTTAATTAATTAGATCATTTTCATTACTTACACCATGTCCTGATGTATCATACGAATGGTGGTATCCCTTACCATCACCACTGAAACTTCCTTTACTAAAGCCCGCAGAAGCGCCTGCAACAGCTCCGGCAGAACCTTTAGCGACTTGTCCAATTTTCTTTGCCAGTCCTGAGACTACAGCGGATTTTAATTGATTTACTATGTCAGCTGATCCGTGACCTGATCCTGACGACCAAGCGGATTCTGATCGTTTCGGCCTAAAAAAGTTTGTTTTGTATTTGTTTTGCTAAATCAAAAGACAGTCTAGCTTGGATTAGTCTTATGGGTATGAATTAAGCATATTAGGGGATCTATTCCCTAACCCCGACTTGAATACAAGTAACTGAAAAGCTTTATAGAAAAATCTAAGTTCGACGCAGGATTCTTTAGCATAAATTGTAGTAAATGTTTGCTTAGGTTTGCTCCGATTTAGTTGAAAATAAAAATTGAAAGTTTAAGTGTAGTTTGGTACAAAATCCCATAAGGTATTCTGGGACAACATGTTTAAAGTTTCTTGTCGTGATTAGAGAATAGATACCCTATACCCGACAAAAATAACAAGTTATTCCAAAGCTAATGCAATATTTCGCAAGACACCGAAAAGGATTTTATGGGGAAAAAAATGAAAAGTCATCACAGCTATAAATGTTTTATTGATTATAATGTTTGAAAGGAGAAAGTTCTAGTCAATATCAAGCATATACCCGAGCAATATTTGCATGCCAAAATTATGGGAGGTTATCAAGAAATGACTAGATGTACATGCTAAAAGTATGTAAATATTAAGTAAAAAATAGTAATTTAATATTATGACAAGCACAATTCGCCAAAAAAGACAATTGATCATCCTAGAGCAAAATAATTGGACAAACACTTCCAATGGACAATTTATTAAACACTAGACCAAACAAAAAAAGCATAAATGTTAAAGGACACTATATGCTACAAAGAAATAGATCAAATATGTTAAATTTATATTGTTCAAATAGTAATTTGACCAATTGTCTCGTTTAGCTAGTTGTTTTAAGATCGGTGTTAATTTTTATAGTTAGTATCTAAGATGAGTTAGCTACTAAACAAGCTTTTATACAGTTATTTTTGTCAGATAGTCCAGCTGTCTAAACGTCAACACCAGTTGCCTGGATTATTATCAGGGGTATTTAAAACAAAAATGTATCTAGCAAATCATCAATTAATCATCTATATCTATATTTACAACAACTGGTAATCAGTTAAGAATGTGAACGGGCTTAGAAATGCTCGTTGCTATACCGACAATGTATTTTTTTTCGATAATTTTATCAAATTGTTTTTGCCGTGTTACTGTTTATTTATGGTTTGTCCAACATATTTTTGTCCGAATAAAGTTCGTCAAATTGTCTTTTTGGCAAAAATTGCGAAGAAATCCACAGCAAAATATGTATTTGTTAGTTGTCGCAATTAGAGGCGATGATACTGGGTGAGTACAGCTGTAAATACTTCGTACACATATAGAAATTGTTCCACTGCATCCGAACTACGAACGCTTCTTTTACTTATTCCACTCGTGTGTTTGACTAACCCTGTTGCAGCAGTTTTTGCTACGTGTGCCGACGTTCCTGCAACTGCTCCTGCTGATAATTTCGCAACTTGTCCGATCTTCGTAGCAGTACCTACTACAGCGGCAGTCTTAATCTGATTAACTGTATCAATTGAACCCTTTACTGCTCCTATTCCCAGTTGCCCAATGCCTGTGGAAGCTTTAGCTGCAGCTCCTGCTGATGCAGCCGCTGAAGCGCTTGCAACTTGTCCAATTTTCTTAGCAATTCCTGCTACTGCAGCGGTTTTAATTTGTGCAACAGCACTTGCTGATCCTACCGCAGCATCTTTGGCCCCGTTGACAAGTGCCGAAGAACCTGCAGCAGCAAGCCCTGCTGATGCAGTAGCAATTTGTCCGATTTTATCTTTTGTTTTCACAATAGCGGCAGTTTTTAATTGATTAATTAAATTTGCTGAACCAAAAAATGCGTCTCTAGCAATTTGGCCGGCTCCTGCTGAGGCTGATCCCACTGCGCCGGTAACTGCTCCCGCTAATCCGCTAGCAGCCTGTCCGAGCTTCTTTTTGGTTCCTGCAATGGCAGCATGTTTTAACTGAACAACAGCATCTGCTGATCCTGCTGCAATGTTTCCAGCAACTTGTCCAATTTTTGTTTTCAGTCCCAAAGATGCTCCTGCAACCGCTTTAACGGATCCAGTAGCAATTAATCCAATACTTTTAGCAATTGCTGTAAGAAGAGCTGACTTAAGCTGGTAAATTAAATTGGAAAACCCTAAAGCAGACCCTTTTAACCCTTTTGCACCCTGACTAACTGCTGCCGACCCAGCTGTTGCAAGTCCTATCGCTGCCTTAGCCGAACCACTTGCAACTTTTGATACAATTCCTTGGATTGCAGCAGTTTTTACATGTTTTATAGCTCCTGCCGAAGCGAGAGCAATCCCCGATGATGCCCCTGCTACTGCTTTTGATGATCCAATTGCTAGTGCTCCAACTGCCTTGCCTATTTGTGATAATGTAGCTATTTTAACTTGTTTAACAGCGTTTACTGATCCTGCAACTGCTCCTGTAGAAGCCTTTGCAATTCCTGCAGATGCCCCCACAGCTGATTTTGCAGATGCACTCGCAAGCTGCCAGATTTTGCTACCTATTCCTGCCAAGGCTGCTGTTTTTAGACCTTTCACTGCACCAGCAGCTCCAGTTGCGACGCCAGCTGCAACACCAACAGCTTTTTTAGTAGCTTCAGTTAACAAAGCCGTTTTAAGGTGATTAACTGCTCCTGAAATGACTTTAGCTCCTGTAAATGCAGCTCCTACAGCTCCAGCAGAACCACTGACAATAGCACCAATTTTGTATTTTGTCCCTGCAAGTGCGGCCGATGTTAAATGCTTTAAAAATCCTGCTGATCCTGCAATGAGATCGGGAGGACCTAGTGTTCGTTTGGGTCTGAAAATGATAGTGTTGTGGAGCGTAAAACTCCATTAGTTTGTGTTACTATTAACTGTTGGTCTTGGAAAATTGAAGAAAGACAATTGGTCAAATGACGTAAATTCAAATGTTAACGAAAACATTAGAGATGACTTGTCCGATAACAAAACAACAATTTGACTAACGGCGGTGATTGTTGACGTTAATATCGTTTGATCAATTGTTTTTCAATGCTTGTTGATCGCCAAAATGGCAATAAAACAAGTGTATGTTTACCGATAAAGCTTATTTTTAAATGCAGACGTGCACGCAGGGCGATCACATTCAAAGCTTCGTTTTATTTTTATATCATGAACTACCTGTGGAATGACATGTCAGAAAACAGGATGTTGAAAAATTCTACCGTTTTTTAACACGCTTTTATTAGCTTGACCTGTAACTTTGTAACATTTTAATGGAATCTTATAACTCACTTTTCACCCATCTCTAATTGCCGCATCGATTTAAAACTTAGAAAACTTATGCAATTCCAGTGACAATACAATAACATGTTTTTTTTTCATTAAAAAAATATACAGCCTGTCTTCGAAATGGAAAAATTTTTATTATTGATTTTACGAAAAAAACTGTCTCTTTATAAAAAGTTCTGCATCGTGAGAAAATAGCTTTGTCATTCAAAAATTTCATCTACTACATACAGGGTGGATCAAATACGTTAAAGTCCCAAACCACGTTAAGCTAAAAAGACATAAAATCGTTATTTAAAGGTAAACTGCCACTGCAAATGTACTACAGTTATTTTTTATGTTAGTGAATTTGGTTTAGAATATACAGAAGGTCCCAAAAATAAAATTAATTTTTTATTATCGCCTTGGCAATCAAGATATATTTCCATAATAAGTTCTACATTGTGAAGAAAGAACATGGCTATTAAAATTTTTATTGAGGGCATACAGGGTGTCTAAAAAACTTAAATTTACGTTTTTACTTGACTGTCGGTTTTTTAGCCAACCTGTATTGTCCTACATCAAGTTTTTTAATAACCACGCTCTTGTTTTCAATGTAAAATTTTAATGAAGATATACTTTTTTTGTAAAGTCGATAATAAAAATTAATTTTATTTTAGGACCTCCTGTATATTAAGTAGAGTATTAGAGCGTGTTTTTAGTTTTCTTAACTATAATTTGAATTACAGGTGATTTTTTGTTCAAAATCACAAGAATTCATACTTACATAAGTCCGAAAATAACTTTTGGTTGTCCAGTTTATTTGGGAATTTTGGGTTGAACTATTTAATTGAAAATGTGTAAAATAAATAAGAAAACCCAAAAAACTTGCTTTTTGCTTCATAATCACTTATAGAATGATTGTGGAGTTTCGCAACATCCTGAATCTTACAAGTCTCATTCCATAATAAAAAAATAATAAAAATAAATCCAACGATGTAAGTTAACAATCTCAAAGCCAAGAAGAGATTTGGATGAAAGTAATAGTATACATACAGTTACATAATAATCGAATGGATTATTTAAATAAAAGACAAATAAAAAATTCATTTACGTTTTTAGACAGTAACTCATCTGTAACGTATCAAAAAAGTTGTGTAATAATAATATTTTATGGACGAATCGTTCTAGCATTTGTTATATTTACAATTTTTGGAAAGCAGCTCTTATTTACATATTAACAATGCTTTTTACTGCAGATCAAATTTATTAAAAATTAAAATATTTACATAACGGTGTGTTTTTTACAAAAAAAACTTCCAGCAAACATGCTTTGTTAATTACTTGTTGTTGTTGTATCTACATACGTAGTATGGTAATAATCTGTTGATTTTAATATAAGCAATATTTTTTACCTCTTAAAAAAATGTAATTAAAATTCACCGTTTCTTTATTCCTATTAACTGTTGAATCTAGATCTAGAAATATATCATTTTTCCTGACAACTACTCTTATGATTTTCCTAATTAAAGGCGAATTATTTATCTTACCTGTTGTAATATTCATCCAAAAGTTCAAGCTCTTTTATATCTCCTTCAGATAAATCTTCTGGATTCAAAGGATAGAAAGGATCTCCGATGGCTGATCCTTGCGTCCTTTCTATTGATAATACTGCACACGTGCACACTAGCACAAAGGAAATCTGGAAAGAAAGAAAAACAGTAAATATTGATTGTGTCCAGACAGGAGATGCTTATTGTTTTTTGTTATGTTACCATAGACGTGCAGACAGGTAGGAAACTTAATAGAAAAAATTGAAAAACACGAATAATCTGTAGCTACAAAGTAGTTCGAGGGAGCGGTCTAAATACCCCTCCCCCTATGAACGAGGAAATTTTCAGATGTTGTTGTCGGCGACCTCTTTGATATTTCCATATTCTCAATTTTTTTCTTGGAAAGGGTTTTAGTCGAAACGTTCAAACGTTCTAGCAACAAGTTTTTAATTATCTTTATTTTAAACAGGTATATTTTGATTCAAGCAATTCTGTTAAGGATGTAAGTGTCTTTCTTAATTAAAGAAACGTGTGTTTATTTTAACCAAAAAATTTCTTTTGAACTGAAAATAGAGCGCATTCACTACAGTTAACTGGTTTTAAAATAGTTTCTTAAAAGAGAAAAAATTATTGCAGCAAAATCCACTAGGTTTTTCGAAGGTAAGCAAAATAGTCTGTTACATAAGATGTGCTGGATGATGAGATATTTTATGACATAGTAGTGTTGATTCAAGAGCAGATGTCAGAGAGAGTTAATAATAAAAAATTTCGCTAACTATCCTAATGTACTAATTATAATATCTGATATTTTTTTTTATCTGAGAAAGACCACGCAGACTTCAAGTCTAAGTACCGTGGGCGTCTGAAGGGAAGGGAAATCTATTGACATGGGAGTTAAAGGCTTGGAGGTTGGGAGGGGAAGAGAAAACATCTGCAGGTAATTTGTTCCATAATCTGGAGACCCTAGGTATGAATGAGCGAGAGAAGTGAGATGTTCTAGGCTTTTGTAGCTGGACGGTAAAGGGATGCATATGTAACGCGCCTCTTGTTCTTCTGTTGGGGAAAGTCAAGGGGGGAATTATAGCGACTAGTTCTTCAGAGCAAAATCCATGGAAGTATCGGTAGAAAAGGAACAAATCCACAAAAGCGCGGCGATGAGCAAGAGAAGGGAGTTTTCTTGTGCAGACTCATTACTGAGTCGAATAGCTCTCCTTTGGATAGAATCAAGGATATTGTGTCGAAGGTGATGTCGGGAACAGGAGGAGCAGGAGGAATAAGAATGGAATTGGCAGCGAATTGTTTGGCAAATAGTTCAGCTTTCCCTTTAGAGGTAGAGACAATTTCGTTGTCAGAGGTCAGGGGAGGAAAACTGTTTCTACAAAAGTTTTGACTAATGTTTTTGACAAGTGACCAGAAGGATTTACTGCCATTGGAGCAGGAAAGCACATTTTTGGAGTCTGAAATAGTTTGATTGTATTGATTTCCGCCCTATTTATTTTAAAATAAATTGCATGAGCAGAAATATATCTACGTCCATGTCTTGATTTTTGCTAACATCGTAAAATTCGTTTAGCGCCTGATTTTTATAGGGAATAGAGCAGCTCTTTTCTAGAGCCTTAGTGCCAATAAGAGTTTTTATTGTACGTACGTACATATCAAGTCATTTCATTTAACGGGCATTTTTTCTGCTGTCTGAAAATTTTTAGATGTACACTTCAAAAATAGGGTCAAGAATCTTTCAGATTTAAACCCCGATATTCATTAAAAAGATTTTTGAAGTACTGGTTTAAATTCAGATGTTTTAGTTCAATTAATAGGTATTGGTAAGTTGTAGCCATGCCATTGTTAATCAGTCATTTTTTTATTTGCTCTTTGGGTTACGGAATAAGGGATATGCGCGTATTTTTTTTATTGCATAAATCGTTTAAGGAACTAATTACGAACCAAAAAAAAATTATTTTGAAGAAAATTACTAGGATGATTTAGCTACAAAAAATGTTTATTTTCAGTATAATTTATTACAATTTAAAAAGCAGCCATTTGTCAATCTACATGGTAACGTAAAGCTTAACCTAAAGTCGAACAGGTTTGTTTTTCTCGGAAACAGTCCGAGGGAGAGAAATAGAATTTTTTGGTTTGATAGAGGAATCGTTCAACTAGCTTCGGTAAAAAATTCAGTTATACAGGATGTTTCGTTTCGGAGCTATTAATCGTCAAAGTCGAAATTTCCGCGATATCCTTTGAAATCGGTACAGGTCGCAAAAATGAATTAAATCGATATAAATTTTCGGAGGTTGTAGAGGACCCGGAGTTTCAGAACTCTATTGAAACTGATGAGGATCGAAAAATGGTAATTCTTTTGAATTTCGGCTTGAAATATACTTTAATAAGGTTCATGTTCATTGTTTTTCCAGGGGCCAGGGCAAAATTCAACTCTTTTCGCAAATTACAAAATAGTAGGCTCGCTATTAAAAAACCTGAACTTGGCATGGACTCCGTAAGTAGCAACAGAGATATACAACTTTAAAATTTCACCAGCCGGCACTGGTTTGCAGACCAAAACAAATATATTTTTTAAAAGGCTTAGACTTACTTTGTGAACTTGCTGCTATATGTGTAGATCTTCGAGGAGATTATGCTGAACAAATAAAATTTTGTTTGGAAATATTGTGGAGTTTTATATGATACGTTAGATATATATTGCTATTTTTTATTTCATATTAATAAATTCCACGGGTTATTTTAAGGATGTTTATGCAACATCTAATAAACTTAAAGTATTGATATTTTGAAAGCTTTTTATGTATGATATGGCGAAGTTATAAAAGCAAGCAAATGTCACGATCTAAATTTTTCGCTTATTATGTAATCAATTTAAAACTGAACCGATTTAAAAGTGTTTTTACAAACATATACATATACCTAATTAATACTCGACAGCAACTGATTAATGGGTCCGAAATTTTATGGCAACCTTTTTAAGATTTTTTAAGTGGATTAATTGATACATTTCATTTTGGCCCTCTCACTTGTTGCCGCAAAAAAGTTATGTTATTTTGATCTTTAATTCTAACGACTGTAATCTCGTTATTTTAATGTGTAGAAATGTTGTAATGGCTTTCGCAACACGCCGACTTTCTCAACCACGATGCAGTCATTTTTCCTCATAATAGATTAACATAATTTTGTCACTATGTAAAAAAAACGGTTTTAATTATGTACATATAAGCTATCTCTTTTGGGCAACGGTTTTTTACTTGCCTTATTTCTCTTATTACTAATTTAATAAATATATGCGAAAATGCCCCTGGTGATTAAGAGGTTTATAGTAGTGGTTTAAATTTAAAATCTAGCTTGTCCTCTTATTTTCAGGGCATTTTCTGTCACGACTGTAATGCTAAAAATTTCAGTAATTCTACAAGACATTTAAACCTGCTATACTGTTACAGTAAAAATCCGTCAAGTCTAAGCTATATTTGCACAATTAGTGTTCCGTACTGTCAGCCCCCCACTTAAATTATTAATAGTAAAGAACTAGCGTCTCGACTGAGCCAAATTAAAAATTTTGAAAAACGTGTAGGAACAAAAGTTGTTCCCTACATCGCTAGAAATATTTTTTGTCTAGAAACTTTTTCTCTAAAACCAATGACTCAACAGTTATAAGGAAATAATTGTTTATAACAATTGATCGCCCTAGAAGTTTTCAATCCTGATAATTGTAGCTCAATCTACACCTAATTCTTAATGTTTGTGATTTTTTTCATATTTTTCTGAGCGATCCTTTTGGTGATAAGGGTGGAGGACAGCAATTTTTAAGTATTTTTCCCGAAAAATGAATAAAAAATACATTTTATATATATATATATATATATATATATATATATATATATATATATATATATATATATATATATATATATATATATATATATATATAATATATATATATATATATATATATATATATATATATATATATATATATATATATATATATATATATATATATATATATATATATATATATATATATATATATATATATATATATATATATATATATATATATATATATATATATATATATATATAATTTGTATCACGATAAGTGTATCAGGATTTGTATGATTCTTGAACCATTTCAATATATATTTTTTGGAAACTATTTCTTGGGAATAGAGGTTCATCATTTAAACGACAAAATAACAGCTGTACTGACTTTTCCAAAAAATATATATTGAAATGGTTCAAGAAACATACAAATCACGATACACTTATCGTGATACAAATTATAAAATTGCAAGGGAGTAATTGCAATGAAACCACCTTTCGTTAAGGGTTTACGCGTCTTTCTAGTGAGAACGTTTGTGACTCCCTCCTTGCTCTGCACGTATTCGTGCCGACAAGTTGGGCGAATTTGCGAAAACGCGTTTCTCATAAACTAGAGATGCTGTGTTCGCCCTTAGATTTTAGATTTTACATTTTAAGTGTGTGTTCTGCTTCTTGCATTGGAGCTAGCACCCGCTAGGTGGCGTTATGGTATGTTTTTTCCTGCTTGTGTTTTGCAAAACGGATTTAAGATGCATTAATGTCGTTTGCCACGGTACGACTGGGGTTATGGCCGTCTGAATGAGTCCTAACAAGGACGAAACAGCTGTCATGGTCTACCCGGCCCGGGGTTGTCCATTTACTTGGACTCCCCGTACTTTAATGCAAAAGGAGAACACACTTCCACAGTCAGTATAGCTGTTATTTTGTCGTTTAAATGATGAACCTCTATTCCCAAGAAATAGTTTCCAAAATATATATGTATATATATATATATATATATATATATATATATATATATATATATATATATATATATATATATATATATTGTTGAATTCGTGATTCAATAAGCTTACATTTGACATCCTACATGATGCCCTTACATTTTTTTTCTATTTCCCAATTTACGCCCTGAAATTAACCCCCAAAATCAAAATTCAACTTTTTATACTTCACGTCTATAATTGGACCACCATACTCTATCTCTGTGCTAAATTTCCAATTTTTACGCCGAATAGTTTCCAAGGAAATGGGTTAGCAGGTGCTAAATTTGTAAAACCGGTCGTGACCGATAAAAAATCCTGATTTGAAAAAAAGTCCGGTTTTTGATGTAAAAAATAAATCTAAAATTTGTTATTACAGTTTTATTAGTTAAGTATATTTTTTTTTTACAACCTCTTAAATTATTTATATTTTTGACCACTTAAAACAGCCTTTAAAAGGTCTTTTGCCGGAAATTGCATCGTTGTCTGATGGTGCAGAAAATCCAGTATTTAATGAAATCCGGGCGGAGTCCGGTCAACGCCTTTAAAATCCGGTCAAGATGGGATTTATCCTGTCAGATGGTAACCCTACCTGTGACAGACGTACGGACGGACATCGAAGTGATTCCATAAGTGTTCCGTTTGACGGAACACTAAAAAGAGTTGCAAAACAAGAATTATCAAACAAATATCTTCATTATTTTTAAAGATTTAATGTAATGCTTAAAAAAAATTAGGGCTATAAGTGCTTAGTTTGTCATAATATTTTTGCACCCTGTATATTTTCCAAAAAGAAAGCATCAACTGGATATATTATAAACGTCTGTTCAATAGCTATGTTAAGGACAATTAAGGCGGGTTCACGGTCGATGCTTGTTTGTTGTCAGCGGAGAAAGTAAACGGCGAACACAGTACGTTGAATCTTTGGGTTTTGCGGTAAAAAAAAGACAAAACGGTCTTGATGATGAATATGAAGTTCGTGACATTGATTGTAATACCTAATAATAATTACTATTGTGAGAGGTGTTCTTAAGCGTCATATTCTTGGCATTTAAATATACTTTCGCTTTCCGCTTTTGATTCACATTCTTGAATCTTTAACTATATCTTATTACGCTCCATATTTTTAGAATCCCTAGAAAATTTACTATCGGATAACGCAATATTGACAGGAATTCACCTCAAGTTAGATGATATAACTGATTAAAGAACAGAACCTTTAACGAAACCTATTTTTTAATGTAGAGGAAATTTGCTGCCAGATTAGTTCGTGGGAATTCGCTTCAAATTGGAAGATATCACTGATTAGGAACCATTTTTTAAATTTAATCTTCAGTAAACAACCAAGTTTCGTCTTCTTTCTTTACGATTATTACTAACAAAAGAACTCGCAACAAAAAGAAACTGCTATATATTAAAACATTTGTTAACACTTCATTAGTTATATCAAGAGATCGTTTAAATAATTAATATTGAACGAACGGTAGTAACATGTTTCATAACATCTAGTAAACAATACACAAAGGAAGCCTGCGAATTTAATAGATACATTGTTCTATAACTTGGTAAATTATTGATAGTTACAACTGCAATTTTTTAAAATTTAATGAAAATTTTATTGCCACATCCAGTACTGCCGATCCCATCTATTTTGGTGAAGAAGAATTCAAATTAAGAGCTGTAGGAACAAGACACGCCCCAGGCTAGAATATATAACCATTTAAAAAAATCATTTTTAAAACTGGGTAGTCAAAACTAAAATTTTTGCCCTGAAACACTTTTAACCAAATTTTTGGCAAAATTTTCACAAATTCATAACCATAGATGCAATACGTTCTATTCACCAAGATGAAACTTTATTTTGGCCTCGACTGTACGTAGGGAAAGCATTAAAGTGACACTTTATTTGGGCTACTACTATACAAACATACATAGAGGGTTTCAAATAACCCACTTTGTGTAGCAATCGGTAAACAGAAATAAATAAGTTTAGTTTCACAAAAAAAAACATAAAAAAAGTGTAGTAAGTTGTTTTATAATTGTTTACAACATTAACAAGGCAAATGGAATCTTTTAAAAACTAATGTACGGCCAAGCAGTCATTATATTACATAACAAGCACCGTTATGATTACAAGAATTACTTTCCTCTGTTTTAGTAGTTTAATAGCACCGTGTCAAAAGATACGTGCGAGAGCAGGTCAGTTTATCGAAAAAAGGAAATGCTTTTTTACAGAACTGAATTGCACAAGATATTTAGTTTTGAAATTTTAATAAAAAGTAACCGAGTTTTCCTGGTATTACCAAAGGCTAGGAAAGAAATTACGTTTTCGAGAAATCCGAAATATCAGGCATTTCTGACGGTAGTTAGGACGTTACTTGCATGTAACACCGTCGATAGTTGAACCCTACAAGGGCGTCTTTATGGAGGGGGAATCGGGGGAGTCTCCCCCCCCCAATTAGATCGATTAAGGCGGAAGATTTTCATATACGCAGGGCTGTTTAATGTTAAGTATAAGAACCCTTTATATTGCAATTCATTATACAGGGTGTCCGAAAAGTCTTGGTATGGCCAAAATCAAATATCTTTGCTACTAATAAAGATGGAGACACCGAATCTTATTCATTAATACATCTACTTTTGCATGTAATTTAAGTTTTCAACCCCCTTGGGGGGCGACGCTAATTCTAGTGTATAATTTTTGAAGATTTCTTAATAGCAAGAAATAGAGCAAAAAATGTGAATATAGAACAAATTTGGCCTTGAATACCGCTCTTAGACTCACTTATAATGAGATATGAAGTCATTTCTACCATTTTTCAATAAATTTGTAAGAACAATTTCATAAAATACGTCCCGGATATTTTAATAACTTACCAATTATTCTGTTACAAAACCCTTGCTATTACCAAATTAACGTATTTAATTATAAAAACGGATATAGGTCTATTTAAAAATATATTTTAAATATTTAATAACCAAATATTGATGTGACATAGCCGTAATGGGTATAATTACATCGGTTTCACTCCTCAGGTAACAGCCAATTACCGATAAACACTAATAATAATAATGAAATTTCATTAGTTAATTTCTAATTTCTTCCTGGATTTGCGAAAAAAATTATTATACGCCATAGTTGAATGAAAGTACAGTAAAGGACATATATTTCATTCATATGAATGTGTTACCTAACTATATTTATAAATAATAGGCTTGTTTTTAAATTAAAGACCAGTAGCCAGAGCACTAATAGGGAATATGCGTATAACCCACATAAATCTGAAATATATTTTTTATATTCTCTACATAAATTAAATGTTTATGGCGGTTGTTGTTATCGATTTATTTTGGTTTCTATTAACAAAAAAATTATTTTCTGCTGCAAATTTTCGCGCAAATTTCGAAACTTGTAAAACGTGATCCCATTGGCTGTGTCGTCAAAGGTGTTTTTATGAATCATAATGAGTACATGGCGAATTACAGTGTTGCAGGGTCTTCAAAAAATCAATAAAAATGGCATTAGTGCGTGACTCATCAAATGAAATGTCCCTGCACTTAAAGTAGAAAGTTCCTAAAATCTTATTCATGTACATTTCAAGCCGAAATCGGCCCAGGAACCTTTTAATTTTGCAACAAGAACTGGCAGTTTTGCAATAAATAATTTTGAAGGGTCATTATCCCTTTATAAGATAGTGTTGACAAATTGGGAAAAAATTAGATACAGAGTGATTTAAATGCACCGATGTCGAGAGCAAAAAAAGTCAAAAAATCGAAATTTAATCGGCGGTTGCTCCCTTCCTATAAAGAATAAAAAAACTAAAAAATATGGATATCATGTATTTCGACGGGCTCTTTCCGATGACGTATAAGGGATTTTAATTGGATCCGAAGAAATTCGATTGGTCTCCCTCTGACTGTTTCCGAGAAAAATAAATCTGTTCGACTTGAGGTTAAGCTTTACGTTAACAAGTTGATTGACACTTATTTTTGCTGATCTCCAGACGTCATTATTCACTAAGGACAAATGGCTGCTTTTTAAACGTAATAAATTATACCGAAAGCTAAACATTTTTTGTAGCTAAATTAGAATAATTTTTCGGGTTTGTAATATCTTCCTTAAACGAATTAGGCAATAAAAAAATATGTGCATGTTTTTGCCATAGTTTCTTTCAAAGAATCTTCCTTCAGGCAATTGCCTGACAACGAAAAAACGCGTGCAATTGAACGCGTTTTTTGGAACACCCTGTATAAATCGTTTAATTACTCAACGTTTTCTATGTAGTCGCAAAATCTCGCGATTTTAAAGGAAAGATATAGAAAACAATATTAATTTCTCCAACGACTTAGATATTATGTCTTTTTTATCTGCACAAGCACATGTGCACATCTACAACATACATCGCCAAGTCATTGACTTATTCTATATTTATAAACCTACACTCTTTTCATAATGCTCTGTATACCTGAGTAAAAGTAAAAGTAATTCTTTCATTAAACCTCTTCATCAGAATGGACCAGCATCATCCGTATCATCTCTTCGGGCATCGCGACTAAAGGAAAAAAACAACCATCACTGCCAAATAAAAATGCTTTCACTTTTAACTTGTTTCCTAAAGTATAAAATATCTATTAAAGTCGTAGAAAAGATTAGGAACATTCTTGATGTATAGATTTAATTTTAAATATTTTCGGGATCTCTATGTCGATTCTGATAGAGACCTAAAGCATTTTTTGACGAGTCAGACGCTTTACGCTGCTTACAAAGACTTGAAGCAGTCGTATTTTGGCGAATAAATCATGTCTTATAGTGATATTTTGCGGTTTCTGGAAAACACCAGGGCAACTGTAATGGAATATGGAGCAGAAAATAGCAGGTTGGCTCCGATTTAGGTTAATTTTTGGTACATTATTTGATTTAAACCCTAGTAAGAAAAATTTAAGTAATGTATTCTCGCATTCAAAAAAAAAAAAAAATAAGAGCAAAAGAAAATTGGTACATTATTAAACATATACGGCCAGATTCTCCAACGCTAGTCCCGTCTAATTTGACAAGCAAAAGTTTTAAACTGACAAATACTATGAATTTATTTCTGAGTTTTTCGCGAATTTATAAAGACAAGGGCAATTTCAGTATGTACTTTCGGCAATAATATAACTAAATTCATTACAGCAACTTGTTCCAAGATGAAAATCACTTAGAAACCAAGCAACTCGCTGAAATATTAGAATAGTTCATACGCTTAACGACTTATTAACAATGACAGGGCAAAAACCTGTCAAAATATAACTGATCAACTATTTATAAGATCCTAATTTAATCCAGTACTAAATCTTAAACCTTCTTAGTGAATCAGAACGTGTATGTTGATTTTTTAGGCATAACATTAAGTATGCAAAAATTGAGAATAAATTCTCTAACCACCTGAAAATTCCTTATACAATAAGGATTTCAACAAATAATGGTAAAACAGCTATTCTCCGGGCTATATGCCCCTCCGAGCGCTGAATTACATACCAAAATTTTACCGAATTTTCTTCTAACACAGTTAGATAATAATTAAGGGCTAATCCTAGCCTCCAAACTTAGTACATGTTGTAAATTTAACAAAAAAAAACTAATCAGATCCTTACCTTCATATTTACAATTAATAAAAACCCACTGTTACTCCGAACAAGGTATTACGTTTCTTATTATTACTTTCTTCCGAAGAAATGGTCGCGACTGAAGTCTATCTACCGACGAAAATGTACCTTCAGCGTCTTCGACGTAGAACTTCTTCACTTCTTCACTCTCACTATGGCTGGCTGCGAAGAAATGAAGAAACGCCGCGAGAATGGCCGACCTACTTCGAATATACATGTTTTTAATAAATTTTAAGTATTAGTGGATGTGTGAGGTGTGCTTTGAACCCCACTATGTGTCGGGGATATTCCAAAATTTCACTTTTTAACTGCAACCCCGGAAATATTAATATTTTTAACGGTTCTTATCCTTTATGAGTTACTACACATACGATGGGCTTTTCTTGTTGAATGGGCACATGCCCTGGGAATATTCCATTACATAAAAGGAGAATGTTGTTTTTTTAAGGATTGGTTTTTTTAGTTACCATTCATTTTTTGCGATATTTTTCGCAATTTCAATATTCTGACTATGATCGACATAAAATTTTATATAATTCCATTTTCTGCTCAGTGTAAACAGCGTCAATATTATTTCTTGCAAATGCCATGTGCCATACCTTAGGGCCCGTTCATAAATTACGTAACGCTAATTTTGAATAGTTTTACCCCCTCCTCCCCCTCGTAACGACAAAATCCTATCACCACCCAATTTTATAAAATGAATAGCTTTTTATTGGTTATTACCTACCTTTTATAATGTAATTAAATTTATTATATATGTACTTCGATAATTAATAACTAATAAAAGCGACTAAGGCAAACTCTGCTAATTACTATACCTAGATACAGTATGTCTGTGAATGGGGTTTTGGCCAAATTTTGCAAGATTCGTAAAAATGTTACTTAAATAAGATTCCCGTTAAGAAATAATATTTTATAGAGGGAGAATAAACAATACGAAAACGATATTTTGCGTAAGAGTAAACATATGAAAATATGGTTTAAATTAAACCCCAAAGCGGTTTGTCCACTACATCCGATTCCGAGATCAAATATTTTCTTTTTGCAATACATTTACCTCTACCTAAAACGGCTGGAAAATGGATTTATTTGGGAAAAACTGAAAATTTCGATTTTTAACCCAAATATTGCACGGTTTTTAATTTTTTCCGGGGTCAAAATGGATCCAAATCAAAATCCCATATACCTCGTCGGAAAGATCACGTCGAAATACGTGATATTGATGTTTTTTAATTAGCGATACAGATAAGAAGAGCGGTCTATCCTCGATTATCAGTCGGAAGGAATGTGATATCTTCCTTAATACATCCTCTATAAACATGAAATTTTTAGTACACGACAATGATGACAGCGTCGACATTATAGGACCCACGGGAGGGGGGGGGGGGTGAGATTGGGCGATCTACACCCTAGTTAGGTATCTTTCCTTTAGGAAAGGATGTATTCAAAACTGTTTTATTCTTCTACGCCTTCATATATATATATATATATATATATATATATATATATATATATATATATATATATATATATATATATAGATAACAATAATGCAAGAAAGTGTCGCCTGCAACTGAAAACGGGCTACAACTGGTCCGAAAACGAGTGTAGTGGACAAACATCTTCCATCATCCGAGTTCGAATCGGACCCAGAGGCGCAACTAGACAGTGCCTTTTGGGGGGGGGGGGGTTTAAGCTCTGACCCTTAATATAAAGGTGGCATTTATTTTTATGAAACACCAATCGGTCTAGGGGGGCTAATGTCAAGTTTGGGGGGCTAAGCCCCCCTAGCTCCCCCCTAGTTGCGCCTATGATCGGAACATGGCCAAACCTCGTAAGCCGACGTACAAAATTTATACTGAACAAAGGATTTTTATAGTCCAGTGTTATGGGGATGGCCAAGTATCATTCCGCAACATCATGGAACAATTTAGCGATAAATTTGTGGGAATCCCAATAACCAAAATGACAATCTAAAACACAATAAAAAAGTTCCAAACAATTTTGAATCTCAAGACGAAGACGAGATATGACCAAAACGACGCTGCCACAGTTTTAGTTCCTCAGTCTGTTAGAGAAACTCCTGTAATGTCTCTTAGAAATCGTACTAAACATCTTCCAAAAGGTGCAAAAAGAACTCATATTCAGATGATCTTAAAAGAAAACAAATTATTTCCTTTCAAACCCCATTTTAACCAAAAAAAAAATATTTATAAAATAATTTTCCTAATAAACGTATAGGATCCAACGGACTCCCGAAAAAGTGGCATAGTACTGCGAAAACCGCAGCTCTCTACCTTTAAAGATAACCGAGATACCCTGTAAAAGTGCCGAAAATTGGACACCCTGTACAACACGTTTGAAAATACCTTTTCATACTCATTCAACTTGTGGACACAAACGTCACTCGTGTGAAAAGAGTATAGACATATAAAAGAGTCATTTTTAAACCTTGTTATACCATATACTATAAAGCATGTGGGGGCGCTTATATGAAATTTGCAGAATGCCTACACTATATTTCAATGTCAAGAATGTTCCTCATCGATATTGTCGCCACCCCATATAAAACTAAGCTTTTTTAATATTGAACCAAAATTTCTCTTTCAACTAATTATAGTAATGGTTGAATAACTTCAAATTTACGTTTAAGAGTTTGTTTTTGTTAAGTAATATTTTAAAACCTCTAATGATATACATTAATTTTACGCTCTACACCACCTACTATTGAACATCTTTTTTTTTAAGAGAATGCAGGTACAATCACTCTAAACAAGGTTTCTAAAAATATATGACTTATTAAAGTTTAAGAGACTTAAATGGCCAGAAATTTACAAAAACTGATTTTGGGCAAAAGTTATAAAATTATTACAAATTTTATATTCCAGCGAATATATCTTGGACAATGTGAAGATATACCTCAAATGTCGCGTTATTTGATAGCAAATTTTCTGGATATCTCAAAATTCTATAACTTGTTAGGGTTTAAGACCTAAAACTGATTTTAGGAAAATTTTTTAATTATTTCAAATTTAAATTGTGAAAATTTTACATTCCAGCGAATATATCTTGGATACTATGAGGAATTTACGGACTACATCCCGGGAATATTTGCTTTTTAGGTTTTTTGGAATACCTATCTGACGACGCACACCTAATCAAAAACATCTTGATAAAAAAAACGACACCTATACCTAAAAACATTTTTTAGTTTACGTGAACTCTCATTTCCGCCAAATACCGTTCAGTGTTTACCGTATTAGTAATGTGTATTAGTTGATGAACTGACAAAACTATCTACATGTGTTAGTAATGACGAATTGAAAGAATGATATCACATGTTACATATCAGAAATTTTCTTAAATAATTAATATTTTTATCAATTTCCTTTTTGTGAATCCCTGGATTGGAATTCAACTAATCGTTGTGTGTATTGCCAAAAACATGTTTATTCCGTGTCAGACTACGAACTTAGAAGAATTTTAATTAAGTTTCCAGTTAATTGTTTAGATTCTTGTTTAAATTCTATAGAATTGCATAAGAATATTAAGAAATTCTATATACAATGATGTATTTACTCATAACGAAGTAAGAATATAAAATTAATAAGCAGAAATTAAGGACTACTTATTACTAATCTTATTATAATAACTCAGAAATGAATAAATGGTTATTATGAGACCGTACGCAAGCTCATCAACTCTCAATAATATTTACTTTTCAACCTGTTTTTTTTTTGTCTTCAAGAAACACATGTAATACATGACAAGGATCACACACCCATTTCTTAATAACATATTTTTAATAGTCCACCCACAACACTTCGTACTAAATATTCGATTCCCAAAATATCTTGGTCAGAACGCTCTCCCGATTTGAGTACTAGTTATTAGGTGATTCAGGTAGGTTAATTAATTGCATTGGTGATTGAGAAAATGGACCGGATTATATGATTATAATTGTAAAATTAGCACCTTGCTATACAGGGTGATATACAAAGTCATTAACACAAAAATCTTAGGAAATGGTGTCTGCATAGTGAATGGATCTACTGGAATTGTTCGAAGTCAGATACAATACTTAACCTGAGCAAACCTCGGCAGCCCGATCTTCTCCCATCTCCGCGCTACTCGCCGCCGATGGCTCTAACGCCGTGCGCCTATGCGCGCAGAGCATTTCCACTGAGCCAAATTAAAAATTTTGAAAAACCTGTAAGGACAAAAGTTGTTCCTTACATCGTGAGAAATATTTTTTGTCGAAAAACTTGGCTCAATCTACACCTAATTCTCAATGTTCATGATTATTTCCAGATTTTTCCGAGAAATTCTTTTGGTGACAAGGGTGGGGGACAGCAATTTTAAGCGTTTTTTCCCAAAATATGTTTAAAAAATGCATAAAAAAATACATTATATATATTGTTGAATTCGTGCTTCAATAAACTTTCATTTGATACCCTACACGATAACGATGCCCCAGAATTTTTTTCCATTTCCAAATTTACCCCCTGAAATTAACCTCTAGAATCAAAAATTCAACTTTTTATACTTCACGTCTATAACTGGGCCACCACACTCTATATCTCTGTGGTAAATTTCAAATCTTTACGGCGAACAGTTTCAGAAAAAGTCGCCTGTCACAGACGGACGGACGGACGGACACCGAAGTTATTCCATAAGTGTTTCGTTTCGCTAATTTTAGCACTGAACACTAAAAAATTATAATACTTCACGAGGAAGAACAAAAATAACAATAAATAGAAAAAATTAGAAATGAAAAAGTAATATAATATGCATCTATTAAAGACAAAAACGTAAGAGTACAAAAATTTAATGAATATTAGTTTAGATAGATTAAATACACAAGTTTTAAAATACTGCCGGAAACACTAAGTGAATAATCCCCGCTGTATAACACTTATTTGTTTTAGATGTTTTGAACGGTGAGTCCGAGTTAGTCACAAATTTATAAAATACTTGAATTAAAAGGCATTTAAACAAAATCAACAAAAAATTAATTAACCTTTCCAATGAGACAGCCTGGCATATTAGTAATCCAGGTAGAATTTTTACAAGCAAAACAGTTCCTAGTATTTTCTATATTTTTTTGTAAATTAGGTGCTGCTAAGGTACTACGGGGGAGTTGCGCAAAGTACTAGAGATGCCTTGGAAGATGCCTATGTATTTTTATTTGTTTTACTGTTATTGACCGGCAGTCAGTGTGTCCCAGCATTTTTTTAACAAGCGATATTTCAGTTATTGGAAACACTAAGAAATTAACAAAGCGGTATATTTCAGGATCTCGAATGGGCTTTCACATGATGCCTTTGAAATATTTTTTACTGTTCAACCCCTTAAAATTCACCCTTTTATTTCCAAATAGCACCCCCTATCGGTATCGAGAGCCACGACAAAGGTCCATAATCAGTTTACGACTTGACATCAACGAGTAAGCATTGATAATGCCAAGTGAGACCTTGGCGAAACATCCAAAGGATTGTAATATCTTTTGGAATCACTTCGGTGTCCGTCCGTCCATCCGTGTCACAGGCGATTTTCTCTGAAACTATTCGACGTAAAAATTTGAAATTTAGCACAGAGATAGAGTGTGGTTGCCCAATTATCGACGCGGAGGATAAAAAGTTGAATTTTGATTCTGGGAGTGAATTTCTGTGGGTTAATTGAGAAATGGGAAAACATTTTTCAATGGCATCATGTAAGGTATCAAATGAAAGCTTATTGAAGTATGAGTTCAACAATATATTATGATGTTTTTTTATTAATTTTTTTAAACATTTTTCGGGAAAAACGCTTAAAAATTGCTGTCCCCCACCCTTATCACCAAAAAGGATCGTTCAGAAATATCTGAAAAAAATCATGAGCATTGAGAATTAGGTGTAGATTGAACCAAAATTGCCAGAATTGAAAAATTCTGGCGCTATTCATTATTATAAACAATTTAGTTGTTTAGTCCCTTATAACTGCTAAAACATTGGTTTTGGAGAAAAAGTTTTTCAACAAAAAATATTTCTAACGATGTAAGGAACAACTTTTGATCTTACATGTTTTTCAATGCTCCGCGCATACGCGATGTGATACGGCGTTTTTGTCGTCGGCTGCGGGTATCGCGGCAGATTTGCGGAGATCGGACTGATGGCACGGAACACTAACTATAAAGAGTCTAGAAATAAGAGAGATTTAATCATGACAACGATGACCTTCGACGCCCTTCGACGGCCCATTGGGCGATCTGCATCCTAGTTCTTTAAACCCCGTAGCTACCTACTATTACATACAATAATATTTAAAAAAAGATAAATGAACATAATCACCTGAATCATCAAGTCCACTCGGTATCGCTGACCAATCACGTATCAATCAAGGCCTCTCCTCCAGCTTCAACTCCCAAAACATCGTGACGTCATTGGAACTACGTATATGTGGTATAATTAGTAATAAACTAAACAAGAAATTTTAAACAAATCCTGAGTATTTACATGCTCACCAAGACCGTTTTGTGGTCTGTGCTTTTCAATATATTCGAGGGAGAACCAGGCTGTGAGACATACTTAATTTTCTAGTCAGCAACGTGTGATATAACTTCGTCTTTTTTTATCTCAAGATGAAGGCTCAGTGTTTATACTTATTTAGTGTTTTATTGTGGTGTACTTTAGCGGTAAGTGCTTTTCGATTAGTGTGGAAGAAACTTAGTTTATTAGAGTATATTCTTTGGTTTTTTCGATTTTTATCTCAAACCTAGTTTTCAAGTTCTGTTTGGCCATTGAAACTTATTTATAGTGTTTTCATTTTCCGAGTTTCTTCTCGCTTTATCATCGACTTATTGTTCCGGTACAACACTAAGAGTTTTATGAAGAACATGGCGATATAAATAATATGTATTCTTTACATTAATAGGACTAAATTCGTTTAAGCGACTTTGTATTAAATTCCAGGACAAGTGGTGAACTAGAAATTTCTAATATTCATTGAACATCTTTCTTAGGTCTATACAAACCTCTTGTATAATTCTTTAAGGTAAATATTTGCGAAAATCCTGATATTTTTGCAGTAATCCAATGCTTTTACCAAATAATAATACGCATTTGCTTTTTTGCTGAACCTTCATTGTACGTTAACTTCGTTCTTATGTAATAAATTATCCTTCCTAAGGTGAAAACTTTTCAACAACGGGATCTGGAAAATGTATCCGCCATCCATATGTTTGTAAAGCACGTGGTTTATCATAAAAAATCGCTAATATTAACAGGCGTTTCCATGAATTTTCCAGATAAAATTTATAACTGGGCGAAAGTGATTTTGCAAGTTCCAGTGGAGCATTTGGAGAGTATTTCTGTAAAGGAAAGAACGCCTACATGGATTTCATAAAGTTTGGAAGTTTTGAAAAAATATGAAGTTATCTGAAAGTATAAATAGCGTCTGTATTATGATATCCAGTCAGCTGTAAACTTAAATTACAATTATAACAGCCGGATTTTTAAACTAACAAAAATTCTGCGAGATTTTTTTCCAGTAGCTGCAGTAATTGTAATAATGAAAGCTATCTTTGGCTCTTCCAACCAGATTCACAATTATTAGAAGCGGTATAATTTGACAATTAACGGTTAAATTGACACGTGTAAGAATAAGACAACTAAGTTTGGTATTTGAATTTATTTCTTAGCTTTTCGCAATATTTTGACTTCATAGAGTTCCTAAATCCACCCACTTACAACTTAAATCACTAGTTAACAAATCTGGCCGATCACGAGGCTGTTGATGTTTACAGGCATCTGTTTCCTATCGATACATTCTACTATGTGTTAAATTCCATGCTATTTTATGGGATTATAAAACCCATTCACATACCGCAATCCCACGCTCTTTTAAACAAAGTATTTATATTTGACCATAACTTTCAGGTGGTAGAAAACAGAATATCACGTGATATAGGTGCCCAAAAATCCTCGGATTTGTTTAAAATTTGACTTAAAATAGTGTTTTACTAATAATTGAAAATAGAATAATTTGTTTAATCCTTGGAATATTCGAAAAGGATTTTCTCCTGCAAGCATTTTTACGTTTTTTATTTTTTTTTTGAGTTTTATGCTAAATGCAGCAATTCTGTTGCTAGTTCCCTGCTGGCAACCAATAAATTTTAAGTCAATTTTTTTTCTACACTAAAACACAAATTCTTAAAAATTCTTGAGTGATCTACCTGAAATGCAAGTTTAAATTAGACAAGTCATTGTTCTGATTAGTAAAAAAGCTGATTTTATAAATAATACATTAATAAAACAAAAAGTAGATATTTATGGCCAATATGGGACAAAAACCCAGAAATACAAATTCCTGTTATTTAATTTTGAAATTGACGGCTTAAGACTTATAACAATTTTAATACCCATGAAAATTTAAATTTTCTTATCGTAACTGCCGCTTTCATAACTCATTGTAAACCTATTATTTTTTGTTATTTTTAATATCAGTTTGTTACATAAGAATTTTTTTCTATAGCGAAAATCCTTATTATTTACTAAAACAATCTTTTTTTGAAAACACAATGGAATTATGCCACATTTTTTTTTATTTCATAGCACATAAGAGCTCTATTAGAAAAACTTATCCCCGTTCCAAGATAAAAATCATTTGGAAACCAATCAAATCGCTGAAATATCAGAATAATTCATTAGTTTTTAATGACGACTTATTAACAATGACAGGGCAAAAACTTATCAAAACATAACTGATTAACTAGTACTTAATTTTAAACCTTCTTAGTGGATCTGAACATAGAATTTTTAATGATCAAATTTTTGAATGTGGTCAAATTTTAAACAATATTCATAAAAATTAAAAAAGCGCACTACTAATTGAAAACTCCACCGAATTGCATTATTCAGCCCCCCCCCCTCTCCCAAAACAAAATCCTGGATGCGCTACTGATTTGTGCAATATTATTAACATAAATATTTATTGAAAAGGCACAATGAGTGAACAATTCCAGTCTAAGCAAACCTTCTTTCGGAAATTAAAATTGATTTCTTTGTTGCAGGTCCCCTTAAATGAAAACGGCAAAAAACTAAAAGTCAGGACGAAATTCATTCCAAAATTCAATCCTAATACGTGCACAGGAATGGGAATCTGCAACGACACGCTCACATATCCAGTCAACACAATTCACAAACTCGTAAAAAGGAAGAAATACCTACCACTCTTCAGCAAAGTATCCTTGATAGAACCAGCTGATGAAATGCCCATCCCTATGTTCAGGGACGCTGAACCAGACAATCTCTGCAGGACGAAAACGGTCACCATCTTTCCCAAGGCAGCCTATGACTTGCATTCCAATGAGCTGAGATTCATCGTGAATATTCAGGATTTCGAGCAGAGTTTAGTCTACGAAACTTGTGTGTAAGTTTTGACGCAATATTTTGTTGTGTATATATATCTTTGACGCAACATTTATTTTGTGCGTGTAACTTTGACGCAATATCTTTGTGTATATAAATATGATATTGACGTAAGATTTTGTGTTTGTATATAACTTTGAGGCAATATTTTTGTGTATTTAACTCTGACGCAACATTTTTTTGTGTTGAAGTTACAAAAATACCTATATGTGGCTGTGGTTCTCACTGACTTGAACAAAAAAATTGCTCATGCAGTTTATTGGTAATAATGATTACAAGCATTCTAACTCTATTATTTCTTCTTACAGAGACGAAAATAAAGAATGCATCGACAAGCAGATCCTGCCCTACGATTTCCAGACCCTCTGCAAGCAAAAATTCAACGTTGTACGACTGGTGGCTCTCACAAGAAACGGAAAACTGGAGTACGGCAAATTTTTAGTACCTAGTACGTGTGTTTGTAGCTACTTCAATGCCTTTAATTCCGATATAAACAATGTTCTTAGGTAGAACTTTATTTTGTAAGAGTATACACATTAGGATTGCTAGGGGCGAATTGAGTAGTGTTCGTACTCATCGTGAACATGTTGAATTTATATATTTCTTTCGATTTCTTATAAAAAGACTATTTTGTTTATAATGTAGATATTTCTAAAGTAAAAATTGTTCGCATGTTCATTTTTAAAAGACTGAGAAAGTTAAAAGTAAATTCGTCCAAACGTTTAAAGTTGCTTGCTCTATAGGAGATACAGTGACAGAACTGCAAAAATGTTTGATATGATAAAAGTTATATATTTTTGATAAATTTAAATAAATCAAAAGCCTACGTTGTTTGATATGTTGTTTGTTTGTATATCAGTATTTATTTAATTTATTTTTATTGTATAGGTATTGATTTTGTACTTGAATATTTTTATAATAAAAAGGATACCAGAAACTTTTTGTGTTTTAATTGTTAGGTATTAAGTTACTACTAGATAAAGAAATATTAGCGGATGTTCTGCTTGGTATAGGAGATACCGCTGATTAAATAAAATGGTATGTAAAAACTGGGTCATCAAAATATTTTTTTAACTCGAACAGTTTGTACGATTTTCTGGAGTGAGCCATTGTCAAACCTTAACGAGTTATATATTTTTGGAACTCCCAGAAAATTTTCTATCGAAGAAAGTAATAGGCGCTTAAATTCGATATGGTGTAGGAGATTCAGCTACGTAAATAAAATGTATTGTAAAAATTAGGTCATGAAAACTAAAATTTTTACCGTACCTCATTTTATAGGAATTTCTGGACCGAAGCGTTTACCGAACCCTAACAAGTTATGTATTTTTGGAATCCCGAATAAAGTAATGCGGAAATTCGACAGTATAGGAGATGCAGTTGACTAAATAAAAGGTTTTGTAAAAATTTGGTCATGAAAACTAAATTTCTCTACCGTAATTCAGTTTATACGAATTTCTGGACTGAATCGTCTACCAAATCGTAACAAGTTATGTATTTTGGGAATCCCCTGACAATTTACTATCAAACCCAATCAAAACTCGAGGCAATTCGATACAGTATGGGAGATATACTTAAGTAAATAAAAAGTTGTGTAAAAATATGGTTATGAAAGCTAAATTTTTTTACTGTTATTCAGTTTATACGAATTTCTGGACTGTATCGTTTACCAAATCTGAACAAGTTACATATTTTTGGAATCTCCAGAAAATTTCCTCTTCGATAAAGCAATACTCGAGAAAATTCGTTATGGTATAGTATATATAGGCTCAATACAAAAAAAGATTTTGTAAAAACCAGGTCATGAAAACAAAATTCTTTACCGTTATTCAGTTTTTACGAATTCATAGACTGAATCGTTAAGACCTTACCAAGCTAAATACTTATTTTTGAAATATCCGGAATATTGATATAATAAAATACTTGTACAACGACGACATAACCGTACTATACATAGGAAATCAAAATAAATAACAAACTTTTTTATATAAATATAAAGTTATTTGGAAATGCCAAGTACTTTTATTTTTTTTTAAACCAGTTTATTTTTCTTGCTAGGCAGATGTCGGAAAAAAAGTTCTGAAATCATTAGGTAATTTAAATATGAACACATAATAAATTCCCAAAATATTAGTGTAAGACTTCATGTCCCAGTCATAATAATTCAGTCATTGATGAGCTTATTTTAAAAACAAACAATACTATTACTTCCATGTTATGTTTCGTTTAAGCGCTTTTTTATGGCAATTTTGCAATATTTTTAAGTATTCCAGATTAAAAACACCACGCGAGGGCGTTGGACCTTATTCTTTTGAATAAATTATTTTTTAAAAAACTAAAAAAACCTCTTTTTTGAGTAGCGCACTAAAAGGTTAATTTTTTATTGTCGACTTTATGAGAAAGTACCAGTACCAGTACATTTGCAGTGGCAGTTTACCTTTAAATAACGATTTTATGTCTTTTTAGCTTCGCGTGGATTAGGGCATTTAAATTTTTGAGCCACCCTGTATGTACTATATCAAATTTTTGAATGGCAATGCTATTTTCTCACGATGCAGAACTTTTTATAAAGATAAAGACACAGTTTTTTTTTTCAAAAAATCAATAATAAAAATTTTTCCATTTCGAAGACACGCTGTATATTTTTTTAGTGAAAAAAAAACATATTATTGTATTGTCACTGGAATTGCATAAGTTTTAAATCAATGCGACAATTAGAGATGGGTGCAAAATGAGTTGTAAGATTCCATTACAATGGTTAAGAAGTTACATGTCAAATTAATAAAAGCGTAGTAAAAATACACAATTTACACAATACAATACAAATTTTTATATGGAAGAATTCAATAAATATCTAAAATTAATACATATAAGTACAGGTTTGGTAAAAAGCATCTTTAGTTCAATAGTTTTTTTCTGGATGAGCAGAGAAACAGAAAAGCTTTGATAATGTGTTCTCCCAGCTGACAGAACTCCAAAAATTATCCAAATAACCATATAAGAGAATTCACTTTCGGACTTCCGAATTCCTGAAATGATTGCCATTCTTTCAAAACACTCAAAATCTATTTTAAAAAATCTAAACAAACTTATAGGATTTAAATGAAGTGATTCACGAATACGCAGTCCATATATCTTTTTAAATGAGAGCAATTTTCACTAATTGCGTGGAAAATATACACATAGCAAAAAATAGATTGAGATCTTAAAATAAAACGGCTTAATTTTTATTTTTACACTTCGTTGTAACTATAGACTTCGAATCCTTAAAAAGTTTAAGATAGTGTGTCATTTATACAAAGAAAATTTCTCTAAATATATATTTTTTAAATAAATCGACTTTAAGAAAGCACGAAAAACGGAGCAACTTATGTATATTATCTCGGATTTGCGTTCATTGAAACTTGTTCTATATATCGGTTTAGTGATTCTGAAAAAAATTGCGAACTTCCATACATACGGTTAAAACAATGTATCCTCTACTATATTCCATGGAATCAAAATTATATATAACCAATATTTTTTACCAACATCTCTGGTAAATTTAGTCTGCTCAGTTAGGTTCTGTGTCTGGCGCAAGCAAAGCCGCGGGCACTAGCTAATATATACTAAAACCTTCCCGAAAGACTGCTTTCCAATATACCCATATCCCAGAGGATAAACAACTGTTTTTAAATGAATTAAAATATCAATTTTTCATTTTATAAACAGAAATGGGGCCATAAATATATTATTTGGCACAAAATTTAATAATCACCGTAAAACGACATATATATATATATATATATATATATATATATATATATATATAATCTTACTTACTAGACAAGCTGACAAAATAAGAAATAAATAAATTCATATACCATAATTAACAATACCAATAAAATAATTGTTATAATTGTCAATATTTTGAATCAGTCACTGCATTTAAACAATTTTTTTAAGATTAAAATCTAAAATTACCTAGTAATTATTTGGCCGATGAAAAACTCTATATACTTAATTTCCTGAAAGTAATTGTCCAATTTTCAATATAATAAACGTCACTTTTACAGACACAAACAATATTAAATTACCTGTTATTATAAAACTATAATAATCTTATTTGTTGGATTTTGACAGTAAGTACGTTACCCTAGATTTCCGTATTCCACAAAAGAAAATTGTTAAATATCTATTACCACATTTTTTGCAATTTATATAGAATACTTGCGTTTCTCATATAAAACAAAATAAAATTAGATGCAAGACCAAAATTTGTTGCTTGTCATAATAGATACATCCATATTTTCATTTTAATAAATATGTATAAGCAAGAAATAAACAAAAAATCGCTATTTCACAGTGAAAGAAAGCTTATTTATCTATGAAAATCTAAAATAAAAACGTTGGATTTATAGGTGTTTACCTATTTGCGTTTTCTATAAATTTTGAGCAGGATATGAAAATGATTTATTTTCTCACTATATAAAAATAAGCGTTTTATTTCAACTTGTACATATATTATTATAAATAAAGTGGGAAAACGTTTTAGGCATGAACAAGTTAATTTTAAAACGTAGGAGACCTATTTTCTTTAAACTATGCTTAAAAGAAAGTCGATTGAACACTATTTTTTCCTTAACAAGCTATATGTTTTGTTTTACCTCAACACAGTATTTTGTAAATTCTAGATAGATCCTTTAACAAAACGTTAACGAGTGTTATATTTTTGAAATCTCCACAAAATTTGCTATCGGAAAAAGTAATACTCGCAAGAATTCGCCTTTGGTTTGAAGATACAACTGATTTTTTTTTAATGGGGTTACAAAAATTTACAGACACAAATGCGGCATGGTATAAGACCATAGTATAAGACATACAGCGACTAACCTTTCAGGAAATCCTCAATCTATGGTAATTTTGGATAGAATCCTAAGCAGTCCTGAGCAATTTCTGCCAAAGTATATAAGCAAGCTTTCTTAGAGAGCAGGATTATCTTGCTAATACTAAAACATACTGTAAACCGAATCAAATCAACATTATTAAATTTAATTTTAAATTATTTAAAATTTTCTGCAAATTATCGATTGGATAACGATCTAAAAGCACTGCCACTTGTTAAAAGTAACTTAAGGAAAAAATATGGGTAATCTTTTTGCGAGTTTTTTTGCCATTTCTCTCCTTTCAAATACCGCAACTTTTTGAAAGTGCACCAGCCGCGAATTACTGCTATTTTTAATATGCCCCTTTTACTTTTACCTATTTATTTCTGGTTCAGATATTTTTATAAACCTATAAAATATTATAAGTCCCTTTAAAAAATGAAGCAATTGCTGTTAAAAATGCGGAACTTGATAAACCAAGTGATAACAAAAAGAAATTGTCTATAATGCAGCAGGATTGCTGCTGCAGTGGACTGCAGACTTACGTAAATAATTGATTAGGTTGTTTTGTAAGATTTGAAAAGAATTTCAAATGAACATAATCACTAGGCAACCGACTATACATACAAAGTTCATCTAATCCATTCTCAAGGTAATAATTGGTGCTAAATACATAGAAGCCTATCATTAAAAAAGAACCTGCTTGGCCAGAACATTGCATACACCACACAGTTCTTTTTTCAAAGGCGAAGCTGTGAAATAAAAATAAAAATGAAAGTTGTTCTGGTCTGCAGGATAGGACAGATTCCTGAGGCCAGCCGCGTTTTTGTTATTTTCCACTAGGTTCAGTAATATTAATTTATTTTAATCATTTCATCCGGTTGATTCCGAAACTAAACTGAAAACAAGTGCTTAGTTTGTTTTTTACTTATAATAGGGTAAGTGCAAAAACTTCTACTAAAATTTATTATTAAAAATGTACTTAAATGTGAGATAATGTTATCGACATAAAGTCTAGAATGGTTGCCAAAATATCTCGGGTCAATGACGTGAAAACATGTTGTTTCCGTGACAGTAAAAAACCCAGAAACTATATGGCTTAGCATAAAATAATTATGTAAAAAATATAAAAATAAACTAAAATTCTAAAGTCAACAAAATTTATTTTGAACACAACGTCTGTGGGTTAGGCCAATATTATCTTATTTATAATGGATTCACATTTATTTTTTTCCCTATCTACTCTTTAAAGACGTGACTTTTATTAAATGCCATTTAAAAAAATACTTTTTAAACCTTTTCGTTTTATTTACCCCACATTGTTGTTTTCAGACTTCAAACATGCCTTTGACATTGTACTCTGTATCTGATGGACCCCCATCGCTAGCTGTACGACAGTGCCTAAAATATTTAGGGGTGGATTATAATTTGGTTAATGTTGATTTTGGACTTGGGGAGCACATGACCGAAGATTTTGCCAAGGTGATGAAAACGATATGCGAATTTTTAATTGTAAAAACCTACCTACTTTTAAAGATGACTCATTAACAATGAAGGGAAAAAAGCGTTTCCAAACCTAACTACTCAACTAGCAGATCTTAATTTGAACTCCAACTAAATCTTCAAACTTTTTAGTAAATCCCATGATATACTTTTATAATTCCTTCATATATTTCCTCTTGTAGAAAAACCCACAAAAGGAAATTCCAGTACTCGATGATGACGGGTTTCAACTGGGAGAAAGGTAAGACAATCTATCATAAAAAACTATACTAAAAATTATAATTACATATTTATTATAAACTAGCTTTCGCCCGCGACTTTGACCCCCTATTTCACACACTTAGCGTTTGAAGATCCATGTTTACATAAACTTATTTTCATATTTTTAGATGTAGAATCTGCCCTTAAAATTTCTTAACATCTTTTTGTAACATCCTGTATAAGAAACCTAGGTGCAAAATTTTAAGTTTCTAGACCCAGAGCGGTGTGGGCTGTGCGTTGATACGTTAGTCAATCAGTCAGTCAGTTTCTTCTTTTATATATAGAGAAGATTAATGCCGCTTTATTTTCAGCAATGCCATTCTGCAATACATAGCTGACAAGTACTCGACAGACCAAACTTTGTACCCCAAAAGTCTTCAGGAACGTGCTCTAGTCAACCACCGTCTGTGTTTCAATCTATCAACGTACTATAGATACATTTCTGAGTATGTGGTAAGTCACGTTAATTTAATCTCTTTTATTGGTCAACTGCATAACGGATTTGCAGTCAATTTCTTTTCCAAAATATGATCTCCACCCAGATCTATTTTATTTAAATTTGATACGTATTATTTTTTAGATGGCACCTATCTTCTTTGATTACCAAAGAACACCACTAGGTTTGAAGAAGACCCATATCGCGCTGGACAATTTTAATACGTACTTTAGAACGACGGGTACTAAGTATGCTGCTACTGGTAAGTACTTGACAGTCGTGTGCAGAACATCTTAAACATTTCTACGCCGTCTAAACTAAGTTGACATATTTCATATCAATATCCCACTTCTGAAAATTATTTTATTAATTTTTATTCATGCACCATTATTCTTTAATTTTTTTTTCTTTAAGATCACGTTACCATTGCCGATTTTCAACTAGTCACAGCCACAATGTGCCTAGAAGCCATCGATTTCGACATTTCCAAGTATCCGTTGGTACAACGATGGTACACAACGTACAAGAAAGAATACCCAGAGCTCTGGGCTATTGTGGAGGAAGGAATGAAAGAAATTAGCGCCTTTGAAAAAAACCCTCCTGATTTAAGTCATATGGAGCACCCAATTCACCCTGTCAGGAAGAACACATGAAACTGTATTTTTTTAATTCCTTTTATATTATAATGCACTCCATTTTAATATGGCCCTTTTTAATGGGATACTTTAAATAAAACACTTTTTCTAAGCAAAAAAGAAATTTATTAATAACATTGATATCTAAATTGTATACAATAAAAACATCGATCATGACGTAACATAGGCGAAAAACATCAATATAATAACAATTATACAAGAAAAAACAGCTATAAAATATATAGAATATTTCGCTTCACGATATTTTACATGACAAAGTATGCAAAGAAATATTTTTTGGCTACAATAAGTAGGCTTGAGTAAGACATTCAAGAAAAATAAAACCAAGAACAATGTAATATAAATACACTTACCAAGACTATTCTTTCGCGTCTAAGCTCGTTTTAGGCGTCAAAATTCAAACTTCACTTGTCAGATTGAGACATAGGGCGTCAGAAGCAGCTTATGGGCGATAAAATGACTCAAATGTTACAATTTTATTTTTTTTACTTTTTCCTGACATATATTCGCTCATTTGAAATCACGGTTTTATTTTTCCAATAAACAAAAGGAAAATGAAAGTGTTTTTACCGCAAAAAAGGGACCAAATGGTCTTATAATTATTATTTTTTCTTCAGAGAAATATTTTTATATAAAATTATATTTATTATACAAAACTAGTGGATACCCAGATATGTTAGCCTAAGGATACTGGTGTATAAAAGATATAGAAATTTGGTTTGGTGCGCACTAGTTTTAGTTGTTTTTTGCTTTGGCCCCTCTTTTGCACTATTGGGAGTTTTTTCTTCATATATAATTACAAAATATGTCTTTATATTGCACTGATTCCCATATGTAGTGTTACGAACAAGCCATAATATTTTAAGAAAATGGTGAAAATAGTTAATAATTTTTTATACGGTGCGGTTCCAAAATTTGCAATCACCTAAAACGATATTCGCAGGAATTCGCCCTAATTTAGAAGATATATAAAAAAAATTTAAGTGAAGTGATAAAAACTCATTTTTTTTACCTTAATACAGTTTTTACCATATTCTGGACAGAATCCTTAACGAAACCTTAACGAATTACACATTTTCAAATGTACCGATATCATTATTGGGGCAGGCAGCAGTTATTCTTTGACATAACTCCAAAAAAGAGTTTGGCTGTGTTATATACGAGTATACTTCTTGTTTTAGATAGCCCCATGAAAAAAGTCCAGGGGTGTTAAATCGGGCGACCCGGCAGGACATCTGGTAGGACCTTGACGACCAATCCAACGATCGGGGGAGGCTATAATTCTTGAAATACTTGAAGAGAATCCTAATGAACTTCTTTTTCTATTTAATTTTTTTTTCAAAATGGCGCCCAGCCGCCATCTTGAATTGTAAAAGTGTGAAATTTATTGCTATTATTCATATTGTCATTGTAATTTTTTTTTGTTTACCGGGGATCATTTTCGAGCCGCACTTTATAAAAAATTATCATCACTCTATCTCGAGTTGATTTGTAATGGTGTTTACGTGACCATTATTCTTAAAATATATGTTTAACTAATTCCAGAACACTCTGTATGATCATATAATAATTATAACAAAAACAATTTTAAAAATTATAAGAAAATTAAACATATTTGGTCACTATTTTGCGATTCTAGTGATATTTATCCAAGTGATTTATATATCAGGGTGAATTCCTTGCAAGAGTAATGCTTCCGCCTTGATTCACCCAGAGTTTCTAACACCGTCGCGGCGGTGTTAGAAACCATCGACGTGTTAGAGTGTCATGGACTCGTCGATGGTTCTCCATCCTCTCCACTAGACAAAAAGGACAGAAATCATTAAAATCGGCAACACGGCAACCACAAGCTCTATTGGCACGGTGGAAAAGAAACGTCAACTATTTCAATCTCTGAGTGACATTGGCTAAAGCTACTGCGAAAGCTTGAAGAGCTGAAAAGGGGTATTGGAAGTCTAGGGTGTAGGCGTTGCCGTCTATTCTCCCAAATTGCATAACCTACAACAAAGTAAAAACGGTAGGAATTATGCGGGTCGTGTTTGGCAACGTTGCAGGTTGTACACCTGGTGACCGTTCCAACTTTCATGTTTACAAGGAAATGCAATGCACATCTGAAAGTTGGAGGTGTCGCCAAGTGTACAGGGTGTCCAGTTTACGACACTTTTGCAGGGTATCTCGGTTATCTTTAACTATCTTTAAAGATAACCGAGATACCCTGCAAAAGTGTCGAAAATTGGACACCCTGTACATAAGCAACCGCGGTGGAGTTAGTGTATTAGTCAGGTTTGTAATATATCTTTTATTGCAGTAACACAAAGTACTACTTACCTGTTTCCCTCTAAACTCGATTTGGAAATTTTTAGCAGATTCTTGCGTCACTCTTCCCCCGAAATCCAACTGATACACTTGACTGTTCTCGTTCCACATCGGTGCCTTGTTATGCATCACAAACTCCCTCCTTTGAGGCGTGTTTTGGTTGTTGTTGCAACAACTACTCCCGTTTGGCTCTATCTTCCCCCTCTTCAACTGAAAAACATCAAATTTATTCTTAAGGTAGGCATTTTTAAAAGCTTTGATCGCATTCTTTATCATAGAATAGATCAGTGAATAGATCAGTCAGAAAACAATAAAATAAGGAATATGCATGGGTAATGACAGGCACAGACTTCAGCAGAATTATGGTTAGGAAGGGCCATACTTAACTCGACCACGTAGAACACGAAAAACTCTCAGTTTTTCCATATCTATACGGGAAATATTTTTTTTCTTCGATTTTTAGCGATTGCTAAATGATCACGTGCAAGCTTTCGGGAAAAAATTCACAAAAATTGAGCGAGATTTATCACCATTTAAATCAGATGGTAATATATGGAGAAAAGTACGTTCTATAACATATTCGAAATTCATATCGATAACTCTGTCACCAAAAAAGTTGCACTGTCGTGAAGATGATTTCACATTATCGCATTTGGCGTTCATATTAGTTCATTATCTCTATCAATGTAAGTTTTATATATGTATATTTACTATGTGCCTACTATAACTTTCTACTATTAAAAGATACATATTAAAGAAAAAAAATTCCAAAATCCTGACCGACACCGACCGAAAAATCTGGTTATACCGATCGAACCAGTCATTTTGTCACTCAGACGATATCAGAATCAAATTCTGCATAGAATTTTACGTTAGTATGTATATTCTTAGGATAATTAATTAACTTTTCGTATCTATTTCACGCGGTCAAAATAAACCTAAAAAACTGCCATTTTTCGATAAAAATTTAATACCTACCCCTTATAAAAATCGGAAAAATTTTCATTTCTCAGATATCGACAAAAATCTTTGAATACACTAATTTGGCCACGTAGAGTACGAAGAAACAGTCAGTTTTTCCATATCTGTACGGGAAATATTTTTTTCGTAAATTTTTAGCGATCTCTAAATGATCGGGGGCCAGCGTTTGGGAAAAAATTCACACAAAATTAATCGAGATTCATCACCCTTCAAATCGGGTTAAAGTCTATAGAGAAAAGTACGTTTTATAACATATCCAAAATTTATATTGATATCTCCGCCACCAAAAAAGTTACACTGTCGTGAAGTTGATGTATGTTTTAGTGATTTTTTTTTCTATTATTCCATTAAGCGTTCATATTAGCTCATTATCTTAGTCAATGGAAGTTTTATATATATTTACTATACGCCTACTATAACTTTTTATATAATAAACTTTTAATTTTAAATTCGTTCCTTCTAGAAAAAAATCGACTGCGCCACTGAATTCTATGCAAAAAAAACTATATAATAATCGGTTTTTATCTTACCGATAAGGTAAGGTAAGGTACTCTTTCTACTTAAAATACCTTTTGTCTCAGCTGCGACTTTTGAAACGTCTCTAAGTCCTTGTAATTAGTACCATTGAAAATTTCGTCCCCGGAAGCGTTTACTTCATCATCAGAACTTTCCTGGTTTTTGTACTTCCGCCTCAAAAAGGGAGAGTTCATAATTTTTCTACGAATCGGAGATGCGGACTGAGGCCTAAAGCCTAAAAAAATCGGTAAGAAAATAACACTAAACTGGTATTTAATAAATTTTTTAAATATTGCTGAAAAAAGTCTGAAAGCTTACCTTTTTTACTCGGTGCAGGAGACGACGGCGAACTCCTCGGCAACCGCGGTGAACTAGGTGGAGTCGTAGACTTACTAGAGTCATCCTCTCTTAACCTGGTTATCAGTTTTTCTAAATTTACTAAGGCTTGAGTGTGAATAGGTATCGCGTTTTTTTCAGCAACCAGTTCGCCATCCCCGTTTTTAGATTTACCTTAAAAAAAATATGTTTTAAGGTGAAGATTATTTCACCCAAAAATACCATACCTCTCCCATTTTTGTTACTATCCTTTTTCCTTCTCATAAGTGGCGATGAGAAGAATTCCTTGGCAGTAGATTTCTTATTAATATTAATATTATTACTATTCTTTTTACTAATATTACTGGTACTATTAACATTATTATTTAACCTCTCCTGATTTTTAATCACTTTTTTCTGATCCTGTGGTTGCTCAATGGGCTCATTTTGTTCAAGAATTTTTTTCTCTGTCAGTACAAAATTAGGGCTAGCACTACTATGAAAAATATCACTAGAATCTAGACTCTTCGATTTGCCGAAATTTTTTAGTTGAGAGTTCATTTTTACGTTTGGTTTGTGACGTAGTCTACTTTGGCGCTTTTTATTTCCATCTTTGTCGTTATTTACTAATATCAACCTAAAAACAAGCAATAACTTTATCTATCGTGTTATAAATTTTGATATATAATATTCTCTAACTCAATCAAAATGTTTGCACAGGATATCGCCTCGTATTCAAAGATATAAATGATTTAAAATAACTTTTTATAATGAAGTGACAAAATTTCTCTCATAACTTAATTCAGTTTTGACCTAATTCTAGACAGAATGTTTAAAGATACTTTAACAGGCTATACATTTTTGAAATCTCTAGAAAATTTGCTATTAGCTAAAGTAATATTCGCTGAAATTCGCCTCAGAATATTAAGGTTTTCGTATTTTTAAGATATACTTAATTAACTTTACTGTTCCAGTATTCATATCCTACATTTTCTGTCGAACCCTGTACGAACCTTTTATTAGGTGCATCTCCCCTACTGAGACACGATAATCGAAAACTGGGCGGCACCATTTGGGCGTCCACCATATCCAGGTACCCAACACTGCAACTCCTCGTCATCAAGCCTGTCGCTTCAAACATTGTAGGTATCCCTAAAAGGTAATAAGAATTACTCAAATTACAACTCCCTAGATCATTGTTATCCATTAACTCACGAGTTTTTTCTTCTAAAGGCTTGGATCTGTGCCCCTCATCTTCCGTTTTCTGTGGCATTTTTGAAGCCGTTTTACTGGAGCTGGCTTCGGCATTCGACTCGGTAAATTTGGACGAAGATTCAAGCTCGGTTTTTCTTAGCGCTATGGGTTTTTGATCATTGTTGTTTATGTTAAAGCTGACGGAAATATCGCTTCTGTTGTTGTTCTGTTCGAAATTAGGCTTAACCTAAAAATAAGTTACGAAATGTTTAGTTATATAACTAGCAAAATAAGTTTTATAACATGTATATACCTGCTATATAACATGTTTATGTTATATAGCAATTTTTTCCAACTTGCCTGTAAGCTACTGGTACTGTTGGTTGAGTATGATATAATGGTGGGTGCTGATGGCCTATCAAAGATAATATCACTGGGTGCTACTGCATTTTTAGGAGACTGGAGAGCTGGAACCGACACGTCACAGCAGATGGGTGAAATGGCATGCTTTTGGTTCTGACCTCCTGCTTTACCTACAAAAATACGTCATTTAAAATTACGAAAATTTCCAACTTCTTTACTTACCTAGTGGACCAATAAAACTTGTAGAATTTTGGCTATTTGTTGGACGCAACAGATTTTGTGGACGGGCGTGGTCTCGGTCTTCGATTTCCACAAAGGAACATTTTTCTTCAAAATGACTTTCACCGTTACCGTTACGGGTACTGTGACTACACATTGCTTCACTAGTGAGATAGGACTTTTGTTTATTTAAAGCGCTGGTTCTTGGAGACATTGGCGCTATTGGAAGGCAGTGGTCCATACTCATTCGTCTTAGAAAAAAGTAATTATTATATTTATATATACAGGTCCAAATTTCACTAATCTACTTTAATTATTAAATAACTGTCCAAGAAATCTTCCCTACCTAGAGCTCTTTGATTTTTCCTCTGGAACAGGTGGCATTTGCTCTTCTTCGTCTTCACTAAACAAATTTGGATTGAAAGATGGGTCGGGTCCAACTGGAAAATCGTCCCTCAACTCAGTCATAACTAAAAAAGGATAATTGAAAGCTTTGGGTTTGGTTGGGTTTTCTAACAGCTTTTACCAAATTCTGGACAGAATTTTTTACAAACCCTTACCTAGAGTCATCTGACGCGGCTGCAAATGAAGCAATGACGTCTTATAGGTAACTTGGCCTAAATTGGCAGGAACTACGCTAGCTAGGCCATGGATTTTGAATTTTGTTCCCCATATATTAGATGTTACTTCCACTAAGTGTACTTGCTAAAAAAATTCCTTTTTTAGAAGAAGAAAAACAAGCAATGGGAAAAAGATTTAATTTACGCATTTATCTCAAAAGTTCAAACAAGATTAACGAATCCACATTTTAGTACCTCTGGTAACGTATCCACATAACTCAAGTCATCTTGTTCCAACTCCATATCCGCCCTATAATGCCACGTGGCACGATCACTTCTCTCGCTATACGAATTCTTGTGTTTTTTCTTTTTCTTCCTTTGCATTCGGGGCGACCCAGCACAGCCATCTTCCTTGTCTGACTCTGAACTATCGGTAAGCCCTCCACTGGCATTGGCAGTTGAAGAACTTGAGGAACTCTTCGAGTCTGATGGCGACTGATGATGTTGGTATTCTGGCGGATAGTGATAAAAGAAACAGTAACAGAAGGTATTTCTTTATGTCTAAATAGTCAGAAATTGGTATTGCATTGGTACATGACACTCACCTTCGACTTGAGGATCAAAAATCACAAACTCTGGACGAATTTTGCTGGTTCTTTTTCCTTTCAGAAGTGGGACGAGTCCACCAAGGTATTCCAAGTAGAGGGTGTAGCACGTGCCAGAAGATATATTGCCGTCTTCGTCATGCCTTATCATAGTGCAATGCAGTCTTACTGAACCTGTCGGAGGTCTGGATACAAATTCTCTTAGTGCACTGGGTTCCGGGACGCAACACTAAAATGTAATGAGAGAGTATAAAGAAAATCCTTAAAATCCTTCTTGTACTACTTAAGTTAACGTGGAGCCTAGAAAACTTCTTTTTTAAGTCTTACCCGTATAGTTTGAGCAAAAAGATTTCCTATAATATTTCTAAGTCTTATCGGCAAAGGCAGCTGATTCAGCAACGATTCACTGGGAATTAAATCGTATATTCTCAATCTACTAAGCAGTTGTAGCGATGCGATCCTTTTAGCAACCCACGCGATGTGAATTTGCGTTCCCGTGGCTAGAAATAGGCGTTTGTCGTTGTGTCCCCAAGTTAAAGTACATACTTTAGCCTAGTAAAAGAATAATAATAATAAGTGAATTAATATCAGAACGGCACTATAGAATATAATGACACCTACATGTGTATCCGGAACCAAATACTGATACAGCAGCACTCCCTTATCCGTGTAAAACTTTAGCATGTTGGTAAATTCCACTTGAGGTGATAACGTAGGGGACTTCAAAGTTATTCCAGCCACTGCAAGTAGCTCCCTGGAGTTGCTCCATTCCATGCATAGAGGACCTTGGAGGCCGGTATTGATTTGGATGGGTGCCACGTCATCAAATGTTGACAGGAGGTAGATAAAGCCGTTTTGGAGGGAGACGGCTAATACGAATTGTTTACTTCCTGAAAATTATGTATTTTTATTAGGAAATCGATAAAATCATATACTAGAAATAATCACTGAATGTAAAGAACATGCCTAACAATCATTTTCATCTTTTCTTTGTAGAAATTATACAAATTTAGACCAATCGTGATACAAATGGCAATATTTTTTAAATCTTTATGGGCATTGTGAGATAACAAGTTCTGTAATACAAATCCAAGAGAGACCGACGAAATATTTTTGCTAAATCTATTCAACCATTTGCGTCACAGATCATCGCCTAATAACAATTTACCACATCACATCGCACGACACCAACTCAACTATCCAAACCTTCTTCATAAGTACCTTTAGTATAGAACCGCCTACTTTTTATGGTACCTGAATTAGAACACTCTTCTTCCCCTTCTTCCATTTTGAATTTTTCGCAAGACCACGCCATGGAGGTGATCCCCACGTCCCCGCTGAGCTGGACTTGGGAGACCATGGCGCCATGTACGTCCATAACTATAATTTGACCAGAGGTGGTACCAAAATAGACTTGTTGGTCGTCTGGAGTCCAAATGCCGCAGGATATTGTGGCGTCCAGGTTCAGCATGGATGACCAGTAGCGTTGTCCTGCTACGGATCCGACTAGGACAAAGCCATCCTGGAAATAAATACGGAAATATTAAGAGCTTTTATTAACATTGTATAACACTTAAAAACTGAAACCTAAACACGTCTATACTGACACTGAATATCGAATTTAAAGACTCTGTACCTGGTAACAAATAAGTGCCATCCTTCCATCGTGAGACCAAGAAAAGTGAGTCACAGGTGTATTTCTGTCATTGATTAACTCAATCGACCAGCGTCCCTCATACTTAATCCAGACGAAGATGATTCCAGAGCTGTCACATGATGCTAGTTTTTGATACGGTTCATTCCATTTCACTAAAATAACCTGAAAAAACGTTTTAGAGATGTATGTAAGAGATGGAATGTCTTTGAGATGTCTCTATCATGTCCTAAGATGACCAGAGCATCTGTGAGCGTATTCGGGATATCTAAATAGTGAAAATCACCTCTGATCTATGTCCTCGCAAATTATAGTTGGTCCTCAGTGGAAAGTCTACATTCTTCTTACAATGGCTGGTTGTAAATGTTACTCCTACGATTCCCCTTACGTTTCCTGTTGCCAGCCAGCCTTCTTGATAGTAATTGTTTCGGTTGAGCTTCCAACCCTCATCCTAAAGAAGGGAATATTCAAATTTTCTTAATTATTTCTATTCCATTTGATTTAAAGAAAACTATAAATATACGAGTTTATTGAGGTGCTATTTCGATTGCCAATTATAACTTCGCCTCCCTGTTAATTAAGTTTTCATATTCCGCGACAGGGAAAAGCGCACGTGAATGTTTTCGAATTCTAAAAGTTAATTTCCTACACTTAATAACAGTCATCAATGTCATTATCTTACCTTTCCGTTCGCTGAGTTCCGAACAATAATGGATTTATTAGAAATTTTGTTTGAACGGAGGACTGAAAATCGATAATTAATAAAACAGAACTATGGCAAAAATAACCCTACAGGACAGGCTAGAAACCAGTGAATCATACAGAAAATATTGAATTAATTTAAATCTAGTGCTGGCAAGTGTTTGCGACCAATCTTCGAAATTAAACCCCTAAGAGGGTGAAAGAGAGGTATTTTTTGAAAAAATGCCAACATCTCAAAAGACGCTCAAGTATGAAGTATTAAATTCAGCAGATACCTTAAACTCTTCATTTATAAAATATAAAATAAAAAAGCAACAAGTTACTCCAATTTATTTAGTTAATCCAAGAAAGACGCTTTTTCCTATAAACTCAACGCTTCTACTTTTAAGCCCTTAAAACAAATAGAATATTTATAAGGCTTCTACCAAAACCATAAAACATCCCCAGTCGGACGTTCTGTACAGTTAAAGTGGGGCAGAATACATCACGCACTCTTATCTGATGAAATATTAAGGTCTGGCGCAAGAATAATATCCCATGTGCTTTCCGCAGCCTTCTTGATCGTTAACCTAGATACCTTTTCGACTCTGGTGAAGAAAATGTAATTTCAAGAATTTTTTTAATAATAGTAATATAAAATGCTTAATATAATTATTCTGTCTTTTAGCAAAAATGTCTGTATTATATTTAATTAACTGTATTATCTAATCCAAAGCGCATTCCCGGGCTTGATAAGTTTCGGTTAAAGATTCTGTCCAGAATTTGGCAAAAACTGTATGAAGGTAAAAAATTGTAATTCTTGTAACCACCTTTTCAAAAAGTTTTCTTTAATCAGTCATATCATTTAAACTAAGGCATATTCCTGCGAGTATTGCTTTATTTGACAGCAAATTTTCTGAATATTCCAAAAAACCTATTAAGATTTCGTTAAAAGTTCTATTCAGAAATTTGTAAGAACTGAAAGACAAATTTGTGTGATGCTTTAGACGTCCCTGCTATCCTAAAACACTTTTAGGCGTTTCTTACCTCTGGCAGCTCATCAGGAACTTTGCCCATCCACGTCAACGATAAAATGGGGCAATCGCTCTTCGCATTGATAGTCCTCTCGAAGTGTAGATGCATCGTTGGATATAACACACAGTATGGACAAACTTTCATTAAACGTATAAAAATTAATAAAATTTTTATTTTTAGATTTCTTCGGATTATCCTGTTCCGAAGTTTTTTTGGTTAAAATTGCAATGAATGTTGATTATTCGATATTTATAAGAATTCTGAAGAAAGTTTTATAAAAAAATTTGACACTACATAAAGGATTCATTAAATTGATACGTTTTTGTTACAACAAACACTATTTGTAGGATGACCCACTTCAATTTTTGATCAGTTTACTCTAGCTAAATAATTTTTGAACGTCACTTCTTCAATTTTATGAATGTAAAAGCAAATGTCTACGAAATATTGGTTTTACCTCAAATTTAAGTATTTTTCTTTAATAAAATTTCCTTTATTATTTCTCTATTACCCTATTTGACACTTTTCCTTATAAAATATTCATTTTCGCCTCACTTTTCACCACTACTATAAAAGGTAAAATCGCTATTTTTCACATGACTTCTCAAAATAATATTATTTTTTTAAATGTTTGTACACCTCCACGTAAACAGTTCTATTCATTGCGGTCAGTTTTCACCGTTTTCCGCTTTTCAGGCATATCTGGGTGCACGGATCACATTCTGGGGCATATTGATTTTCCCCGTTTTCCCGAGAAAATTTGAAGAGGTTGTGGATTTTCAGCGTTGGCGCATTTCTTGTGCCGGCGAGCGCATACGCGGAATGTTTTTCCGACTTTAAATAAGGGTTTTCCAGTAAAATTCTGGAGTTTTTGTGGATTTCGATACAGTGAATAAAATGTCTTGAATAATATTCTTGTTTCAACATAAACTGTTATTAAATCTGGTAACGTCAATGCGAATGCGCGATATTCCCCAACTCTCCAAAAGACAATAATTTCCCCCGTATAGTGTACTGCTTGTCATTTTGAAGAAGACTTATTTTTTTAAGTGATTAAATATTACCTTTTCAGACAAGAACGCAGGCGCGGCCCGCGAAATTTTGTAGTATATTTTTCTTGCTACTTATGGGACCAATGCCATGTCAAGGTTTTTTGATAGTGAGCCTACTAGGAATGTTCTGGTAAAAATAAATAGTAATTTGAGAAAAAAAGTTCAATTTTTGAACTGACCCACCTAGGAAAAAAATTAACACGCTTAGATATTTTGTTTATTACTTTTTCTAAACAAATTTTACATCATTTTGTCAACAATTCTTAAATTTTAAGAGAAAAAAATGTGAAAGTCATAGTCATTTAAATTTTTTTAAAATTATATTTTTTAAATAAATTCAAATGACTATAACTTTCTACTAACACATTTCTTTCTATTAAAATTTTAAAATTCTCGACCAAATGATGTAAAATTTGTTTAGAAAAAATAATAAATAAAATACCTAAACGGCTTAAATTTCACCTTTGTTTCGCAAATTACAAAAAAAATCTTTTCCAAAACATTCCCAGTAGGCTTACTATCAAAACCTCCGAACTTGACATTGGTCCCATAAGTAGCAACAGAGATATACAACTTTAAAATTTCTGCGTCCGCCACTGAACGATATCGTAGCTTGTACCCTATGCCCTGAACTATCTTCGTTTAAAATTTTAGCTGCAGATCTTTAATAAAACAAGGCCCAAACACGGGGTTGAAGTTTTACCACGTAAAATCTTATGGGCCGAGTTAAAAAAAACTAACCTAAGGACGTGAAGTCACTGGTGACAGCCAATGTCCTCTTTGTTTTGGGGCTATATACACCACTGTAAAAAATAATTCAAATCAAGTCAAAAGGGAATAAAACAGATATTAGAAAGAAATAAACATACCCATTTTTTATTTATACAAGTTTATATTTTATAACCCAAAACAATTATACAATAATATAATTTTAAAAGGGAAAACAATCGTTATAGAAAATGGAATGACAGTCCTAACAATTCGATTCTTTAAAAGAATACCGAAGATACCAAACAGAACTTCAAAAAAAAAAACCAATACATCAGCAGTGGAAAATTTTCAGCAGATACAATGTGCTTGGCAGATATTCCATAGAGGTCCAAAAGAACAGTTGGAGGTCCAGACCTTGGTAACTCACCAACAGCTAAGTGCTTGATGATAATTATTCTTTTCAAGGCAGTAGCAGCCATGACGGCTTCTCCCAAACTTCCTTCGTAGTAAGGGTCTTCAGTAACTATAGCCCTTCCACCAACTTCTTTAGTGTTTTTAATAATAGTTTCCTTATCCAAAGGTTCGATAGTAAATGGATCGATTACTCTTGCGTGAATACCGGCTTTTGCGAGTTGTTTAGCGGTTGATAATGATTAATCTATGGTTACTCCTGCCCCTATTAACACAACTTGATCTTTGTGGGACGATAGAAGTACATTAGCTTTACCCACCTGAAAATAGAAAAAGCATTTAATAATTATAGCAAACATTTCGTTTTAAAATGGTATCTTAAACACAAGAAAAAACAGCTAATCATAAAGTTTTAACTAGATTTTATACATAAACCTGACAGACAAACGTTTTCTTTGCTAAAAATACACGTTTGAAGATAGAAATATTATGTTTTAACTATCTCATTCAAAAAAATAAAAAAAATATTTGAGATTCCAGGAAGAGGTCACTGTAAATTGTAAATATTATTCTGGTCTTTCCTCTTATTCGAACTAGAATTTCTGACATTACTTCTACTATAAGCTGGATCGAAGGACTTTTCTAGTTGTAGGCTTCGCCATTAGCAAACGAACAGTATGCCATTAAAACCATTTTGAATTCAGACTCTTTGTGGATATAATACCAATTTTTAGCTAGTCCTTATATAATGTCTTATTGTTAGCTTTATACGTTAGATAACGATGTACTTACAGCAAAAACTTGGTCATTGGGGTAAATCACAGTAGTTGTAGGCCTATTAACTCTTTCCCTTTGTATTAGCTGCAAGTTCAATAGCTCTTTCTGTTGAAACTGCATCAGCAGGATAAAAAAATGGTGGTTCCATTTACAGCACGGAACATGGCTATGTCTTCAAGCCCCATTTGGCTGGAACCATCTTCCCCTATGCTAATTCCACAGTGGAAGCCCACAAAGTTCACGTTAGTTTGGGAAATTGCGCCCATATGAATCTACAACAAGAAACTGTATATTTCACATGAAATTTTACAATAACAAACGAATAAAATGGGTTTTATCACTTATCTACACCTCTTCTCACTAATTGATGCTAAAATTAAGGCGTTTAATTAGTATTTAGCTAATTATTTTCAAAAATAAACAGATATGTCACTCCTAGTGCGACAGAACTCCTTATGAATGAAACTATCAATGGAATTCCGGAGGGGTAAATACTATGCGGGGGCGTTCTAGTAGGGGTGAGAAGTAGGTCATTTCCCCTTCAGGAATTTTCATTCATAAATACGAGAAAAAGTATGGCCGCCGTCCAGTTGGCATGGTGACCGGGCTAACGGCGAAGGGATTTCGGCAATTGTCGTGACTGTCAAGATGACTTTCACAACAACCCTTTTCCTTTTAGTGGTGACGCTTTAAAAAAATTCTTAACAATTTGTTAAAGAAAGTTAATTTATGGCTATGGTTAGATGTTTTGTAAAGATAAGAAATCAATCTATAGTGCAGTGTTAGTTCAGTGTTTAAATTTTTATTCATTCTTATGGGATTTGCAACTGTATTTTGGATACCACCGCTACCGGTAAGTGAGAGTTACAAAAATAGTCAAAATTCTGCCTTAAACAATGTTGTCAGCGTATACGTTATTAAAATATCATTATTTGTGGGAGTACCCTATGTCCATTATCATTCTACGGCACAGTTTAAATCGATTTATTCCCGTTATTCCTGTTGATTCTCGGGCAAATTCCCAGGTGTATGACAAGTTGCCTACTTTAGGCCCTGACATATCAATTTTGTGAGGTTATGATGATTGTCAACTTGTTAGGATAACCTTATTTATTTTCAAACAAAAAGTGTTTTAAAATGCTTAAAAATACTCTTAAACTTTTACAGTGTACAAGAAATATTACTAACGGTAAGCGAAAAGTAGTAGTAACTCTTAATACGACATAGTATCTCTTGTCCGCAGACTTAAAAATAATTAGTCAGCAACTTATTTTGTTTCTAAATACCATAATTCATTACATAAAAACCCAAAATACTTCCAAAAAATATCAATTTCACTTATTTTTAAGCAAGTTTACACCAGTCGGCCGTTCTGAAAGAAAAATGGGATCTTTTAACAGCAGTTCTGGTTGAACGAAAACCAATAATCACACCAGAACTAAATGACTTAGAAAAGGAGTTTAAAGACTACATGAGCGCTTTGGAATTTGAAAGAAGTTTAAAAAGTGATACAGAAATTGCATTGGAGAATGAAAAGTAAGTCTATTGTTGAATCGAATGTGTTTTTTAAAGTTTCTGACACCTAGGTTAGGTTTGTTATGAGCGGGTCTTCATCGGGCTCTATTCTGCAGTCATTATGGTCTGTTATGGCTCTATCCAGCACATGATTTTTTAGGAAATTGTTGGAACAAAAAAAGGAATTAGATGAAGTCGATGTAACGAAAGCCCAGTCAACTCAAGACTTTATTGATGCATGTAAGGAAGAATTAGCCAAATTTAAGCCTGCTGATAGAATAGCAAGTAAGTAAGCTTAATTTTTTATGCATGGAAATTAGGTAACGTTTCTGGTGTGGGTGAGGAAATGTTTTGGGTAGTTGGTTACTTAAATGCTGTTGTGCTCAGTACTTACAAGTTGAAAATTCAATTCTTTGAAATAGTTTTATACATAATATTTAAGTTAATTAACTTAAATATCGAAGTTGTTATTAAGGGCTGGCATTTTCAGATGTTGACAAGTCAAAAGATCTAAAATCTCTCCAAAGGAGGCTCGACAAGCATCTAGTTTTGGTGGTAAAACAAAAAATAGGTGATGCCAGTTTCTTTCTACTTCCACAGGGAGAAAGAAAAGATGGTGAAACCTTACGGCAATGCGCCGATAGGGTATTAAAAGAAAGCTGTGGCAGAGATATAAAAGCTCAAATATATGGCAATGCTCCTTGTGGGTTTTATAAGTATAAGTATCCTAAAGAACTGAGGAGTAATAACAATGTTGCTGGAGCTAAAGTAAGTCGAGATATATGTTATGTTGAGTGATGACTTTCTGCTCTATCTATATTTATTTGTTCAGAAGATGTGACTAAAAAATTCGGCTAAGATTTTTATAGAAACAACTTTTAGGTTTTCATCTATTTTGCAAGGTATTCTTCCGGTGAAATAGCAGAAAAAAATGTTGACTTCAGATGGTTGGATAAGTCCGAATTAGATAAGACTTTGCCTCTGCCTTATAAAAAGAGTCTTTTACCAATTTTGTTTGATTAGAGTGATAAGGAAATTATTTATAGTATTTTTTAAATAATATATGTTTTAAGAAGAAATATAACACATTGAAAGCGTATTTTTTCTTGGAGCTATGTAGGAACAATCATTATAGACTTTTAAAAGATTTTTGGTAGGGAAAGTATTAAAAAAGTCTTATATCTTCACAAATTTTTTATTTATCAACATTTATAAAATATATTTACAATTTTTTCAATAAGGAACACAATATTGGTAATTAAACACTTAACATAATACTGATTTTTAAGTCATTTTTCTTTATATCCTTCTTAGAAGCTACATCTTTCATACATTGTTAAAATAAATAAATTAAATTTCATTCTCTCGCTATTCTAACAGTCTTTGCGGGTTCTGAAAAGGATTATTCTTCAAGTGAGTAATATCCTCAGTAAGCTTAAGAGGAACCAAAACAGTCTTCATCACTAGTAGGTAAGATTTCTTCAACTAGACTGTAGAAATCTTCATAGGGACAGAAGTGGTCACATCCGGGGATGTTCAAGGGAATGGGTTTTTCTTGTTTGTAATTTTGATAGAAAAGCTGAAATAAAAAGAGTTAAACATTAAGGAAAGTAATGAATATTACGAAAAATCATTATAATAAACTAGCTTGCGCCCGCAACAAACTTTGAACCCCATTTCGCCCATTTAGGATTGATTTATTAAAAATCCCTTCATGATAAGTCTACATTATAAAATAAAACTACCGACCAAATTTCATATTTATAGCTACAGCGGTTTCGGCTCGGCGATGATGAATCAGTCAGGACATGTTATTTTATACATATCTAGATTAGACAATCTTCATGGGCTTTAAAAAAATTAATCTTTGTTTAATTCTAAAGCCCTCATCCTGCATTTTCTCCCGATTTAAACCTATTTGATTTTACCCTTACCTTTATTCCATGCACCCCATCGATGTTATGGACTTCAAAAAGGATGTAAGCTCCGTACGGGGGCACATGAGTCAGCTTAAGAGCTTCTAGCGATAGTAGAGTTGTTGCGATGTTCATTTCGTGCGCTGAATAGAGAAACATTTTGCGTTCGGATGGATTGAGAGTGCCGTCTATCTTGGCTTTGGTGTCGGCGAGCAGTTTTCTCAGAAAATATCCTGAAAATAATTTGAAATAAGTGATTTTTTTGAGGCAGTGTAGTGTTTTGGATTTTGTTGAAAAGCGATAGGAATGTGTAAAAATTATTTAGAAATATGTACCTGAGGTCATGCGTCTAATAGCGGTAGTGTTGGTCATAAGATGATACATGTCTATAACGACAGAGTGAAGTGGTTCCGGGTATACAGACTTGGTCCATTCTTCCAAAGGATAACCTAGTTCTTCCTGAAAAAAAATATTTATATTGAAAAACTAGTTTTCACAAAATAAAATGTAAAAATATAAAGAAATTGCAGGTGTTTTTTTTTATTATACCCACCTACAGCGGTCAATATACCGACCGGTTCGTGAGGAAAATGTGTTTCTGTTTGCTTATGTCGTCGCTTTTTACGTTTTCACTTTTTAAATTTTTTTTCTCGAAAACGGTGAGAGGGGGAGCAATCGAATTTTCTGGGCTAATAGAGGGATAGTGCGACTAGCTTCGGTAAAAAATTCAGTTATACAAGGTGTTTGGTTTCGAAGCTATTAAATGTCAAAGTCGAAACTTACGCGATTTCCTATGTGATCGATTACAGGTCGCAAAAGTGAATTAAATCTATTTAAAATTTTGGAGGTTGTAGGGGACCCCGAGCTTCAGAACCCTATTGAAATTGGTGGGTATCGCAAATGGCAAGTAATTTTTTTGAATTTTTTTACGTAAAAAATGCCATTTGCAGACCCCTTTTTGGTACTTAATAACTCGAAAACGAAATGTCGGAGAGAAAAACGGATTCATACGTAAAACTTTAAAATATCAAATATTTTCTTTTTGCAATAAATCTTCCTATACCTATAACCACTGGAAATAGGGGAAATTTGGGAAAAACTGAAAATTGCGACTTTTGACCCACGTTTTCCACGATTTTTAATTTTTTTAGGGGTCAAAATGGATCCAAATCAAAATTCTATTTACATCATCGGAAAGAGCTCGTCGAAATATGTGATATACATAATTTTAAAGTCCTTCATTCTTTATAGGAAGGGAGCAATTAACGATTGAATTTAGATTTTGAGATTTTTCAAATCAGTACATTTGACACGTATTTTTTTCTATCTCATTTCCTCAAACTTTTTTCGCGTTATCTGATAAATGGATAATCAAGCTTTGAAACAAGTACCCAGGGGGATATTGAGGAGCGTATTTAGGGGGCAAAAATTGATTTTGTTTGATTATGTTGCAGTGTGCACCCTAGTTAAATCTTACCTGCATTAAAAATCCAACATATAGAAGAAATGCTTCAATCACATCGATCTTCTTGTTCGTTTTCTGAGCCAAAATTTCAAAGATTGTCTTATACCTCTTAAGGTACGTGGCGATTTCGGGGCTCCTCTGAAGATCGTTCATCATTGGTACATAATTGGGACAGGCGTCGAATGCCAGGATTTCCTGAAAATAGAAAATAATACGCGTTAATATCGATAACCAAAAACTAAATTTTCGAGAGCAGTTTTTCAGCGTTAAATATTTAAGTTATACTAAGCCGTTGTAAACTAAAAACAAAATAGTCTTTATGGAAGTTGATTCCTATACCTTATCTTGTTCTCTTGGAACGTAATTGTAAGGGATGGGCTGCCAAAAGAGGGGAGACCAAGCCTGAGAACCTTGCGGGGGGTAGAGCCCGGCCAAAACTAGTTCCAAGGACATTTTGGTGCGATTGTAGTCGGTAGATCGGGCTTCTAAATCCTTGATATTCCAGGTTTTCCCCAAGAAGTCGTCATAGCGTTGGCGTAAGGCCGTGCCTAAGTCGAATTCGGTTCTTTTTCCATCCTAGAAGAGATAGACAGGTTGTTATACAAGTATTCGCAAGAAGTGGTTTCCAGGAAAGTAAAAATCATGCTTTAATATAAATAAAATACATTATTTTGCTTTATGTGTTATTTGGACTAGTAACAACCAAAAGACTTACATTAGTAAGTTGTCCATATCCCTCAGGATAATATTTTTCGTCATAAAAACGCCCAGATCGGTACAGGCTTATCTCGTCCGGATTTCTGTCTCCATGCCTAAATATCTAAAAAAGAAATACCTTATTGATGATATTGCAGCCTCTCCATGTTCGCTTTAAGGAAAAAAACTGTTACCAGTCGTTAACAGAAGAGCGTCGGCTCAAGTTCTTCGAAGGTTCGAGAGGGTTTAGACTAATATACCTTCACAAATTAATAGAGGGTGGAGGAAGCTAATACGCAGTAACGGTAAATAGCCAGTCTGGCTACAGTCGTAGTGGCAATTGTTCGTGCGTCGTAGTATTTGAAATATATTTTTAAACTAAAAACTTGTGTTTTTTGTGTTCCGTGCTAAAATTAGCAAAACGGAACAGTTATGGAATCACTTCGGTGTCCGTCCGTCTGTCTGTCACAGGCGATTTTCTCTGAAACTATTCGACGTAAAAATTTGAAATTTAGCACAGAGATAGAGTGTGGTGGCCCAATTTTGGACGGGAAGTATGAAAAGTTAAATTTTGATTTTGGGGGTTAATTTCAGGGGAAATGGAAAAAAATCCAAGGGCATGAAAGCTTATTGAAGCACGAATTCAACAATATATATGATTTTTTTAAACGCTTTTCTCGGGAAATCGCTTAAAAATTATTGTTTCCCACCCTTATTACCAAAAAGATCACTTAGAAAAATCTGAAAAAAAATCATGAACAATGAGAATTAGGTGTAGATTGAGCCAAAATTATCAGGATTGAAAAATCCTAGCGCGATCAGTTGTTATAAACAATTTAATTGTTTATTTCCTTATAACTGTTGAACAATTGGTTTTAGAGAAAAAGTTTTTCAACAAAAAATATTTCTCACGATGTAAAGAACATCTTTTGTTCTTTCACATTTTTCAGAATTTTTAATTTGGCTCAGTCGAAACGCAAGTAATAATTTAAGTGAGAGGCTGATGCCACGGAACACTAATTGTGCCAGTATAGCTTGCACTTGACCTATTCTTTATTAGTTGATCATTATATTAGAAATCAAGCCAACGCTCTTGTGTTAACGCCTGTATATATAAATTTTATTAAGAAAATGATGTTAAATTATCTTACCACATGCACTAGCTCCAAGGTATCTTTTTTCTGCTCCTCCGGCTCGAAAAAATTCACATGGTTGTGATGGAATTCCGGGTCTCCAAATCCATAGAAATGATGGTGGTTCTTGTGAATAAACGGGAATGCAGTTACACTTTTAAAAAACAATGCGGCACAAATTATAGCCCAGTACTGATTCATTTTGAATAAGAATAAATAAATATAACACTTTAGTAGATGTGGATGTATGTGTGCAACTTAAACCTCTGCAAGCTACTGAAAATACTTCTTTAAGTGCAATCATTTTATACCGGTTTGAAAATAAGACTATTTACCTATAAAACCAGAGGTAAATCCCAAATTTCTTGACCTATGATGAAAGGAATATACGCGTAAGTATATAACGATTTAAATAATTAACTGCTCGCTACTCGCTACCTTCCAGCAGTAAAAGTAGCAAGAATTGTGAGGATATGACGCCGCCGTGACGTCGTTGGGTTTGCTTGATGACTAGATTGCCTCCTTTCAGACCAGACTTTGCCTGCGGTAATTTTTTATATTTATCGTTTCCAGTAATATAATATGTGTTGTATTTTTGTAATTTTTTAGATATAAGACATATTAGTGTATTAGTCGTGATAGAAAAGTAAATGCAATATTGCCATAACCAAAATAAAATACAATATATTAAATTTATTAAATGCAGTCGGAGCTCTATTTTCGCAAAACTTGTGTCGTTGATAATGATTTGTTATTTCTTTATCGTACGTGCCCTAAAATTTTTGTATATGTACGATACACTGCAGCAGTGATATTTTGTGCATTGCATCAAATGCTAAATTTCTACATACCTATATATACAGGGTGAACCAGTTAACGAATCGTTCTGAACATTTGATCGTTTACATAAACGAACATACTCTACCTGTCTAAAATATTTTTGACAATGCAGTGTTGTGCCTTCTACTAAAAAGTAGTAGCAACTTTGATATTTTAAATGGAACACCCTATTTATTATTTCATTTTCAAAACCACTATTAATTTCTTAACAACTTCCTTTAACATTGTTTTATACTTATCTCCTACCGTTTCTGAGAGTTAAATAATACCGGGGGGCTTTTTACCCTATGCCAAAATCTTAGTTGCAATTTACAGGGTGGTTTTAAAATACAGTTATTTTGTTTACTTGAAAAAGTGACCATAAGTATATTTTTTAAATATAACACCCTGTGTATTATTAGGGATTTAAAAAGCTACTTAAATTTGCTCTTTATTTTTGTCTATTGTACCTATACCTAACTAGTCAAGTTTCTGACTTATAAGTCATTATTTGTAATACAGGATGTTACATTTAAAAAGATATACTTATGATCACTTTTTCAAGTAACCAAAAAAGCTGTATTTTTAAACCACCCTGTATACTACAACTAATACTTGGGCATAGGGTAAAAAGCCTCTCGTTATTATTTAACTCTCCACAAAATTTCACAAGTTCTCGCAACATTTCTGTAGTCTGAAGATATGGCGTTGTCCTAAGGTGGTTGGGTTTGCCTAATGACTGTATTGCCTCCTTGCAGATCAGACTTTGCGTGTTGTGTTTTTTTATACTTATTATTTCTAGTAATTTTCGTGTTGTAGTAATTTTTATACGTATTGCCCTGAAAAGTTATTTCCACAGAAAATATGTTTCTTCTTTCCAGTTATTCATAAACATTACCTATGAATGTTCTGTTTTTGCGGTATTGCACTATAACTGTGAAAAACAAGTTCTTACAAAATTTCCATAATTTAAACGTATATATATAAGTAATTTTATGACGTATAATTCGTTGATCAATGCAAGAAGTATCCATAATATGACGTGTTTTTAATATAAATCATACGGATATGACCTTTATTTAAAGTATTTTTAACTTTACATAATTCCACAGAAAACAAATTGATTAATATAGAAATTAAAAATACCCACATGAATTATATCACATTATTTATTTCAGTTAAGTAATAAAGCTATGTTTTTACACATATAATTATTACTATTATTATAATTACTATTATATTACTATACAGCGTGGTCCAAAAGTAATGGTCCACTGAGCAACAGCAGATTCCTTATGTCCAAATAATGCGATTTGTTCAAACTTGCCTAATTCCAAAATTGATAATAACGAAGATACAGGGTGTCAAAATATTAATTTAATTTTAATTTCGAAAAAATCGAAAACCCCTATATCTTGGATATTATTAACATTGGAATTAGGCAAGTTTGAATAAATCGTATTATTTCGACATAAGGAATCTGCTGTTTCTATGTGTACCATTACTTTTGGATCACCCGATATTAAAAAAAAAACAAAGTAATAATACGTAAGTACCGAGTACTGCTTGCACAGTCTTTTTATGCTTTTGAAAATGAGAAAACCTCAAGTAGTTTTTTTATAAGTTTTTAAGTCAAGTTTTGGTAAAACTTAAGATGAACCAAAACACTCTTCATCTCTTGTTGGTAAGATTTTTTCAACTAGTCGATAAAAATCTTCGTAAGGACAAAAATGGTCACATCCGGGGATATTTAGAGGAATTGGGCCTTGTTGTTCGTATTTTTGATAGAAAAGCTGTGAAAAACGAAACATTATTTCTTAAACGTAGGGGTATTTAATTCTAAAATGTGTAGGTGTCGTTTTAAATCAATTTGTACATTCCTAGTCCTCCTTTTTATCCTGATTTGTACCCTATTGACCGACCTACCTTAAGTCCATACACTCCAGCAATATTGTGCAACTCAAAAGAAATATAAGATCCATACGGAGGCATGTGATCCACTTTAAGAGCGTCCAGAGTAAGTAAAATTGGAGCAAGGTTTATTTCATGACCTGCATAAAGGAACATTTTTCGTTCTGCTGGTTTGAGGGTGCCGTCTATTTTGACCTTGGTGTCGGCCAGCACTTTTTTGAGAAAATATCCTGAAAAAAAACATTGAATAATTGTTTTTTTTTTATTTTTCATTATGTTCTTGTCGTTTTAAAAACGAATTATTTTTTTAAGATTTACCTGCTGCAATACGTCTAAGGGCTGTAGTGTTTGTGATGATAAATCGATAACGGTCTATAGCTAAGGAAGTTAGAGGTTGAGGGTTGGGTTGGGTTTGCTTAGGTTGGGTTGGGTTGGGTTGGGTTTTTTTTCCGGCTTTGGTCCATTCGTCCAAAGGAAGACCTAGCTCATCCTAGCCAATAAATAAAATTACTAATTGCAGTGGAATTTAAATTCTAGCTAGATCTATTAAATAGGCTTATTTTTGATTTATTAAAAGTATAAATTATATTAAGTTTATTTCACCGGCTCGACAAAGCCATTAAACAGGAAAAAAGCGTTTTCAAAATCCATTATTCCAATCGTATTTTCAGCCAAAATTTTTAAAATTTCATTGTACATTTGCGCCATTTCGGAGGCATTTTCGAGATCATTCGTCATTTTTTCAAAGTTGGGACAGACTATGAATGGTAACAGTTCCTAAAAAAGTAAAAAATATCCTGGCAACAAGCAAAAGAAACGGCAGACTTTGAGCGACTGAAAAATTGTCTAGCTTAACAAGTTTTGAATATGATATGGAATGATCCTTAATTTATAAAATGGTGAAAACCGCAAATGGTTGTGATTTTTCCTTAATTTTTTATGAATTTTCTTCGGAAGGAAAGCCATCTTATCTAAGATTCCGTAATTGACTTCGACTCGAACGCTTGCAGCATTCAGACTACATTTTGACTGGAAAAGTTCTCGTTGTCCGTCATGTCACTTAATTTTTTTATTTTGGGTTTTAACTCAAAAATCTAGACTATATAGGGGGGGGGGGGGGTCGAAATACCTTATCTTGAGGTCTTGAAACGTAATTGTAGGGAATCGGCTGCCAGCCGAGCGAAAACCAGGCTTGAGCGCCCTCTGGGGGGAAAAGGCCGGCTAAAACCAGCTCTAGGGACATTTTAGTTCTGTTATATTCGCTGGATCTGGCTTCTATAAGTTTAATATTCCACTTGGACCCCAAAAAATACCCATATCTTTTACGCAAAGCTATGCCTAATCGGTATTCGGTTTTTATTCCAGCCTAAAAACAAATCAAACATTAAAAAAGAAGATTTACAGTAGAAAGGTGTTGGGAATCTCCAAAAAGTCTGCATATAAGGCAGTGGCGGCTGGTGAAATTTCGAAGGTGTATATCTCTGTTCCTACTTACAGGACCCGAACCAAACTTAAGGGTTTTAATAGTGAGCCCACTGGGAATGTTTTGGTAAAGAAAAAAATCATTTTGTAATTTGCGAAAAAAAGTTATATTTTTGGTGTGTCCCTCCTAGGAAAAAAATGAAAACGTCTAGGTATTTTATTTATTCATTTTTCTAAACAAATTTTACATCAGCCTGTCGACAGTTTTTAAATTTTGAGAGAAAAAAAGGTGTTAGTAGAAAGTTATAGTCATTTGAATTTTTTTAAGCCTAAAATAAAATTTAAGAAAAAATTCAAATGACTATAACTTTCTAACACCTTTTTTTCTCTCAAAATTTAAAAACTGTCGACAGAATGATGTAAAATTTGTTTAGAAAAAAGATTAAATACAATACTTAGACGCTTTCATTTTGTTCCTAGGAGGGGCACACCAAAAATTTAACTTTTTTTCGCAAATTACAAAATTTTTTTTTTCTTTACCAAAACATTCCCAGTGGGCTCACTATTAAAACCCGTAAATTTGGTTCGGGTCCTGTAAGTAGGAACAGAGATATACAACTTTGAATTTTCACCAGCCGCCACTGAAAGGGGTGTTCGGAATTTAAAGTTGACGCCATTTTTTAACAACTTAACCTGGATATTTTATATTTTGCATGCGTCATTTAGAGATCCAGCAGTTTAATTATGGATCGTTTTGAGGCGGAAGAAAGTGTGAGAATCAGCCCCATGAAACTTCTTATGGTAAGTATCGCTACACGCTTATTACGTGAAAAAAAAGTTGATATACAATTGATCAGCCTTGTACGAAAACTGTGCATTGAACATAACTTTTTTCTTGGCAATAGTAGTATTAGATCAGTTATAGCAATCAGCCATCATCATTAAATTTGGATATAGATTTTTCCAAATTAAATGCCATCCTGTATTTGATGAATTTTTATTTTATTATACAGATAAAATTGTTGTAAAAGTAAACTTCCAGTGTCTTTCCTAAATAAGTTGCGTGTTATAATTTAGGTACTTAAAGTGTTAATAGTCCTGTACTCATTAATTTTAGGTTTCTTGTTGAATTGTGGGTAGGATCACAACAGGTCAACAAGTATATTGCAGCAGGAACTATTATAGATTTTGTTATTATCAGCATGACGAATCGACCTACGAACCATGGTAATGTAGCTTTATTTCATATCTATAAGTTTCTCAGTGGTATATTTTACAGTGTCTAAGTATTCAGGGTTTGTATTTCAGTTCTAGTGCATTAACGTCACGTCTAGGTTTTAAAGCCTTCAATACTCAAAAAAATTATTGCAAATATTCTTTTGACAAATATTCCAATTATAGTTTCATAGAAGAAAATCAGACTGTTTGAGCAAACGTGACAAATATTGTATGTATATGTATTGTAATGTATTGTATTATAAAAACCTGAAATCCTTTTTTCGTTTTTATGTCATACGAGGAGTCCAAAAGCACAGACTACCTAATCGAAGACTAACTTATTCGGTTTGAGATTATCAAGAGTTACGTCTATTTTTTGACAGGATTGTGATTAAGGACTTTTTCTTAGGTATACTCAGTTTACATTGTCTTATTTCTTCTGTATGCCTTAAATTAATTTTGAGAAAATCGTGTTCTTGGTTTTTGTTATATAAAAAAAAAATTACTAAAATATAATGTATATTGTTTTTGATTTCTATAAATTTTGTTGTTTTAAAATTTAGGTATGGGTGAGTGTCTATAAAGTGTTGCATCCTTTTAAGCTATTTATGAAATGTTTATATTTGTGTTTCTTTTTGATAATAAAGTTACAGATCTCAACTTCATTAAGTTTGATTTTCATATTCATGCTAGACGTTATATTTTAAAGTGGATTTAAAACTGAAGAATTTATTTGGCATCAAACCTATTTGGTTTTGATTCCCAATACTTTTTTAAGTTTTATTTTCTACTTTCAAATATTTAAAATAACCAAAAATATGAAGTTTTAAATTGCGCCTGCGCCACCTTTAGGTCCCATCCCCACCGTTCCCTAACGGCCAGACCAATTGTCGCTGTAATTTGACGTTTCATTGACATTTCATATGACCTTCGACTCGATCCGTGCTGCGATAAATAACCGCTAGTTGTTCTTCCTGTATTAGTATTCGTTGGTGAGAATAGTTTCAAACTAGCTCATGATGCGCCCGGCGCGAGCTTTCTATTTTACGCCCCCTACAGCAACCCCCCGAAAATAAAGAAAAAATTGATGTTTTTTTATTTCGGTTTCATACAAATAAAAAAAAACCGTTGAATCTCAAGATTTTCTAGATCGCGGAAATTTTGACTTTAACGTTTAATAGCTCCGAAACGAAACACCCTGTGTAACTGAATTTTTTACCGAAGCTAGTTGAACTATTCCTCTATTAACCCAGAAAATTCGATTGCTCCCCCTCTGACTGTTTTCGAGAAAAGCAAACCTGTTCGACTTTGGGTTAAGCTTTACGTTAACATGTAGATTGACACTTATCTTTGCTAATCTCCTGATGTCATTACTCATTAAGGACAAATGGCTGCTTTTTAAATTGTAATAAATTATACCGAAAAGTAACCATTTTTTTTGCTAAATTATCCTAGTAATTTTCCTTAAAATAATTTTTTGGGTTTGTGATGACTTCCTTAAACGATTTATGCAATAAAAAGAACATACTCCATATTGTGCCAAAATGTTATAGATAATTCTACGCACAGAATGACCATCTGTAGAACCACCCCAGGGGTACCTTTGAACAATATTATTTCTAAAACACAACTGCCACGTCTGTACTTTTTGATAAAATAGACAGGCATGTTATTTTTCTAAAATTGTTGGATTTATTTGGACTAAAGTATTTTTCTCACCTTAGTAAGTTGTCCATACCCTTCAGGATAATATTTTTCATCGTAGTAGGCGTTAGACGGGTATAAACTGGTAATTTCTGGGTTTTTATTACCATGTCTGAATATCTGAAAAAACGGTTTTAGATAGATGGATTTAGTAGGAACTTGTTTATTGTGACGTGCTCAAATATTACTCATAACTCATAACTTACCACAGTAACTAACATCAAAGTGGACACGTCATATCTCTCATCCCTATCAAAAAGACAATAAGTTAGTAAGATACCCAACAAAAACGCGAAAGTTATTATAAGTATAGCGTTCAGTTTTAACGACATCGAGTTTTTTAAAATATTTTATATCAATACTCGCGTCTTGTTAAAGCTACCTGTACATTTGTAGATCCGATATTCTATTATATTATATTATTATAAAATTATCTTTTTGATCTATTTTAATATATTTTTTTTTGCTTTAACAAATGGTTGGTACAGGATCGGAACGAGGCAGTGTTCTTGCGTTGCTTCGTGCTTGTATGAGAGCTCTGTAGGTGTAGCATTTTTGTTTGTCTGTCTGTTGAATGTCTCGTCAGCTGTTATAGCGAACAACTGAATGACAGCGACATTAAGAATTTTATTTTAGCATAAAAATCGAGCTTCAATCCGGCCCTGCACTAATTTTGTCGCATGCAGTCTGACATTTCAAAATATATTAACTATTTAGGGTAATTTACCTTTTTTCCTTGAAAGATAAGCTGTTATGTGTTATTCTGATAGAACAGAAAATACGAAAGCAAAACGTAGGAAATTTTATTAACATATTTATAATAGTCCGTAACAAACTTATACTGTTTCGATCTGCTTAATTTATATTTTTTTTCATATAATATCTAAAAACTTATCTACAAAAAAGGCACACAATCTTTTTGTTCTCTTAAAAATGTGATAAACCTCAAATAATAAAATCCTGATGAAGATTAAGAGTTAAGAGGAACCGAAACACTCTTCATCACTTTCCGGCAGTATTTCTTCGACTGCTCTGTATAAATCCTCACACGGGCAAAAGTAATCGCATCCAGGGACTTTTAAAGCTGTTGGTTCTTGTTGCTTATAATTTTCGTAGAAAAGCTGCAAAGGATTTTTTCTGGTTTAAAAATAGGTACGTAAATATATTAAAGGAGATGAGTTTTACAACTCCTAGTACCTACTCCGTTTTATCCAGATTTGTACTCTGTTGACTCCTACCCACCTTTATCCCGTACACTCCATCGATATTGTGCAGCTCAAAAGCAACGTAGGCTGCGTATGGTGGCATATGATCCATTTTCAGAGCGTTTAGGGACAGTAGGATGGTCGCAAGGTTCATTTCATGAGCCGAGTAGAGAAACACTTTTCGTTCTGGTGGGCTGAGAGTACCGTCTATTTTGGCCTTGATGTCGGCAAGGACTTTTTTAATAAAGTACCCTGAAAATCAGTTCATGCTTTTTATTTGAGGGTTGGTTTTAATAAAAATAAAGAAAAGCCATTGCTTGGAGATTTACCTGCTACTACACGCCTCAGGGCTGTAGTGTTTGACAAAATATGGTAATGGTCTATAGTTAAAGACCGCAGAGGTTCAGGGTATACAGTTTTGGTCCATTCGTCCAAGGGATAACCTATTTCTTCCTAACAAAATAAGAAAAATACTAACTAATCTTTTTTTAAGAGTTGATATATATATAATATAGAATAAATATTTATACTTCACCTGCATTGCAAATCCAATAAAAAGATAAAAAGCATTAAAAACGTCAATTTTTCGTTTCGTGTGCTTATTTAAAGTGGCATAAGTTTCATTGTATCTCTGAAGGTAGTGCGAGATTTCGGGACTATACTCGAGTTTCCTCATCAATTTTAGAAACCTAGGGCAGATTAAATAAGGCAACAGTTCCTAAAAAAAAGTAGCTTCTGTAACCTCTATCTGAAATGCCGACGCAGGCGCTTGATGTAGTAAAACTACGTACTAGTGTATGTCTGGTTGCCTGCTAGTAGTATAATTCTCGTAATATCCTCTCATACAAGGTTCCTGTTATATTTTAAGTGTTATATTATGTGGTTTAATTGCTTAGGAGATACCTTGTATTTAGATTACCTTATCTTGATGCTTTGGAACATAATTATATGGGATAGGTTGCCAGTAGAGTGTCCAGACTTGAAAACCTTGTGGTGGATACAATCCTGCCAGAACCATCTGTAAAGACATTTTGGTTCGGTTAAAATCGGTAGATCTGGCTTCCAGATGTTTGATATTCCATTTTGTTCCCAGAAAGGTATCATATCTTTTACGCAGGGCTATGCCTAATTTGTATTCAGTCAGTTTCCCAGCCTAGTAGTGATAAAAAGTCTAAAATTAGAAAAATCCTAGGGCAAATGCTACTTACAGGTAATGCTATAGTTACAAATAAATGGTAATTTTATTTCTGCGCCTTACCGTCTATTGGTCGAGATCCCGCAATGGTATAAGGACATTTTACTTACATAAGTAAGCTGTTCGTATCCTTCAGGGTAAAATTTTTCATCATAATAGCTATTGGATGGGTACAGGCTTGATTCCCCTGGATGTCGTTCTCCATGTCTGAATATCTGGAAATAGTATATTGTACAAGTGTTGAACGTAGCACTTGTCACACGACTGTGAAACCATTTTTTGGCGATTTTCCGCAACGTATCGGGAAAATCACAATAGTTCTAGAGCTATTAAAATTGAAATATTCCTATTAAAACTTACCAAATGAACTAATTTCAACGTAGAGGTGTCATAATAACTTGTTCTTCCATTGAGAAAACAATAAGCAAACAAAAGTCCACCAATAAACGCAAGAAATATTATAAGTACACTGTGTACCTGCATGAGAAATAGGATAACTAATTAATAACCCACTTTATAAAACAGTAGTTCACCTCTATTCACCAGACGTATTATATTATAGTGTCATAAAGCTATTTATTTAACTTTTTTCAAATTTTTAGTTACTTGTGGAGTACGCAGGACTGGAACTAGGCAAAATTTAATATTTTACTGCCTAACAAAGTTAAGGTATAATAAACATAATTTTTCTTTGCAAATTTCACCCTGTACTATGTGTTTCCGCTGAAACCACCGGTCTGTATATTTTATGATGATTGAAGAAAATGTGTGTGTTATCCGTTTTGACATTTTCACAATTTCCATCTTTGTTAAGCATTGTTCTCGAAAAATGTTTAAAAAATACAGCATATAATATATTGTCAAATTCGTGCTTTAGTAAGCTTTCATTTAACACCCTACACGATGCCATTGAAATTTTTTTTCCATTTCCCGTTTATCCCCTAAAATTAACCCCCAGAATCAAAATTCAACTTTTTATACTTCACGTCTATAACTGGGCCACCACACTCTATCTCTGTGCTAAATTTCAAATTTTTACGTCCAATAGTTTCAGAGAAAATCGCATCCTGTAACAGACGGACGGGCGGTCACCGAAGCGAGTCGATAAGTGTTCTGTTTTCCTAATTTTGCAGACAGTCCTGATCAATCTGACTACGATTGTTTGCTTCCAAGCTTAATAGATATTATTGTAAGTAAATAACCTAAATACAACAAGAATTAAATGTCTATTGATTTAAATAACTAGAATTCTAGAATTATTGTTGTATGTAGTTACTTATAGAGGTTTCCCTAGGTGAGCATCATCATGTAATGTTTTTTTGGGATATTAAAAAGGGTTTTTTGATTTCATAGGGGCGTAGCCATCTGGGGGGGGGGGGGGCAGCCCTAAAGGGCGCAACTCAAAATAAAATACACTATTTAAAATAACAACTCAATGGCAATTAATTCATTTTTGCTCCAGGACGCTTTCAACATTTGCTACGCCACTGCATAACAATATCGCTTTCAGTAGTCAATTAGAGATGCATTTAATATAAGTTTACCTAATTTTATTTTAAGATATTAAGGTAATTACTAATAATAATAGGTAATCATTGTGACTGCATCTATAAAACATTAAAATCTACAGTAATTACGTCTTTGACAATAACTTGGCAACGCAGCACTTGACGCATTAATATTTCAGAATTGTATCCGTGCTGCCGCTAAGCTTTTGTCGACTAGTCGACTACTACCTAGTTTAGTACAAAGAAAATAAAAGGGTATGGTTTAGTACCATGGGACTGCTACGAGTAAATTGACGCCGCATCTGACAAACGCCGTTTATCCAGTAAGCTAAGCTGCATTGCCAGTTTGCAACAAATTTATAGATTTAGGTATAGGTTTGTATTTGAAAAAATTATTATACTATAGTATAGCGTTGCTGTAAATGAAATTCTGTGAATAATGCCGGCCGGAAATAAACTAGAGGTTCAGGAATCATTTGAGGGCCCTCACCCAAATCGGGGTACCAGGCCTAGTGCCTAGTGTGCCATAGAGTTAATCAGCCACCGACTTTTACCCAAATTTAAAGTCACGAAGGGTACTAAACCGACCCTGCGTTAACGTTATTAAAACTTAAAATTTTTTTTGGCTACCAAAGAAAGGTTAAAAACATTTAGTTTTACTCAGTTTTTGCATTATATGCGGAAAAGAAAAAACACTTATGGTGACCATAAAATATAAATAATTACCAATGTCGGTATTACGGAAATGGCCAAGAAGGTGGCATTCAGTGATTAAATACATATAACTGTACATCATACGTCATTTTTTCGAGACAATAATGTGTATGAACCAAGGGCGGCAAATTAGTTTTTTTATAATATTAAGTACTGATTAATTTATTTCACTATTTATTTATAAATTTAAAACGTGTAACATTAAGTACAACAATTGCGTGCATGTGAACCTTTTTAGATTTTTAATTATGATAAAAAGAAACAAGGGAACAACCAAACGTGTTATAGTGTAGCTAGAAGTGAAAACTAAAAATGAGCGTTCAAATCTTGGAAATATTTATAGATTTTGCAAAAAATACCAGCTTACATGGCATAAAATACATAGTTCTTCCAACTGTAAATCTTTTAGAAAGGTAAGGTATTTTTTAAACCCAATTTTCGGGTTTGCAGACCATTACTTGCATTTACTTTTCCAGGATGTTCTGGATTGTGGTATTAATGCTAAGTCTAGCCTTTGCTGGGTACCTTACTACTCTATTTTGGGCACGGTACACTAGCAATCCAACGAGGACAACTCTGGGTACCGCTTTTGCACCCATTACTGCAGTACCATTTCCAGCTGTCACGATTTGTAATCGTGACAAGATTTTGAAGGACAAAGTGAATACATTCTTAGGCAAAATGTACGGAAATTTTAATTTTCAAGAGTAGAAAAAGTTGTCAAAGTTTTTAGTGAAGAAGCAAGAAGCACACTCTTGTTCTGCTTTCTAGGCTTTTCTTCGCTCTTTTTTCTATATGTTTTTATGAAATAAATTCTGATAACGTGACTATTGTAGCGAAGCCAGTAAGCAGGAGTTACTTGCTCTTAGAAACGTATTTTCACATCTAATAGATGAAGAATTCGTTGAACGAACAGATCTTTTTTATAACTTAACTGAACTAGTTGCAGCTCAGAATGCACTGGATGAAAATGACTATTCTGATATGCGCAGAATCATCAGAAGAGTTTCTCAAAGATGCGAGGATCTGATAATAAAGTTTGTAGATTTTTTACTTATTTTGCGATTTCTTGAGTCCTCCAAATTCTGGCTCTACCTGTCCGAATCCTATATTTTTAGATGTGCTTGGAATAACCAACAAGTTTCCTGCAAAGATATTTTCGAGGAATCTTACACTGCTGGTGGAAGATGTTGTTCTTTCAACTATGTACGAGAAAAATCTTTAAAATCAGAACGGTATACTCTCTATTATGGATTATCCAATGGTTTAAGAATGCTCTTGACGCCAAAGACAAACGGTAAAGATTTAGCTGGAGTTACTGTAAGTAAAACATATGCGTGGGTGTATTTTTTCACTTGCAACAGGCATTGGACTCCGTATATACTGCATCGATCTATTTTTATGCGGCGTTCTGGATTCTAGGTCATCATTCATAGCCCTGAAGACGTTCCAGGGGCTCTCCAAAACGTAAGAAACTACGTATCAATAGGTCGGGTAAGCTATATGCATGTTTATGGCTCCAAACGCGAGTGTAGCCAAGAAGTAAAGGTAAGTTGGTGTACAGTGAATATAGTAGTATATTTTCAAAATCTTGTCTAAATTAATATGAATAAATAAATCTTGTAGCTTCTTCCGATTGGCCATAGACAGTGTTTATTTCCGGAAGAACAAGAACTTAAGTATTTTAAAAAGTACACGGATTCGAATTGTATGTCTATCTGCGAAGCTATGTCAGTGTACAAGCTTTGTGGGTGTGTTCCTTACTATTTTCAGTTTATTGACGGTAAGGGTATCTTTTAACATTTTTTTTTAATAATGGCCTATTGTGTTCCTTTTAAAATATATTTTTACACGCATCAGATAAGGCGAGGAAATTGATGTCATTTATTTTTTAAGATAAACCAATTTGCGACTTCCAGAAGCTACCATGTCTAGAAAATTTAACCAATGGTATGTAAGCATGTTCAATCGTTTCACGTTTTTAATAAATTATTGCGCAGTCAGTCAATTGACAACACGCACACAAAAAATGACGGCGGTTGGACGGATAATAGAAAATATATTAAGGTTTAAACTTCGATCAAATTCAAAAAATTCAGTTTTCCGCGTGATAGTTAGGGAGCTAGTGACAATTTCGATATGTGATTTCATCGTCGTTTATGGTAATATGTAATGTAGATGTTCAGCACTTTTTATTAAGAACAAAATGAACTGTATGTTCAAAATGTAGGTATATAATTTAAGAGGGTTAACATTGGTTATTCTAGAAACATTTTTAGAGAAAAAAATAAGTTAAAATTTCCAAAATAAATCATATTTAAAATGTCTTGTCTAGAATTGCAAAGTGCAAATTATTTTTGTTAATTTTCAGTGACTATTTTGCTGTAAAAGTCTTTCTGAAATGCCCAATGCAGACCATCTTAAATTTGCAGTAAAACCACGCATTACTGTCTAGCCGTGCACTGTTTTAATTATTGTGTGTCTAGGATGTTGGTCTGGGGGGGGGGGGGGGGGCTGCAACACCCCTGGGTGCGCCACTGGTTGGGAATAAGCTTTTCAAATGGATTAATTTGTATTATAAAATATTTTAAAAATGCTGGCTAAGCCTATTTAATTGTGCATGTTACAGTAAGTTTTAAAATAACAATATTTGTGGAAATTATAAAAGCAGCTGTTTAAAAGCTGTACTGTTGCGTTGTAGTAAGTGCAGATACCTGTGGCTGTTTATCCCAATGCGAAGATGAGTTTTATGACGTTTCAGTGACTTCTGGCAAGTTCGTTTATAACCCAAGCGTTTGGACGATGGATTTCCTGTAAGAATCTAATATTTTTCTATTAATGTTGTTTTTAGAAGGTTATGGCGGAAGAGGTTTATATTATTCCGGACAAAATGGCGAATTAAAGTTTACAAAAGTACATTATCTAGAATTTTTTTGTAGCGAAGGCATTAACAATACTGAAAACTCAATTTTACTTAATGTATTTTTTTCTACAAACCGCCAAACGATCTGGGTACGAAGTACCATGACATCTGGACTTTATCTCATATGTAAGTTACTATACTTATCTCTTTCTATAGATTTTTAAGGCAGGTAATTGTGATATTTCCAGCATCATTTGGGGGCATATACAGCCTTTTTCTCGGCTGTAGTATTATCACACTTATTGAAATCCTATACTACTGCCTTGGAAGATTTTTGATAAGGAGTGTTTGTCAAAAAAACAACAAAATCAAGGCCCAGAGACAAGAAATGGAGCCCCGAAAAGTCTGTTTCAAGGAAGGCGTATATACAGTATCAAAGGAAGTGAGAAAGGCACAAGAATATAACTCAAATCCAATCATGCCCTTTGTTAATTGAAGATCAATATTTTGCATGCCTTTATTTGTTACTTTTGTGATGTTTTAAAGCTTGAAAGTGCACGAAATTTTGCAGAAAAAACACCCATATAGTACCTGTATTTCTAATAAAAAACATACAATCTTTATTTTTTAATTTTATTTATTCAACAAGCAAAAACAGTAGAAACCTACAATCGTCTAAATATACTTAAAAATAACGTCTCGTTTATCTGGCACAGTTTGTAGCTCTAGTTTAACAGGACACTGCAGCCAAAAACTTAAAAATTCTTCACTATAACCAATCATAAAGTAAATTTTTCTTGGTAAAACACCTCTATATACTAGACCGGCTACTCTTATGAGGTTGTGCTGCCTTTTTATGATAATGTCACTTAGAAAAAGTGCATGCCAAGTACCTTGAATGAATTTTCTGATAAACTGGTCTTCAATGGCTGTTTCCGAAGGTCTTAAGCCTCCAAGTACATTTGCTAAAAGAGAAAATATAGCAGGTGAATTGAAAAAGGTCAAAACTAACGTTCAAAGCAACAAATTATGTTTTATAAATGCCAATAGAGTGTATTTTAAACAAACGTACAAGTATTCCAGGAATTCCAAGCTTTTCTATGGGCTATTTGGTAAGGAGGGTTAGCCATTTCATAAGTAAGAGGAAAATTCTTTTTGGGAGTAATCCTATATCGTCCAGCCTGGTTTTTATCGCAAATTGGGGTGGTGTGAAGAAGCCTTGCAACTTGAGATTGCAGTCTCAGGTTGTTGGAGACCTAAAAGAGTGAAATATAAGCTATTACTCCAAAATATTAGTAAATTGATAAAATTAGTAAAGACTTACTGTTTTTACCAGCGAATTATTCATATTTTTCAAATATTTGTTTGATTTCTGGCTTATATATTTAGTAAAAATTAAAGGTTAGGATTCCATATTTTAAGGTTATGGAGAAATGACAAATACCTATTTACGAGTTCCTGATCCTGATTTTCTAAAATCAGATTTGTCGAAAGAGGGTTTGTGTTTTGGTTTGTGTGACAGAAGACCCTGAAACAGCAAAACAGCTGTTGATGTTTTTTTTATTTATTTTAATTAAATTCTCTTTAGGAAACAATATTTTCACCATGAATTCAGGTAAGCTCATAGTTATAATACACCTAAAGTTAATATTTAAAGAGTTCGCCTTTTTAGGACATATTCCTCAAGTTAGAACTTTGGGCGATGGAATGGAAAACACCCTGTCCACAAAGCACCCCGAAATTAAACTAAATGCCAAGTTATTTAAAAAAGCATCGAGCAGCATTTTAATGGCAATGAAGCCCGTTGAGCCTTCATCAAAAATAATTAACCTAGTACCAAAATATGTGCCTCAAGATAAGAAGCTTGGCAATATAGTCTTTTCGAAGCCAAAGGAACCCAAATTTGTACCTTACGAACCTTACAAAGCAGCTGTAGAACCTATAAAGACTGCAACTAAGGTAAAGAAACCCCCTAGTGTAGCAAGTGACGTGAAGGTATCAAAAAACAATGTGGAAATTCAGGTACTCGTTCACCAAATGTCTGAAATTAGGTCAACGGAAATGAACAAACTCAAGCTCTCTGCGATAAAGGAAGATGAAGTAATACCACGACAGCAGTGGGACAAAGAGAAGGAGCACTATGAGACTGACATTAAGAATATGAAAGAAACAATATCACATTTGGAAAATCAGTTGAAATTTCATGCTCAAGTGAATAGCGAACTAAAAACTTTATTAGTGGCTGCGGTGGGGGAGGATTTGGAAAGTAGGGTGCAGCATTTAACTGAGGACAAGCTCTCGCTGGCCAGGGCTTTGCTGAATTCAGCTAATCATTTGACTTCTCACCAGGAACAAACCGAATGGTTGAGTGGACAGTGTGAAGTTTGGCGCAGTAAATTTTTGGCTTCAAGGTAAGTACTTAGGTATATGTTTGTGTACTAGTATATTTTTTCTAGCTTTAATATGATTGTAGTTTAATGGTAGAGGAACTGGCTCGCTGGAAATCAGCTTTGAGCCATCGAACTAACGATCTTCAAGAAATAATTAAGAAAATCCTTAATGAGCATCAAAAATTGCAAAAACAGATGCACAGCACTTTTAGTAACTTAAACTCGATTTATGAGAAGAACACTGGTAAAAAGTGCAGTTTAAAAACGGGTGATATTGTGGAACTTGGTGCTTTGAATTTAGAGTTGTCAGAGAATATGGCCACTGTCTTGGGTGTTAAGGAATACCAGCATGCGGGAGACGGTGAAAAAGTCAGTGTGCTTTCTCTGACAGAAAAATTAGCTTTGAAGGTAAGTTTTTGAGAAATGGCAATTATTCGGATTAATGGAAATATTGAATTATTTAATGGAATTTTGCATAGTAATAACTAGGGCTGGGCGATTATCGAAAAAGATAATCGATTTTTGATTATTTGAAATAACCGATTATTTCCGATCAATCGATTAATCGAAATTAATCGATTAATCAATTAAGTAATCAAAAAATAAAATTTATATTAATCGATTAATCGAGAAAATCGATTATTGAACTCGTCGAAATTATGTCATTACTAATGACATAATGAAAGCGACTCCAGCGCTTACCACTTGCCTATCTTGAACACAATTCCGGCGGGCGATTTAAATTTTAGACCCGTAAAAATTAAAGGAGCGCGGATCGAAAAGCATTCAAATTATTTCGTTAAATACGTGTTTCATAGTGGAGTTATGATTATAAAAAAGAATCGATTAATCAAGAAAATCGATTAATCGAAAATATAGATTAATCGAAAAAATCGATTAATCGAAAAATCTATTAATTTTTCCTAATTTTTGAATCTAATTTGTCCATTTGTAGATACCTACATAATTTTTTCATAAAGATTTAAAGTTTCGTCTTCAAATAATTCAGTTTTTAATGACGCTTCGTTATTAATCACAAGACGCAAGCGTCTCTAGTTAACCAGCAGGAGAGAACCGCAGATGTATGATTGACAGAGTCATAATGACGACTATGACAAAGGGCTGTCTATCTGGGAAAGTTCTCACATTCTCTAGCACTTCACTATACAAGGGTGTTTCTAAAAGTTGCCGGGAAACTCGAGCTACAGTTTCTACTACTAAAAATATATATCCGTGTCCGGAAACGCTATGTTTCCGAAATACAGAGTGTTAAATTTTGAATTTTTCCGAGTTTGTTCATTTTATCTGGAACACTGATAGAGATAATGGTCTCAAAATTTGTATAGGGCTAAATTTTTCCAGTTTTTATTAAAAATTAATTAAAACTTCCCCAACAATATACCAGGTGATGTTTTTTCTGGGGTCGAGGTCCCTTTTACCGTTCCGAACTTTCTTGTACGACGCCACTGACCACTTTCAATTAAATAATTAGTACTCCTGTTTAGTTCTAAGACTTTTCGGTCTCTGGCAATTTTTTGATAGGTCGCGTTGTTTGCGAAATATTTAACAAAATATCTGCATCTGCAATATTTCGTATTTCTAGTTGTAGAAGCTGATTTCGAGCGATTTTCTTCGCTTTCGGTGTTTAAGAGTAACAAGTAATAGAAAATAGCCGGTCTCTTTTTACAAAACCGCGACCTTAAGTAGTACTTAATTTTTTTTAGATACTTAAAAACTCGGTAAGTTTAGGTTCTCCGCAAGACGTCCTATGCAACGCTTTGGTAGGTGCAGCTCATTCTATGACCGGCGAGCACAGATTCATGCAGAATCCTTTGCTGCATCCTTGTTGCTCTCATTGTAAAGGCGAAGTGCAGGATATATGACAGAGGAGTTCTTGGCTGTTCTGATCATAATCTGACAGAGACAGCCAGTATTCTTTAGAGAAATGCATTTATTGGGTGGTTTTAAGAGATGCAATTTCTGTTAATTTGCAGGGCTTGTATCTAGAGCTCTTTTACAGTTGAGGGGCTTCTTGGTTTATAGAAGCATTCTAGGGGTAATAGCATCTAAACGGCTCACTTTTGTGGCAATAACCCACAAGCAATTTGTATATATGGGGCGAATCGCCTCACATATTCCAGCGCGGCGCGCGAGCCTGCCATTTTAAACTCATGATATCGCAATGAAAACGCCATTAAAAAAATAACTGAAACATAGTTTTCGATGTATTTTTTCCTCAGCTTTCGACGGTATAATTTATTTTTGAAAATTCCGGCTCCCTTAACCTCAAAAAAAACAATAAACGTAATAAATAATTCATCGATGCTAAACGTGCTGTTTCTCGAAAAACTACATTTTTATCTTTTTCTTTTAATACGCTAGATCGAAAAATTAGAATTTTTTACGCCGAAAAAACTATTTTCCAGAGAGCCGCGCTATGTTTCTCGAAAAATTCCTCGAAAACAAAAGTTCTCTGTGGAAAAAAAACTTTTTCGGCTTAAAAAATCCTGATCTTTCGATCTAGCGTATTAAAAAAAGATAAAAATGGCGTTTTTCGAGATACAGCACGTTTAGTTTTGAGGTTAAGGAAGCGGAATTTTGAAAAACAAATTACACCATCGGAAAGCTGAGGAAAAATGCATCGAAAATAATGTTTTAGTTATTTTTTAATGGCGTTTTCATTGCGAGATCACAAGTTTAAAATTACATGTTTTCAGGCTCGCGCGTCGCGCTGGTACATTTGAGGCGATTCGCCCCATATACAGAGCGTTGGCTTAATTTCTGATGTGGAGATCAACTAGTAAAAAAAACATATTTTAAATACTGCGACGCGATATCCAAATAAAGAGTGTAATCTCCGTTATTATCAAGCACGCCTCTACAACGTAGGGAATGCTTTCCACAAACTTCTCAGGATACTCACTAGGCAAAGACCTCCATATCTGACGAATCTGGCGACTTCAGTGCTTCTCAATAGGATTCATGTCTGGAGACTGGAGAGGCCAATCCAACGCTCGAATGTCATTATCGCGTTTCCAAGTTGTGCATAAGGCATTCGTTTTGGCTTATTATCTTCTTGTAGTACCCAGGAAACAGTATTATCTCCATACCGCCTTTTAGCCAATAAGGAATATGCCCGTATTTTTTTTTATTGCATAAATCGTTTAAGGAAGTCATTACAAACCCAAAAATATTATTTTGAAGAAAATTACTAGGACAATTTTTTTTACTTTTCGGTATAATTTAGTTTGACCCAAATTGGATCCAAATTAAAATCCCATATATACGTCATCGGAAAGAGCTCGTCGAATTACATGATTTCCATATTTTTTAGTTTCTTCATTTTATATAGGAAGGGAGCAATCGCCGGTTAAATTTCGATTTTTTAACTTTTTGCATTCGACATTTGCACTTTTGAATCACTCTGTATTTTTTACCATCTAGGTTTTTTACCAATTTTTCAACGCCTTCTTATAGAGGGATAACCAGACTTTAAAATGAATACCGAAAGAGTCATCCAGGGGCGTATTTAAGGGGTAAAAACCGAATTTTCTTGATTTTTTTCCAACAAATCGTATTTTTAACCGACATTATTCTACAGTATTTTTTTTTATTTAATGATTCTTTTTGGGTTGGGTTGGGTTTGATCTTGGTTATTAATATTATCAACCCTTGGATTGGGTAAGTTTAACAAAATCGAATTGTTTTGACCTGGGGAGTCTGCTGTAGTATGTACCATTTTACCTATGGACTGTTTGTTGCATAGGAAATTTCAAATACGATTATCTTGAAAACGGTTACGCCTAGCGACTTCAATTTTTGACGTAAAAGAAGTAGGAAATCACTTTTTTTAATAGTCAGATCGGTATACTAAGCTTAATAAAAGTTATGTAATTTGAAAGAAGTGCGGTATACCGTAGGTGGCGCCCTCTACTAGTGACATTAAAAGTATGGACAAATTTGAATTCCCCCAGTCAAAAAACCCCCGAATACCAAATTTATTAAAAATTATTAAAAAAAAAATCGAAAACAAAATTAAAATTTAATACCCTGTATATTGGTTTGAATAAATCGCATTATTTTGACATAGCTGTTGCTCTGTGTACCATTACTTTTGGACGAGCTCCGCTGCAAGACTTAATTTTGACCTTTTGGGGTGGGTACCGCTTCGAAACGTAACTAGACTTGCTCTTTACCGTTACTGTGTATTAGCTTTCCCTATCCTCTATTAATTTGTGAAGGTCTTAATTTAATCCGTCTCCAACCTTTCAAGAACTCAAGCCAACGCTCTTGTGTTAATGACTGTACATATTATATTTTATTATTATTTTTGTTTTAAGTTTACCTAACCAATAAAGCATATTTTTTTAAAATAAATTTGTTTTTCTCACTCCTTACTTGCTTCACTAGATAAACTTCAATGGGCTTGAAAAGAGACCATTTCTTTCTCAAGCCCTTTTTGATTGCGTCAAACAAGAGGCTCTTGCGGGTAGGGCTTTCTTGACCCTGTGATGACTGTGCGTAATATTTTCTCAAGATCGCGATCTTGTTATACAGCAGGTTTTTATCAAACCCGAGAAAATCGCTAGATTCCGTAAAAAAACACAAAAAACGTCAAAAATTTCCTTTAATAGCAGTATCAAAAAGTTTTTAAGATAACATAAAAATATATAATATATACTTTAAAATACCTCTTATGTTCTAGAGTAGCTCACCTCCTAATACCTTATCCAACAAACATGGCAAAAACAGCGCAAACGTTTTCAAAATGACTGGTATTGTCCATATTTTGATTTTTATAATTTTGAAAATATCAAATGCTTAGATTCTGTAGCGGAAAACAGATAAACCCTATTCCTAAATCATTTTATCGCCACGCGCCATCGGGATAAGCCGAAGTTCGTTCGGGTCCGCTTCCCAAAGCAGCAGCAGGCGATAGTATTGGCAGTATTTTAGTGGTCTGCGACGAGGTAGGTTTGTTCCGTTTGGTTGGCATCGCGAGTCTCGCTCCTGAGTTGTATTAAAGATGGAATTTAAATTAAGTGAAACTAAATTTCACAAATTTTAGCTTAAATGTGAAAAAGCGGCGGTTGTGAGTTAGTATTAGATATTAGTATAATAGTAGTAATGTTTACTGAAATCTGCTCCTAAATTCTGTGGTTGGATAAAATATAGGTTATAAATTTACGACGAATATCAAAATTATATCACAAAATACCAAATTACGTTACATAACATGGAGTTATTTATTTACAACGAATTAAAACATGGAGAACAAAATGGTCCGTCGATAACGAATCGTTTAAAGACGTTTAAAAACACGGTTGAGTATAAAATGATTTTTTGATTCGCAACGGGCCCCTTTTACAAATTACGCTAAAAAAAATTAAATCAAAATTCTCTAAAATTCCGTTGTTACACAAGATGGTCTCGCTAAAAAAGATTTTTTCTAAAATAAAAAAGGTAAAATTTTGCTCGGTTAGAAGCCCCATCTTATATGTACAATTATAGTAATGTAAAAAGTGATGTTTTTAATAAAAAGATAAACATGAAAGTTATAGTCCAAGCGGCGAATTTGGCCTACGTCATTGAATTATTAAATACAAGAAAACAACTATTAAAAAATAGGGAAGATAGGTAAATAAGAAATTTTTGGTTTGCCAAATCCCCCCCTCTCCCTTGTTTCCCACCTCCTACTTTGTACCAAATCCCCGGCATTAAGAATTGTAATTTCATCGAGAACAATGCAAAAAAAAAATAAACGTGGCAACTGTGAGGATCAGAATGCCCGCGTAAGGGATGCAAGGTGTGAGAGTGAATGAAGGAAGATCAAATGTAAATGAAAGCGCTAAAAAGGAACAATGTTGCCAGCTATCGTCTGTTTTCATATTTCTTAAATACTTATCGTAAACGTGATAATTTTGAAAAATTGGACTATAGGGGACTTGGCTGTATTTTTTCTAATATATAGTTTTTCTTTGTATCGGATGACGTAGACAAAATGGCAGTCGCCCCTCGGCCTACTATAGAATATGGATTAGAATTAAGTGAAATTCAACAAATACCTGTAAATCTTAACATTTCCCTCTTGCAAATCGCCTTATATACAGTGCTTTTAATTAATCTCCAACAGTAGTAAGCATTATATCATTTTTTTTGTTTAAATTTAGGTACCAATTAAAGCCAGAAATTAGTAAATACCTTACAAATGTATATAATTATTATAGAAAGAACTATAGGTACTTAGATCCCAAAATTTTAACATTGGTAAGAACAATAGTAAAACCAAAATAAGAAGTAGACGGTTTGTACCTCAAGACGAAGAATTCTGCGCTGATTATAAAAATTTGGAGCACAGTAATTAACGAAAAAATCAATATTAACTTTGTCAGCTTTAGATTTGCTCAGTGAACCTGAGCCTAGTTGGCTCAGTTTCCTGAGCAAATCTAAAGCAAGTCAGCTCGATTTCCTGAACAAAAATGGGCCAGGTTGGCTCAGCTTTTAAGGAAGCCTGAGCCAAGGTGGCGCAGTTTCCTAACAAATGAGCCAAATTGGCACAATTATGAACAAACCTGGACCAGGTTGGCTCAGTTTTCTGAGTAAACCTGAGCCCAACTTAATACCAACAAAAATAAATTTTTCTCAAAAAGAACATGGTTATATTTTATATAAATAAAGTGATCATAATACGTTTAAAAGCCTTTTGATTCGACTGTATTTCCTTCCCAACCTACTAGAAAAAAAAAGAAATAAGTATTATTGTCTGTTAAAGAAGTCTGGCAACGTATGAACTTGCTCTTCCACTTTACCACACTCTCACCACGACTCGCATTGCGTGCTCCATCCATTTGGTAGATCTTACAGGTCTCCAGCCCATACTACGGCTCTCTTGGATCGGTCTACACTGGCCAGGAAGGTTCCGTACGGATGCCAGGCCGTCGCCGTCACCGCGGACCTGGAGAACAGGCCAATTGTGGATGATCTGCGTAATATAAAGGCTAACATGGACATACAGTGTTCGCATATGTACAGTCACGGTCGTAAAAATCGTAGGTGCACCAATTCACAATCTAACTGTCACTTTGCTAAGATAGCCCATCAGCGTATGTTTAGATTGTGAGCTAGTTGTACGAATTTTTGACCACGGGTGTACAGATGTAGGTGAAAGAGGGAATCCGTATTAGAAGAAAGTAAAAAGGGTTAAATTTCATTTGTCATGTCAAAATATATGACGTAAGACGTCAGAAATGACTCAAGCGCGAAGAAATGGCTCTATCATTGACTTTTCGTGTCGATTGGCGATATTTCACATTAGTGTAAAGAGAAATTATGAAACCTTATTTTTTTGTATCAGTTTTGACCGAACTTCTGTAACAATACCTTTGGTAATTATTGATATTACTGGAAACAGCGAATTTTTTCATGAAATTTTGCACAGACCCTAATTTTGGGTCGTAGAACACGAATCCGAAGTCAGTTGTTGGCGGTCTCGTATGGTTTTTCCAAAAAAAAATTTTTTTTCCAAAAATTTTAGGTTAACTTTTAGGTTACCTTTTTTATATAGATTCCTTTAAGTTTCAACAGTTTCACTTAAACATATCTGTAAACTTATAATTTTTATTTTATTTCGTCACACAAAACACCACATTTAGGCAAAAATAACTAAGAAAATTGCTTTTTCCTATAGAAAATTCCATTTTATCGCTACTAGATGTCATTATTTTTCCAGCTGTCAATTTTCCGGCGTTGCCACGTTTACTGATTTTTCATGGAAAAATTGTAAATTAGGAATAATAAAAAAGCTAACCATAACAAACTAAATTCACTATTCTGTCCAACTTAGTCGACAATATTTTTTAATTTTAACCTAAATCAGATGTAACCAAAATCCTATTTATCAGCAATCCAACACCTGCATAATATGCTGATGCATGCAACCATATCTGAACAAACAGGTGTATACCCAACCCAAGCAAACCTGAGCAAAAAGGTGGTCAGGTTTGCTCAGTTTTCATTGATATAGATATATATATATATATGTATCTATATCAATGAAAACTGAGCAAACCTGACCACCTTTTTGCTCACCCAACCTGAGCCCGGCTGATTGGCGTCTTGACGTTTGACCCGATTAATTTTTTGCTCGGATCCCTCTTCGCTTGCGAGGAAAGAGACTGGTCAGGGCCCCTAACCAGGTGCTAACCCTGTTCCGACCTTAGGGTGCCCTCCGATCCACCGTTCTGGACAACAAACAAAACATAATTTACAATTTTTCGTGTCTAGGTACCTTAACCTAAAAATTATGTTTTGTTTGTGTCCAGAACGGTGGATCGGAGGGCACCCTAAGGTCGGAACAGGGTTAGCACCTGGTTAGGGGCCCTGACCAGTCTCTTTCCTCGCAAGCGAAGAGGGATCCGAGCAAAAATTAATCGGGTCAAACGTCAAGAAGCTAATCAGCCGAAATTCCGGGGTCCCTGTAGACGCGAGTAAATAAAATGCTGTCTGTCTTATTTTACTCTGTATTTATTTATGGCCGGAAATTGTTAAAATTTGTAAGAAAAATGCTTTGTAAACGTGGCAACGCCGGAAAATTGACAGCTGGAAAAATAATGACATCTAGTAGCGATGAAATGGAATTTTCTATAGGAAAAAGCAATTTTCTTAGCTATTTTAGCCTAAATGTGGTGTTTTGTGTGACGAAATAAAATAAAAATTATAAGTTTACAGATATGTTTAAGTGAAAGTGTTGAAACTTAAAGGAATCTATATAAAAAAGGTAACCTAAAAGTTAACCTAAAATTTTTGGAAAAAAATTTTTTTTTTGGAAAAACCATACGAGACCGCCAACAACTGGCTTCGGATTCGTGTTCTACGACCCAAAATTAGGGTATGTGCAAAATTTCATGAAAAAATTCGCTGTTTCCAGTAATATCAATAATTACCATACCTTTATTTCAGCGCACTGCTTTCTTGTAATCTGGATTGCACTTGAAAGGAGTACTCAGTTCCCATCCCTATTATCTTGTTTCTCTTAACAAAATAGTAGAATTAGGAGTTAATTACTGATTTTAAACAAAATAATGAAAAATAGCAACAAGAATGAAAATAGCTAAAAAAACAAGAAAACGCGAGCGGAAGAGAGTAAGAAAGTGTTCTATTTGTTTTACTCGACGGCGAAAGAAAACAACAAACTTTGAACCTGATTTTTTCGATTGTTTTATTAATCGAACAAAAATCGATACGGATCGACCCATTCCTAGCCGCTAGTCTCTTGATTTTAGACCTACTGGTCAGCGCGCCATTATTATAAACATCCTCTAACGGCTCTTGTGAGTTGGGTCTATAAAATTCACCCACATGGTGGAAAGATTTACTATAGAGGTTGGGTTTTTCACTTGAGTTGCGTTTACATAAAATACCCTTTATTTGGCGCATAGTAAAAGCAGTCTAAACTTCTTTTTACCATGATAAGCTTTAGTTCCATGTACCACCGCCCATTACAATTGTATTTTTTCCTTTTTAAATTTTTTATCGCGAAAAAAATGGATAGGAGATATGATTAAACTAAAGATTTTATCGATCAACTTTACCATACAAAAATAAAATCTAGACGTGTTCAAAAAATTCTGAAAATAACCATATCGATGGCAAATTTCATGTCGAATTGGATTTTGTCAGAGTTAAGGCGTTTGAAAGTGTAAAATGCAATTTCCGAACGCATGTCGGCCAGACCGACCGGATTATTTTAGTACCTATAGTTTGTAAATCTGCAAATATGCCACATAACCAATGAACCATCCAACTCGGTCACAGTACGAAGATAAACTTAATTGAGTCGGATTTCAAGCAAATATCGTATTTTCATGTGTGGGTGTTTGTATGTATGTATGTATGTAGCGATACTATGCTTACCATTTGTCCTGTATTTTACAGGATTGTCCTTTATTGTTAACTGCTGTCCTGTACAGTGAAGATCTCTCGAGAAACCAAAGCGAAATCTCGAGATCATTTTCAGTTTTAGTACTTTGGTAACGTAGGTGTAAGGTTGATTGGCAAACATTTATGTACTATAGTCTTCAATATGGAAATTAAAACCATGGCTAGGTATATGTTATGTCATTACCCGTGTGACACCTCACCTCACCCCTTTTTCTAAGTTATTATTTGGCTAGTAACGCATGCCACTGGAAAACTATTAAAAATCACAAAGCTTTAAACCCAAAACCTGCACCGCGAGTCTGACACTGAACTGAGGGACATAATAAATTATAAGTAACTCCTAAAGCTAGCAAACGAAAATCATTCAATAAATCAATAAAATTACTATGTAAATGAACAAAAACATTAATATTCAATAAAACCCTTCGGACAATTTAATAGCGATACGATATAAAAAAATATTATAATGTGGAACAAATAATGCCGTTCTTTACAACACGTTGACACAAATACATCGAAAGAATGCCAATTAATTATAAAATAATAACACCCTGTACCACAATAGTTATTACACCGCGGTTACCTGCAGTTAATTCAACTAGTTATCTCTTTGATAAATTTAGACCTACTGGTTAGCGCGGTGCTATTTAAGACTGACTAGGAATGGGTAACGGTATCGATCTTGACGCCTTTTCGGAATATCCCTAATTAAAATAATAGGCCTTGGTTTATTTCATACATCGGACGAATAGCGACAGTAAGCAGGATTTGTAACTAAATAATACCGTTTCTATCTTTTAGTCAGGGCAAGCTTCAAGTAGGTACAGGTTTAAAATTTATCTGAAATATATCTTACGTAACTTAAAAAATTTCCAATTTCGCGCACCCAAGCAAACCCAAGCTTAAAAAAAGGTATGCCATTTAAAAGAAGTGCTTTATGCCGTAGGTGGAGCGTGGAGCTCTCTACTAGTGACATCAAAAGTAAATCCGTGACATCAAGCAAACCCAAATTCCTAATTTCGTGTCGCTATGTCGTTTTGTTGAGAAATTATTGGAAATGATACCCTGTATCTTGGTTATTATGAACTTTGGAATTAGGCAAGTTTGTATAAATCGCATTATGTCGACATAAGGAATCTGCTGTCGCTCTGTGTACCATTACTTTTGGGCCACCCTGTATAATGTTTTTATAGTTTTTTTGATGATACTAGGATCAAATATATTAATATGAAATTAATATTAAAAAATTAATGAGATAATGGCAAAAAGGTGCACTGAAATATTATTATTAATTATCATTATTATCAGTATTTTGGGATTTTGGGATTTGAGGAACACTACAAAAAAAGAATTAAAAAAAATCCTCCGACTTCGAAAAAGTCCTTTTTAGAAGTAGGTTTACTTAAAAAAAAATTAGAACTTGCTGCTAGAGAACTCAAAAATGTGCAACCATTTGTCCTTCTCTTTTCTTGAAGGCAATCTCTCATTACGATCTAATAGGGTGATATTGCCGTTAAAATATTATTTTCTCTCTTTTGCAGTTAATAATGCCAGTAAATACATTGTATTTTTCACAACTTGATTGGTGTATTAGAAGATGAATAGACTGTGTAAATATCATTGATTACCGTCTTGTTCCTGCAACATCTTTGAATGGCTTTTGAAAAGCGTCAAAACAAAGGCGATGCAAAAGATGTAACGGGACAGGCAAGTTTTTGCTCAGGTTTCGAGTAGCTGTCTTTTGAATAGGAACGTTCCGGGCACATGCAGGAAACCGTATGAGGGTCTATTCACGGTGACGAGCAGAAAATTGCGTACATTAATTTAAACACACGAAGTGTTGTGTAATCAATATTATAATAAATGCGAATCAAGCTTTGGAACCTACGCGTTGTCCGGCTTTCGCCATTCGCTAGAGAAAGAATGAGATTGTCCAAATGGGTGCTTGGGTTAGCTAAATTTATCTTAGGAGAAGTTAGAAATAATGCAGAATTTTGCAATAAAATTATCTTGTCCGACTAAGCTCATTTCCAACTCGAAGGTTATGTGAACAAGTAAAATTGTACGATTGTACGAACAAACCAAACTTACCCATGCTCCTTGAGAATGGTCTCCACTTTACCAGTAGTAACACCCCAAATATAAACACTACCATCTGCAGAGCCCACCGCCACATACTGCCCATCGGGACTAAAGGTTGCTCTTGCCCAGTCACAGCCTACTTTGAAACCGTCACAACTAAAATAAGAAAATAGTCATGGAGTCAGAAATAAGTAGAGTTCATTCCCACCCCTTGGTAGATGCAACTTTTCAGGATGTGTGAACCAATGCATCTATGTTACGACCAAGGGTGGCTCTACCACCCCCTCCCCTTGGATTCCACCGGCAACTTTTGTGTCAGAAGCACTTGCAAAAAGACCCATATTTTTCTTGGAAAAGCCCGATGATCAATAATGCTGTTAGGTCTATAACAAATAGTGTTAGTTTATGATGTTCTATGCAAAAATTTGGGTGGATATCGATCATCTACTTGGACAGTTCCACAAATGTCACTTTTTAATAAGCATTTAATGTGTAGTAAGCGTTTTGATTTATTTACCGATAAAGTTTGTAACTTTTTGCGTGCTTATGCTTACTGGGGGTCCATAAGTTATACCTAAAATGTCATCTGGGTGTTATTCTAAATAAAAAAAATTCGGCCAAGTGCAAGCTAAACTTGCACAATTAGTGTTCCGTGCCATCAGCCTCCCTCTTAACGTGAGCAAACCTCGGCCGCCCGATCTCTGCCCATCTGCCACGCTATCGGCCGCGGACGCGACGGCACAACCGCGGTATTACATCGCGTATGCGCGGAGCTGAGTGGGAAGCGTTTCGACTGAGCCAAATTAAAAATTTTGAAAAACGTGTAAGACCAAAGTTGTTCCTTTCAGCATGAGAAATATTTTTTGTGGAAAAACTTTTAGTCTAAAACCAATGGTTTAGCAGTTATAAGGAAATAAACAATAACATTGTTTATAACAATTGATCGCGCTAGAATTTTTCAATCCTGGTAATTTTGTCTCAATCTACACCTAATTCTCAATGTTCATGATTTTTTTCAGATTTTTTGCAGCAATTTTTCAGCGTTTTTCCAGAAAAATGTTTAAAAAAAACGCATAAAAAATACATCATATATATATTGTTAAATTCGTGCTTCAATAAGCTTTAATTTAACACCCTACACGATGCCCTTGACAATTTTTTCCCCATTTTCCAATTTACCCCCTGCAATTAACACCCAGAATCAAAATTCAACTTTTTATACTTACTTGGGCCACCACACTCTATCTCGGTGCTAAATTTCAAATTTTTACGTCGAATAGTTTCAGAAAAAATCGCCTGTGACCGACGGACAGACAGACGGACGGACACCGAAGTTATTCCATAAGTTTCGTTTTGCTAATTTAAGCACGGAACACTAAACCGATGCAAAAGGATAGAAGACCTTGTTTTGACTTACCTAAATGATTGTACTACTTGGTTCATTCTTAGATCTATGAGTTTGAGAGTATCGTCTCTTACACAGGCTAACAGGTACTTCGTATCTAAAAAGTAAAATTGATTTGAGTACCTACTGAAAACCGTTCTTACTTTTTCCGACTAGTTAGGAAATGACAATATTTCACAATTGGTGATAGAAAGCAATACCATCTGATATGGGTAAAAAAACATAAAAATCGTCAATATTTACCTCTGGCTAGATCCAATGACGTCACTTTTCCATTTAGTACAATATTATTGGCACTAGACTCCGATCTGCTGTCCCAAAATCTTATACTTTTATCGAAATGACCGCTGATGATTGTTGATCCTGCACTATCGACCGTGACTAGGTCGTTGCAGCTGGATCCTGCGAATTTTGTTTCTATACCTGCAACAAGCAGTATAAGAAATTTAAAATAGGAATTATTATGATAAAAACTAAATAGGAACCGTAGATATTCAACAAAAATACTTATGAGCTGTGAAAAACGATGTTTTTTTAAGGGACAGTATACTTACATGCCCTACTTCTAAGATCCCAAACCTTGAGAGTTCTGTCGTGACTTCCTGTAACTACTTTCGATGAATCTCCCAAAAATTTAGCTGCCATGACTTTTCCTGAATGTCCAGTAAGAGTGTGCTAGAAAAAAAGAAAAAATGAAAAAACGCGACTTCCTAAAAGGCACAAGTCGCCTCAGATTGGAAGATACAACTGAGAGAGACTTTTATAAAATTTACATATAAAATAAAATACACTCTAGACATTTCAAATTACCGACACAAGTGGCCATTTTGACATTTCTAGTCCTGCACAGTTGATTAAATAAAAATTCTGTTAAAATAATCTCATAAAAATAAATTACTGTAATTCAGTTTTCATGAATTTCTGGACTGAATCGTTTATGAAACCTTAACAAGTTATATATTTTTTGAATCTCCAAAGAATTTCCATTGAATGAATCGATATTCGCAGAAACTCGACACAGCAATTAACGAAACTTTGGTACCACAGTATTTCAACTTAGTCAGTCTGTCTTGATTATCTGGTATTTATTAAAAGGCCTCTGGAAGGCAGAAACGTACCTAGTTTCGAAAATAAAAAATGGTAGAACTACCGGGTTTTACAGTTGCAATTGGTTATGGTATTTTAGGAACGGAAGCAATAGAAATTGACCAGAGCACCGATTCGCCGCCCACCGTGTCGGTAACTTCAGTTACTGAATTCCGTTACACTACCTATACAAAACACCACCTTAGGCATCGAAAAATAATTAAATATTTTCTATAATATAATACCATACTTAAATCGTACCCGTAGAAATGTCCTGATTTACGATATCTGTCTTTATTAGCCCAGAATGAGCCGATCGACGAGTCATAAATCTTTTATCTTGTACTCGGGCGTTACGCTAAGTAAATACTGGAAGTTGCTGTGACTGAAAAATAAGATTTTGTCGTGTTTAATCTCGGTTGTAATTTCCTTTCCGTTTACCAGGTGGTATTGCCACATTATGGTGCATAGGTTTGTTGTTTTGGCCGTCTCTCGTACCAGATTTAAGCCCCTTTAATTTTAATCGATCTTCACAAATTTACGTATTTCAACGTTACAGTAATTTTGTCTTAGGTTAGAAAATATTAGTGAATAAAAAACCGTTAAAATGAAAAAAATTCTGCCTTAATACAGTTTTTACCAAATTCAGGACAGAACCTTTAACCAAACCTTCACCAGTTATATATTCGGAATCTCCAGAAAATTTGTTCTCAGATAAAGCAATATTCGCGGGAATTCGCCGCAGGTTAGGGGATATAACTGATTTTAAAAAAACCTTGTTTTAATTGGGTTACAAAAATATATTTTATTATCTTAATACAGTTTTTATCGAATTCTGGGTAAAAACTTTAACCAAACCGTAACAGGTCATACATTTTTAGAATTTTATAAAAAAAAATTCTCTCAGATAAAGCAATATTCGCGAAAATTCGCTGCGTTGGGAGATATAAACGATTAAAAAAAGCTTTTTTTTATCAAATTCTGGGCAGAAACGATTCGCGGGTATTCGCCGCAGGTTAGGAAATATAGGTAACTGATTTTAAAAAAGCCTTTTTCTAATTGGGTCACAAAAATAATCTTTTTATCTTAATACAGCTTTGGTCAAATTCTGGGTAACAACCTTAACCAAACCTTAAGAAGTCATACATTTTTAGAATCGCCATAAAATTTCCTCTCAGATAAAGCAATATTCGCGAAAATTCGCTGCAGGTTAGAAGATAAAGCTGATTAAATATCTTTTATAAAATAGGACTACCAAAATTTACCAACAATTCATAGAAAAATTCCTTATCTTTTATCTATATACTTTCGAAAGAGTTGTTTTTAATTATGGTGCACATATTGTTGTTTTGGCCACCTCGCATTCCGGATTTAAACCCCTTTGATTTTAAATGATATTCACAGCTTGACATATTTCAACGTGGCAATTGTTGTGCCAGCACTTTGGTGTCTTTAAATTTTATGCTAATACTAGCTTTAATCTATAATAAAATATATTACTATGCAAAGATATTTTCGCCAATTACTCTGTTTAATAACAAATCAGAGATTATAAAGTCCATGTGAAATTGCCGATGGATCGAAATAAAAGTCGAGACGCCTAATTTCCATATTTATTAATTTTAGTGATGGGATGGGATAAGATGAGTATAGGAAATTAATCCCATTACAGTGATAAGATCGATATATTAATTTCAGTAATGAAGTGATATGATGACTTTATCTGACTTTTCACTGTACAAATATAGACGGAATTTAAATTGCGTTAACTTCGTTAACGCCAGCAGCCTGAATTTTTTCAGGGGATTAAGGTTACCAAAAAGAAAGCAGTATTCCAAATTTCACACGTCTAGGTGGACTAGTTTCCAAGATACGAGTGTCCAAAACTCACAGTTTCGGGCACTCACTGACTTACTGACTGACTGATAGATCATCATAAATTTAGGGTACTTCCAATCGAGCTAGAGCTTTGAAATTTGGAACATAGATAGTGTTTAAGGTTATTTCGAGAAAACTCAAAAATCAATAAAAATCCAACATGGCGAATTCTGACACAAAATAACGACTTTTACTTTGTAAAGTTACGGAGTACGGGCAGTCGTGTATACACATGCCACTAAAAACATAACAAGGGTCTCAGTTGCTCAGTTCTTTAATGAAAACTTGCCAAGTTTGGTCTGTAAATTTATCAATTTACACAATATTTTTCTGTGCTTATCAAAACACTGCTAGTAACGTGTAGGCAAGAAACTTGGCATACTTTTTACATTTCAGTTATTTTTTTCAGATAAAAAAATACACAGTCCTGACGAGAACTTGGCCTGTTTTTTTACATGTAGTTTTTGGTGGGATATTATTCACTTGGCTCTTCTACTTCTCGAAATAACTTGCTCATTATATAAAATAATAATTATACCACCGTGTTCCGTACTTCTAAATTGCAGTTACGCCTCTCAGACCTCATTAACAATATATGTACATCTATTTTTTTTTTTACATAGAACGGGTTATCCTACATCCCAACGCCTTCTCACAGACGCCACATTTTACATGTTAAACTAGAAACAAATCACAACGAGCGTACGTCAAGGAATTACTCTATTTCCTAGCTATTTCTACGAGAACAACCTTAGAGCTGACATCTGAGTAATTGGTTCGTATTGTGTCAGTGCCTAGCAGTACTAGAATCCGTTTTATTAGTAGTTTAGTACCCGGAAACAGCATTTCATTTGTCTTTTTAACCCGTTTTAAAATCAACGATCAACTAAAATCTGGCGGAATAGTTTTTAGTGCATACGCCTTTTTATATAAATTCAGGAAAATTCTTCTGTGCATGCGTCTTTTCTTCTATATATTCAGTAATAGTTTTCTGTGTATACGCCTTTTTTTCTAAATTCAGAAATGGTCTTCTGTGCATTTGTCTTTTCCCAGAAATGCAGGAATATTCTTTTGTGCATACGCTTTTTTTTATAAATTCAGAAATGGTCTCCTGTGCATATGACTTTCTCTATAAATTCAGCAATATTCTTCTGTGTATAAGATTTTTTTTTATAAATTCAGGAATAGTCTTCTGCGCATACGCTTTTTTTATAAATTCAGAAATGGTCTTCTGCATAAGCCTTATTTTATAAATTCAGGAATATTCTTCTGTGTATACGCCTTTCTTTTATAAATTCTGGAATAGTCTTCTGTGCATACGCTTTTTTTTATGAATTCAAAAATGGTCTCCTGTGCATATGCCTTTTTCTATAAATTCAGAAATATTCTGTGTTTACACCATTTTATAAATTCAGAAATGATCTTCTGTGTATTTGCCTTTTTTTATAAATTTACAAATGGTCTTCTGTGCATATGGCTTTTTTTTAAATAAATTCAGAAATGGTCTTCTGTGCATTCGCCTTTCCCATTAATTCACGAATATTCTTGTGTATTCGCCTTTCTTTTATAAATTCGGAAATAGCCTTCTGTGCATACGTTTTTTTTATAAATTCAGAAATGGTATTCTGTGCATAAGCCTTTATCTATAAATTCGGGAATAGTCTTCTGTGCATACACTTTTTTTTATAAATTCAGGAATATTCTTCTGTGTATACGCCTTGTTTTTATAATTTCAGGAATTGTGTTCTGTGCATACACTTTTTTATAAATTCAGAAATGGCCTCCTGTGCATATGCCTTTTTTTATAAATTCAGAAATGATCCTCTGTGCATAATCCTTTACCCATAAATCCAATATAAATTACACTACACTATCCTAACTAAATCCAACAGCACATTTTGTAAATGAGATCAGAGAATCGATAACCCATTTGGCAGAATTACTGCTCTTTTATTTCCTCGATAAATATCAAAATATGTTCTGTACCGTTAGGTCCGTGTGAAACATAATGCACTTGCCATTTATTTTCGATTTTATAACAATATTTATAGAAATTATTATATTTTGTAGCCCACAGTTATGGCATTCCCGCTTCTCAACGTGTCTGTACCGAAAAACTATGTCTCGTCGTACATGTTCAGCAGTAGAAATCCTTTGTTTGCATACGAGGGCAGTGAAACAGATTTTTTGTCAATAAATGCCCGATCTGGTGGGTACGGTGGCCCCTAAGTGCAATCAAGATATATTTTGATCGATCGAATTTAATTTTCACTTGCACGAAGGGCAAAAATAACTTTTCAACAATAATATGACGTATTTTTTTAATCATTTTTTGGGAAAACGCTTAAAAATTGCTGTCTCCCACCCTTATCACCAAAAGGATCGCTCAGAAAAATTGAAAAAATCATGAATATTGAGAATTAGGTGTAGTTTGAGCTAAAATTATCAGGATTGAAAAATTCTAACGCGATCAATTGTAATAATCAATTTAATTGTTCATTTCCTTATAACTGCTGAACCATTGGTTTTAGAGGAAAAGTTTTTCAACAAAAAATGCGTGCATTACTATTAATAATTTAAGTGCAGGGCTGATGGCACGGAACACTAATTGAGCAAGTATAGCTTGCACTTGACCGATTTTTTTTTATTTACTGGTTTCGTAGAATAATAGGGGCATTTTTATCGGGATAACAATATCTATTATATAATTTCAATCAGATATATGTACGTTATTTTGCTTTGAAAAACTTGGGGACTTCCTATTTTGAAATACTAGTTGTCAAGGTACCCCCTGTAGCGTCTTTCGCTAAAGCTAAGGACTTGGGGCATCCAGTCTCATGTAATAATAACTATTATATATCACTAAACATTTATAGACTTTGATACTATCTGTAATACTTCTTGCTAATATCACATAGCTTCTGGGCAATACCTGATAAGTACCTAGAGTGATTTTTGTTACCTACTATGCTTGCCATACAAAGCAGCTATGACCTAAGTAGGTAATATATCTGTTATTGGAGAAAAAGGATTTTTATCCACGCATACAAAAACATACTTTAATTATTTGCGTTCAGAATCCATGGCATTCACTAAAGTTAACACGTTTAAAAAACTCTTTTTTAATGAAAATGAAATATTTTTTCCTCCTGCGGTCACTCGTCAATGAAACACCCCGTATAGCTCTAATACAGATGGTTACATCTATATTAAGACCTAAAAAATCAATTAATTCCACCGTACATTACCAAGATTACTGTAAATTATTTCCTTACGTTTTTTTCTCGACAAGCTCTGTTCTGAAATTCACACATCATCCATTCGTTACAGGTTCTTTTGAAACATATTTAATTACAATTGGTTATGGTTTGAGTTCTTTAATTCATCTTTAAACACCGTTCGTCAACAACCGTTTTCACCTAATTCTCGAAATTACCTATAACATTTCTATAAAGGAGTTTTTTTAAGGCCAATTGAAAATTTAATTTAATTTTCAATTGTTGGCTTTTACAGTTTAAAAGTTGTGAAAAAGTTGTTGTTTTAACGATTATTTCTTTGGAAATATGCTTAGGAGCGTAGGAGAGGTTACAGGTGATAGATATTTAAAAGATGCAATATTGTTTGTAAGGAGCAGGTTTGTAAGGAGGGGTTTACCGTCTTACCGCCTATTGTCGTCTTAAAGAATTTCAGTAAATATCATGAAAATAAATAGAATTATTTGTTTTGGTTTATATATATTATATATATATATATATATATATATATATATATATATATATATATATATATGTATAGATATATATATATATATATATATATATATATATATATATATATATATATATATATATATATATATATATATTTTTTTTATTGTTTGTTTCTTGGGATTAGGTTCATTATAAAAACATTTTTTTTTTATTTTTTTTTATTATTTTTTATTAAAAGTCCATTGACGTTTCGACCCCTTTTCGGGTCATTTTCAAAATGTTTTTTTTTATTTGGTTTGTTAAAAGACCTAAAAATACATTATTCGTTAAAATTTTTTTTACAAAAACACAACAATACGACAGTAAAGGATTAAAATTTGGACATATTATTTTAAAATTCTACGTTCTTAACAGTAAACATTTTTCTACAATTGGAAGATATTTTTATTATACGCACCTTGAAAACTATAAGGTCTTAGAAGGACTAATCTGTTATTTGTTATCAGACACATTAAAACATACCAGAGTATTTTACGTGGAAAGAGAAAAAGCCGTCGTTTTTTTTTTTATAAAAAATGTAATTAGAAATCAATAGATTACATTTTTTATAAAAAAAAAAATAAAAAAAAAAAAACAAAAAAAAAGACGGCTTTTTCTCTTTCCACGTAAAATACTCTGGTATGTTTTAATGTGTCTGATAACAAATAACAGATTAGTCCTTCTAAGACCTTATAGTTTTCAAGGTGCGTATAATAAAAATATCTTCCAATTGTAGAAAAATGTTTACTGTTAAGAACGTAGAATTCTAAAATAATTCCAAATTTTAATCCTTTACTGTCGTATTGTTGTGTTTTTGTAAAAAAAATTTTAACCAATAATGTATTTTTAGGTCTTTTAACAAACCAAATAAAAAAAAACATTTTGAAAATGACCCGAAAAGGGGTCGAAACGTCAATGGACTTTTAATAAAAAATAATAAAAAAAAATTAAAAAAAAAATGTTTTTATAATGAACCTAATCCCAAGAAACAAACAATAAAAAATATATATTATAAATGGTTCAAGAAAAGTAACAAAGTATATATATATATATATATATATATATATATATATATATATATATATATATATATATATATATATATATATATATATATATATATATATATATATATATATATATATATATATTATATTCTTTGTTTCTTGGGATTAGGTTCATAGTAAAAACATTTTAATAATATAACCATAGAATAATGGTAAATATAGGTAATTAATTATCGTAAAATCGAAAATATATATACATATATACAGTATGTCAACGGATAGAGGTCACAAGAGGACAACTGGACCAAAAATTTCATTGTTCGAAAAAAAATCATTTTTGGTAAGCTTCTGCTTCTTAAAAAAATACGATCTACGAAAAAAATGTCTCACTTTTTTATACAGGGTGCTCAAAAAATACAAAAATAATAAATTATGTGAAGAGTAACCTACCTTTTTTTTCATTTTAGAGCAAAATGATAAAGACAAAAAATATTTAAAATTCCAATCAAAATTTAAATTCAAAATATCAGCTGAATATTTTACTTTTTATTTTTGTATTATAATTTTATCAAATATTACTGTACCTACGTTTTCTAGGTAATTTTTGCCTTGTCCGCCTCATTCCACTATCTTTTACGACAAATGTCAGAAAATTTAAAATTTTGTTGCCAAAATTTGAAATTTTCTGACATTTGTCGTAAAAGATAGTGAGATGAGGTGGACAAGGCAAAAATTACCCAAATTTAAAATTTTTGCAACAAAATTTTAAATTTTCTGACATTATTTGTCGTAAAAGATAGTGAGATGATGTGGACAAGGCAAAAATTACATAGAAAATGTAGGTACAGTAATATTTGATAAAATTATAATACAAAAATAAAAAGTAAAATATTCAGCTGATATTTTGAATTTCAATTTTGATTGGAATTCTAAATATTTTTTGTACCATTTTGCTCTAAAATGAAAAAAAAGGTAGTTTACTCTTCACATAATTTATCATTTTTGTATTTTTTGAGCACCCTGTATAAAAAAATGAAACATTTTCTTCGTAGATCGTATTTTTTTAAGAAGCAGAAGCTTACCAAAAATGATTTTTTTTCGAACAATGAAATTTTTGGTCCAGTTGTCCTCTTGTAACCTCTATCCGTGGACATACTGTATATATATATATATATATATATATATATATATATATATATATATATATATATATATATATATATATATATATATATGTGGATTCTGTGGACTGTCTCCACATAACCTAGATTCCGGGCACAGAAACTTATCTGTTGCACCTCCCGTCACGGAAATCACATTCAGTCTCAAGGCTGAGGAATCAGGTTTTGACAACTATATGTAATATTAGAGTCGTCACAGGTTGACACCACTCGTCTGAAGAGCTGAAGGAACAGCGAAACGATGTTGGACACCCTGTCACACTTGTGCTAGCCGAAAGTTAGAGCTATGCTGTAAGGCGACAGGCCGACAGCAAATAAACCGAAGTATAAACTAGGTTTATACTAAACTAGGGGATACCTACTCATGGTTCGAGTAGCCCCACACACTTTGAAATTGAGCTTTTGCTCTTTCCTGGCAAATTTTACCTCCTCGACCTCAACATCGAGTACAAAGCAGATACTTGGCATACCATCGTCTTAGCTGTATAAACCTAGTTTATACTTCGGTTTATTTGCTGTCGGCTTTTCACCTTACAGCATAGCTCTAACTTTAGGCTAGCACAAGTGTACTGCTGATGTTTTAAGTAGACAGGGTGTCCAACATCGTTTCGCTGTTCCCTCAGCTCTTCAGACGGGTGGTGTCAACCCGTGACGACTCTAATATTATATATATATATATATATATATATATATATATATATATATATATATATATATATATATATATATATATATATATATATATATAATATTAGAGTCGTCACGGGTTGACACCACCCGTCTGAAGAGCTGAGGGAACAGCGAAACGATGTTGGACACCCTGTCTATATATATAATGTTTAACCAAATAATTCTATTTATTTTCATGTTATTTACTGAAATTCCTTAAGACGACAACAGGCGGTAAGACGGTAAACCCTCCTTGTTCCTGACAAACAATATTGTATCTTTTAAATATTACCGACCTCAATCCTGCAAAAACTAAATTGCGCAAACAAATCTTTAATAACCTAAAATCATCACAGTACACCTTGATCCTGACCTTTCGATCTCACAATTATAATTCGCGAAGATAATTACAGATCATTCAGAAAATTATTATTATAAAATCTACCTGGAGCAATAAACCATCATCGCGTTTCTTAAAGATATTAACTCAAAACAAATAAATTCCCATCTTTAATTTATATACACGAAAATACGCCCTAAAACGATAAACAAAGATCTATGCACCTCCTACTCCTTTGACACATTGACTGAGTAACTGGCGGTGTTGTCGAACCTGCTAATAAACTAAGATTGAAATCGAAATATGAGCCGTTTACATCCATTTTTCAACAACCTAGAAATTTTATATTTTGCATGTATCTACTAGAGATCTGGCAATTTAATTATGGATCATTTTATGACGGACAAACGTGTTAGAATTGTTCAAACTTAGTACGAAAATTCACGTTCTTGTGTAAGAGCAATTTGTAAACTTCGTTTCATTTTTGAGCGTAATAATGTGCCAAGGGACAACGCAATTCGCAATATTACTCGAAAATTTGACCTACCCTGGGTATAAATCTGACTGGTGAAGGGTAAGAGCCAGAATATCGCGAATATTTTTGCGGGTTTTTAGTTACACTAGGGAAAAATTAATATTTTTGCATTTTAATATATTACCCATAGACCGAAAAAATTTTCCTCTTCTCTAAATATTTCCCGTGTCTCTTTTATTTTTTTGCTTTAAAAAGGTCTAAATTTTTACCTATACATGTTCAGTAATATTATTAGCCCACCATCGAAATTCTTTACAACTTTAATTTTTAGAATTTTTCTGAATCTGTGGTCCGATTTAAATAAACTTTCATTATTCATTACATTTCAGGTTCATTCCTCAAAAATATCATTGTGGTGGAATTTTTTGTTAAAAAGTTCATTTTCATTTTATACTGTGTGAATAACAATATGGTGTTTTTTTCCTAAATTTTCTGACATTGCGGGGTTTTTTAGTAATCATAACATAACACAGTAAAATTGAATTGTACCCTGATGTTTCATTTTCCTTTGTAAACGCAAAGTATACGTCTATTATATATATATATATATATATATATATATATATATATATATATATATATATATATATATATATATATATATATATATATATATATATACATATATATATATATATATATATATATATATATATATATATATATATATATATATATATTAAATGTTTAACCAAATAATTCTATTTATTTTCATGTTCGATACTGAAATTCTTTAAGACGACAACAGGCGGTAACACGGTAAACCCCCTTGCTCCTTGGAAACAATTGCATCTTTTAAATATTACCGACTTCAGTCCTGCAAAAACTAAACTGTGCAATTGCCATTGATTGTGCAACTACAATCTGGTCGCTTCGCAATAAAGGCACATTCAAAAAACTATAACGCATTATCTTCCTCTTCTTCTACTTTCAACTAGGAACTCTTCTCTATGTTTGCCTTTCGTTTGTCCCGGTAAAAAATGTCGAGTTGACAACACGGGTTCGATTTAACACCTGTATCTAATTTTCTAATGATAGATCTTGACTTTTCTGTACCCCTCTAGCTGTATGTCAAAGGTAATAGAGCTGTATCTCGGCGAAATGTATGTCTGTATAATTTCCAAGAAGTGTTCGTGAAGACATAAAGCTTGTTAGATACCCGGTTATTTGAGAGTGTGTGTGTCATTGATCAAGTGTGCCGGTGCCAGATGGTAAAAATTATTGACATACACTTCTAGGCATCGCTAGGAGATGAGAAATAATAATAACTGGGGAATCGAATTAAATGAGTTTTGTAAGAATTCAATAAATATTTCTTGTAGATCGGACAGCCCACGTACACTAACGTACCGTGGGCGTCTGAAGAGAAGGAAAATAAAGGACATTCAAAACTACTCTAATCTAGATTTTAGTAAATGTTCGAACTGTGCACCGTTGACTTCTTGACAGCGAGCAAGCAGCAATTCGAATTCTTCAAGAACGTTATGTATCATCATTTTATATCTGATTTTATTTTTTAATTCTTCTATACTGTTGAGCTTATTCACATACACTCTATGTTTTAGATAATCCCACAAAAAGAAGTCCATGGGGGTAAGGTCAGGCGACCTAGCAGGCCCGAAATTTATTTTCTAAAATAGTTTTGTGTAATTTCGGTTTGATTTTTGGGGTCTGCTCATGTTTAGACCAGTTTAGAATTTCTTCTTTCTTGGAGGCCGTGGTTATATTTTGTCGTACTGGGACATTGTGATACGCCGCATTGTCTATAACGAGGACGGACCTCTCAGGTAAATTGGGCAATAATTGCTTTTCAATCCATGCTATAAGAGTTTCGTGGTTCATGTCGTTGTGCTAATCTCCATAATAAAGTAGTTTGTATTGTATCGCGTAGTTAAATGATTATGGTTTATTGATATTTGAGTACGAGTATAGGATAGGTTCTTATTTATTCAGAAAATACTGAAAAATTTAATTACCTGATCTAAATATAAGTAATCCGTCTTTCACGAATCCTCTTTCTCCATCAGCATGTACTATGATTTGTATCGGATTACGCCACGCTACTGCCCAGAATGGAAAAAATCAATAGAATAGATTTAAAAGTTAGAAATCGTATTTAAATACTTTATATAAATTAGATCAATAAAAACAAGAAAATACTGAACAAATTATCATTACTGCAGGAAAGAGTAACAAAGTCATTATGTTAATAACATTCTGAAATGAGGGAAATCATTACTAAGGAAAAGTTATTGCCACTGGCTGGCGTTTATCTCGTAAAGGTTTTAAAATCCTTCATGGTGATGGTCTGACAGCGAGGTATAAAGTTACAAGGAAAATTAGTAGATAAATTCCGTTAGTAATTCTGAGACAGATGGGGTCTGTAATCCGTTTAGTGGATAACTGCAAATTTCTCGACAAAATCTTGGAATACTTCACTATAGAAGCTTTATCCTGTAGAAATTGTTTAACTTTTGTAACGAAACGTTTGTTACTCTCAATATTTCTGTACTCTACAGGTAGATGGTTAAATATCTTGATACTTTCATACAGTGTGTAACAAAAATATGGAAACCTCGATATATCTTGCAAACCGTTCATTCATTTTCATGAACTTTTGTATAATTGGGTACGAAATTACGCCCGATCCAATGGTGAGTTCCGCATTGTTGTCAAACTTGACAACAATGCGGATTCATATAAATCGGATGAACGGTTTGCAAGATATTTCGAGGTTTCCATATTTTTCTTACACACTCTATAATTTTTTAAAATATTTTTATCGCATCGCTTTCCCCTTTACAATGGCACTGCACGCCACTGCTTACCCTGCAGAAAATATCCACTCAAATTCTCGAATCCTCAAAAGCAAAGATATCGGTTCCCACTTTCATTTTATCGTCCATCAAAGAGGAACATTGCAGGGTTAATCCTTGTAAGACTGACAATTATTCTAGCTGTTTTCTGCGTATTCAGTCGGTTGAGATGTTGCTATTCAAACCAGAAATACGAATTAATTCCTTAATTATACTCGGCAGTTTTACTTCCTGATCTGGTACGGATTTCGATTTTAATTGTTATAGCGAGGTGCATAAAGAAGATATAACATGTAGATATATATCCTTGTGTGTGTATGTGTGTGCGCGCTGGTGAGCGGAAGTCATTTTCGATGGAGATTATTGTATTTTTTTCTTGTGAATGAACTTTGTACCAATTAGCGCTTTTGTTGGAAAAAGTGCAACGGAATTATGTACAACTAAATTATTGGGATAATTACGTTAATACAAGGTGACCAGGATTTCCCTTTTTGAAGGTTAATTAAAAATTTTCTTCAAGTTTTAAAAAGAATTTAGTAAGGGAAAAATACACAGAATATAATTGGGGTCATTCATAAATTACGTCACACAGATTTCATCGTTTTATGACCCCCCCCCCCCCCCGGTCCTTGGCACAAGTAATCACATTCGTGTGGACCCCCCTGTTGTGACGTCACTCATTTTGCAATTTGAAATTTGTAACAATTAAAACAGCACTTCCAATATTATTATTTTTTTAAAAATATTTTCAATAAAGTAACAATTTGTACGTTCTCAAACAATACTCAAAATCAATAGAAAAAAAATTCTTACATTGTATTTGGCTGAAACCTGACCTGAACTGAAAAAAATTAATCATCCTGTGTCCATGGACCAGAAGAACCTGAGATCATATGAACTCTCAGTTTTCACAACCTGTAATACCGGCTGTAAATGGATAATATCAGTGACGAAGTAAGATAATAGTATACAGATACAGTGTCCGCGAAAAAGTCTGCACCATATAGGAAATTTTTTTAAATTTAATTCGGGTCAAATTTGACTTTGTCGTAAATTTTTGCTTGGCCAAGAACCTTAAATGACATATATAAAGATAGTCACGTGATCCATGTTAGCTGTCAAAAATTTCATTTTTAAAGAAAATGTCCTGAAAATGATATTTGCTAAAATTTCGAAAAATGCCATAGGAAATAGTTGTTTGGTTTCTCATCGAGATTCTTATCTGTAAAGTTTTCGTCAAAAATTTTAACCTTTACTTTTTCACATATTTTTTAGTATAGTAATAAATTTGTTTCACTTTTTAACGTTTTTTTCGCTATTATTAAGCTTAAACGCCATATTGCAACGTTTCTAAAGATAAGATATACATTTCCCAAACTCTACAGAGGTTTTATAGCACAAAAATAAATATTTATTAAAATTCCCTGAGCGCAATTGGACTATTACTTGATTTTTTAAGATCTATAGGGCTTATTATTAACCATATAAAACACAACAATTAGAAAAGCATATCATTCATAGGATTTTAAAAGCTAACTAATAAAAAACTTTTATTTTTTATTAGAAGCATCGTTAAAATTTTTAAAACTAAAAATACCGTTTTTATTGTAATTTAATTCAACAGTAGGTTTTAAAACAAATGTAAATATGACAAGTTGACATAGGACGGTAATTGATTGTCACTAAATCACTACTGGTATAAAAGTTTTTTAAAGATCGATTAAAAAAATGCTTACTACCGAAGAAAAAATAGAGATAGTTTTAATTCACGGTAAAAAATTGCACAAATAGGGACACTGGGAATATTTTTAATCAAAGACACCCACAAAAGTTTGTTTCGCATTCCACAGTTGGGCGTATTCTGGACAAATTCAAACGAACTGCAACAGTTTTGAATGATTTTAAGAAATCACATGCAAATTGGAAACTAGATGAGCATGAAGAAAATGTGTTATAAGATGCAATTGATCAGAAGCAAACGTCAGTTGTAGCAATATCGGAAAGAACAGGGGTCAAAGAAACAACCATAATAAAAATTTTACGAAAAAATAGATATCATCGCTACGAGCCGACATTTGTACATATTCTTAAAGAAAGGGATTTTGAAGCAAGGTTTGATTTTTGTGCCTGGGTACAGGGGGAAATAGAAGTGAATCGGTCATTTGCCAAAGGAATAATGTTTGCAGACGAAGCACCTTTTTATTCAAACGGGAATTTTTAACGTAAGATTGATTGGGCCCTATTTTTTTTAGAGAAAACTTAAACGCAGTAATTTATTTAAACTTTTTAAGGACCGAGATAACCAATGCTTTTGATAACATGTCACTACCGGAAAGATTGATATTGTGGTACCAACAATTCACAGCACCGTTGAGGTCAGAAATTTTTTAGATAATTTGTTCAGAGGATAATGGATTGGTAGATATTCTGAGCAGCAAACCTGACCTAACTGTCATGAATTTCTTTTTGTGGGGATATCTCAAACAAAAAGTGTACTGTAAATGGCCGCTTCAAAACGTGGATCGCTTGGAAAATACTATAAGAGAGGCTTTCCTTGAAATTCCGCCAAGATTTCCGAAAAACGTTACAAAAGGGTTTTCCAGAAAAACAATTAAATGTATGGAAAGGGAAGAACGGCACACTAAAATGTAAAAAAAATGGTCTATCATTGTTTCCGCGAAAGAACCACGGTTTATAAAGTCATTTGGGTTCAATTATTGTACTATTTGGATCTTGTATGGATGAAACCGCAAATATCTCCTTGAAACTGTACTTACAAGATGATTTGTGCATTTGCAAAGCATGTAATGTTTTAAGATCCACTTTTGCAAGAACCAGTCATAAACTGCGGACAATGCGTTTATTTGGTTGAACTAATATGAAAACTAAAAAAAAACCGTTGGAAAAATTCCCATTACCTACATTCCCACCGATATATACCGAACCATTTTTGCTAAAACCCGAAAAAAACGGCCCAAATTGATTTTTAATTGGCAACCAACCCGTTGATTTCATCATCTAACGCGATCTTTCATTATCTTTCAATGAACGCGCTATTAAAATTAATTTTTACACTTTATTATTTTAAAGAACATTATGTTTATATAAAAAAATATAAATAATGGCCGGCGAACGAACTCGTTTGCGAAAAACGTAATAGAGGTGTTAATAATTAAAGCAATTTGTTATAGGTTGTGCTTTGACAGAACAACCTGTTCTGTGTATAATTTGTGCGGTATTTTTAGTGAAAATATTAAGGGCCTTAGTACGATTTTGTAAGGACTGTTTAAAAGTTGCAATTTTTTAGACGTAGTTTGTTCGTAAGAATGGATATCACATATAGTTCTTCACAATAGTACACTACTATAGTTTTGCTTTTTTTAACATTCCTGCTTAGTTATTTGCTATACTTATATAAAAAGTCCTGACTGAGTCATCATCGCCGAGCCGAACCAGCTGAAGCTATAAACATAAAATTTGGCTATTGGTTTTATTTTATAATATAGAGACTCACTAAGAAGGGATTTTTCAAAATTCAACACTTAAAGGGGTCTTGCGGTGACAACGATATCTCTGGACTGGATCATCGAAAATGAAAAAACCAAACGGATTTCGTTAAAGCAATGTATAATCTTCTAATCAATCGAAGGAATAAGCAAAATAAAATGTTTTGACAAAATGGCGGCTTCCCAAAAAAAAATCGATTTTTGACCAAAACTTTGGCCTTAAATTGTTTATATATAAAAAAATATTTATCGGTGAGAAAAAGCCTTCGATTAATTAGTAAAAAATATACTTAAGAAGCTTGTGATAAAATTTGAGACTGATCGGTTCAGCCGTTTCCGAGAAATCTTCGTCACCGACTTTAAAAACACAGTTTTGAGAAAAACGCGTTTAAAGTTTCAAAAGCACTTTACATAGCATACAATAGCTCTGACACGTCTTTACAAATATGCGTGTAACTTCGAAAATAATCGTCGGATTGCCTTGAAATTTTTTGTGTGTGTATACTGGAATATATGTACATTACGAAAATGAAATTAAAAAAAATCGATTTTTTGAAAATTATAACTGTATATAACCCCTTAATTCCTCAGAGCTTTTTTAAATGTTAACACAATTAATATAGGAGAAAGCCTCAGTAATGGCTACAGGTATAGGGACTCTTAAGTAAATTAACATTATCAAACGTGACGATCAAAAATGCCTAATCATAACGTTTCGCCAAATGTCTAATGATATGAACAAAAATTTTCATACATGATCTAACAGTAGTGCTAACTGATCTTCGCTATTTTTTGTCTCGATTATATTTTCTTGATTGCCATATTACGAAATTTATGATTTCTTTAATGCTTTTTTAATGTATAGACATAGTGGGTATTCGTTCTATTTATTATTTGTTCGGATTCTGTTTTAAAAGAGCAAAACGGAACCCTTATTGTGGAACCGTCTGTCTGCACATGCCTTGAATATCTCACAAACGGTTCCAGTAATCAATTGTATATTACTGAAGTACCCAGATTGAGGTTTTAATTTTTTCGATTCAACTGAATATTAGTAGACGAAATTCTCCTCTCGACCTAAGCAAACCCACTTAACTTGCAAAAAAAGTCCTTAAGAGCCATTATATCCGTTTCAACATTTCAGGCGCCTACTTGATGTTATTGTTCTCCTCTGCTGGCGTACGTACCGACAGCATCTTAAATAATAGTACCATGTGGCAGTGTCTCAAACAATAGCTTCCTTGTGTCCTTAACTCATCTGGTACGACGGCAGTGTTATTTGCGGAATATAGTATTCTCGATATTCTCGATATTCCGATATGTAGACCGGCTGAGCTTGACATTTTATGGACGATTAGCTTAAAGTTCAGACGCCTGTAAAAACTTTTCTAGATCGTGTGTCCATACCAATTTGACATATGCTATAGTACAAAATATACTCTGTCCTGTGATGAGAACAGCAATTTTCTATGTAGACCGGCTGAGCTTTGACGATTTTTTAAATTTAAGGATACATTAAACATATTCAAAGAATTGACATTTTACGGGCGATTAGCTTAAAGTTCAGACGCCTGTAAAAAATTTCTGGATCGGGCGTCCATACCAATTTGACACATGTTATAGTACAACATGTTATAGTACAAAATATTCTCGATATGCATGTATATGTATATGTGCCTTTATACTGAGTGTGTGACAGTTGCGGTACGGTCATGGACGGTGTTTGTTAAAGATGGTACCGCTAACTGGAGGCCGTACTTCCTAACTAATTGAAGTGAAATTCGGCACAAAAATACTTTGTATATATAATACTTCCGAAACTAAATTTATAACTACTTATTTCTAAATCACCCTATATATATATATATATATATATATATATATATATATATATATATATATATATATATATATATATATATATAGGGTGAATGTTTAGCCAAATAATTCTATTCATTTTCATGTTATTTCCTTGAATTCTTTAAGACGACAACACTCGGTAAGACGGTAAACCCCCCTTGTTCCTTAGAATCAATATTGCATCTTTTAAGTATTACCGACCTCAATCCTGCACAATATCTATATATATATATATATATATATATATATATATATATCCGATTAAGAGATATTCGATTTTGTCCATTTTTGTCCATTTTAGTTTCGGAATATACAATTGTGCACTGTTCGGGAATTAATTAATTCGCCTTTTGGCCTTTCTAACAAATTCATGCAGATTACCCAGTCACGAATATCTCCCGATGTCGGTACGTCTGAAAAAATCAGTTTCATACACAACCTATTTATGTCAGTAGTACCTACTCGGCGGTACTGACTGATTTAGCCTTGTCGGGCTAAACATGTGGTCGACTACGAACGGGTAAAACTTAATATCTGATAATGTACCATAGACATGAATATCACTTCAGTTAAATGTTTTCCGAAGGAACTATAAGTATGTCCTGGTGGAACGAAGAGGTTAGTGAGATCTGCGATAGTGTTCACATCAACACACTAACATACAGGGCGTTTTAGACTTTTAGAGATACCAGAAATTCAAAAAATGGTCCATCCAATCCATTTATTTCTGACCGTTGAGAGCGGTCTGTGTATTTCCCGATTGGGCGGTCCGTACCCTAGTTATTAAATGTGGAATCCACAGCTCCATAAAAAGGATCTACAAACAAATGTTACAAGCAAATCATTAACATATTCTAAACAAACTGACGATTGTATAAAAAATAATGTGGAAAAAACTTCTGCATACAATATCATAATCAACTAAATCAAAAGTGCGATCTTATACCCACGCAAACCACCCGACAGCATGTGAAAGACGAATCGTTATACACAGTAATATTTCATTATTTTAAAATTGGACTTCTCATTCTATTGTCTCAGCTGTAAATGACTTCATCACGACGCGTCGACGAAGTGCTGTATCGATACGTACAGGGCGGATAAATGAACTTAGAAGCTACTTTATAGTAGCCTAAATATTCTCAATAAGATTCATGTCTTAGGACTGGGAAGACCTATCCATGAATGTCATTATCGCGTTTCTAAGTTGTGCATCAGGCACTTAGGTGTTTTGGATCATTATCTTCTTGTAGCACCCAGAATGCAGTATTATCTTCAGCAGAGCAATTACATATTACAAAACTAAAGATTACCACCACGACTGTAACTAGACTGGCTCTTTAACGTTACTGTATATTAGCTATCCCCTCCTCTCTCTTGTGTTAATGACTGTATTTATTGTTAAAGGAATCCTGCGAAAAATGTACTTTGGAAAAATTGCATTTTGAAACGAGTGCTTTTTGATAAAAAATTATGAAAAATGTATATTTTCGATCGACAGAGGATTCTTTGCACAGTGGGAAAAGTACCCAGGTCTAACGGATGTGCTTAAAGTTTTTCCACTGGACGAAGGTACAAAACTCCCTCACACCCTGTACGATTCCATTCTCGTGAGATATACAATTACGAATCGCGTAAATCGGGATTCACATGTGCTCTCTCGAGTAGCTTTTCTTAATTATCATAAAAGGCACGATAGGAAATCAGGTAAAAAGCCATTTAATCAGACTGGAATTCAAGCATTATTGTTTAACGATCACAGATGACGAGATCGCGTATTTTATAGAACTTAATTAAATTTATTACTGCGGCATAAAACGGTCGCATATTGTTCGGAGTGGATCTAATTTCGTGTAAATACAATATTGTACTTTCAATCTGTTCGGTTGTAGTAGAAACCACAGGATGACACATGAACTGAAATCCACATATAGCATATGTGACAAAGTAATAGGAAAAATATTTACTTTGGACCACACGCACAAGTAGGACTAATTCGCATCGCTTTTTCCTCATTCTTCGTCGTTTAATTTTAGATAAAGCAAAACTATTTTTTTTTAGGAGCGACTCGTGAACTGTTTCTAATAAACACAGAAAATATTGATCCAGTTTGGTTCAATTTTGACGTATAAGGCGTACTTAATAAAATTTTAACTTTTCCCGTTAGAAACCTTAACAAGTTATGTATTTTTAGAATCTCCGTAAAATTTTCAATCAGATAAAGTGAAATTCGTGGATACGCGGCACAGTACGGGGGATACAGCTGCTCAAATATAAGCTTTTGTTAAAACTAGGTCATGACTTTTACTCTTTTTTTTAACCCTAATTCAGTTTTCATGAATTTCTGAGTATAATGGTTTATAAACCTTAACAAGCTATACCTTTTTGGGAATCTCTAGAAAATTTTCTATCAGATAAAGCGTTATTCGCGAAAATTCGACACAGTATAGGAGATACAGCTGCTTGAATATTAGCTTCTGTTAAAATTACCTATGTACATGTAACTATCCCTTTCCCAAGATCTCCAATTAATCTTAGACTGGGGTGCCAAGAATCTTGTTCAGCTCAACGCCTCCAAAACCCAGTCTTGCTCCTTGTCACGCAAAAAATCTGGCAATGCTCACCCCATCCATATGAATGGCCAAGCCCTACAAAACAGTGAAACATTCCATCTTGTTGGCGTCGCTTTTGAACATGATCTCAGCTGGCACAAACACATTACTTCAGTAGCCACATCGGCAGCTAAAAAGCTTGGTTTTCTCTTTCGAGCCAGAAAATACTCCTCCCCTTCCAACTTATACACTCTCTACGTTTCCCAAATAAGACCTAACCTAGGGTACCGCTCCCACGCCTGGGGAGCGGCTCGACACTTAACATCCTTGATTCTATTCAAAAGAGAGCCATTCGTCACGAGAAAACTCCCTTCTTTCGCTCCTCGCCGCGCTGTTGGGGATTTATCCCTTTTCTACCGGTACTTCCACGGATTTTGCTCTGAAGAACTAACCGGTATTATTCCCCCATTGACTGTTCCTAACAGAATAACAAGAGGCGCGTTACTTATGCATCCCTTTACTGTCCAGCTACAAAAGCCTAGAACAGACCACTTCTCTCGCTCATTCATACCTAGGGTCTCCAGATTATGGAACAAATTGCCTGCAGATGGTTTCCCTTCCCGTCCCAACCTCCAATCCTTCAAATCCCGTGTCAAGAGATTATATTTCCCTTCTTTTTTTATCCAAATTCAGTTTTTACGAATTTCTAGACAGACTTCTTTACGAAGCCTTAAGTAGTTATACATTTTTGGAATCTCTAGAAAATTTGCTGGGCAAATTCGTTAATAAAACGGACGTAGAAATACTACGTCTCTAGGGTCTTAATAATTCGGATAATAGGCAAAACGTCTTTAATGTTAGCCACGGAGAACATGTGTGGTCAATCCGTTATAGGCCTACCTTGCTTCCACAATGGGCGTAACAGCAGCTCAATTTATAGGTTTTCGTTCAGATTTTGAAAATTATAATCCGCTATTTATGTTTTTTTTACTATAACCGTGCGTGTTGTGTCCACCCTCCGTGTATGACAAGCTTTTTATCGTAAAATATACGACCAAACTCGTTAACATGGTATGCAAGAAGCCTTTGAAAGGAAACGAGAAATCTATATTTGATTGGACTAAGCTGCGTCATAGAAAAATAAATGCCCTAATAAAAATAAGTTTTAAAAAAGCTAAAACCTGACTCTATAAAATAATAACTGGAAATTCAGACACTAGGTTTTATGTGATTTGTCACAAATTTAGACATGAATGGCGAAGATATGATTATTTACATTTTAGAAGAATTAGAGATATCAGGGTTACTCTTAAGTTGGCCAACTATATGGTCCTCCACCTACTTTTTGAGAACTGCTGTTGCAAGGCTTTAAGTTATTTTTTAATTTTTAGTTTCATGATCTAATTTTACCAGAAGCTTATAAAGCAGCTGTATCTCCTATACAATGCTGAATTTTAGCGAATATCGCTTTAGCTGATATAAAACTCTCTAAATTCCGAAAATGTATAACTTGTTAAGGTTTCGTAAACAATTCTGTCTAGAAACTCGTAATAATAGAATTTAGGTCAAAAATTTAAAAATTCATAATCTAATTTTAACAGAAGCTTACACTTAAGCAGCTGTATGTCTTATACAGAGCTAAATTTCCGCGAATATCGCTTAACCTCATAGAACATTTTCCGGAGACTTCAATAAGGTATAACTTGTTAAGGTCTCGTAAACGATTCTATCTAGAAACTCGTAACAAGTGAATTTAGGTAAAAAAATTTAAAATTCATAATCTAATTTTAACAGAAGCGTATATTTAAGCAGTTGTATCTCCTATGCTGTGCCGAATTTCTGCCGAAAATTCTCTGGAGATTCCAAAAATGCATAAATTGTTAAGGTTTGCTCACGTTCAATTATTGCATAATAAATAAATTAACATATTAAGTTAAATACTATCTTTAGTAAATAATTTTAATTATGATGTCGTGAAATCCGACACGGATAGACTGTAGAATAATAAAAAGATGTAAAGTTTCGATAAAGCAGGCGGCTCTCTCTCCGATTTACGAAATATCTCGGCATAATAGACCGACGCGTATAGATACGTATCGTACCGGAAAAAGTACCCGCGAGATGCAAAGCGTGAGAAATAAGGCAGATTCTCTGATTTAGAGCCCATGGCGACCTCGATATGCCGCGGAATAGCCGATATATTATGCCTTCGCATCTGAACAGGAAACACTAGATTTAGCTCCGCATTTGGTTTATTGAAATCGAGGCTTAAATTATTCCTCTTTCTTAGTGTCCGTAAGTTGCATTATTTGCTAATGAATTACGCTGGATTTTTCGTGAGAACTGTCATTGGTGCAGTGTTGCCAAGAGCAGGGCGAGCAGAGCAGGTCGCATAAACGATTCTATCTAGAAATTCGTAAACACCGAATTTAGGTAAAATCAAAATTCATGACCTAATTTTAACAGAACCTTAAATTTAAGCGGCTTAATCTCCTATACAGTGCCAAATTTCCGAGAATATCGCTTTTTCTGGAGATCCCAAAAATGTATAACTTGTTACGGTTACATAAAAAATTTAAAATTTATGATCTAATTTTAACAGAAGCTTGTACTGAAGCAACTTTATCTCCTGCAAATAGGTCATACTGAAATTTTTTCATTCCATCCTAATACAGGTTATAAATTATACAGCAAATTATGCAGTAAATTTCAGTTACTAAGTCACTAACAGTACTATAAGCATAATTCATCTTCCAATAGCAAACCTGAGCAAATAACTTCCAATAACCATACCAATGTTGTAATAGCCCACTAAAACCATGTTTACTTATGTAAATAGGGTACCACTGCACAATACATAAATAGGCTGCCCACTGCAAAATTCTGCTGCTAATTTAAAGCCGCTACCGGCTTAACAGTACTTAAAGTTGATCTAATTATTTCAATTTTATTCTGCGACACGCAACTTGGAACACAACGAAGTGATAAACTAGTACCGAAGCAGTAGTACATGCAATTAATCTTATTATATGCATGTTTGCTCCTGGAGGAATGTGTGAAAAATTTTGCAGAAACAGTTTTTCGACGATATTTGTTTGAACAATGAATATTTCCAAAGTTTTTAAAAATTAAAAAAGCATGCCTTATTATAAAGAAATTTATAGGCGTGGTCGGTCCTATTGCTTTTCTTATTATTTGTTTGCCCGTTGCGTAGACGGGTCGCGTACGTCTTTCGTAATTTCAGTTTAATATAATTTTTTTAATATTAATATTTAAATTACATTATCCTAACAATACGGCCTAAATATTCCAACCATTGATAACCTACCTAATTGCTTCTTGTCTGGACAATACAATAAAAACTACCTATTTATATTAGAAATTTTACCCAGACTTTACATTTACAAATTACAAATTTACAAATTTATGTTTTACAAAGCTAAAGGAACAACATTTAATTTTATTATCTGCCTAGACAAATTGTTATATTTGCTATTTTTATAAGACTGGCGAATTACAAATAAGAGTAAACTACCTCGTTCTGCTCCGCCGTTTTGGGGTGGGACCTAATTTTAGCTAGGATAGAAGTTGTAAAAAAAGTAGTTATAAGTCAGCCATTGTTCAAGACAGTCGTTTTCTAATAAGTAGGTAATAATTTTTAATAAACATTTTTACGTAACAGTAAGTTTGAAGTAAAACGGAGTGCAGTTTTTCTAGTATCCTTATTTAACTTTTAAAAGTTCATTTTTGTTCTAGGTTTGAGACTGCTTGGAGAATTTTGTTGGATCCGTTAGGCAACAAAATGCAATCTGCAAAAATCCTACGCCAATACAATTCAAAAGAACATTTAAAAATTATTTTGCGTTCGAATTTTCAATTTTGCTAATGAAAATTGTGAAACTGAGATGCGAATAACGTTCTACTAAAATTATCAGGTCTACTAAAAGATGATATTTCTGTTTCGGCATCAGTTCCATCGCCACCAGATGCTACACCTAAATTTCAGGCTGATTGTCCAAAGAATAGCTCATTAGAAACAATTTTTTTTAAGTTACCCTAATAAAAAATGTTTAAATACTCATAAATGCGCCATATGTGAGGAGTATTCGAAAGCTCACCAAAACTTGGACGAAACCTCGTTATTTTGTTATTACAAAGCGTATCAAAATATTAATTTGGATAGATTTGGTAACTTAAAGATGCCTCATAGCGATTTTGTAAATTATATATCGAATTTAATTTTATTTTGAAACTTTTTTCGGAGTGCTTGTGTATTTAAGTATTTAAGATCGTCATAGGTGTGAATGTGGTGATGCAAAACGGTGAGAGTGTTAAAGGTTCGCGGGTTCGAAAGCGAATGGCTATTTAGCAAAAGTAAAGCTGTTATTAGAGCTTGCAGTGTGTATCATGATCTAGACAGCCATGAAATCTCGAGAAGTGAATTGGTTGACCCGAAACGACCGGAAATAAGTACGGAATTTGATTAATTGGTTAACTGCTAGGTTGTTCTTAAGGAGCATCTAAATGCGACATCTGGTATTTGGTACAAACTGGAATAAAAATTCAATTATATGTTCTAAGCTGAAAGCAAATTTTCTGGAGATTCTAAAAATATATAATATTCTGTCTAGAATTTGGTAAAATCTGTATTAAGGTGAGAACTTGTTTTTACAGACAGATTTTCGCAGATCTAAGTTGTCCTTATATTGATAATTTTCGACATATTGATACAAAGAGGTTAACAGCTTTTTTCAATTATATTTTTATAACACTACCTTTAGCTTGATGGATTCCGGCATTTCGCAAACAGTATACGTATGCCTGTGAGTGCAGTTCAAACAACTGGGAAATCAGATCGTTCTGAACGTTATATCATGCAACAGGAAATAAAATGCGGGCTCGAATTCTGAATACGTGTGAAACTAAAAGTTAGAACCGCTCTAATAACAGAGCTGTTTGAGGAGATCGTGCTGAGCCCATACGGATACGGCACTTTCCGTTTCAGATTTATGGGCTTCTAGTTCTACTGGTGGATAATTGAGGCTAATTTTAGAAGCGCTGAAGTTTACCGTTATTTTTTATTGTTAGATCAAGAGCATACTTCTTATTGATGGGAAAATCGAAAGCAAGTCTTCGGATTTCTGTCTAATCGTAGGACCAATGCGAAGAAAAAAGACGTAATCAGATCTGCAATGGTGTATGGAGCGAAAACATGGTCAATAAATAAAATGTATGATGAAATTTTTAGAAGATCTGCCATCGGATATATACGTGTCCGAAAAGTCTCAGTATGGGCAAATATCTTTGGTATTAGTAAAGATAGAGTAACCAAATTCTACGGCACTTTCCGTTTCAGATTTATGGGCTTCTAGTTCTACTGGTGGATAATTGAGGCTAATTTTAGAAGCGCTGAAGTTTACCGTTATTTTTTATTGTTAGATCAAGAGCATGCTTCTTATTGATGGGAAAATCGAAAGCAAGTCTTCGGATTTCTGTCTAATCGTAGGACCAATGCGAAGAAAAAAGACGTAATCAGATCTGCAATGGTGTATGGAGCGAAAACATGGTCAATAAATAAAATGTATGATGAAATTTTTAGAAGATCTGCCATCGGATATATACGTGTCCGAAAAGTCTCAGTATGGGCAAATATCTTTGGTATTAGTAAAGATAGAGTAACCAAATTCTAGGTTAATAAATCTACTTTTTCATGTAATTTAACTATTTCAACCCCCTTAATGGGCGACGCTAGGGGGAGTTGAGGTCAAAAATTTTAAATGCCACCCTATGCCGTGTGGTACCTCATTTTAATGATCTTCAAGAAAGAAACATTTTACCGCAAACCAGAGGTCCGTATCTTAATTCGTTTTTTAAATGGCAAGCCCTTAAATATTAAAAATCGTGGATAAAAAGGAAAAATTTGAAAACCCTTATTTCTCTTTTTACTTCAAAAGTTGTTCATAATGGCTACCATGAACTTCTTGGCAGTAATAAAGTCAATTCTGGAACTCTCCTCTCATATTTTCGAGAATGGCAGATGTTACTTCTTGGCAGACGTTGACAATTCTTTGGGGTAACTCATCAAAATTTTCGCGTTTTGTTAAGTATACTCGTTTTTTTAAGTATCCCCAAAGGCAAAAATTAAAGGAAGCAAGGTCCGGAGAACGAGGTGGCCATTCAATAAATCCACGTCCAATCTATTTTTCCAACAAGACGCAGCACCTCTTCATTTTTATTTACCAATCAGGGAATTTCTAAATAATGAATTTCCGCAGCGATGGATTGGGCGACGTGGATTTATTGAATGGCCACCTCATTTTTAAGACCTTGCTCCTCTGGATTTTTCCTTTGGGTATACTTAAAAGGTTTGCCATTTAAAAACGAATTACCTAAGATACGGACCTCGGGTTTGCGTTAAAACCTTTCTTTTTTGAAGATCTTTACAATGAGGTACCACACGACATAGGGTTGCATTAAAAATTTTTGACCTCAACTCTCTGGTGTCGAAGAGGATTAAAAAAGTTAAATTACATAAAAAAGTAGATTTATTAACCAGTAAGATACACCTAAAATTTAGTGTCTTTATCTTTAAAGACTTTTCGGGCACCCTGTATATGTATAAAAGTAAGGCGCCATATCTATTACCAGCGACAAATAAACTATGCGAAACCCTACACGTACGATTTATTAAAATTAACTCTAACGAACAAGCAGTATTAAAATTCCACGGCCTGGCTTCATAAGCGTAATTAGTCGGAGATAGAACAATAATATTCTGCGCGAGATACAAAAAAAAAATTACCATACCACTTAATTCCACAACATTACGGTATGATATCCCCGACTTAATAGATTTAAATTCCTATAATCGACATGCATCCCCAGATAAAAAACGAGCTGCGAGGTACTTTAGGTACCGTCACGTACCGCCCGAACGTATTAAATATATCGCAAGAGGCCATTTCGTTCCATTAGGGGCATTATGTAAATGTACGGAAGAAATGAGAACAGAGTGAGGCGATTGTGATGAGCGAGATAGATAATATGGGCAGCAGATATAACAAGGGGCTGATAAAATCATTGTTCGAAATCTACATAGATGTATTTTTGAAAGGCCAAGATGTTGAAGAGATGCGACAAGGCTACCTCCAGCAGGACGGCGCACCAATTCACGTAACTCTTGATAATTAAAATTTTTTGGAAGAATTTTTCGAAGACCGAACCATTAGTCGTAATATGCCAGTTAGGTGGCCACCACGGTCCTGCGATCTCATGCCGTGTGACTTTCTTTTATGACCACACATTAAAAACTCGGATTTCAAAACCCCTTGTAAAAATGTAGAATTACAAATACATTTTAGGAGATTAACAACTCCCACCAAGTGCTCACCAATGTTTTTGATGCTGTAAAAAGAAGAAGGAGACCATGTTTTGAAGTAGAAGGTGGACACGTCTCTCATTTAGTTTAAATTTATAATTTTTAGGTTCTCTGTTGTATGTGTTTTTTAAAATTCTGTATTATGCAATGGCAATGATAATACTGTAATTTTCTTTAAAATAAAAACTTCAGAACTTGACAGTTTTATTTTTTATTCACCTAAACCTTTTCCCTAATCGACTAAATAAATGCTTCTGGTAGCCTTGAATCATAAAAATTAAAACTTTCAACTCTATTTCAGTTTGTACGACTTTCTGGGTTGAATCGTCGATAAAACCTTAAAAAGTTACATATTTTAATTATAGTATTTGTTAAATACTGGCCTTTTCCCACCCAATATTCGATTTCCCATCTTTTTGACACAGTTTTTAAAATTCCTTTGTCACGTTTACGCTATGCGAGCAAAATCGATTGCTATGATACCCATGTAGGCATATTGCCTGAAGATGATGTAAACCAGAGATAATGTGAATTTATATCACGACAAAACTAGAATTATGTTACTCTAATTTTGCAGGAATTTGTTAATTATTAACATGTAAGCAACAGTTCTCCACACACGCACATATTTGTACACATTTAGCCTCCATTCCTACTATTTTGACTTGTCAACATTGTTAGTTGCAATTTTGTTTTGTACAGGGTAAAGTAAGTTCACGTACGGGGCAAATAAAAAAACTAAACAGCGTAATACAATATTATAATAACGTGCAACAATTATACAACCATAAACGTCTATTATAGTAACAACCCATAATCGACTTATCTGTTTTCAAATTAACGGTTTGGGTTCGTTTGAATTTAATAATCCTATATATCACCTTGGATCCTTTCTGGGTAGCGAATTATCATGAAAGCTCTATTATTTACCTTTCAAATAGTCACTTCTAGTTATTAGCAAATTAAGAAGTTAGCCAAAAAAAGGATATAAGGCACAGGAGAGTACGTTCTAATTTAGTATACCCAATAATGCTCGGTTAGAACTTAGACCGTTATATAATCTGTGAAAATTTTATAAAGCAGTGGCCTAGTTAGTTGCATATACAGGGCGGTCGGAAATATGCTAAATACAGCATATGACTAAGGATTAACAAAATATACCAATGTCATTAAAAAAAAATCTAATTGTCCAAAGTATCTACTAAAATGAGTTTTAGCTCTGAAAAGTGACACGTCAGAATTTTGGGCCCACGAGAGTGGTAGCAAGTCCGTTCCCGACTTCCTTGGTAATGTCAAAGGTTGTTTATGGTCTAGATTTATAGGTCTTTATCGGTTATACAACATGGCAAAATATCATTAAAATATACAAGTCTGGTCAAAAGTTAGAGCCCAAAAGGAAAATCACTCGTTACCCCTTTTGGGCCCCGTATCTCCGTTATGGAGCACTTTAGGAAAACAAATTATATGGCACACCAGGGTTATTTTGATGTCTCCGGTACACTGCCGAGAGTTTGATATATACTTACCAGACACCCTCTATAGAAATGCTCTGTGAAATCTGCTAAAAGGTGACACTACAAGAAGATAGTGACCCAAAACACCGGAGTGCCTATTATGCATAACTTGGAAACGCGATTATGACAAGCAAACATTGGATTGGCCATCCCAGTCCCCAGACATGAATCCTATTGACAATCTTTGGGCTACTATAAGACGCAGCAGACTCTTAGTAACAACTAACTAAAAAGCAAGCAATTGATTTGTTTAATAATGAAATAGTTACAAATGGAGCTTTCCGGTAGACTAATATATTTCTCTTAGGGCACGAACAAATAAATTATTTGTTAGGACTTGATGGCATAACAGAAGTCTTTAGTTTAAATCATCGGCACTGGCAATCGCAGAAATTTATATTGAAGTGATTATTTATTGTTTTTACCGTCAATATTTACCGTAAGTGTAATTATCGTCTTTAAAGATGGGGAGTTAACAATTACAATTTGTCCTGTGCGATTGGAACACACTTCGTCGTATTTCATGTTAGGTAATACGTTTAAGGTTGGGTTTTCTGTATATTTTTTTCGTTACTGTATTTATGTCTGTATAGCACAGCAAAATAATGTGTAAATAATGTTTCTTGTTCGACTTGTGGCTTCGCCTTCGGCTGTGAATAGAGTTATTTTCAAAACTTGTAAAATATAATATTTTTTCTGTGTGAGAAGAGTTAATGAATAATGATAACGTCGACAGAAGAATAAAGAATATATATTGCGTGAAATAAAAATTGCAACAGCAAGTAAACAAGTATATTTTTAAATAAATTTTTGGGGAATGGTAGGATTAAGTAAATTGGTCCAATTTTAAAACTGATTATTAAGACCAAGTAACAAAAAATAACAATGAGTAAAAGCTCCGCTCAGATTTAAACATTCCTGTATTCTTCTAGGCATACTTCGAATGAGGTAATCTGCGTCTTGTGGAATGCCTTCCTAGGTTAACCCAACCTAACCCCCCATTTTAGTTTAAGATTTAGTCTGTAACAAACATTCGATGAAGCTATAGTGTAGCGAAAAGCGTTATGTTATAAAGTATTGAATAAAAGTGGAAATTTGGCTAAAATTGTCTATCATTATGTTTATAATGGATTTCCATCAAGTAAAGGCCGACACCATTCAAAGTTTAAAATAGAATTATAAAGATAATTTGCTTTATAAAGGGTGTTGCAATTTTTATGGCAAGCAGTATATTAAAAATTAGCTAATGTAGGATATTTCCCGTTAAGGATATTCTGAACTAATAAAAGGCTTTTACTCTTGATTAAACTGATTAAACTGCTTTGTGCAGCTGCCCACGCAAATAACAAATTATCGCCCGAACCGGAAAAAACTCCTTCCATACCGGTACAAGCAATAGAAAAGGCGCAAATTTGAATATTCAAGAGAGCAGAAAGAATGTAAACATTTCCCGAGGACTTAGCCAGATCCGAGCGCGCACTGCTGCCAATACAACCAACCAAAAGGAAAAAGCGCACTCGTGTGTTATATGCTAATGGTGATAATGACTTCACATCTCTACAAATGCCAAGAATGTTCTGATTATAAACGTTAATTAAAAACAAGAGTCCTTAATGGCTGATTGAATTATCGGGGAGTGTTGCGTGGGATAGAACGCTTATTTCCTTGTGGATGCAGTGGCGTAGTTACCGGGATTCTACTCGGAAAAAATTGACTAATGTTTATTGATTTTCCATCTTCTAAATATAGAGTGCGGCTCAAATATGCCTCTCTCCCTGCCCTTTTATTCTTTGTAGGTACCGGTTAAAATTTTAAGGTTGGCAGCACACTTCAATAACAATATAAATACTACTTTTTAACAGGCGCGGCCCGTCCATAAGGTCATTTGGTCAATGACCCACCTAAATTTATTTTCAATGATCCACCAAATAAATTATTTTTTAAAATCAAACTTTTCTTTGAAAAAGTGCAAGTTCCATGCAAAAACTCCCCAAAAAAGAATCAAGCCAAGCCATCGTCGAAAGATATCCGAGCTTGCTCCAGGCTGGGTCGTATTTTAAATTGGCCTCATATGTTTATATGGACGATATAAATTCATTAAAACTAAGAGAGAAACAGACATACGCGTTTTAGGAAGTTAAAAAGAGACAAAATTTATCGACAGCTCAACAATAATATCGCACCACTCCCACTATGGAAATACACTCGAACCGCCCCGTGAAATTTACTCTTTCAAAATATTTGGGTTGGACAAAGAAAAACTAATTAGGTACCTAATATACGCATTGTATTAATATATTATTAATTAGCGGCTCAACATAGAAATACGATCTCTCAGCCCCGCCAATGTTAGTCATCAAATATAACGGCATCGACACGAGTTTTCTCACATTAGCAACGTGGTCCAGAGGTAAAGCCTCAGCTAGTTTTGTTATTTAAAAAATTAGATCGGCTCTAAAAGGTGTATTGGCAACAAGTTTAGCACTTGTTCCTCGATAAAATATTATGTTTAAAATTATTGGCAATCTCATGTCTACTACAGCTGGCAGCCTGTATCATACTTTTAGTACAAGTACACCTCTACTGAGGAGACGCAAACGTATCAAAACGGGAAGCCGCTAATAATCTTAGACTAAAACACATAGAAAAGTAATACTAAAAGTTATAAACATCGAGAGTAGCAATGTTCAATATATTAGAGCGCCTATTTTATGATTTTTGTAGTGTTTATTTGAATAGGTAAATAATTTTTTGGCAAAACTAGGCACATTATTAAAAAACCTCCCCTAATTAAAAAAGTGCTTGGGTTATTGGTTAATATAAGCAAAAGATTTCCCCTTCCACACAAGATGCACGTGTCAGAGCGTTTTTTTTCTCAAGGGATGATAAATATGAAAAATCGGGCTTGTTTCATTTTCATTGGCCAACCCTGGCAAATGCAAGCGGCTTTGACGTTCTATTTTGGTATTTTGTCATTGGTTTAAACTAGTATAAACCAAAGGTTGACAGAAACCCAATATTTTGGCCGTAGGTAGATATTTTCATTAATAAAATGTATGTAATTCACTGTCAAGAATCGAAGCTTACTTAATTTTTTTTATTAATTTAAATTATACAACGTTTGCTATAGTTTTAAAACATATACTTTTGGTGTAAAATATGCATAATTTTAAACTTTGCCCTCGTCTTTTCGCCGCCTCTGCCCGAAGTCGTAACTTTGATAAGGACTTTTCACGGTACATGTGTATTTTAATGTTTTGCCTGTGATTGTTTTTATCTGTTCTTGATGCTAACGTACAGGTAGAATCACTAATTACTTAGAGTAGTACCCGCGTAACGATCACTTTCGTTCTTTCCACTTTTAGCGACGGTCGTACGTTAGTCTATACGTGAGAGCGCTCTTCCTCCGGCGGACACATAAAAAAAAATACTATTCAAGTGTCATATTCTATGCAAGAAAAAATCTCATTTACAACTTCAAGTCAATGTTTTATTTAAAACTAGTACAGGGTGCTAATAAGGTATGTGACCAAGTTTCAGGGTATTATTTCTTACTCAATTTTAAGACCAAAAGTTCATATAAACATAGGTCCTAAACGACTTTGTTTTTAATACAGAGGGTGTTGAGTTTTTTTTAAAAGGTGTTTCCCCAATATCTCGAAGAGGCAAATTAGTATCAAGTTGAAACTTGGTGGCCATTTTTAATGCATAAAGAGGAGTCTTTTAAGGAAAAATCTGTATTTCTCATTTTACCAGTTAACAATATAAGTACGCCACTTTTTTCAATCCGATAGGATTTATGGTTTAGCAAATAAAACTACACAAAAATCATCTCTTGAATTTTGTCGCCCGTTTTCGAAAAAAAAACGAAAAAATGTAAAGTTATGCATAACATTATTTACCAACCAAATACACCCAAACAAGACTCCTCTTTATGCATTAAAAATTGTCACCAAGTTAATACTAAATTGCGTCTTCTAGTTATTTAGGAAAAACCTTTTAAAAAAGTTCAACACCCTGTGTATTAAAAAAAGTCGTTTAAGACCTATGTTGATATGAACTTTTTCTCTTAAAATTGAGTAAGGAATAATACCCTAAAGTTTGGCCGCATACTGTATATTGAGCATCTAGTTCTAGTAAACAAGCCTTACCTTTATAAAAGATAATATCCCTATAAGAATTTTTAGGGCAAAATACTTATGGGATAGGAAAGATACTGTTGCAATGTTATTAGCTCCTATAACAGTAAAAGAAGATGAATCTGTCTAGATGATGATTAAAAATAGTACTTGATGACAGAATAATTATATCAGCACAGATTATAATGGAAATATACCGTGTGAGAATTGCGGAAAAGGAAATAAGGCACGCACGGTACTTACTTGCACTTGGTACATAAAAGATTATTAAATAAAAATACAGTATAAAATGTGTATAACAAAAATATTTAAAAATAAAGCAACAAGCAGTTGACAATAATTTTTTTTATAACTTTTCTTCGCGGTTTTCCGGCATTCCTTCTAAGTATAAACACGGACATTATAGATGTGTGTTAATCTCATATTACTCTAAATCATTCCATAACTTGTCTAGGCGACAGCATAAATCTAGTACGATTCGCATTAGGAACCATAATATATTATAAATTTTCGCATTAAATTAAAACTGACGTTAATACTAATGTTAAAGTATATAAACACGACAAAATATGATATATTTTTGAATGTATATTAAAAATAAATCAGTAAAACGCCCAAGCGTGGGGAATGAACTAAACAGGATTACCTAAATCGATGACCTCAAAAAGAAACATAAAAAATAGAGGACTCTACTAAAAGAGGACACAAACAGTTCACCAGAAATCCAAATTTTATCGTATTATTTTCCTGGGAAATTTCTTTTTTTTTAATTTTGAACTTCATTACGGTTCTACCAAATTTCAGACACAATCTTTAATAAAACCTTAACAAGCAATACATTTTTGGAATCTCCATAATTAATAGGAAAATTTGACATAGTATAGGAGATACAGTTGATTAATAGCTTTTGTTAAAAATTGCTCATTAAAATTTAAATTTTTCACCTTAGATCAGTTTTTATGAATTTCTGGATTGAATCGTTCATGAAACCTTACCGAGTTATATATTTTTGGAATCTCCAGAAAATGTGTCATCAAATAAAGCAACACTCGCGGAAATTCGGCATATTATAGCAGGTGCCGTTCATTAAATAATAGCCTCTGTTAAAATAGGGTCATGAAAATTCAAAATTCTTACCTTAATTAATTTTTAACGAATTTCTTGACTGAAAGGTTTACGAAACCTTAACAAGTTATACATTCTTGGAATCTCCAGAAAATTTGCTTTCAGGTAAAGCAATATTCGCGGAAATTAGCTTTAGGTTAGAAGATATAACCGATTTTAAAATGAAGTTACAAAAATTAAAAATTTTTACCTTAGTACTGGAGAAATACATTTGATAAAAATTATTGCTGGCATAATATTCTCTGTATCCTGCTGCTGCGGCGTTACCGCAGGAGACAGCGTATTTTAGTATTAAAAATGAGTTTTGCTTGAAAACGGATGTCGAAAAAGACAGATTGAGCAATGTTTTTATCCGAGTCAATAGATCTATCTATTTTCAAAAGGTGCTTTGTAGAAAATACGATAACTTCTTGAAAATCTCGTATAAAATACATGTTTGTAACCTACTTATTATTAAAAGAAAACATAATAAAATATCAGATAAGATCGATTATTATCGATCAATTGTAAGTCTAATAGCCGCAATTAAAATATTGTATAAAATCATTTTGCTCCTGAGCAAAATAGCAGTTTTTTTCGATACACTTATTAATGGAAAAAAGAAAAACAGCTCTCATAGGTATTTAATTGAATTTCAAAGAAATATCATTATTTTCGACACACACTTTTAAGGTATAATGGCAGCCAAGTCAAGATTAATCTTCTTTAGTTGCTGTTAAATAGTTTATTGAGAAAATTGAACAAGGTAACGGTGGTACAGTGTTGCCAGTACGGTCATAGCTCGTGCCTCTAACCAGCATAAAAAATTGGAATAGTATTGACTTTTTATAACGATACCTTTGGCCAGAACTCTGTTCTCTAGGAAATAAAAAATTTCTTGACTTTATCACGGTAACATTCTTCTTCTTTTCTAATTATTTATATCTTGTAGCCTGTAGCACCCGACAGAGAATTTTCCAGAGATTCCGAAAACATAAGTTGTTAAGGTTCCGTTAAATATCACTAGTTTACAAGAAAAATGTACCTCGTGAAAAAAATGTTTTGTAACCTAATTCGAGGACGCTGAAAATGAAAATGACAATCATTTATTTTTCCAAAGAAGCGTTTGCGAAATATTCGCAAAAAACGTGCTTTTTGCGAATATTTCCAGTTATGGTCCAACATGTCAAGAACGGTAGACGTAATTGACCTAAAATGTACACACATTTCGAGGTACGCTTCTTTTTTCACATAAATGTTAATTTTGAGTCAATTGGAAGAGTATTTTTTGAGGTACAGCTACTGAAAGTTGAAAAAACTGCATTTTTTCGCCTTTTTGAAAATTGCACATTGTTTTATTTAGTTATTAGGAACTTTTTTTATGTTTTTTGAATTGCATATGAAAGATTATTTCGTCACGAAAATATATTGCCCAAGTTTGCTCAAATCGGTTGTAAAATGTGGAAGATATTACTGATTGAGTGAAGGCAGACGATTTCAGCTTTTGCTATGAACGTCCAGAAGTCCGGAGAAATTAGGTGAACTTGCTCATGTAATTAAGGTAGTAAAGCCTATCGTACTCGTTTGAAACTAATTTCTCCGGACTTCTGGGCGTTCATGGCAAAAGCTGAAATCGTCTGCCTTCACTTAATCAGTAATATCTTCCACATTTTACAACCGATTTGAACATGGGCAATATATTTTCGTGACGAAATAATCTTTCATCAAACCCAACCCAACCCAAGCTAACAACTAAATAAAACAAACAAAAATGTGCAATTTTCAAAAAAGGTCAAAAAATGCAGTTTTTTTCAACTTTCAGTAGCTGTAGCTCAAAAAATACTCTTCCAATTAACTCAAAATTAATATGTATGTGAAAAAAAACGTACCTCGAAATGTGTGTACATTTTAGGTCGATTACGTCTACCGTTCTCGAGATGTTGGACCATAACTGGAAAAAGAGCCGAAAAACAGGTTTTTTGCGAATATTTCGCAAACGCTTCTTTGGAAAAATATATGATTGTCGTTTTCGTTTTCAGTGACCTAGAATTAGGTTAAAAAACACTTTCTTCGCGAGGTACATTTTTTTTGTAAACTAGTGTATTCTGTCTAGAATTTGATAAAAACTTTATTAGGATAAAAAAATTTAATTTTCGGGGAGCACATTTCAAAAACTTTTTTTAACCAGTTATTTCTTCTAACTTAAAGTGAATTTCCGCGAATATTACTTTATCAGATACCAATTTTTCTGGAGATTTCCAACATATATAACTTGTTAAGGTTTTGTCAACAAGTCGGTCCAGAAGTTGGTAAAACTGTATTAAAGCAAAAAACTGTAATTTCTGTAAGTACATTTTAAATGAGTTTTTTAACCAGTTATATCTTCTAACTTAAGGCGAATACGCGCGATTATTGCTTTATTCCATAGCAAATTTTCTGGAGACACCAAAAATATAAAAAACCTTAAGGTTTTGGAAAAAAGTTACAGGTGAATTTTTAATATATTTAAAATTAGTAAAAAACTGCTAAATTTGGAGAGATCTTTAAAACTGATGGCACTACTATTACTAACGAATGTTATAGATTATTACTGGCATATTTAGTCCTTTTTCGTCATTTATAGTACAATCTAGACAAGAGATTAGAATATTTTTTAGCAAGGGTTTTGCTCCTGGACTTTTTGTGGAGATGGTTTTTTATTGACCGTTTTATGAATAATTGCTGATTTTTAAAAAAATGTAACAACTAACGGTATTCCTTAAAAGAAAATATACCCTATCTGTCAAAAATAAAAAAAAAATAATACAAATTACTCTCTATTTTAAACAATAACTTCATTATTTGAGGTTATGTCCATCACAAAATGTAAATTTAAAAAACAACTACACAACGCCATAGGCACACAGAGAACCGTTTTTTCCTAATTTGCTTTTCACGATTAGCTGTCAGTTCAAATAAAAATGTCATTACTTACATTGGCCGACGTGATTGGATCGCGTTATAGATGTCGTAAAAAACAACATGTAAATAAATTTAATTGGGTGACCTAGACCTTCATGCCTATCAGCGATGCATTCGATCACGTGCCTTATGCTTTCTGTAATAGAGAGTCTTAGCAAGGGTTTCTATTCGATAGCGATTGGATTTATTGACTTGATAAAAAAATGTTAAAAATAGTTGCTTAGGGGTTTTTTTTTCGAGATGGTAAAAATTTTGTGGAGGTCCTATTTTAAAAGTCCTAAAATTTAAGCCCCTTTAACCAGGGCGAATTCCCGCAAATATTGCTTTATCTGATGGCAAATTTCTTGGGGATTACAAAAACATTTGATCATCAAATTCGTACCCGAAGAGACATTGAAAATAAAACAATACGAGAGAGTATCAAATGATCACAAATTAGAATTGCCGCTTAATGTCTTTCCAGTCCAATAGCCTGCAATATCCGTTTTACCTTTGCAATAAGGCATCTTCATAATATCTGAAAATCCACACAAGAATGAAATACGACTATTGTAAGCCGTATTTTAGCAATTGCTCTAATTAGTATATAGAGGCGCTATTAATACCGATGGGATAAAAATTCGAAATCCCTAATATGGCAATTCATAAGTAGCAGTAATTATTTTATAACAGTTTAGGCATTGATAGAAGCTGCGAGCCTTATCATGACTTATCGCGTGACACGACTCAACCTGATATCTCAGGAACTATTGCATAAAAATACAGTTTGGTGAGAAAAATCCATACCGTAGGAGCGAAATCGTATTACACAATACGGGCTTAGTCTTTAATTAATTGATATATAAATTTTTACTGCACGTTCTGTTATTTTATCAATTAGTTTTAAAAAACGGTCGTCCCATAAATTCTTATGATGAGATTAGAAAACATAACTGAATGGTGAGGTTCTAATGACTGAATCTAATATAAGTTACTTGTACTTACAGTTAGAGAAATATATTAAATTTATTGTTTGCTTATTAAGAAGGCCGGTTAAAATTATGTACAAGACATTTTTTTCAATTTTTTTTTGTCGCTAGACAAAGATCAAACTTTCTAGGCCAATAATATCACCATACGCGAGTGATGTCATCACTGTCCAGCCGTTTTGTGGAACATTTTTCGAGAAATGTCGACTTGAATTTTTTTTTATGAGACTAACAACAAGCCTAACATAACGTACACAGAAGATTAGCTTTTCTCATTTATTTCAATTTTCTTATGGTGGTCTTAAAGTTAAGAATCTCCTTTTACTGTTATATAAAAAGGTTAGTGATGGTAGTTACTAAATTTAGGAAATTTATCGTAAGGTCTATTTATTTTGTTAAGGTATACATAGTTATATAGTGTATAAGAAAAATATGGAAACCACGAAATATCCTGCAAGTCGTCCATCCACTTTTTATGAAATTTTGGACACTTAGCTACGAAATTACGCCCGATCCAATGATGTGTTTCGCATTGTTGTCAAGTTTATCGTTTTCCTGAAATGGGCAGGAACTTTTTTTAAATGGACCGCTCTATGTATATTTTATTCGATTTTCGAATTCAGCTTAAAATTCTGAACACTTCTTATTGGGAACATTTTATCCTAAAGTTAACAGTTTTTGAGAAAATGGTGACCAAAAATCGTTATTTTATTGTATTTTACCTTAAAATACCTGTACACGAAAGATTACTTAAAATGTCTGACATTGTCCCTTTATTTACAAAAAATGGATCATTTAGACACGATGTACTTACAACGGTGTGCTACGCTATGACGTCACTTCGAGGGAAAATCCTGAATTGACTAGACACTTGCACCCCTTGTACATAAGTACAGGTCAGTTTATTGTCGGTTAGTGTGTTGAGTTGACGGGCACCATCCTGCTGAAACCATAATTGGATCATATAGAAGGTAGTTTGTTGAGAATTGCGGATGGCATGCTGCACTCCTCAAGGGTGAAAGGCCGTGGAAATATCAAGAGCAACAATCTGGGATTTTCCATAACACTCGAGAGACTTGTTCCAGTTATGTGCGACGAGGGTAAGAAGATCAGCTGCAAATCTTTGGTGACGAAATGCGTACTGTCTGTCACGGATGATTTTGTGTTTTTCTAAATATATTAAAATTTGCATATAATGCAACCTCACAGCCACTAGAAATTATTTTTTTTTAAATAAAATCCACAATAAATAAATGGATAATAACCTAAGCAACCGCTACAAATATTTAATTTATGTAAAGAATTAAAAAAATATTTAATTTTATTTGGATTATATATTATATGCATATTATTATATTCTCTATTACTGAAAAAAGGTAATTCAAATTTGGCTCACCGTGTATATATCGATGTCAGAAATTCCGCTCTTAAGGCCACGCGGTGTTACAAGTTCAAACTAATAAAACTGAGTTAATTTTCCTTTATATGGTCGGTCGCCTAACCGCTAGTTGTGGTTACCGAACTATTTTGTTGATAAGTTAAATGTAGCATGAAAATAGCCAAATCGGGAGCATTTGGGGCATGGCGGAGGTTTATTTTAATAGGATTTCAAGCCTCTCAGGTGCGTAAAATTTAATAAATTATCTCCGTCGGCGGTTAATTTAGCGGTGCATAGCACACTGTTTAAGAAAGTAATACAGTGTGTTCGAGAATAATTCAAGTAAGCAAAAACATTTGGAGTGTAGCTAATATTCGTTTTCTTTAAATTTTTAAGATGCTTCGAAAGTATTTTTTTAATAAAAAATTATCCGACTTTGTGTGGCCCTATTTTAAAAAAGTTTTTACTCTAGCCTCTGTATCTTCTAAACTGATCTAAACCAAGGCGAATTCCCGCGAGTATTGCTTTATTTGATGGCCAGAATCTGGTAACAACTACATTGAGATACAATTTTTTTAAAAATCACATGGATCAAAATCAGGTAAAATTTATGGTAACTTTATTTTCCTCGGAACCCGCTACTTATAAGAATATTCCGTACGGTAGTCTACTATAACGGTCTTACAGATAACAATGCATATGCCTAAAACTTATACCCGTATAAAGCTTCCAAAAAAACTACCCATATCGTATATCAACAATTAGATATTTTACTTATAGTTACCCGCAATAGTGGTATTGGATGCCTAATCGTAACCATATCTTCCCGTTTGTATTGATTTTCTTATTGTTCTTATAGACATTAAACAAAACATCAGTTAAACCGTTTCTTAAAAAAAGGTTGCCCATTATTACGTCGACCGTTGCAGCTGTCTTGAATGATTCACCTTAAAATGCATTTAAATAGTTTACTATATCTATGGGTTGTTTTCAGGGTTAATTTGGTAGTTTCTGCACATGTAAAACTGAATCCCACGAAAAACATCCATGTAAAAAAACCGGCCAGGTTCTCGTCAGGACTGTGTGTTTTGTTATCTATGCGGCCAAAAATATTTCCTTGGGTTTTTTCAAGAATACTGAACTGGATTTGGTATGAAATGAAGGAGATTTGAAATAAAATGTCAATGGGTTAAAAATAAACAATGTATGTATCCAGAATGTAGACCAGAAATGAAGAATTTTTACTTTTAATAGCTAAAATATCATTAATTTTTATGACTACATCGCTATGGTACATCGTTTTTTATTTAAAAACTCATTCCTTAAAACGTACCTGATGTAATAACCAAACCTTAGGCAGAAGTTCAGTTTTTAATCACTATCACTAGAGTCGCTAGCTACTTCAAGTCTTTCTGGTTTTACACTGCTTTCATCAACATTGAGTAGAGGTCTGACCTCCGCTAATAAAATTTTCCTTTTCGATTTTTCAATATATTTTGGATGAAGGGATGAAATAAGCGGATCGGAAGCTGCTAAGAATCGATATATTACATCATGATTAGTAAGATCTCTTGACACTGATTCTTTTACGTTTGATTCTTGATTCTTGCGCTTCCCCTGACATTATCCCAATTGGTAACACTGCTGCAAAAACTACTGAAGCTTCATATACTAAAACTTTGCGAACTGACGCCGGCATATAGTGCCAAGGGTATAAGTTTACAAATAAATCCGCTGTTTTTAAACCGGATTTTGCAAATTCAGAGGCATTTATTGGAAATCCACACGACAAGGTGATCAAAATAGTTATACATCTATAAATCAGTTTCTTGTCAATTGGTTTATTGTTGAAATTGCAGCTTTATTGGGCGGCAGCACCTCGTGGAAGACGGTCTTGGGTTTTGCTAAACTATAATCTTTTTAGAGTCCGTATTTAGATAGTAAAACAGTACAACTGCCGAGGAACTACTGACGTGAAGTCAATGTCGGCATCAGAAAAACCTTCTTCTCGGGCTACCTGTTCATACTGTAAGTGTCCGCTACTTCCATTACAAAAACATTTATGACCGCATTTTTTCCCGAATGGGACCATTGTGCTCTGGTTCGATGGGCAGTACCCTAGATGTATGATGATATCAGTCAGTTAGCCAAAAATTATGATTTTTGGACACTCGTATCTTGGAAACTATTCCACCTAGACGTATGAAATGTGGAATACTGCTTCTCTTTGGTAACCTTAACCCCCCTGAAAAAATTCAGTCCTGTAACATGTAACAGTAGTTTACAAAATGTTGATAAATAAAAGTCGTCTCAAAAAGAAAACACATTAAAAACTTAGTAGCTTAAATTTATTTCCACCGAAGACCTAGATTTTCGAAGATTAAAAGATGCATTGTGAAAGTCCGCAGCCAAAAAGAAGAACAGAAAAAGCTGGAATCAGAAATAGTAGTATTATATCTGCTCGAGTGCCTTAAAACGGCAACACTTTAATATTCGCCCATCGGATATATACAAATTAATTTATGATGCCGCCGTTTAAAGAGGCAAAAGACCCAAAAGGAGAAAAGAAGACGAAAAAAGGAAACAAAGGAAGCAACTACGGCGATGCTCATCGTTATTAAAGTATACTAATACGGAGGAAGAGCAAATAAACCCCAGGGGTCGGCGAAACCTGTTCGAATGCGGTGATATTTAAATATTTTAATTTTCTTTAACTGCGGATGACAGCTTATATAAAGGTTTAGTCCTAGAGGCACAGGAGAGTTCAGAATTGTACTTGGGTCATTTAAAAAGGTTGGAGAAAACATGCTTTTACGGTGCTAAAAAAATTAATAGGAAGTGATATCGGTCATACTACCCTGCATCTTTAAGCCTCTGTATCTTCTAAACTAAGGCAAATTCCCGCGAATATTACTTTATCTGTACTTATACAATAAAAAAAGAATAATCATGATAACCTGTGAAGGAGAAAAATACTATATCTAAGAGGAAATAAATCTCGCAAAAGACATAACATAACCATAAAATTATACGATTAACGATTCTCTAATTGACATGCACGATTAGCATGTTCACGTCGACATAGGGAGACAATGCCGTTTAAGTCTCGCGTGCAATTTTTGGAGCATAGTCAGTGCTACCAACATGGCAGCGACCAAGATCGGGGTCGCGTATTAGCACAAATCGTGGCCATATTTCAAAAAAATTTGAAACACAGCTAACTGTAAAATCAATACGCCAATAGTTCCAATAAAGAATGACGTCATTGTATGCTTATATTAGAATCTACGTATTGTATCGGTTGGGAACAGAGTCGCTACTTTGGCCTGGCAACAGTGGATCTGCAAAAATTTTGCAAAAAACTTCTGAAACACATTTTTTGATTTTTTTTCGAGGATATTTTATATGATAACAAATCTGAGGAAACAACAAAATCGATCCAAAAAGACGAATAATAAGTGCAATGCATCCTGTTTTAAAAAATGCATCCTGTTTTAAAAAATAATGGGTCGCAAATAATATTGTGGCTTGTCAGAGAAGCTTATTGGCCTTTAGGAAATCTTTATGTATAAGCCCCGTAAAAACAGTGCAACACATCCATTAAAAAAGGGGCAAGTGCCCTTATATACAATTTCTCTTCGATTTACTTATTATGCTATGGTTGTGTAATGTGCCTGCTATTTATATTAAGTAAAGAACCATTTCGTCAGTTTTTGGAGAACTATAAACCTAAATGGAAATTGCCCGGCCGACTTTATTATCCTTAGATGAATCCTTGCGAATACTAGATAACGTGCAAAAAGTGCCATAGACTTTAAATGACGAGACAGGTATTTGCGTTGTGTTTATAACTGATCCAATAGAACTAAGGAACTTTAGCGCCCTGAAATCCATTTGTTCCGTTAAGGAAATCATAAAACGACATATTGCAAATGACAATAAAAAAAAATTAATATGGCTATATCTATCGTCGGTATAATATACCAATTTACTTGCTCCTGAGGCCACTTTTAGATTAAATTTAAAAAACTAACTGATCATACATAGCAGTATAGCACCGTAAATCTTGCAGGAGAGTTAAACTGTCCTTTCTCCAATAAAAAAATAAAGCGGATAACAGTAGATATAACGGGATGGAGTTTATTTAGTTTTAAATATAGTAGCTAGTGTTGCGAGACTATTTTTCCTAGACCTATGAAATTGTTTGAAAAAAACATTTTTTTTCGAAAGTAGATTTTTATTTCGAAAAAGATGGGTTTTTTCTGACTGAATTGTTTATTAAACCTTGACATCTCCATAAAATCTGCTATAAAACAAGGTAATACTCGCGGGAAGTCGCCTCAGGTTAGATTACAAAAGCTTTTTGAAAGGTGGTTACAAAAATTATAATTTTTTACCTTGATTCAGTTTAAACCAAATTCTGCGGAGAACCTTTAACCGAACCTCAACAAGTTATCCGTTTTTGCAATCTCCAGAAAATTTGCTAATAAATAAAGTAATGCTCGCGGGAAGTAGCTTTAGTTTAGAAGATATGGCTGATCAAAAAAACCTTTTTAAAAAGGTGATTAGAAAAATTATTATTTTTTACCTTGATACAGTTCAGACCAAATTCTGGGGGGAAAATTAGGACATACAGAGGGTTAAATACAATCTCTTTTATAATAGAGCCATATAAATATATATATATATATATATATATATATATATATATATATATATATATATATATATATACATATATATTTATATATATATATATATATATATATATATATATATATATATATATATATATATATATATATACATATATATTTATATATATATATATATATATATATATATATATATATATATATATATATATACATATATATATTTATATATATATATATATATATATATATATATATATATATATATATATATATATATATATATACATATATATATTTATATATATATATATATATATATATATATATATTTATTATTTCCTTTCTTAAACCATCTAAAAAAAAAAAAAAAAAAAAAAAAAAAAAAAAAAAAAATACTTTATATATATATATATATATATATATATATATATATATATATTAAATGTTTAACCCCATAATTCTATTAATTTTCATGTCATTTACTAAAATTCCTTAAGACGACAACAGGCGGTAAGACGGTAAACCCCCTTGTTCCTTACAAACAATATTGCATCTTTTAAATATTTCCGACCTCAATCCTGCGAAAACTAAATTGCACATATATATATATATATATATATATATATATATATATATATATATATATATATATATATATATATATATATATATATATATGTATTTGAGGGTTCTTGGGTTTTTGGATCCCGGGGAAAAAATTATACAAATTTGTGGGTTCTTATTCACATTATATTTACGTTTCGGTCGTATTCTTCGACCTTCATCAGATTTTTTTTTTGTTTTTTGAAAGCTAAAAACCGCTTTATTAGTAATTTATTTTCAATTAAAACTTAAAAATATCCTACCTTCGAACGAAACTTCAGTGGTGCACTGGTAAACCATCACAAATTATATTTACACGTTTCGTTCGAAGGTAGGATATTTTTAAGTTTTAATTGTAAATAAATTACTAATAAAGCGGTTTTTAGCTTTCAAAAAGCAAAAAAAAATTAAATATAATGTGAATAAGAACCCACAAATTTGTATAATTTTTTCCCCGGGATCCAAAAACCCAAGAACCCTCAAATAAAAAAATATATATAAGGATCCAAGAAACAAATCAAACCATAAACTATATATAAAAAGGGGGAAAGATTTTGGCTAATCGGACAAAACCAGTAAGTTCCGTTCTTGCATTAAAGTACGGGGAGTCCAAGACCTTATGGATAACCCCGGGCCGGTAGACAGTTAGCTTTCGTCCTTATTAGGACTCATCAGACTGACTTAACCCTTTGGCACCTTTCCACACATAGAACCCTCGCATATTATGTCGTCCGCTTTGGATAAAGACGGTACACAATACACGTGAGCGCCACCTATGGGAAGTCACTGAAATGCAAGCACAGATCTTACTAGAGTAAAGCTGCTACTGTAGGCAACCAGTAAAACAATAATACGTACGGAAACATGACCCCCGGTACCCGGTACCGATTTTGAGCATCACTCCAGCAACCGCAAAATTGTGGATTGCTGGAGTGATGCTCAAAATCGGTACCGGGTACCGGGGGTCATGTTTCCGTACGTATTATTATTTTACTGGTTGCCTACAGTAGCAGCTTTACTCTAGTAAGATCTGTGCTTGCATTTCAGTGACTTCCCATAGGTGGCGCTCACGTGTATTGTGTACCGTCTTTATCCAAAGCGGACGACATAATATGCGAGGGTTCTATGTGTGGAAAGGTGCCAAAGGGTTAAGTCAGTCTGATGAGTCCTAATAAGGACGAAAGCTAACTGTCTACCGGCCCGGGGTTATCCATAAGGTCTTGGACTCCCCGTACTTTAATGCAAGAACGGAACTTACTGGTTTTGTCCGATTAGCCAAAATCTTTCCCCCTTTTTATATTATGACGGACGCTAAATCATTTTTTCTTTTTTATATATATATATATATATATATATATATATATATATATATATATATATATATATATATATATATATATATATATCTATATATATATTTGGAATTTCCAGAAAATTTGCTATCAGATACAGAAATACTCGCGGGAATATGGTGGACTAAAAAAAAACTTTTTGAATAGGTGGCTAAAAATTATAATTTTTTACCTTAATACAGTTTAAACCAAATTCCGGGCCGAATCTTTAACTGAACCTCCAGAAAATTAGCTATTAGATTAAGGAATACTTCCGGGAATTCGCCTCAGTTTAGAAGATATAGCCGACCAAAAACAAGAAAATTTTTAAAGGGGACAAAAAAATTATAATTTTTTACCTTAATACAGTTGAAACAAAATTATGGCCAGAACATTTGACCAAACCTTAACAAGTTATAAAATTTTTGAATTTCCAGGAAATTTTCCATCAGATAAGGCAACCTTCTCGAAAATTCGGCATGTAGTAAACGTCCAAAATTAGAATTTTTCAGTGAGGTAAAATATCGATGAACAAAAAAATCGATACCTTTCCCTCCGTACAACAATACTCACGGATTTGATTTATGTGGCCTATAGCGGAGTGACTGGTTGATAGTTCTAGGGAAAATAATAATATTATTGCAAAATCGACCTGCGTTTAACCTCTTGAACATTATATAACGTTATATTTGAATTTTATTGTAAATAAATTAGCGTATCGTGTGGCTTCGCGGTTTCGAATACGGTAATAATGGTCATTCCGGACAATAAACTCTTATTATTTTTAAAATGGGTTAAGTTTGGACTTTTGTTTCTTTATAGTTTTACTAACATGTAAAAAAATTCGGCATGGTATGCGCATTGCATTATAAATGACGAGTGTAGAGGTCATCCTTATCTCCTTGCCTACATTATACATGCGAAAATCGCGTCTTAACGGAGCAACGGATCGCGATAAAACTTGGCACAGAGAAAGCTTACTCCACGGAAAATAATATAGGCTACTTTTTATTCCGAGTGGAGGAACAATGTTTTCTATATTAGAATGATAACATGCCCTCTTCTGGGGCGACTATATCCGTCTAAAAGCATATTCGCCATTCGTTTAAATACAAAAAGATGATAATATTAAGAAAGAAAAGATAATAAAGGATAATAAATGTTGTTCGGTTTTATCTTTTTAACATGAGGCGAATTCCCGCGAATATTCAAGCCATTTATTATAATTATTTATTGTTTTATTTCGGTTTGGTGGTTTTAAATATTGTTAAAGGAATAAACTGAATTGAATTTGATTAAGAATTCGTGGAGTTGCGCGTTACAAGAATTGGCCTATGCGACATACGCAATGGACGAGTACGCATAAAAGAATAGTACGAAAAAGGTCTTGAAATGTAAACCAAGGCGAATTTCCGCGAATTTTACTTAATCTAGTAGCAAATTTTCTGGAGATTCCAAAAATATATAACTTGTTAAGATTACTTAACTTACTACCACTCACAAGTAAAATATATACAACGCCATATAAGCATAACAGCAGCGATCTCGATTCACAAGCTGCTTAATCATAACCTAAATGGTCCAATCCATTAGCTTAAGTAATCGAGAACGGCCACTCACTCCTTATAGTCGTAAAAAAATTATTTAAAACACTTTTTGCCTTAATTGTTTAAGACTCGGGTACAGTTAGTCAATAACCGTATGTCCAAATAAAACTAAAGATCAACCAATCTAAAGGAACAACGTCATGTTAAGTCGGACATTGAAAAACGAGTAATCGGTACGGAAGTGGTGTTGTTGCATAGGTGATGTGGCGCCTTATATATGACAATGAAGCGTATATATTACTTTTTTTTATTGCATGATTGTGCAAGGAGGAAAGCCTTTTATATAAAACGCCATAAAAACGCAAAAAAACCTTTTGGAAAAGGAAGATAACTTCCGGACAAAACATTTTCGAATAATATAATTTAATTGCAGCATAGATTAATAATTGTCACCGTGCGGCAGGGTTGGGCAAAACTTGATTTTTATTTAAAAATCAAAAATCATTGATTTAAATAAAAATATGATTTTTATTGGATTTTTTCTTAGTGCACGGTACGTATAAATTTTTAATGTCAACGTTCATGTCCATTTTTTGGAACTATTTGAAGTGTATGTATTTCATGAATTAAAATAAAATAGAATTCACAAAAAAGCCACTCTTAACAGGACGTTGCGTGTCGACCGACATGTCTCTGCTAGAAAATTCCTGTAGCTTCGTGTTTTCGACCGTGCGTATAAAAGTCGGCCCGCACGCGGCCAAGCATCATTTTTATCAGATTATTCGCTCATTGAAGTAAAAGCTGCAAGCAAACGGAAATTTAAAAAGTGTATTTTGCATTGTGTTAATATGTCTGGAAGAAAAGAAGACCATATCTGGCAGTTTTACATAAAAAAACTGATCCAAAAAATCTGCATGTAGAGCAGTTTGCAAAAAAATACAAGAAAGAAATAGAAGGAATAGTTATTGTTCAAAGAATGAAAATGCACCACCAAATTTGTGAAGAACATTGACAAGTAGTGAAAATAATTATGGGGCATATTTTCTAGATTTCTGGGGTAAAAAATCTAACTTTGTATTGTTTCAAAAAAAATCTTTTTTACATCAATTGGGGTAGGTTGAAGGGTCAAAAAGGAAAGGGGTCAAATAAAAAAGTGTGTGGCATTTTATTTTTCAGGTATTTTTGAGATTTGAAGTCTTTTGTGTAACTGCATAGTGCGTCCTGTTTATTTTTTAATCTTCCTTTTCACGGAACACTAATCGAATCACTTCGGTGTCCGTCCGTCGGTCCGTCCGTCTGTCCATCTGTCACAGGCGACTTTCTCTGAAACTATTCGATGTAAAAATTTGAAATTTAGCACCAAAGAAAAAGTGTGGTGGCCCAATTATAGACGTGAAGTATAAAAAGTTAAATTTTAATTCTGGGGGTTAACTTCAGGGGGTAAAGTGGGGCAAAATAAACACTTGATTTAAATCATGATTTTTATCTTGATTTAAATCAATTGATTTAAATGAGCCCCACCCTGCCGTACCGTATTTACATATTTCGCCTATGAACGCCAGTTCGCCAGAAATTTAAATTTACAACTCAAACAGTTAATGTATTTAACATTCAAACTTTGCCCACAATCGGCTATATTTTATTTGCAACCAAAAGCACTACACATGCCCGTAGCTTCAACATTTTCTCCGCGTTCGCGCGAGGATCTCATAAATTTTAAAACATTCCTTATATGTGTGGTTACCTGAATGTGTCATAACATGTCATAAACGTCATAAGTTTGAATTCAGACGTTGACCAGAATTCATCTGGTTAGGGAAGGAGTTGCGTATCGATATTTAAAGTATCGATACGGAATTGATACATCTAATTATCTATTCTAATAATATAGTAGAATCTTTAATCAAACCATAACTAGTTATATATTTTTGGGATCTCCAAAAAATTTACTATCCGATAAAGCAGGATTCGCGCTAATTTGCTTCGGTTAGAAGATATATCCGATTAGATGTTTCTTGAAATGGCTTGAGATTACAAAAATTCAGATTTTTTACCCTAATACAATTTTTACTATATTCTGGACAGAATCCTTAACGAAATTCAATTAAAACTCTTGATTGTCAAATAGGACTGGTACTACTAATAGTGAATCTGGTTATTACATTATTTTTGATTAGGACCCTTAATAAACCACACAAAATCGCGGCCATATTTCCTGCTCCGAAAACCGCAATGACAAAAAATTCCAGAATGACGGTCACTCAGATTAAGTTCGTGAGTATGTGAGTGTGTCGGTGGAGAACCATAAGTGGACAACGGTACCGTCGCGATCAGAGATTACAGGTAATATTGCACCGCGGTACTTTTTTGCCTCAAGTACTAACTGAACCTGGAATTTCTCGCATTGCATTGTGTTTGGGATAGGTGACATGAGAAATTTTATTTTTTAAATTTATTACCTAAAAAATATATAAATAACTTCCCTTTATAATTGATTTACCTACTTGGCTGTCTGTCTATCTGTGTGTGTTGCATTACCGTTGTTATTAAGACTATGTTTAAGATGAAACCACTACACTAGGCTTGTATATCATAAAAAATGACTTACCACTGAGATATTATCACACTCCTGTGACTTACCTGAAAAAAAAATTAAATTAATAGTACCATTTTCTCAGAAACCAATAACTCAGAAATACCGTAGAATGTTTTAATGAATGATAAACTGTATGGTGAAAAAAAATCGATCTAGTGCAAGCCCCCTACTTAACCTGAGCAAACCTCGGCCGCTCGATCTCCGCCCAACGGCCGCGCTACCCCTCGCCGACGGCATCACATCGCGAATGCGCGGAGCTGAGTAATTTCAGCACAGACCACTTAAAAATGGTTTAGAAAAAGTCTGAAAATAATATGGAAAAACTCTCCCAGTTGACCAGATAATAAACTAACCAGGAAACAATGCAATCATGTAAATGCTTCACTTTTAAAATTCCGCATACTCGACTGGTTCGGTCCGTCGTCGATATTACAGTGCGCCCCGGTACCGACCGGCCATGTAAACGTCAGAAGCTAGTGACTTATGGCGCGGAAGCGACCGAAAAACATCGAATCGTCGACTTTTCGACTGGCCATACGTTCCGCCGTGGGATTTAGCGGAATCGGGACGGATCGATGGAGTTTTTATAGGATGCTGTTTGAATCCAGGGCCGTGTTGGCAGCAGAGATCAATGGAGCTCGAATTCTAGGTAGGATTTGCAAAAAAAGGTCAACAAACATAATGCTTTCGTCACGCCCTCTAGGGGTTGCAGGCGCTTCCCACTGTTGGGTCCCAGTGCCGTATTAAGGTTTCATGTTTTAATAAATATTTGACTGTGTTGAAGCCCAACAAACTGCTGATGTCTTGGGCTTGGGTCACTGCTAATTCCAGAGTATTCAACAACATGAGCCAGGAGAAAATTTAGGGGGGCAGGGGGAGCCCCCTAGAGCCTTGTACAAAAAGGATTTCAACAACGAATTTTTGTAAAAATAAATATTATTACATAAATATTAACCATTCGTAAATATTATAAACAAAAACAAACATATGTCGTCCATGTAAAGATATTATATAAATTATGTCATAAAAATATGAATAACAGATTTATAATATGTTACTCTGGGTCTCACGGAAAAACTTAAAACCAGAACTTCCACTTCACTTTGGCGAATAGGTTTTAAACTTTAGAAAGCCAGTGCAGTTTGGCAACAGTGACAAGATGCCATCTAACGACAGCCAGGATAAACCATGATTTAACTATGGAAGAGTCAGGTCCGTACCAGGCATTTCTCTGTTTAAAAAATTGGTACATATATTTTTACAAAATATAGTTCAGAATTTGCATAATTTGTCATTTAATATGAAGTAAATCAACCGAATCGCCCACAATGAGTAGAAGTTTTGGCTAATTCTCCTTTTTATTTTCTATGCCTTCTTATTCTTTATCTAGCCATAGTCGTACAGTGACGGTAACGGAGATAGCCGAGGGTAAGCAGGTCCAATTTGGCAGTTTTGATTTACATGCTCTTAGATGGTTTCTGAAAACATTACTTAATAAAAGAAATAACAAACCAAATAGGGCTTTTTCGAAAAACATTTTTTTGAGAGCATATTTTTGCGGAAAAACAGTTTTTTCGAAAAGGAATTTACCAAATTTTTTGAAAATATTTTCTCGAAATCCTATTTCGAAAGTACCTTTTTCGAAAATATCTTAACAGCTTTTTCAGATGCTCTTTTGAAATCGGATTTAGGAAATTCTTCAAAATACGTATTTCGAGAGTACATTTTCAAAAATGTCTTTAAAAAAATAGTTTTTCAAAAATAGGTACACAATTTCCGAAAATGTATTTTTTCGGAAACAGTATTAGGCTATGAACTCTACTAGCTTGGAAAATGTTAATAAAAAAGACGAAAAATGATCCTGAACAAACCTAAACAAACCTTTTTTGAGTTTGATCAGGTATCCTTAGGTTTACTTTATTACCTTTTCCAAAAGTCATAAAAATTAATATTCGCAAAAATTTAATTTTGAAAAAGATGTTCTATAAAAAATGTATTTTTGAAAATTGCTTCAAAAGGGCCAGTCTTAATTCTAGAGAGAGTTCAATTTTCGAAAGAAAAGCAGCTGCAAATAAGAGTAAATAACATTTTAGAAAACGCCGTGGGTAACAATAACTATTGTCATTTACCCATGGAAGTTAAGTGCTATATTTTAGAACATTAATACCCAATGAATATCGTGCGCACAGCTTTTAATGAATCGCGTACATAACAGAACAATGCGTATTTTAATGGCCCGAGGAGGAGACAGCGCCAGTATCTCGGGAACGAATCGAGAAATAATTCAAGAAAATATATGCAACAATTAAAGAAAAATGCCGGCAGATATCTACCGCGATTATGTAATTAATAATTGTTTTGGACATGAACCGGTATAGGCTATTTAAAATATGGCAGAGTTAAGGTCTTTAACGGTGTTCCCAATTTGGCATTTAATGCAGCAGGTAATGATCTCAATAAGATAAATGGAATTTTTTTAAGAGTCAAATGTGGGTGTCCCAATAGGTACTAACCTTGGATGAATTAGAAAGGATTCGGTGTTCCGTATACTGTGAGCGTATCGAACGTGAAGCCTGTTTATTTGTTGTTTGTTATGAAAACATCGTACCCCAGAGATCCAGTTTACGAACTTTAGGAAATACGTAATAGAATCAAGAATGGTAGTAGAGGATAAAATAGCATTGGAGTGTTGGAGCTCAGAAGTGTTGCTGTCTCTGTTGGTTGCTTAGGAAATACGTCTGAACACTCGGTTACACGTATGTCTTTGTGTAATGAACTAGAAAACAAAAAGTGCGACTTATAGATTTATAAATGACTCGGAGCGACTTTAAATAAGCCTTTAGAAGTAATGTATTTAAGATCTTTCTAACCTAAATTTATTATTATTTAGCAGAAAATAAAATATTTTAGAGCTTTTATTACTTTTAGTAAATCTTGTGATGCTTCTAATGTATTTTTTGTACAAAAATATAAGGTAAAATAAGATGTAGCCAATGTTTACAAATTGTGTTTACAGTGGCGCTTAGAATGGTTTGTTTTGGCTTCAAAGAATGTTAAATCATCCCGTATCCATTCCTAATTCATCCAAGGTACTAAGAGATTTAAATTTGGTGCCATTTTGGAGATTGATGAGATTTTTATTTTATTTTTTAAAGGGAACTTTGAATCTTGATTTTTTATTTTTTTTTATATATACTTAATAGTTTTGTTTTAGTTTATGTAATATGTTTTCGTCCGTTATGTTAATACACTACTTACATAATATGTTAAATAAATTTGTAATTGTTTCCTCAAGGAAAAAGTGTATTCTGACAATCCGCAGACGATTAATGGAACTGCAGCAACATATTCGTCAAATTATTGGTGAAATTGAACTGGAATTGTGCCGAAATGTTACTGACAATTTTACGTAAAGAATGGTCATCTGTAAATGCGTTATTTTGTATTATTATTGCATTTTCTATTAAGGAGAAGAGATAAAAAATATATTTTATTATTTTTAAATATTAATTTTTTCCTTAAACGTTCGTTTCCTTAGTGACGTTCTAGCAAAGTTTTTCTTATTGGACAGAAAGAATTTAACGTATTAGGAAATACTGACAACTTCCGGTTTTATGTCCTATGTTGTGACAGGACAAGGTACATCTTATCCTTATTCATGAATAATGTATTTCATTGAGAAAGCGGGGCTGCCATATCCTTATGCAGCCTTCGAATTAAATTCTGTTATAGATTATTTGCTTTGAAAATGGCGCAGATCATGACGTCGGTTGGTCTTCTTTTCTGCAAGCCATAATCCGCGATGACTTCTTAGATCTAGTAAGCCGATAAACGGACGTCCTGAAACAGTAGTCGGCATAAGTGACGGAATATTGGCGACCAACAGTGTTGCCGACTGAGCTTTATTTTAAAGACAAAATTTAACTTAAAAAAAATATGGAACTCACGGAATTCTTATACAGGTATTATTTATTATATGATTACAAGATATAAAATAATAAAATAAAATGGGGTTACAAGCATTAAAACAATTACCTTAATTACAGTTTTTACCAAATTCTGGACATGACCCTAAAGAAACCTCAACAAGTTATATATTTTTGGAATCTAAAGAAAATTAGCAGCTAGCAGCTATATCTGTAAAAAAATTTTTAAGTTGGGTACAAAAATTTAAATTTTTTACCTTACAGTTTTCTCAGAAAATTTGTCATCAGATTAACCAATTTCCATTATGTTATAAGATACAACATATTAAAAAAATACTTTGTTAAAATGGGGTTACAAAAATTAAAACATTTGACACTAATCCAGATTGTCTTGGTTGGTGACCAAGTGTGCAATGCATTAGTTATGTCATAATACGTAATATGACAGGAATTATGTATGGACAAGTTGGCAACTTAGCCTGGAAGCAATCGAGTGACGTTTACTTGCAGGGGAAAATTGAGAATGACACGATACCGCTTTCTACTGCGATATGCCATGACATCCGTACATTTACAGCGTTTTTATGGCGAACATACTGTATAATATTTGTTCTAATATGGCACAATATATGATTTAAAAGAGATATTTGTTTCAGATAAGCGTTTGCAGGATAATTTAAATTTCTGTGACAAATAGATTGTGTATTTCTTACTCTGGCACTGACTGATGATTGTTTAATCCATTTACGAAAAAAAAATAGTCACTTAAGTTGGATGAACTCAAATATTTTAAGTTGCTACATTGGCTTGCTCTATATTGAATGAGAACATTATAATTTCATGTAAGCTTACCTAGGTTACAGCTAATTTAAGCAGTGCAATCAAAAGTATCCCATTGTTTTATTAACAGAAGTATAAAATTTCAAGCGAGTAAGATAAAGCGTACAGTTATGTGAAGAACACTTTTAGATCTTCATACAATTAAAACAATAACAACATATTTTAGGGATAATTAAAAACACGAAAAAATAAACCGTAATTAACAATTAAGCCAAGAAATTCGGTTAGGCAAAGTGAGATAACGATCTGTTGGAGGAAATTTTATACATTTGTCTTTGTTAAGTGCGTTCAGATATGATTCGCGGTGTTATTGCTCTTATGTTACAAAGAACAAAGTTTATTTTTAGGTTTGAATATCGTGGACCAGTTTTTTATTTAAAACAATTTTATTATTACCCGTCCATCAGGCAGACACTTACTAATATAATCCGAATTTTTCCGCAAGACATCCTTTTAATATTGTTTTATGTGTCAATTATTGTCTTACCTATAAATAGCTATAATTAAGGCTGCCCACTTGAATGCCACACAAGTGGCGGCGTACCTAAGCAACTACGTGTAAGTGATAAATAGTGTGTCAGGTATGACCAATAAAACCCAATACTTTTAAAATAAAAATATATTCAAAGATTATATTATAATGTTACATAAAAGAACTTTCATACAGAACTAAACTTCATTTCCACTTGAACCTATAGGTCTCCAAAAGTAAACATTCGTCTCTCACTTGGCTGACGGGTCACCACTATGCCTTCAATTTAGACCATAAGCGTCTGATTTAAAGCTGGAGCAATTCTTTCCTAACAAGTGATAATAATACATTATATAATACGCAATACCATAGACTAAATAATACCTAGACGAACACTGCCGTGCAATGTAAAGCGGGTATCCCTTGAGACATTTGGTGGGTTTACTGGTTTATGGATTAAAAGTTTATTTGTCTACCATTATATAAATATGTATACTATGTATCTACATGTATATATATAATGGTACACAAACTAACTTTTAAACCATAAACCAGTAAACCCACCAAATGTCTCTAGGGAGACCGGCTTTTCAGCACTGTTACTATAAATATGTCTCAGTCTGGAAAAATCAGGATTTTTTTATTACAATGTAAAATTTTTCTCTTTGTTTTCTTTTGGCTGGAATTGCTTGTAGCTCCTTTCGCTTGGCATTTCTTGCCTCTTTGACCGACGATATCTTCGAAGGGATTAATTCTTCTACCATAGACAAGCAAAAAATTGAAATATCTGCAAATAAGATGGCCACCTGCACCCTGCACACAGAAAAAAACACTATCGTATATTGCATTGGATACCCATTCACTCAATGACACTCTATTCCGTATTGAACTATACAAATTCGGGTTAGTTCAATGATTAATTTATCAAATTTCTCAAAAAGAAAACACTAAATTGTGTAAATATATATATATATATATATATATATATATATATATATATATATATATATATATATATATATATATATATATATATATATATATATATATATATATATATTAAATGATTCATGAAATCATTCTATTTATTTTCATGTTATTTACTGAAATTCTGTAAGACGACAACAGGCGGTAAGACGGTAAACCCCCTTGTTCCTGACAAACAATATTGCAACAGTATAACTTCAATATAACCAAAGTGAGAGTGGTCGAGAATACCACTATTATTGAAAATAGCATAGCACTTTTTGCCTTGCAGGGAAATGTTCGCGAACATTCGTTAGCGGGCATTTTGACTAGTTTCCTTCACTTTTTCATATGTAAGGGGAAATAGTCCTATAAAATTTCCAGCCGTAATGTTTTCTAAAATTCGTGCGTTCAGTAAAAGCGGCACCAGGCGTATTATTATTTTATATAAAAAAGACAAGGAGACAGCGAACAAAAGACAACATTCTACAGCCTGTTGCCGGATTTAATATGTTATAATTGCTTTCATGTAAAGTAAGTTGCGCAATGCCCGGCAGCCCATTGCCATGATGGACATTCAACTCGACAAAGCGTTTCTATTCATATTATCGTGGCAAGAAGCAGTTTCTTTTATGACGCTGTTCTCCCCCGGGGTCAGTTTGGAATTTATGTGTGAAAATTGTTGCTTTCAGTCGCACAATACTAGCACAGTACGAACCCTAGTCAGACCGAGACAAGTTTATGGGTAACCTCCTTTTAAGAAAAACTAAAAATTACTTAAATTTTCACAATACGTACATTCCGACCTGGCAAAACCGTTACACACAAAATAATACGCCTTGACAACTGTTTAAGCCATGAATGATATGGAATTTTAATATCAATAGAATCATAACGTTCCTTAGTGGCTATAGCTTTAAATTTATGAATTTGGGTAATGCTGTTGAATTTAAGATAGATTTTGGTTTGTACATTACGAAGTGCATGCGTTTGGTACATGGATGTATTAAAATGTGGATGGAGCGATTCGCAAGCATTGGTAGTTTTCTTTAACGCAGCAGAGGCATCAGCCCATATATAGGGTGGAAATTTAGAATTAGCTGTAAAACAATTTTCGAGAAGGTAATCAGAAAATTTTTCAAGCCTATCGTCTACTAGCTTAATTTCGTAAAGTTCAAAGAAATAAAAACCGTAAACATGATGAATGGAAATGATTATTTTTTCATATGACGCAAACGTTATGGATGCCGCTGTACATATAAAGTAATAAATAACCATGGATTTATTAAGAATGGATACGGGATGATTTAACATTCTTTGAAGCCAAAACAAACCATTCTAAACGACACTGTAAACACAATTTGTAAACATTGGCCACATCTTATTTTACCTTGTATTTTTGTACAAAAAATACGTTAGAAGCATCACAAGATTTACTAAAAGTAATAAAAGCCCTAAAATATTTTATTTTTCTGCTAAATAATAATAAATTTAAGTTAAAAAGGTTTTATTATTAATAGGTTATGTTATTTCTAAAGGTGTTTATTTAAAGTCGCTCCGAGTCATTTATAAATCTATAAATCGCACTTTTTCTTTCCTAGTTCATTAGACAAAGACGTACGTGTAACCCAGTGTTCAGACCGAGGTTCAGCCGTTTTCCTAAGCAACCAGCACAGACAGCAACACTTCTGAGCTCCAACACTCCAATGCTATTTTATCTCTTTCTACTACCATTCTTGATTCAATTACGTAGTTCGTAAACGAATCTCCTGGGGGAAATGTTTTCATAACAAATAACAAATATAAGGCTTCTTCACGTTCGATACGCTCACAGTATACGGACATCGAATCCTTTCTTAATAAATCCATGTAAATAATAAATCCACACAATCACTGAATCATGTTAATTTACATTAATTGCATTATTTTAGTATGTTTATCAATCTGAAAATATGCAATCTCCGATTGCCCTAAAATGTAAATCATGGTATTTTTATCCCCCTTGCTTCTAAAAATCTACGAATTTTACCAACAATCGACTTTCCTGCTGTATTATGGGCCATTTAAAAGCGAAAATCGAAAAATACATGGGTCTGTTGCAGTCAATCGAATTTAAATATTATTTATAAGTAAAACAATAGTGGGTAAGGTGCAATTTTTCAAAATGAAATCAGATTTTTCTTAAAACAAGTCCACGGCATATTGAACGTTAAAAGTTGAAAGGAATTAAAAAACCCGCCATATTTCACACCAATAATATTATATCCATTTGCGCTGTTGTCATATGTCTGACAAAGGATTCGATATAAAACTGTTTTTAGTTCTTAATAATCCACATACCGTTCCGAGGTAATTAAAGGTTTATGTGCGACTAATCAATATTACTCTTTAGAAAAGGAAAGCTTAACACCGTTATCGGCTTTGAATCGAGAAGTCCGCAATGAATGCAGTCGTGGAACAAACCATTTCTGTCAGGTAAGGTGAGAGTTGTGAAACAATATAACCTAACAAACCTTTTGAACTCTCTGTTTGTTTTATGTTTTCGTAGGTTTTGAAAGAAAATTTATTGGTTTGTATAAGTGTTTTCACCATTAGTGATAGCTTATTTAGTAGAAAATGGAGCAGGCTTTGAGACAGCTGATTCGGGCAATTTTCCCAAGCATGATATGAATATTTAATTTCAAATGCAGAATATTTTAGCGCTGAAATACCAAATGTGAAGTTAAAACGGTAAGTACAATAAAGCTGTGCATCTCACATTATTTCTATATAATCATCTATATTTTCTAGGAATGCTTTTTTCGTAATAAGCAAATCTATATTGAGGCAGACTTTTAGAATGTCAGCTTGAGCGACGAACGATTCGGCAACATCGCAAAAGTCTAACAAATCAAAATGCAGGGAATATATGATATCACTTGCCTATGTGACAAAACTCACTAAAGTTTAACTCGATTTTTAGGGCATTTCTCGCTATCCAAAAAATTTAAAAAAAAATTGTGCAACGATCCATTAATCTCTGTAGTTATAACACCAGACTTCTATTAGGTACACATACATAGATAATATACATTGTATATTAGTTGCTGCTCCGCATAGAGCATCGTCCAGTAGCCATGGAAAATTAATGGTGTTCTCGAACAAGTCTTAAGTTCATTATTACTATCGGATTAATGGCTTCTCATATTTTCGAACAATAAATAACCTCGATGTACCGATTTAATGTACGTCCGAAAAGGGATATTTAAAAAATAGTTTGCATAGTTGCATATTGTGGATCTATATTACGTTATCCGGTTGATTTAAAGCAAGTCTATTGTAGTTTTGTATTATTATTAATCCCATTTGCATTCGGCAATATAATCTCCGGAAATTGGAATAAGTACGCTTATTAATGCTGGATAATTGGTCTTTAATTATACAGGGTGCCCCCGGAGGGAGGCTTTTTTTATGAAGAATTACTTTTACTTGAAAAAGTAAAATTTAGTCCCATTTGTGGTGGAGATAACCCGAACTAGGATAGATGATTTAGCCACCCAGTTGTGGGAATAGTACTGTAGGTTGTCACAGTTTAAAGATTATATATTCTGTAAACTTTGTTTAAGTCTTATTTGGTAAACATAGGTAGTTTGTAAGATGGAAGAAAAATATTTTCTGCATAAAATGTTATGTAAAAAATACTTGTTAAAATCAAGCTTTAATATTTAGATATATATACTAAAACGAAGAAAATAATATAGTTTTTTCATTGTTGCAATACTGAATGCTATTTATAGGTAATTGAGGCTCTTGCCAAGGGATTGTGGAAAAAAAGTATGTTGTGGCGTCCGCCATATTAGAACTAGTCGAAATTTTGATTGCATAATTTGGTCTAAACATACAAACAAACAAACTAAAAGGTGAAGTTAAATAGAAGCTGGTAAAAATGGTCGTATTCAAGCCATGAACATGGAACATATTCTTACGAGTACAATATATGAAATAAATGAATTAGTTTTTGTGGTGCAGTAAATCACCTTTTTTAGACGCATCTAAAAAGGCGTAAAAGTCTATCCAATCTATTCTTATTAAAAACTATAATTATATATATAGAACTAATAGATTGAACATGTGACTATGAGAAATCACCAATTAAAATTAACTCAATAGGTGTTATAGTATTGGTAATATTATATTAGAAAGGGAACATTATATTAGAAAGGGGACAGTTTCGAATCAAGAGTTGGATAACAGACGCAGATCTATGTACCTATCCCTTTCCCAAGATCTCCAATCAATCTTAGACTGGGGTGCCAAGAACCTTGTTCAGTTTAACGCCTCCAAAGCACAGTCTTGCTCCCTGTCACCCCAAAAATCTAGCAACGCTTACCCCATCCACATGAATGACCAAGCCCTACAAAACAATGAAACATTCGATCTTGTTGGCGTCACTTTTCAACATGATCTCAGCTGGCACAAACACAATACTTCAGTAGCCACATCGGCAGCTAAAAAGCTTGGTTTTCTCTTTCGAGCCAGAAAATACTTCTCCCCTTCCAACTTATACACTCTATGTTTCACAAATAAGACCTAACCTAGAGTACTGCTCCCACATCTGGGGAGCGGCATCACCTTCGACACTTAATATCCTTGATTCTATTCAAAAGAGAGCCATTCGACTTATCAATGACCCAGCCCTTCTCTAGCTCATCGCCGCGCTGTTGGGGATTTATCCCTTTTCTACCGCTACTTCCACGGATTTTGCTCTGAAGAACTAGCCGGTATTATTCCCCCCTTGACTGTTCCTAACAGAACAACAAGAGGCGCGTTACGTATGCATCCCTTTACTGTCCAGCTACAAAAGCCTAGAACAGACTACTTTTCTCGCACTCATACCTAGGGTAAACGGGAAGGGAAAACATCTGGAGATGTTTTCCCTTCCCGTCCCAACCTCCAATCCTTCAAATCCCGCGTCAATAGACTACATTTCTCTTCTCTTCAGACGCCCACGGTACGTTAGTACTTAGGCTTGAAGTCTATGTGGGACGTCTTAGATAAAAAAAAACATATACGAACACTACAGCGATTGTAAGTATGTTTAAAAATAGCTACCAAAAAAAGAATATTTACCGTTTTATTATCATTCGACTATTACAAGTTTTTTTATAATTTAGTTTGATAACCTAAGCAAACCTAACCTGTGTATTAGTGTGTATCCCGTAATACGCCGAATTTTCGCGAGTATTGCTTTGAATGATGGTAAATTTTCTAGAGATTCCGAAAATATATAGCTTGTTAAAATTCCGTAAACGATTCAATTCAAAAATTTTGTAAAAACTGACTTCGGGTAAAAAAATTTAATTTCCTTGGCCCAACTTTAACAGAAGCTTTTTTTTAATTAGCTGTGTGGTCGATAATACGCTACCGAATTTACTTAAATCAATAAAAAGACTAATTAATGTCTATTAAATTTTTCATGTCAGAAAATATTAAGACCGGCATCATCCGGTCGCGTACCGTTTTACAGATTAGAAATTAAATTCTCTCCAGGTTCTAGAACCAACTAGATCGCAGATGGCTTTGCACAAGAAGGCGCATAAAACAAAGAAAATGGTATTCGTTGTAAATAAACATATTTTAATATGATTTTCGTGGAATACCAGTAGACGGTACGGACGTACGTAGAATATTTGTTCAGAAGAAATTTATTCTTTGTCGCAGCAGCGTATCGGAGGAACGTTATGTGTATATTGAAAACGGTTTCTTTAGTAAAGATTTACTTGAGCAAATAATGGTACCTAAGCACTAGGTAAAAATTGTTGCATATTTCCAAGAAAATTGAAATGCCAGATATTTAAAATTTAATTTTTTGTTTGCGTTTGGAAAATGGTGATAGAGTTTTTTTATCTGGGACAATTCACGTAAACTCCGACTTCTGGAGAGCTTGGCCATTCACGTGGATGGGGCAAGTGTGGAAGGATTTTTTGCGACAGGACGCTAGACTCCTTCCTAATCAATAAACTGTATAACTTGGGCGTGTGAGGAACCATTTTAAACTGGATTGAGTCTTATGTGATGGAGAGGAGAATGTCTGTGAGGTTTTGGAGACAGGTCGACCTCGGTGTCCCCTAGGGATCTGTTCTGGGCCCATCTGCTATATGTGAATGACCTTCCTCTGAATGTTAGATTTGGGTACGTTGCGATGTTTGCTCATGACACGACTGCTGTGTGTACACAGGAAAAACACTATCGTATACGATAAAAATTCACTCAATGACACAGTCTATTTCGTATTGCACAATACAAATTCAGTTTCTTTCAATGACTAGTTTGTCATTGTTAATCAATAGGTTATAAGATTACCCCACCCTCACCACCAAAAGGATCGCTCAGAAAAATCTGAAAAAAATCATAAACATTGAGAATTACGTGTAGATTGAGCCTAAATTATCAGGATTGAAAAATCCTAGCGCGATCAATTCTTATAAACAATGTAATCGTTTATTTCCATGTAACTGCTGAACCATTGGTTTTAGAGAAAAAGTTTTTCAACAAAAACTGTCTCTCACGATGTAACTTTTGTCCGTACACGTTTTTCAAAATTTTTAACTTGGCTCAGTTGAAATGCTCCCCCAGTCAGCTCCGCGCATACGGAACACTAGTTGTGCAAGTAGTATAGCTTGCACTTGGCCGAATTTTTTTGAATTAAATTTTTAATTTTAATATTTATGAAAATAAGTGATGTAAACGATCCTTAATCTACGTGCCGGAAAAAGCATCGGGCGATGATTGATGCGTAATACTAGAAGAAAAACACCGGACTGATAAGCTCGCTGGGTCGAAATGTATTACCTAAGTTGCTTTTGTGAAGTCTTGGCGAATATACCTAGTTCATTGAAAGTATTTTCGAGTATAATTATTATTGTTTATATATGTTTATAAAGTTAATATTTAAAATAAATATTGTTAGATGTTAATAGACATAAAAATATCGTGAGCCAATCAGTGTCTTTCGAATTAACGTTTGTAAGTTATTAATTTACCTATTTCCTCTAATTTTATCCATAAAAGGTGTGAAATACACTTAGTAGAGCTTAAGTACTGCGCGATTGTATTACGGTAGTACCCGTAATTAGCGAATTTTACTTGCAAAATCGTTCTCTCGAGATCCGTACAATTATTTGAATTTAATTACATGTAAAAAGTACTCACTGTGGTACGTCTAACTCGGTGGATTTAATTGTTAATATATGGGAACTACTGAAAAGTTTATTGCTTGTGTAAATGTTATCGTCTAGTTGTGGTTTTCTCACATCTATATTTTAGTGTTTCCTGAATCATTGTAACGCATTTCTCTGCAGATTTATATATAGGATATAAGTTATTTTAAGGTCATAGAGACCTTTATTAAAACCTCTTTAAATTATACAAATTAAGCGTTTTATCAAAGATAATAAAGTATAATTTACATTTTAGTTGTCATGTAATGACCCAATTTTAACAGAAGCTTTCATTTATCAGCTGTGTGCCTTGTAATACGCCGAATTCTGAGCAAGTATTGCTTTTTTTTATCTTCTGACAGACCACGAAGACCGAAGTCTAAGTACTATGTACCGTGGGTGTACTGGGGAATCGACTCACACATCCAGAGCTGGAAACATCCGTAGGGATTTCACCAACCCTTTAAGAGGATGTGTGGGGTGGTACCACCTCGTGGTACCACCTTCTTTATCTGATGGCAACTTTTCTGGGGATTCCGAAAATATATAAGGTTAAGGTTTCGTAAACGATTCAGCCCAAAAATTTGTAAAAACGGAATTCAGGTAAAAAATTTAATTTTTATAACCAAATTTTAACAGAAGCATTCATATAATCATCTGTGTGCTCTACGCTGAATTTCCGGAAGTATTGCATTATTGGAAGGTGGTAGAGGATTTCTTCCTCGACCGAGGTGGTACCACCCCACACACACTCTTAAAGGGCTGGTGAAGTCCCTACACCCACGGTACAGAGTACTTAGACCTCGGTCTTCGTGGGCTGTCAGAACATAAAAAAAAATTATGGCAAATTTTTTGAAGATCGCAAAAATATATTAACGAACGACTTGTAAGTTAAAACGTTGGTATTATCATAGACTAAATAATACCTAGACGAACACTGCCGTGCAATGAAAAGCGGGTCTCCCTTGAGACATTTTTTTTTATGTTCTGACAGCCCACGAAGACCGAGGTCTTAGTACTATGTACCGTGAGTGTACTGGGGAAATCCGACTCACACATCCAGAGCTGGAAACATCCGTACAGACCTCACCAGCCCTTTAAGAGGATGTGTGGGGTGGTACCACCTCGGTCGAGGAAGAAATCCTCTACCAATTTGGTGGGTTTTCTGATTTATGATTTAAAAATTTGTTTGTCTACCATTATATAAATATGTATACTATGTATCTACATGTATATATAATGGTGAACCAACAAACTTTTAAACCATAAACCAGTAAACCTACCAAATGTCTCAAGGGAGACCGGCTTTTCGGCGTATTCGAGTGTCTATATTCTCTATAGTCTCTAGTATTATCCAATTATAATACGGGAAAATTCAAACTAATCTCGATTATCCATAAATAAATATAGGCTATAATTTGGCTTTCAAGGCGCCACCTTCTTATATTATGAAGATCGAGTAATAGGATGAATTTTACACTTCAACAATGATTAGGTATAAAGAATGTAAGAGAATTAGTGCTCGATATAATCTCTTTACGGTTACGAACCCATCAATAAAAATAAATAGTCTCAGTAATAACCCTAAAAAATTAGAGGCACTCGATAATAAGAATTTAACTTTATACGGCTTTTTAAAGTAGCGTTTTCTTGAAAGCTATCTTAGACTTTATTTTATGGTCTAAATTGTTTTAATATTTGATGAGAGTTAGTGGTAAAAGTAATCGGTAATATTTATTTTGTCGCCTAGGTAACAATAAAGAAAATCCAGTAAATGATTAAACGGACATAGATTTGTTATTAGAAACGTTTGTGATGGGACATCGTTAAAAGGACATTCATAGGATGTCGTTTTTACGTCTGCAGGCGTCCAGATGTGTAAGGAAATACTAAATGACAAGCTCTTTGCAGAATCTTTTATTTAAGGGGTTATATACAGTTAGAATTTTCAAAAAAATCGATTTTTTTTTTTAATTTCATTTTCGTGATGTGAATAATATATTCAAGTACACACACAGAAAATTTCAAGGTAATCAGGCGATTATTTTCTAAGTTACACGCATATTTGTAAAGACGTGTCAGAGCGATTGTACGCTATGTAAAGTGCTTTGGAAACTTTAAACGCGTTTTTCTCAAAACGGCGTTTTTAAAGTCGGTGACAAAGATTTCTCGGAAACGGCTGAACCGATCAGTCTCAAATTTTAACACAAGCTTCTTAAGTATATTTTTTACTAATTAACGGAAGGTTTTTTCTCACCGATAAATATTATTTTTATATATATACTTTAAGGCCAAAATTTTGGTCAAAAATCGATTTTTTTTTGAGAAGCCGCCATTTTGTCAAAAAAATTTATTTTGCTTATTCCTTCTGTTAATTAGAAGATTATACATTACTTTAACGAAATCCGTTTGGTTTTTTTCATATTAGATAATCCAGTCCAGAGATATCGTTGTCACCGCAAGACGCCTTTTTTGAGAGGAACTTCTGGAGATCAGCTATAGCAGCTTTCAAAATTATTATTTTTACAAATACAAAAATCTTAAAATACAGCTAAAAGTTACCATAATATGTGTACAAATTTTTACTTTAATAAATTTAAAAGTCTTCTCAGGAAAAATTCTTGAAAAATCGCTTTTTGTAAGCCTCCTGACTGTCTATAACTCCTTAATCAACTGCATCTAATATTGTCTCGTCCAATAGCAAACTTTCTGGAGCTTTTAAAAATATATAACTTGTTAAGGTTTTGTTAACGATTCAGTCCAGAAATTCGTAGAAACGGAATTCAGGTAAAAGCTATTTTTATGATCAAATTTCAATAGGCTTCTATTTAATCAACTGTATTTCCTATGCTACGTTTAATTTCCGCGAATATTGCTTGATCCGACAGTAAATTTTCCGAAGATTTCAAAAATATATAGCTTATTTAACGATTTGGTGAATGAAAACCCCAGATTTTTGAATTTTATAAACTTAACATTTTTCCAAACATAAGTACTACTGGTGTCCCTGTTTAAAATCTGTCTTAAGACAATGGTATTGTTTTTAATTACTGTAGTACCATCAGTAACTCCTGGTTTATGTTATTTATTCTCTAATTGTTTGGTTCTACAATGGAACAAACTGCTTTGTTAGAAATAAACGGACTTGTGCTGAAAATGAGAACAATCCCGAATGAGTGATATGTGACTAATGTGTATAAAAGGTAACCAGTTGGATATTTTAAGATACTTATGGTGGCTCATTAAGAGCCGCCAACCTATATGTGTTTATATTATTTATATTTTTTAAATTGTGTTATGGGAAGAAGAAAAATTCTGGGTTACTTCAATTTTTATCTTTTAAGAAACTGCAGTTAGTGCTATTAAAGAAATATGTTTTTAAGAGCCGCATACAAGATAAAGTGCTTTCCTGCCCCAACGTCAGAAAATCTTTCTGGTCACTTGCCAAAAACACTAGTCGAAACTTCTGTAGCGCACTGCCTCTTGAAAAACATCTTCAATGTACCGATGCGCATTTAGTGTTCCATTTAGAACAAAAACAAACAATTTAAGTGTGACGTAATTAATGGATGACCCCTTACCACCATGCTGACACCAACAATTGTGAGGGCTGTCACCCAGTGTCAATTAACTATAACAATCGCAGAAGTTGGCTCAATTTAACAACGGTGGTTTAAAATAATGAATTTGAAGCATCTTTTTTTATAAAATCGCATCTTTTTTAAAAATGCAGATAACGTGAGAATTCGAAAAACAAAAATATGTTAGGAATGTATGGAACTTTATCAAGAAATTACTAACATAAAAAATAACAACCCCAATTTCTTCACAGGGTGTTTAAAGCAAAAACACACATTGATTCACCCTGGTATAATCGTACATGCCCCATCGTTAAAAAAATACAGCACATTCCTAACTAAATTATCTGTAAAATGGTAAAAGAACTGTTAAGGCGAACCTTACATGGTCAATAATACTGACAATATGTTATTATATTGACACAAATATTGACCGTGTAAGGTAAACCATATTGATGGTTTGATGGATTGAACTGACGCGAATTCGAGTTTCCGAATATCAGGCATCAATATCAGCGAGTAGGGGATACTGTCAGTATTACTGATCGTCTAGGGTGCGCTGTCAATATTGGATCAATACTTGGTGTAACGTCAGCTGCTGTCAACAATGGAAGCAGCAAGCACGCTTTTTTAACCAATCTTTCATCCAGCGCTCACGCTTTACTGTACGTTTTATGCCTAAACTTAAAATTATCGTAATACATGCTCTCTGGCGAGGATCCATTTTCAACAGGCACAGATAAGAATAGATTATGTACTGAAGGAAATATTGACAATAATACTTATCGTGTAAGGTGGAAGAATATTGATACAGAGATTGAAATGGATTGTTGAAATATTGTCAGTATTGATTGATTTTAATATTATTGACCGTGTAAGGTACGCTTAAAAATCGGATTTGTATTTTATTGTATTTTTAGTTTCAGGTCAACTACAAGGTTTAAATTTAAAATATAAAAAAATTTAAACCAGTCAAGAAATTGTGGCAATGGGGTGGGGTTACTGTCTTGTCTCACTGTTGATGACTTTTTATATAAAATTTAACAGGAGAGTTTACTAACATTTAAAACCGGTTTATTTTAACAACTAGTGGTCTAAATTGATAATTATGGGTTTAAATTGTATTGGCAATAATTATAACAATATGGCAATAAGATCTGTACTGCAAATAAGTTCATTAAAAACCAGAATTTCGTGAATTGGTATGCGTTTCTCTCAAATCTATGATAAAGGACAAAGCTTCTTAAAACTTAACTAATAGGAATGGTCGGAATTTAAAACCATACAAAATCTTAAACCGGGATTCACTAAAAAGGTTTAAGACTGAGTACTAGTTTAAATTTAGATCCTCGACTTGGTCAGTTAGGTTTTGACAAGTTATTGCTCTGTCATTGTTAATAAGTTATCAATAAAAACTTATTGTTATATTCCATTTGCTGCAAAGTTATGAAGGACCAAAACTAGCAAAAAATCCAGGGTGCCAGTATCTTTATCGTCTGTACTTTAAAATTTATAGGTACTTTAAAATAAAACTTGCATCAATATTTCTCGTGGCTTTTAATCTCCTTAAACTTCGTAACAGTGTCAAAACACATAATAGATATACAATTAGAAACAATGGCAACACTGTACACAACAGGTACATTAATTCTTTTTTGTTTGGATTTCAATATCTTTACATAATTTTGTTTCTGAGACTTAAGACCCCCCTCCCACCCATATAGAAAGAGCTAGATACGCCTATGCACATTTCCCTTCTCTTCAGACGCCCACTGTACGTCAGCACAGTGGGCTGTCTCAGATAAAAAAAATATTCACTCCAAATTAGGCAACAATATCTTTTATGTGACATTATTATACATCTACTCGCACTAACGCCTTACACTTACGCATGATCTGATAACGTTTTGATTTATTTAATATCCTAAATACTAACACGCTTATTTTAATTATTTTTTAAATTAAACACCCGTCTGATGAAAGGGAACCCGTCGGTGATTTAATTGACTTTGACGCCAGGCGTGATCTGCTAAAGGTTCGTTTCGTCATTAAAAAAATTATAATTGACCAGAATGCGTCTTCGGAATATACCGTAATATTTATAAAAAAAAGACTTGGTGAAAAACAACATATACTTAATTATATATTTGTACAGCAGAAACCTAATCTAATCTAATTTTTTTACAATGTTTTTTCTGAAGGATTTTAGTTATGTATTTAACTTTTTGATTGAAAAACTTTGACACAATTTTTGAGGAATATTTCATTCATTTGCATAAACGATTTAGTCCAGAAATTCGTAAAAGCTGAATTTAGGTATTAGGACGTTTTATTTAATCTGCTGTATTTTCTCTATAGTCAACAAATTTTCGCGAATATTGCTTCCTTTGACAGAAAATTTTCTGAAAATTCCTAAAATCAACTTGTTGAGGTTGCATAGACGATTCAGTCCACAAATTTGTGAAAACTGAATTAACGCAAAAAAATTTTAATTTTCGTCATCCAATTTTAACATAACTTTTTAGTTAACTAGCTGTATCTCCTATACTATACCATTGCGAAGTTCTACGAATATTGCTTTGATAGCAAATTTTTTTGCAGATTACAAAAATGTATATCCTTTTTAGGTGTCATAAAATATTCAGTTCGAAAACTCGTAAACATTGAATTGAGATACAAAAATTTAATTTTCATAATCCAATTTTAACAAATCATTTAATTCAACAAGCTGTATCTTCTACGCCATTGCGAAGTTCCGCGAATATTGCTCTATATGACAGTAAATTTTCTGGAGATAGTCCAAAAATTCGTAAAAACTGAATTGAAGTAAAAAATTAATGTTCATGATCGAATTTTAACAGAAACTTCTATTCAATTAGCTGTTTTTCCTACACTATTTTGAATTTCTTTACAATTGATGGATTTTAATTTTATTATTCAGCTTTTTGATTGAAAAACTTCGACACAATAAAATAACTTCTGCATCTACGATCAAAACAACAAAGATTCCGTTTAAAGCGTCATCATCATCACATGACTTGCAAAATGATATAAATAAAAGCCATTTGTAACGTCGGTACGGCAGCAGCATCTGCTTCAAATATACTTAGTAGCGTTTATCATTTTTTGCCAATACATTTAATCGAGTGAGAATTAAAATTAAATTAAATTCTACATAGATGGATTATAAAATGCATTTACATTTTTTTTGTATAGATCGATAATAGGGAACTATGATCGAGGATGATGTTTTACGGTACGCGTGATGTGAGGCGCGTCTGTCTTTGACAGGTTCTACAGGAGCGTGCATATAAAAAGACGGTAAAATATTTTTTTAATAAAAACATGTGCGCTAATGATTTTTTTACATTTTCGCATTTCAGTCAAATAGAATGTTAAATTCTTAGCAAAACTTACCTCCTCATGTTTTTTTCAATTTTCATTTCGTTTGGGGGATAAATACAATTTTATTAAGAACCTTACTGCAAACAGATAATCACTGTTCAACAAAGTGAAATTTGTGGTCCCTCTATGTTCTTTGGTTAAAAAGATGTTCTTGGCAGCCAGACTTTTTTAACATAATGTCAAGTCAAGTCAAGTCAAAATAAGCTTTATTGTATAAGAATAAGAATTCTCGTTAACAAAGCAACCTTAAATAACTTATAACTAATAAATAAATACAATTCACTTCATAAAATTAAAAATTCAAAACGAGGTACTATGGATATTGTAATATCTCCTCTAAAGTAGACTGACTTTATCGCGACTATACCATAAATAGAGGAAGCAGCAATATTTTGTATACCCTTGTTGCATCCCCATAAGTATCGCAATCACTTGCCATGGCATTAGCCTTTGTAGAACATTAGCCTTAGTTTCTTACAATCTCCCTTTAAGCGATAGCACATGATTTTTGAAACACCCAGTATACTTACACTGCCCGATTCTTTATAAATTTGCAAAAAACTTGGAAATAACATCTTCTACCTGATCTAGAACGATCTTCCTGAGAAATAATTTAATTTTTCCTCATTTTATTGTTAAAGTGTTAAACGCCTGTTATAGTACAAAAAGGGCATTTCTCAGAAACATCGTGTGCTGCCAATTGCTGCTTTAATCATTTCAATTAAAGTCGGTGGTCTTCGTTTTTTGAAACGTATCTTATCGGGGTAATTAATGAAAGCTCTTGTAATTACCAATTTAATGTATCGAGATCCGCTCAGACTTAGTGAATGCGATTTTCGCCGTCCGATGGAGAAAGGATCATTCTACAACATATCCAAAACTTATTAAGCTATCTTTCTAGAACAGTAAAGGGTGATTCAGTTTGGATTTCCACATTACTACAATAGAACAGAGGTGTTTTAAAAACCATGAACATTTTTATTTGTTTTTTTTTTTACTTTACTACATTACAATTATGTGTAAAAGACGATGTCAAGCAAATGGCCGCCACGACCCGTGTGGGAAGACGTAATCCAAGTCAAAATTTTCGATTACTTATCTCCGTAACCGAATCCAATACGTCAAAGTTAATAACTACCTCTCAAAAGACATCCTGCTTCATTCTGGAGTACCCCATATTGGTCCTGTATTGTTCTTGAAATTCGCGTTTGATCTATCCTACATATTTGATCATTGCTCCTTTCTATTTTTCGCCGATGATCTAAAGATTTACCGCATCATCTCTAACAAGAGTGATTGTGTGTTGTTGCAGGATCAAATAACAAAGATATTGACATTGTGTGAGAATAATGAAATGGGATGGGAGATTTCGGGATTCTTTTGCGGCTTTTCCTGCAGTTTCTGAAGTAACAGGTTCGAGATAAGCTTCGTCGAGACTTTCACATATCATTTTTATCTTCATTTTTACTAAATTTCACTTTTATTCAATACCTATAGTTAAACCTTGTCGATTGTCTGGGTGGCAGTTAAGATATCGCCATCAATAATTAAGCAAATGAAACTGATCGCTAGAAGACAGCTTTCAAATTATGACTGCTGCCAAAACTACTGCCTACTAGATTTCTAAACTTTTGTTCAAGATTTTTATAAAAATTAGGTTTGGCGGATGGTTGGTTGTACCTATATAATAACTGTTCCTTGGAGCGTGCGTATACGTTCTCACACGCCATTTTAAATTAATGATTTTTAGTTGGAGCGAGAGTTGGAGTTTGTAGTCTATTTTTAGGCATTTTTATACCAGTTGTATAAAAAAATATTTTTATTAATTATTCAGCATCGTTATCATTTTAACTCTTCGCTGAACAGAAAGGTCACGAAGATCGGAAGATCAAGGATGATTAAAGACCTGGCAAGGTCGTAGAGTAGGCGAGCTTGCAAGTTTGTACACTTTTCGCGTAGTAAATAGGCTGGAGTTACTAGGATTCGTAACACATGCAGTACTGCCTAGCTGTAAAGGAGATTGTCATCAGATGAAGAGTTACAAAAGTTCAAGGCTTATACCTCAATACAGTTTTACCAATTTCTAGACCTAGACGAAATCTTGACCGCAGTAAATTTTATATTTTTGAAATCTCCGGAAAATCTGCTGTCGAATAAAGTTATATTCGCGGGAATTTGCCTTAGGTTAGAAGATATGATCAATAAAAAAACTTTTTGGAAATAGATATAGAATTTTTTTTTTACCTCAATACAGTTTTTAGCAAATCCTGGCCCTAATCTTTAACAAAACCTCAACAAGTTATACATTTTTGGAATCTCCAGAAATTTTGCTGTCGGATAAAGCAAACTCGCGGGAATTCGCCTCAGGTTAGAAGATATAACCGATTAAAAAAAAACATTTTTAAAACAGGGTTATAAAAATTAAAATGTTTTACCTCAATACAGTTTTTAGCCAATTCTGTATAGAACTTTGAACGAAACCTTAACAAGTTATATATGTTTGAAATCTCCAAAAAATTTGCTGTCAGATGAAGCAATATTTGCGGGAATTCGTCTCAGATTCAAAGATATAGCTGATTTAAAAAAAATACCTTAATAAAGTTTTCATCAACTTCGGGCCATTTATGTTTTTAGTTATGTATTTTGCGGTTAAAATACTGTAATTGTTGGACTTAATAAATTACTCGTAGACTTGAATTATGTGTGTTTTTTATTCAAGAGAAGCTGGTAACAAACTAAGACACTTACAATATGGTACTTTTCTTTATATACTAAAATGATCCTAAAAGTGAAGATAAATCCTGGCATAAATAGATAAAATACGGGAATTACATGAATTAACAAATATCAGAAATTATCATAGTAGATATAACTCAGTAGGAAAAGATAACACCTGGTATAATATAATGTAAGGTAAAATTCGATAATTATCATAAAAAGATAAAGTCCAGCATGAAAAGATAAAATACGGTAAAAAGGCGACGCAGCATCTTCTCGAGTCTTATCTGTTGGTTAGGGTATTCTCCAGTGGCGTATCCTGGTAGTTTGGTTGTGATACATAACTCCTCCCGTCTGAGATAAAGCCTTAGGGTTGAAAACGTTGTCTAAGGCTGCTCTTTCATTTCCAAATCTTCTGTCTTGGTTTTCCTTTTACTTTTACGTTGGTATGGATAAGGGTAACAGGTTCTGTAGTAGCATGTTACCGCCAAGAAAACAATCATTGCGACCATAAGGTATATGAGGACATGAATCCATGTAGGCATTGATTTTTCCTGTAATAGTGTTGGATCTTCTAAAATATTTACTTCATGTTGTGTATTTAACTTTTTGGTCAAATGTTTGATTTCTTCTAAGTCCAAACTGGTAAGTTTAATGTGAGTAGAGCGTTCTGGCAGCAGTGAAAGGTTTAACTGAGGAAGCTGAATTATTACAGCAGGTGAAATGTGATCATTTCCAGCAGAGAACACTTCTTGGTTAATGAAGTAGTGACAATTACTTGGGATAGTGATTATATAACTGCCAGGGATTAGTTCATGATGCTTTTCAACGGAACAGCTTTCAGTGAGGACGATGTCTGCTCCAGTGGTGAAGAGGATGTTGTGTGGTGTAACTTGGTTGGCTATTGCTTTGTCCAAATGAACTGGGACAGTGGTGCAGTTGTTTGGCTTATTGTTCTTTATGATGCTGACAACACAATCGTCTTCTGTTTGCAGGTGATTCAGACAGTAGTGGACGTTTTCTACTTCTTCGCATGGTTCATTTTGATATTGATGGAGAACACTTCTCTCATTTAGGATAAGGTAAGGTTTACAAGGAAGAATTATTTTATTATTAATTGGAATGGGGTAAATAAAATATGTTTTAAAATTTTGAGGCATTAAAATTGGAAAGTGAATCAGAAAAATAATTCGGTCGTCCTTAAAGAGTAATTGAATTCCCAAGAAAGAGTAATAGCTATGATGGTCTGTAAAATTAACTAATTGAGTGGAAGGGTAAGAAACCTTTATTTTTGTAATAATAGAATTTAGGTTTTTTAAAGGCAAAAATACAGGATGAATTTTGTTGACATTAGCAAAACTTATGGCATTAGTTACCTCATTTAAATGAATCTGTAAAATTAAAAGAGAATTTATAATCAAGTTTAAAGTATTTACTTCATTTATTCCTTCAGAGAATTGATCGATATTTTGGGTTATCATTAACATATTAGATTTTATTTGCGAAATGCTATTATTCGTTATTGCCATAATTTCCTTTGCTAAAGTAATCTGTTCGTTAATCTTTTCCTGAAGTAGATGATCACTTTTATCGAGATGCTTAAGAATTAAGTCTATTCTTCTGCCATCTTCGGCATCTAAGGTTCCAAAAAGCCATTTGGATACTTTACCACCAAGGTCTATTAATCCGCGTTTTGATCTTTTGGGATAAATAATTTCTAAAGAAGTATCAATATAGGATAATAATGTATTTGCTTGTTTTATTAAGTTTATCGTATGAGAGCCAAGATTTTTCTTTGATATTGCAAACGATAATTGTGACTTTAAATGATTTCTTATATTAGTGAATTCTGAAATATTTAAATAAGTAATAAAAGTGTGTCTGCTTGTTATTATGCGTGTGGATTTTAAACTAACAGGTAAAATTGGGTTAGTAAGCTTTTGAATAGAGGCATTAGTACTTATAATTATAAGGGTTAATAATAGGATGAGAAAAAGTCTCATCTGAAACAAAAGAGAAAACATTAGTGTTTTTTGCGTTTCTTTATGTTATGTTTGGAG